>JAZHEH010002812.1:1830166-2434000 GCA_036589455.1 Ateles fusciceps
AATCCACAGACCTTGGGAAAGACTTTTCCATTATCTTCATAAGGATCAGCTGGGCCCACCAAGAAGCACGATTGCTTTATCGTTCTCTTCTCTGCTATCTCATTATTGCAGGAAAGGAATGGAAGAGTGTAGCCAGATCTGGCCTAACCATTTTACAAAGTAATACCTGTCTGCCTGGTTCATTTGGCTTCCAAAGAGAACCATTTACAAGTCTATCTCTGTTCGCAATTTCCATTCATTCTCCCAAATACACATTCATTTTTATCTTGGTAATCATTTAATGCCCCTCCACAGAATAACCCATAACCCCTTTTGATAGGAGGTTCTATAACTGCCCAATGGGTTCACTTTGCCTGCTACCTAGACAGAGCCGATGTATAATGATGGAAATTGCCACAGAGAAAGAGTAATTCACGAAGAGCCAGCTGTGCTGAGACCGGAGTTTTGTTATCACTCAAATCAGTCTCCCCCAAAACTCCGGGGATTAGAGTTTTTAAGGAATATTTAGTGGATGGGGGGAAGCCAGTGAGCCAGAAGTGCTGAATGGTCAGGGATGAAATCGTAGGGAGTCAAAGCTGTCCTCTTGTGCTGAGTCAGTTCCTGGGGGCCACGAGATCACAAGAGCCAGTTTATCCGTGTGGATGGTGCCAGCCGATCCATCAGGTGCAGGGTCTGCCGAATAAGCGCTGATCTTACGAGCCGTTTAGGGAGGGTCAGACTCTTGTAGCCTCCAGCTGTCTGACTCCTGAATCATACATTCTTTTCTTTCTTTTCTGTTTTTGAGACAGTCTCACCCTGTCGCCCAGGCTGGTGTGCAGTGGCGCGATCTTGGCTGACTGCAACCTCCACCTCCCAGGTTCAAGCGATTCTCATGTCTCAACCTCCCAAGTCTGGGACTATAGGTATGAGCCACCACGCCTGGCTAATTTTTTGTATTTTTAGCAGAGATGGGGTTTTGCCATATTGACCAGGCTGGTCTCAAACTCCTAACGTCAGGTGATCCGCCCGCCTTGGCCTTCCAAAGTGCTGGGATTACAGGCGTGAGCCTCCGTACCCTGCTCCTAAACCATAATTTCTAATCTTGTGGCTAATTTCTTAGTCCTACAAAGACAGTTGAGTCCCCAGGTAAGAAGGAGATTTGTTTTGGGAAAGGGCTGTTATCGCCTTTGTTTTTAAACTATAAACTAAGTTCTTCTCAAAGTTAGTTCAGCCTACACCCAAGTATGAACAAGGACAGCTTGGAGGTTAGAAGACAGGTGGAGCTGGTTAGGTTAGGGCTCTCTCACTGTCTCAGACGTCATTTTGCAAAAGCGGTTTTCAGTTCTATAAGTGATCGGGTCCCATTGGGAAATTGGGTTGTCGCTCCGTGACCCACACGCATGGTTAAATAAATGTGTGTGCTTTTTCTCTTATTAGTCTGCCTAATTGTGAGTTGATTTTTCAGTGAACCCTCCAAGGCCAAGAGGGAAGCTTCCCCGATTCCCTTACAGAATATATTAAAGGTGTACAATGTGATGATTTCTTATATGCGTATATTGTGCCATGATTACTACAATCAAATTAACAGTACCACCCAAGCTATATACTAGATGCCCAGAACTTGTTCATCTTGTAGCTGAAAGTTTGTACTCTTTGACCAACATCTTCCCGTTTCCCCCATGCCCCAGCCCCTGGCAACTACATTCCACTCTTGGCTTCCATGAGTTTGGCTTTTTTGAATTCCACATATCAGTGAGATCATGCAGTATTTGTCTTTTTGTGTCTGGCTTATTTCACTTAGTATAATGCCCTCCAGACTCATCATGTTTTCACAAATGGCAAAATTCAGTTCTTTTTCATGAATGAATGGTATTCCATTGTATATCTAATACCATGATTTTATCCATTCACACACTGACGCTTAGGTGGCTTCCATATCTTGGCAATTGTAAATAATGCAACAGTAAACATGTGGGTGCAGATACCTCTTTGAGATGCTAAGATTGGAAATTATGGTTTAGGAGTCAGGCAGCTGGAGGCTCTAAGATTCCGACCCTCCCTAAACTGCTCCTAAGATCAGTGCTTGTATCTCAAAGAGATACGTTCCTTCATATGTATACCCAGAGGAATATTGCTGGATCCTAAAGTAGTCAACTTTTAATTGTTGAGGAAGTGATGGGACATTTTTGGAAGGGCCAAGGCTTCTCGCAACAGGAAACTGCTATTGTCTTGGAGATTCTTTTCCAATGTGGCATCCACTCCTATCAAGCGTTGATACTGGCTTGTCCAGAGGTGAATGCCAAGATGAAATTAGTGTTTTCTGATTAGCCAATGAATATAAGCTAGTCTAGATAAGGCCCTTGAAACCGGAGGATTTCCATGGAATACTACACAGCCATTAAAAAGAACAAAATTGGCCAGGCAAAGTGGCTCATTCCTATAATCCCAGCATGGGAGGCTGAGGTGGGCAAATCATGAGGTCAAGAGATCAAGACCATGCTGGCCAAGATGTTGAAAGCCTGCCTCCACTAAAATACAAAAAATTAGCCGCGCATGGCAGCATGCACCTGTAGTCCCAGCTACTCGGGAGGCTGAGGCAGGAGAATTGCTTGAACCCAGGAGGCAGAGGCTGCAGTGAGCCAAGATCGTGTCACTGCACTCCAGCAAGATGGATGCAGCTGAAAGCCATTATTCTAGGTGAATTAATGCAAGACGGAAAACCAAATATTGCATGTTCTCACTTATAAACAGGAAACTAAATATTGGGTCCACATGGACATAAAAGTGGGAACAGTAGACATTGAGGATTACTAGAGGAGGGAGAGAGGAAAAGGGGAAAAAGCTGAAAAGCTACCTCTTTGGTATTATACTGTGCTCACTACCGGGGTGATGGGACCCTTCGTACCCCAAATCTCAGCATCACGCAGCATACCCATGTAACGAACCTGTACAGGTACCCCTGAATCTAAAATAATACCCATGTAACAAACCTGCACAGGTACCCCCGAATCTAAAATAATACCCATGTAACAAACCTGCACAGGTACCCCCGAATCTAAAATAATACCCACATAACAAACCTGTACAGGTACCCCCGAATCTAAAATAATACCCATGTAACAAACCTGCACAGGTACCCCTAATCTAAAATAATACCCACATAACAAACCTGCACAGGTACCCCCGAATCTAAAATAATGCCCACGTAACAAACCTGCACAGGTACCCCCGAATCTAAAATAATGCCCACGTAACAAACCTGCACAGGTACCCCTGAATCTAAAATAATACCCACGTAACAAACCTGCACAGGTACCCCCCGAATCTAAAATAATACCCACGTAACAAACCTGCACAGGTACCCCCCGAATCTAAAATAATACCCATATAACAAACTTGCACAGGTACCCCCCGAATCTAAAATAAAAGTTGAAATTAAAAAAAAATGCCAGCGAGGTGTCACTTAAAAAAAAAAAAAAAGGAACTAGGAGAGGCTTGGTGGCTCACACCTGTCATCCCAGCACTTTGGGATGCTGAGGCAGGTGGATTTGAGGTCAGGAGTTCAAGACAAGCCTGACCAATATGGTGAAATCTCGTCTCTACTAAAAAAATACAAAAAATTAGCCGGGTGTGGTGGCACATGCCTGTAGTCCCACCTACTCGGGAGGCTGAGGCAGGAGAATCACTTGAACCTGGGAGGCAGAGGTTGCAGTGAGCTGAGATCGTGCCACTGCACTCCAGCCTGGGCAACAAAGAGAGAGACTCCATCTCAGAAAAAAAAAAGGAAGTAAATGATTTGATTGGTCCAATCAAACAACTCATAAAATGATCCAGTGATATTGTGGCCCACGTCTCACCTTTCCTCTTCCCATTGCGATGGCATTGTACCTGTTCATTCAGGCAGCACAGTAGTGACTGTAGCTTGGGCTTTGGCATTTAAAAGACCTGGATAAATGACTTCATCTTTTCCCGGTCTCAGCTTTCACATCTGCAAACAGTGGATAATAATAATAGCACCTGCTTTTCTATGGCTGTTGTGAAGTTCAAATGAGTAATGTTCTCAGCACGGCACCCGGCTTGCAATAAACCTTCATAAATGTTAGCCAATATGAGTATCATTACACGTCCCTGTGCGCCAGAATGTTCCGGCATCTCCACACCCTTCCAGCTCCTTGGGATGTCTGTATTTGAAGGAGCTGTTTTTATGCTCTGGTTCACGATGAGTCTCTGCCCAGAAATGCACCTTCCACTCATGCCATTCCTCCGCTAGCTTTCCCTCGTCGGCCCTTCCTCCCTCTTCTCCCCCAGACCCTCTCAGAATGTCTGCAACCATGGAGGAAACCTGTTTGATTACAGTCAAAAGTCTCTCCGGGAAGCTCTAACCCTTTCAGGGTAATTTGGCCTGATTTTATGGAAGTGAGCCTTGGGGAAAATTCAAATGTCAAGCATAATTTGGTACTTGAAACATGAAAGAAAAGCCTTCTGATTTCTTTTCATCTACATTTCTCCCTCTGCACTCTGTCCAGCCTTCCCTCTTCTCTTTCAGGGGTCATTACCCCACAGTGGGGTCTAGAGGTGAAGCAACAGAAGCAGGTGGCAATCTTTTAACCCCTGCTTCTTCCATCAGAACCCAGGCATTCAGCCTCACTCACTTGCTCAGGGACCTCTGCTGACTTCCCGTGTGTTCTGAGTGCTGGCAAGGTTGGATGCTTTAATGAATGCCGAAGACTCAGCGGAAGGAGAAGGAGGAGCAATTCTTATTTTTTTCTTTTTTTTCCCCCAGAGACAGAGTCTCACTCTGTTTTCCAGGCTGGAGTACACAGCAATGCAATCATAGCTCACTGCAACCTCTAACTCCTGGGCTTAGGTGATCCTCCAGCCTCAGCCTCCCGAGTAGCTGGGATTACAGGTGTGTACCACCACACCTACCTAATTTTTAAATTTTTTTGTAGAGGCAGGGTCTTGCTGTGTTACCCAGACTGGTCTTGAACTCCTGGGTTCAAGCAAGTCTCCTGTCTCAGCCTCGAGTTGCTGAGACTACAGGTGTGAACTACCATGGCTGGTGATATGGTTTGGATCTGTGTCTCTGCCTAAATCTCATGTCAAATTGTAATTCCCAGAGTGGGAGTTGGGCCTGGTGGGGAGGTGATTGGATCCCAGGGGCAGAGTTCTCATGAATAGCTTAGCACCATCCCCCCCTTGGTACTGTATAGCAGTGAGTTCTCCTGAGATCTGGTTCTCATGAACAGCTTAGCACCGCCCCCCCTTGGTACTGTATAGCAGTGAGTTCTCCTGAGATCTGGTTACTTAAAACTGTGCAGCACCTCCCCTCTCTCTTCTCTTCCTCCTGCTCTCGCCATGTAAGACGTGCCTTTTCCCTTTCACCTTCCGCCATGACTGAAAGTTTCCTGAGGCCTCCCTAGAAGCCACTGTGCTTCCTATACAGCCTGCAGAATCATGAGCCAATTAAACTTCATTTCTTTATAAATTGCTTAGTCCCAGGTATTGCTTTTTATTTATTTATGTTTTTTGAGATGGAGTCTCACTCTGTCACCAGTCTGGAGTGCAGCAGCCTGATCTCAGCTCACTGCAACTTCCGCCTCCCAGGTTCAAGTGATTCTCCTACCTCAGCCTCCTGAGTGGCTGGGACTACAGTCGCGTGTCACTGCACCCAGCTAATTTTTGTATTTTTAGTAGAGATGAGGATTCACCATATTGGCAAGGCTGGTCTCAAGCTCCTGACCTCAAGTGATCCACCCGCCTTGGCCTCCCAAAGTACTGCGATTACAGGCATGAGCTACTGTGCCCAGCCCCCAGGTATTTCTTTATAGCAGTGTAAGAACAGACTAATACACCTGGCTAATTTTTTTTTTTTTTTAAGATGGGATCTCTCCATGTTGTCCAGGCTGATCTCAAACTCCTGGCCTGCAGTGATCTTCCTGCCTTGGCCTCCCATAGTGCTGGGATTATAGGCATGAGCCACTGCATCCGGCCACAAGAAGCAATTCTTTATACATAGTCGATGATGAATTAAAGTTATCATAAATGTTATCTGAATATCTATTTTATTTAAAAAGACACAAAACAGGCTGGGCGCCATGGCTCACCCTTGTAATCCCAGCACTTTGTGGATCACCTGAGGTCAAGGAGTTCAAGACCAGCCTGACCAATATGGTGAAACACCGTCTCTACTAAAATTACAAAAATTAGCCAGGCGTGGTGGTGGGTACCTATAGTCCCAGCTATTCAGGAGGCTGAGACAGGAGAATTGCTTGAACCCGGGAGGCAGAGATTGCAGTGAGACAAGATTGCACCACTGCACTCCAGCCTGGGTGACAGAGGGAGACTCCATCTCAAAAAAAAAAAAAAAAAAAACGCAAAACAGAGGAAAACTTGTCTTTTCAGGTTAAGGATAATGCATTTCTAGGGCACAGTCCTCCACCCTTGCCCCTATTTGAGATTGGATTACCAGGCTCTCTGGTTAATTGCATCCCAACGTTGCAATTTGTACTAGTCTATTTTCACATTGGTATAAAGAAACACCTGAGACTGGGTAATTTATAAAGAAAAGATGTTTAATTGGCTCAAGGTTCTCTAGGCTATACAGGAATTATAGCGGCTTCTGCATCTGCAGGGGCCTCAGGAAGCTTCCGATCATGGCAGAAGGCAAAGGGGGAGTGAGGAATCTTACATGACAGGAGCAGCAAGGCGGTGGTAGGGGCAGACGGGGGGACGTGCCACACACTTTTCAACAACCGGGTCTCATAGAACTCACTCCCTATCTCGAGAACGGTACCAAGGAGATGGTGCTATTCATAAGAAATTCACCTCCATAATTTCTTCACCTCCCACCAAGCTCCTCATCCAACACTGGGGATTACAGTTTGTCATGAGATTTGGGATTCTGGTTTCATCAGACAAGCCGTGTGATGTGACTGGCAGGTTCACTCACCATGCCAACCAGGTGTGTCAGAGGTGGAGACAGTGTACCTGAGCAGACGCTGTGCCGGGTAACCAGTGCCAATCACCCGAGCAGATAAGAAACATGGCTGTTGCTTCAGGTCCACCTTCTGAATCTCATGTAGAACGTCTCCCGGGTCCACGCTAACCCAAAACTATGCAGGGAAGGGAATTCTTGGAAACGTAATTTCACTGCAGCCAAATGGACCCAGAAAAACATCCACAAAAAGGCCTATACAAAGCATGTGGCTGGGTTTCATGGCTCATGCCTATAATCCCAGCAACTCAAGAGGCCAAGGCAGGAGGATCACTTCCGACCAGGAGTTCAAGACCAGCTTGGGCAACATAGTGAGACCCTATCTCTACAAAAAATTTTAAAAATTAGCTGGGTGTGGTGGTGCTCACCTGTGGTGCCAGCTACTTCTCGGGAGCCTGAGGTGAGAGGATTACTTGAGCCCAGGAGTTCAAGGCTGCAGTGAGCTCTCATTTGCACTCCAGCCTGAGTGACAGAGCGAGACTGTCTCAAGAAAAAAAAAAAAAATAGAGTCAAGTGCCCAGCCCATGAGGACACTCAGTTATCATGAGTTACCATTCTTCATTCTTCTTTCTCTTTCTACTTTCCTTTTTCTTTCTTGCTTTCCTTCTTTCTTTCTTTCTTTCTCTCCTTCTTTCCTTCCTTCCTTCTTTCTTTCTTTCTCTTTCTCTCTTTTTTTTTTTTTAGATGGAGTTTCACTCCTGTTGCCCAGGCTGGAGTACAATGGCGCTATATCACTTCACCACACCTTCCATCTCCCGGGTTCAAGTGATTCTCCTGCCTCAGCCTCCCGAGTAGCTGGGATTACAGGCGCCCGCCACCATGGCCGGCTAATTTTGTATTTTTAATAGAGACGGGGTTTCTCCACGTTGGTCAGGATGGTCTTGTCCTCGTTCGTCAATAAGGAGGACTCTTTCGCTCCCGAGTCTTTGGGCAGCAATGATGCATGGGGGGAGATGTACAGCGAGTTCAAGGATCCTCTGTGTGTGTGTGTGTGTGTGTGTGTGTGTGTGTGTGTGTGTGTGGTGGATACAGAATGGGTGCATATCGCTCTCAGATCAAAGAATACAGATTGGGGAGAATCTGTTTTGAACATTCTGGTCTTCTTTTCTCTCTGTCTCTTTTTTAGTGTGGGTGATAGAGTTTTTCCTGCTTTACTGCTTGGGTGTAAATGTCTGTCCCTGGCCAGGGAAAACTAGCTTCTAAAAGAGCTGACAGGCAGGAGTTCGAGACCAGCCTGGTCAACATGGTGAAACCCTGTCTGTACTAAAAATACAAAAAAAAAAAAAAAAAAAATAGCTGGCATGGTGGTACACACTTGTAGTTCCAGCTATTTGGGAGGCTGAGGCAGGAGAATCTCTTGAACCCGGGAGATGGAGGTTTCTGTGAGCTGAGATCATGCCACTGCCCTCCAGCCTGGGCTTCAAAGCAATACTCCATCTCAAAAATAAAATCAAATAAATAAATAAATAATAAAAAGTAAATAAAAGCTGACGTGGCCACACACCTCATTCCTCTTGTCCTTGGTTTTCCTGGGGTTCATGGATGGAACCACAATCTGCTTAAGCCAACCATGTTTTCTGGCCTTTGTTAAGTAACAAGCTTTTACTGAGGATAACTTTGTCATCTGCAACGTGAGGGATGACCTGCCTCAACGCTGAAACACTCAGTCACGGGAATTTTAATTCCTGTAGGAAGCCTTGGAGACAATTTTGTTACCGTAACCTGTTGGGAGTGCCCAGGGCCCAGCCACAGGTACATGGAATTTGCTTTCCAATAACGCCTTCACGGTCTGGGATGGGCAGACAGATCCCAGTCTTAAAGAAGTGAGACAGAAAGCAGCTATGATGATCATCTTCTAGGCCTACAGGGACAACATAATGTCTATGGTGAAGGCAGAGCTTCCCTTATCTGGCTTCCTGGGTTTCCTTGGGTGCACCTCTTCTAGATTCCTTCAGTTGATGTCTATCTTTCTATCTTTGTATGAATCCCTAGATAAAGGGAAGTTACACGTCTATTGATTACCGGACATACAACCAATGTATATCACTTGACTAACCATCCAATGACCTTGTATGACTTGGCTTTGTAGCTCCTGCAAAATAGGGATTTTTTCCACTGGCTTATTTCAAGATCACCCTCTCTAGCTCGGAGGTTAGTTCAGTCAGTTATGGCGGTTATTGTTCCCCCAGGCAATAAACGCACTCGGATGGAAAGATACCTCATTTGTCGGGCTTGTACCATGTGATGTCGCCGCAGGTGGGCAGACACAGTTGGTAAAAGGGCTGGGTGCAGTGGCTTGTGGCTGTAATACCAGTGCTTTGGGAGGCTGAGATAGGAAGATCACTTGAAGCCAGGAGGAGTTCAAGATCAGGCTGGGCAACATAGTGAGACCCTGTCTCCACAATAAATCAGGAAAAAGGAGCCAGGTATGATGGTGCACACCTGTAGTACCAGCTACTTGGGAGGCTAAGAGGAAGGATTGCTTGAGCCTAGGAAGTCCAGGCTGCAGTGAGCCATGGTCACACCACTGCACTCCACCCTGGGTTACAAAGCGAGACCTAGTCTCTCAAAAAATTTTAAAAATAATGAGAAAGGATGAAGCTCTAGTTATGGCACAAAAGGGAGAGGCCAGAGTCCTCCATTGGATGAGTTTTCTTATCTTTAGGGGAGTAGTTATCAAAGTGTCATCTCTGGATGGATAGCATCAGCTTACTAGAAATGCAGATTCCCGGGCCGCACCCTGAACCTACTGAATCGGAATCTCGGGGGCTGGAGCCCCGCAAACTGTGTTTTAACAAGCCCTCCAGGTGGTCGCACAGGTAGCTAAAGTCTGAAAATCACTGAGCAAGAACTGGAAACAGACTAATGTTCTTGACACCTGCAACAGCTGCAGTACATTTGCTCAGACAGTTCACACGAGGGGGCACATCCAGCGATGTTAAAATGAGCTGGAATGCTCAGACAAGAGAGGCAAGCTTTTCTCCTCAATATACTTGTCCAAATCCTTGACTTTTACAGGTAAAAGCTTTGAGGCTAAAGGAAAAACAGGAAGAGGGACCGACCTAAGGTCGCATAGCTGGTTACAGGAATCAGAATCACCGCTAGCTCTTTCTTCCAGCTTCACTGTTCTTTTTTGCATCCTAAGTACTCAGGATGAATTTGCAAGGGTGGGTGGAAGGTAAGGATAAGGGTGGATGTTGGCGGTAGACAGTGTGTTGTGTTGGGATTAACATTTCATCCAAATTCTGGCATTTTCTAGGCATGGCCAAAGGAGAATCACTGTACTCTCCCCCCGCCAGGTTTCAGTTTCCTCATCTGAAAAATGACAGCAATAATTCATGTACTGTCTGCCTCTAATGATCTGCAAATTGTAACATGAAATCTGTCCGAAAAGCAACAGCAGCCTCCACCACTGCCTTTTCTGCCAGCATCCAGCTCTCCTTGCCGGCCTTGCTCTGGGGGGACAGAAGGGAGATAGCACACCCCCCTGTTGTCAAGGAGGCCACAGAGCTCTCACCATGCAGAGAAAAGATCCTCTCCTTTCATTGACTAATTCAGATGACAAACCTTTTCCATTCAGCTTCCAGCCCTATTAAAACCAGCAAAACAACCACTTATGTGATAATAGTTTTATCACACAGCTGCTATTGTAAATAAGGGAGGGAGGCGCCTGTGCTGGGCCATCCTTACAACAGCTCCATCTAAATGCAAATTTCAGATCCCCTGCCAAACCAGGAGGTGAAGGCTTTCTTATTAGCAGGCGGGAGATAGGAGAGTTAATTTAATGCTAAAACATTCCCATGCAAGGAGTGCAATTCCCCCTGATGAGAAGTGGCCTCCTTTTCTCTCCATGACCACTATGCCCATAATATGATAATTTTTACCTTTTTAAACTTTGCTGAAGGAAAAAGGACAGTCATCTGTCTTTGGAAATAGCTCCTTCTGCATTCATTTTATCTACAAAAATGCAGAGATTTGTCTATTTGGTGAGCGAATGGCCTGGGAGAAGCTGAAAGATGAAGATGACTTCGGTGCCATGTGACATGCTGGGATTTGACGCCTGTACTTGACGCATGAACTTGCCACAGGCAGGCTTGCTGTGTGATGGTGTTTGCCAGGTCTAGATGAATCGCCTCCTTTCCTTCCTTCATGTAGCCAGTCTCCCTGGGCTGAGAGAAGAGGAATTGAGGAAAAAAAAAACAAAAAAAAAGAAAAGAAAACAAATACGAACAGCCAAGTCTATGCATAATAGCAGTTATTTTAGCAGTGGGTTGAAAGGAATTAAAATGGGTCCTTTTTCCTAAAATTTCGGGTTGGATGCTTTCAAGCTGTGTGGCTTTGAGCACTCAGCCTTGCAGAGGCTCCTTAACAGTTGTTGGGATTGGAGATAATTTATTATTATTATTGTTTTTAGAGACAAAGTATTTCTCTGTACCCCCGGCTGGAGTGCAATGGCGCAATTATAGTTCAGCCTCAAACTCCTGGGCTCAAAGGATCCTCCCACCTCAGCCTTCCCAGGCACATGCCACCAAGCATGACTATTTAAAAATTTATTTGTAGAGATGGGGTCTTGCTACGTTGTCCAGGCTGGTCTTAAACTCCTGCCCTCAAGTGATCCTCCCACCTCGACCTCCCAAAGCATTGGAATTACAGGAGTGAGCCATCATGCTCAGCTTGAGAC
Source organism: Ateles fusciceps (assembly GCA_036589455.1). Lineage (NCBI taxonomy): Eukaryota > Metazoa > Chordata > Mammalia > Primates > Atelidae > Ateles > Ateles fusciceps. Next base: position 1,841,824 of record JAZHEH010002812.1, read on the forward strand.
ATTAATTAATGCATGTGCCTGGATACAGAGAGAAGGAAAGGAATGCTTTCTGAGCTCCCCCCGCCCTTTTTTTTTTTTTTGAGATGGAATCTCACTCTGTCGCCCAGGCTGGAGTGCAGTGGTACAATCTCAGCTCACTGCAACCTCTCCTTCCCAGGTTCAAGCAATTCTCCTGCCTCAGCCTCCTGAGTAGCTGGATTACAGGCACACGCCACAATGCCTGGCTAATTTTTGTATTTTTAGTAGAGATGGGGTTTCACCATGTTGGCCAGGCTGGTCTTGAACTCCCAACTTCAGGTGATCCACCCACCTCAGCCTCCCAAAGTGCTAGGATTACAGGCATGAGCCACCATGCCTGGCCCTCTGAGCCCATTTTATAAAACTACCACTGCCTGTTTTTTTCCACTGACACCATTACAGCCACTGCAACCCTGAGAATGGGCTGGTATTATCTTCCTTTTACAGACTTGGATGTTATTCTCATCAAAGACTATAGAGCTCATGAAGAAGCTATAGGCACTCTTCACCATTTCAGGAATTTTGATCTTGTGTATTTCCTTACTCTGTAAACTTTATTTGCAACCCTCAAATCCTGTAGCTTTTTCACGGTCATTCTCAGAGAGGCACAGAACATTGAAAATATGGAGTTGCCCAAAGGACACGCACAGCTGAGGTTAAACAAGGTGACTCTGCCTCCTTGTTCCAGCTCATTCTGTAAATAAGCATCTTTTTATGTGACTTCTGTGCCACATGTTCCCATTTTCTGTGCTTTTGTTGGTTATTTCACTGTTCAAAATGCACCACCCAAATGTACTGCTGAAGTCCTGTCTAGCGTCTCTAAGCATGAGAAGGTTTTGTTATGCATCTTATGGAGAAAATACATGTATTACATGAGCTTCATTCAGGCATGAATTATAGTGCTGTTGTCTGTCAGTTTAACACCAGTGAATCAGTAACAGATATGACAAAAAGTATTGTTCCACAGAAACCCACGTAAACAAGGTTGTGCATTGATCAATTGATGAAAATGTGATCAGAGGCTTGCAGGAACCTAACTCTGCATGTCCACTAGGAGCAATGGTTCGGTATTCACTGATTCACTGTTTGTGGTAACTTTAGGGATCATTACTACTGTGAATAATGAAAACAACTGTACTTTGAGTCAGGTCTGTTTGTGTCTCCCGTCATCCTTAAGAAGGAATGGAAAAGACCACCAGAGCAATCTGGCCCTTAACCCATGCCCTCCGCACCCCAGGCAGAGTTCTGTTCTTCTCTTTCAGGATCAGATCTGCCCAAGCCCTGGATCAGCCCTAATGTGGCCCAGGGAAGAGTTGAGGGTTTGTTGCTTCAAGAGGCAAGTGAGCTATTTCTTTACCAATTGGGTAATATCGGGCAAGTTATGGGGTCTATTTCTTCCCATATTTGTCAGGGTTGCTGGGGTAACTAGAGCAACATGAGATCAGCGTACATTATGTGCTTAGCACAGCATCTAGATCATTGCAAAAGTAGCAGTTACCAACATGAGTATTAGGGTCTCGGTTTGGAGCTACATTGCGATGCTGGTGTTCCAGCTCCTTTCTGGATGGAACCAGGAAGGATTTACCACTTCCTGGGTTTTTTTTAAATCCGTAATTTACCGCTAGATACGGGAGCTTGGTCCTGCAGAGTATCAGCTAGACTAAAAAAAGATTGAAATTCTTACCAATCAAAACACCTGGTACCCAGATCCCATCATGATTGTGGATCCTGCCTGGACCTCCCTTTAACTGTCTGCCTATCTTCTCTGAAGCTGGCCCTTTTCTGAGGGTCTCTCCTGGCTTCTCTGGTTCTTGGCCTTACAGGCCCAGGCCTCACTGACTTTCTGTGGGTGGAAGACTGAAGAAATGGCCCCAGTTAAGAAGGGAACAATGAGGCTGGGTGCGGTGGCTCACACCTGTAATCCCAGCACTTTGGGAGGCTGAGGTGGGCAGATCACAAGGTCAAGAGATCGAGACTATCCTGACCAACATAGTGAAACCCCGTCTCTACTAAAATATAAAAATTAGCTGGGTGTGGTGGCGGGCATCTGTAGTCCTAGCTACTCGGGAGGCTGAGGCAGGAGAATTGCTTGAACCCGGGAGGTGGAGGTTGCAGTGAGCCGAGATCACGCCACTGCACTCCAGCCTGGCACCTGGTGACAGAGGAAGATTCTGTCTCAAAAACAAAACAAAAAGGAACAATGAAGCACACAATAGGGAGAGGGCAAGAGGTCATGATTCCAGGAGGTATTACCCCACTGTCATGGAGGTGCAAGAAATGCCACACTCCACAACCCCAATTGGTCAAGGTCATTGAGAAGTCTGTTATATGGAGTTTTTTCCCCCCATTGGACTATACAAGAACCCAAAGGTTTACATAGTCCCAGAAAGATCAGGGTGGGATGCCGTGCCCCCTGGGGGTAGCTATGATGCCTTTGGAGCACTGCCCAGCACTTCCCAGTGACGTCCCATAGTCTTCTTCCAAAGACAGGCTTGGCAGCAGGTGTGTTGCTGATGGATGTAAGGCTGCAGCCCCAAGCCTCTGTGAAGCTCCCGCAGCCCCAAGCCTCTGTGAAGCTCCCGCGGCCCCAAGCCTCTGTGAAGCTCCCGCAGCCCCAAGCCTCTGTGAAGCTCCCGCAGCCCCAAGCCTCTGTGAAGCTCCCGCAGCCCCAAACCTCTGTGAAGCTCCCGCAGCCCCAAGCCTCTGTGAAGCTCCCGCAGCCCCAAGCCTCTGTGAAGCTCCCGCAGCCCCAAGCCTCTGTGAAGCTCCCGCAGCCCCAAGCCTCTGTGAAGCTCCTGCAGCCATGCCCTACCCGGGTCCTGACTTCTCCAGGCACTTTGAAGGCATGGACATAGGTTTCCACCCCTACTGGAAGCCGAAACCCTGTTTCTATTTCCAGCCCTGAGGGGAAGAGGCCGGAGATTGGGTGAGAAGGAGGGTAAGACTCGCACTAATTTCTCACTGAGTTATACCATAAAAGAATTTGAATAATTTCTATAGTGGAAGCAGAGCATGAAGGTGGCTATTCTGAGATATCAAGGAAGATACCAAGAAGATCCCCCATGGTGGCTAAATTGGACGAGCTGGGATTGATTCATCATGGAGCACACCTCTCTGCTAAGGGACATCTTAGAAAGCTCCAGACAACCATCCTTGGGATGCTTCTTTTAGATTTAAAAGGATAATCCAACAGGGTCAGGTTGAAAAACACAGTCTTTCTGCTGTCAGTTGATGATGTTTGTACCTTCCTGTCTAGGCTGTGGTTGAAAGTTGGCTCAGTAGTGCTTGGAGATGGTGAAATCCTGTACTTTGCTGGTGCTGTGTTAAGTGGATACTGGTGTTTACATTTCATCCTTGCAAAAATTTTGGAGTTACATGCTAGTGCTATCTTTATTTTACAGATGAGTAAACAGGACTTGAGATGTGCCCAAAGTCAGATGGAATGGCCATTTAAACTGAAGTAGGTAGGGTGGGTTCAAAACCAGTGCTCTCAACCACTGAGTCCGTACGGGGAGTATCAGAAAGATGGATTGGGCATAGATTCTGTCCTCAACAAGCTACCAGTCTATTGGCGGTTTGCATTCCATTCTACTTTATTTTTATCCTTTGACCGTGGTAAATGACAATGAGATTGCCTTGGATGGCTGTTTTTGGAATTGGCCACCCCACTCTCAGGAATGGATCTGCAAGATACCATGACACCTCCATGGGAGGAAAGACACTCCTCTCCAGGCCATGGTGCACTGGTCAAAGGGAGAAGTGACTTTAGTGGGTCAATTGGAGTCTCTCTTTCTCTCTTTTATGGATGTTGGGAGCAAAGTCAAGTAAAACCAAGGTTCTGGGACAAAGACCCATTAGCTCTTCTTGATGAAAACTCAAGAGCACTCGTGGCTTCCTGTCTTTCTATTGGTTTGCTTGTTCAGCTTGTCACTGGATTCTTTGAAATATCTCCATTACCATCATCACCGTCATCATCACCACCATCATTGTCATGATTATCACCATCATCACTATCACCATCATCACCACTGTCACCACCATCACCATCATCATCATCATACCATCACCATCATCACCATCACCATCACCATCATCATTGTCACCATCGTCCATCACCACTGTCACTATCACCATCACCATCACCATCATCACCATTATCACCATCACCATCATCATCACTGTCACCACCATCACCATCATCACTATCACCATCACCATCATCATCATCATATCATCACCATCATCACCATCACCATCATCTCATTGTCACCATCGTCATCATCACCACTGTCACCACCATCACCATCACCATCACCATCACCATCATCACCATCACCATCACCATCATCACCACTGTCACCACCATCACCATCACCATCACTATCATCACCACTCACCACCATCACCATCATCACCATCACCATCACCATCATCACCACTGTCACCACCATCACCATCATCACTATCACGTCATCACCATCACCATTGTCACCATCACCATCATCACCACTGTCACCACCATCACCATCATCATCACTATCATCACAATCATTACTATCACCATCATCACCATCACCATCATCACCACTGTCACCACCATCACCATCATCATCACTATCATCACCATCATCACCATCACCATCATCACCATCACCCTCACCATCATCACCACTGTCACCACTATCACCATCAGCATCACCATCACCATCATCACTATCACCATCACCATCATTACCATCATACCACCATCATCACCATCACTATCATCATCACTATCATCACCATCACCATCATCACCATCACCATCACCATCATCATCCATCACCATCATCACTATGACCATCACTATCATCATCATCATATCACCATCATCACCATCATCATCATTGTCACCATCACCATCATCACCATCATATCACCATCATCACTATGACCATCACTGTCATATCATCACCATCACCACCATCACCATCACCATCACCATCACTGTCATCACCCTCATTACCATCATCACCACCTTCATCACCATCGTTATATCATCACCATCATCACCATCATCATCATCATATCACCATCACCATCATCACCACTCAACACTATCATCACCATCATCACCATCACCATCACCATCATCACCATCACCATCACCATCATCACTATCATCATCACCATCACCATCATCATCATCATTATCACCATCACCATCATCACCATCACCATCATCACCATCAACACTATCATCACCATCATCACCATCACCATCACCATCACCATCACTGTCATCACCCTCATTACCATCATCACCACCTTCATCACCATCATTATCATCATCACCATCATCAAGTTCTTAAGCTCACTCACATTGTTTTCTATTATTGCAATCAGTGTAAGTTTAAGAAATATAAAATCCTCTCCTTAACACAATTTACCACATTTGGGGGTCTTGGTTCTGTTGAGTATCAACTAGACTTAAAAAAAAAGATTGAAATTCTTACCAATCAAAACACCCAGTACCTATATCCTAAGCTTTCTTGGGTCAGCTCTTTGGCTATTTCTAAGTTTAGATTCTGTCAAAGTATCAGAGAGGTTGACAGTTGGATTTCAAGTCATCTTTTACTGACAGCAATTATTCTGTAGTACCTACCATGCAGATATAGCCAGAACCTGTGAGAATCAAAACAGCACGCCTAACTCACAACTTACAATGAAATGACAGGAGTTGAGAAACACGTAAATAAAAATTATGTAAGCCAGTTACATGGAACATAGCATTTCCCTAAAAGGGCTAATCTCTATTAAATAAAGTTGGTTGACTGTAATATATAAAATCTTTGTGAAACTGACATCCTAGAGCCACTGATATTCATCCAGAATTTTTGTTCGCCTAATTAAATCAAGAAGGTGTAAATGCATCCTCTTTTTCATAGTAGCTGATTTCCCTTGTGTATTAAATTGGGAAGGTAGTGTCAGGATTCAAATACTGTTTTTTTCTGGCTCTGAAGCCCATGAATTCATTTATTATGCCAGTGGTTTTCAAATGTTACCATGCATAGGAACTTCCCAAAGAGGTTGAGACATTTCCAATATCTGGCCCTATCCCAGATTTGCAGCCAATAGATCTGAGAGTGGCACCCCAGAATCTGTATTTTTTTTTTTTTTTGAGACAGAGTCTTGCTCTGTTACCAGGCTGGAGCGTAGTGGAGTGATCTTGGCTCACTGCAACCTCCAACTTTCTGGTTCAAGCTATTCTCCTGCCTCAGCCTCCTGAGTGACTGGTATTACAGGCACGTGCCACTACACCCAGCTAATCTGTATATTTTTAGTAGAGACAGGGTTTCACCATGTTGGCCAGGATGGTTTCAATCTCCTGACTTCGTGACCCACCCACTGTGGCTTCCCAAAGTGCTGGGATTACAGGTGTGAGCCACTGCACCCAGCCCAGAATCTGCATTTTTAACAAGCCCCTGAGCCAATCGATTCAAGGACCTCAACTTGAGAAATAGTTTAGCAACCTAGATTGCTCTCAAAAAGGTAGCATTTACAAAAAAAAAAAAAAAAAAAAAAAAAAAAGAATTATACACTAGGTGAATACACTCAGAAACCTTTTACAAATGGGGAGAAGAAATTTTACCAAGAACAATTTTTCTATAACAGGAGTGGATTTTGATTTTTGTTCCCTTTCAGAAGATTGGAGATCCTTTTCCCCCTGCATTTTCTATGGGATTAAGCATTTTTAGCCAAAGATTATCACTTCAAATAAAAAAATAAGTGTTTCCAATCTCACTACAGAAACGTATAAGAGGGATGAAGGTGGTTTTCTGGCCTAGCTGCAGAGAAACAACACGATCTGATTAGTACATCCTGTTTTCATTTATCAGAGGAGCTGTCAGCCATTCTAGCTTACTTTAAAGCATTTCACACTATCTGTACAGAAAAGGGATATTATTGCTTGTAAGAATTGGGTGCTTGGGATGCAGGCCCTGTGTAAGCTTCCTCTAGAGATGCTTGGGGTGAGTTTTTCCAGTTGCCTGGAGCCTGCCGGCTCTGTTCTCCATCCCACTTTCCTTGAAAGGGATCAACCTCTGATCAAGGCAGGAAATGGGATTTGAAGTGCCATTGATTCACTTGGCCTAGCTCTTTTTAATTTTTTTTCCTTCTCTGTGCCCAGAAGAAAAAAAAAATACCCATAGCTCCAGGGAGTCAGGAGTTGGATAGGTTTATCTGAAAGAGATGCCAAGGGTGAGGCAATGTAACAAATTAAAGAGATAAAAGACAGACTTCAGCAATATAGACGATTTACAGTGGCTGTTCCGTTTGGACGTCCTTGCTCCAATTAATACTTTCTATAGCCTTAAGGTAAGATTATGAAGTAGGTAATAAGATCCTTTAAATCCTACTGTTTTGAAAGAATCCTTATTGTCTAATTCCCTTGGCCTCTCTGTAATGCTTTCAAGAGGTTTCAAAGCCAAAGTTCCAGAAATATAGGACTCCCTCCCCTTCAGCCTGAGAGATAAGTAAAAATAATTGATTCTTTAGGGTCCTTAATTTGTCGAGGATTGCAAATTGAATCCTGAAAAGATTGGGATCTATTTGTTATATAAATGTTTCTAAGATGAAAAAAGCTAAAGGCAGAGTCAGATTTGCGTTAGGTGGAAAAAACAGTCTTCGGATTATCTCTGTGTGTCTTTACTCAACATTTTAAACAGTCCTGGTGTGTGTTAACAAAATTATTTTTTAAAAGCATTGCTACTCCATGCTGCTGGCAGGCTATTTAATACTCTGGCCTTCTTTCCCTCATTTCTGTTGGATCCAACGTTCAAGGTGGAGTCAGAAACTCTGAAGTTAAGTCCTGGCTCTGCTCCTTTGCATATGAGGATGAAGAAGTCTTTTGTTCTTTCTGGAGAGGAGTTTGTCTTGGGTTGGAATTGTGACTGGAAATGATTCTTATCCACACCCCAAGAGAGGATTCTTGGATCTCATGCAAGAATAGAATCTGGGGCAAGTTATAGGATAAAGTAAAAGCAGGTTTATTAAGAAAGTAAAGAAATAAAAGAATGGCTACTCATAAGGTTACCGGATGTCTATTTTTATGGTTATTTCTTGATCATATGCTAAACAAGGGGTGGATTATTCATGAGTTTTCCAGGAAAGGGGCAGGAATTCTCTGGAACTGAGGATTCCTCCCCCTTTTTGACTATACAGGGTAACTTTGGATCCTTACCATGGCATGTGTAAACTGTCATGGTGCTGATGGGAGTGTCTTCTAGCATGCTAATACATTATAATCAGTGTATAATGAGCAGTGATGATGACCAGAGGCCACTTTCGTTGCCATCTTGGATTTGGTGGGTTTGGGACAGCTTCTTTATTGTAACCTGTTTTACGAGCAGGGTCTTTGTGACCTGTATCTTGTGCTGACCTCCTAGCTCATCCTGGGACTAACCTCCTGGGAATGCAGCCCAGCAGGTCTCCACCTCATTTTATGCAGCCTGTTATTCAAGATGGAGTCACTGTGGTTCAAACGCCTCTGACAGAATGGGAAAAAGAATGCCTACATTAGAGGGTTATTGCTTACCTATGCTGTCAGCCATGCATTATTCTCATATTCATCCATTCATTCATTCTGAAGCTCTAAGCATCTGCTAGGTTCCAGGATATAATGGTGAATAAGCCATCAGGTCTGGCTTTAGAAATCTCATATATAGGGTTAATATATAGGCAAATGGTCAATTACAATACAGAAGGTTCAGGTTTGTGATAGAGGAAATAATAGAAAGAGGTGGTCGCACACGGTCACCTAAAGCAACAACGGTGGGGGAGAGATTGCAGAAAATAGCGTTGGTTGTCAGCCCCAAACCATCCTCTTTTCTAATGGACTTGATGCTGTTTCTGTAATCCCTGCTTTGCTCATCCTATCGCAGTAATCCCTCTCTTGCTAGGGATTGATTTAGACATGGGTTTTTTACACAATGCTGGTCACTGAGAATTGAGAGAAAGTCCAATGAAGGAGTCTGAGAAATGTTTCCTCACTCTTAAAGAGAGGCACACAGGGTGAAATAGATCCTTTCTTCCTCTGGAAACTGCTGTGACCACAAGTTTGGTCTAGACCTGTGGCAGCTATCCATGAACACTGCCGGAATTGATAAGACAGACGGAGAATAATGGAGGAGAAAGATGGAAATACCATCTTTGATGACATTTTTGAGCAGCTGAATTTACCCCACTGAAGAACCCTCTTGTCTTGAGGCTTCCTGTTTTGTGAGATAATACATCTTTGTTATTCTTTAAGCCACTAGCGTCGGGGTAAAAGAGCCCTAGGTGTTGATAGCATGGTTGATTGCTGAAGGAGAAGGAGAGGCTCAGGAGAGGTGAGAGTGACACTGTCCCTATGAACTTTCTGAAATTAATCAGGGAAGAAGAGAAGGGGAGATATGAAGATGAACCAGGCTTGCAGCACATTCAGCGTTCATCACTAGGTCACCTTGCTTGCTCTCCGACCTGCTGGCTGTGTTTGGTGCCTCTTGTCCTAGAATCACGTAGACCCTGTCACAAGATTAGAGTTCCCCTTAACTGCTTTGTAGATAACAACGTAAGCATTGTGAAGTGTTAAGCCTTTCCTTTGAGATACTCTTTTAGGTCCTGCATACCAATGGACCTAATGACATCGACAGGTCTGAAGGATTTCAAAAGCAGCTGGCTTACCAAAGAATGTAGTTTCCATGTCTTGATGATTTTATCTCCCTTCCCCTGACCAATCAATGGTCCTAATTTTCCAGCCCTGGAGGCAGGACTGCCTTATTAAACACCAACCCAGAACTCCTTGGAGAAACAGATTTGAGAGTTCCTCCTGTCTCCTCTCTTGGCTGCCCTGCCATCAACCATTAAACTCTTTCTCTGATGCAAACTCTGCTGTCTTGGTGTATTGGTATGTCACTGCACAGCGGGCATATGAACCTGGCAATCCTATAACAAGAGGACAAGGGCATTTTCAGCAACTGACAGTGCATAGGCAAAGGCCCTGTGGTTTTAAAAAATTACCTGGCCCACTGAAGACATTGCCAAAATGCCCCATATATGCAAAGAGCGGGAAACAATGATCCTAGAGAGAGAAACAGGATCCAGGTCATAGAAGTGATGGTATCTTTGTAATAACGAGGCAATCTTTTTGAGAAAGTATAAGGAACTATGTACACATAAGCAGCTAGGTGACCACCAAGTCTCTTCCAGCACTGATGTTCATCTCCCTGTTGGGGCCACTGTTGGTTTGTAGAATACAAGAGGAACCCTTCACACTGTCATCCATGTGAGTACCACTCCTGTGAGCGTGAAACATCCTTTTTTGGCCAGGCAAACATGTGAATAGTGCCCTCAGCATTCTGTACCCAGTGGACTTGGTTGAGAACTTGAAAGCCAGAGTGGTTCCTGCTGTGGCCATTGTGGCTGGAAAGAACCACAGGGGCTGCCACATCTGCCCCACTGGCCACTCTGTGCTACCTTGTCCTTCATACCAGCAAGTCCTCAGTCAACCCAGAGAGGTCATCGAGGGTGGATTACCATCAACACCCTTCTAACTCCCAAGGCCTCAGTTCTTGCAATTCATTATGAAGTAATGATAAATATGCACATGCCATTCCATGCAAAGGTAAATGCTGCTTGCTTTTAACATTTCATTTGTTTATTTATTTATTTTTGAGATGGTCTCACTCTGTCAGTAAGGCCGGAGTGCAGTGGTGCGATCATGGCTCACTGCAGCCTCTGCCTTCCTGGTTTAGGTGATCCTCCCACCTCGGCCTCCTGGGTAGCTGGGACTCCAGGCACATGCCACTACGCCTGGCCAATTTTTTGTATGTTTTGGTAGAGATGGGGTTTTGTCATGTTGCCCAGGATGGTCTTGAACTCCTGGGCTCAAACAGTCTGCCCACCTCTCCCCTGCAAAGTGCTGGGATTACAGGCATAAACCACTGCACTGGACCAAAAGGTAAATACTGCTTTTACTTATTTATTTATTTCAAATGAAGTCTCGCTCTGTTGGCAGGCTGTAGTACAGTTGCTCACTGTAACCTCCACCTCCTGGGTTCAAGCAGTTCTCTTGCCTCAGTCTCCTAAGTAGCTGGGATTACAGGCACACGCCACCACGCTCAGCTAATCTTTGTGTTTTTAGTAGAGACAGGGTTTCACCATGTTGACCAGGATGGTCTCGATCTCTTGACCTTGTGATCCGCCCGCCTCAGCCTCCCACAGTACTGGGATTCCAGGTGTGAGCCACCACGCCCTACCACTGCTTGTTTTTATAATGAAGCAATCATTCATCCTATACTCAGTATAAATAAGTTCATTGTTCTCAAGGAGGATCTCATCTTCTGGCCACGTTGTTTGAATTTGGGAAAAAAATCAAAATGTTTTTCATGTTCATATCTCTCCGTGTCTGCCTGTCTTCGGAAATGTGAAATCTACATTTGGCCTTTTAGTAAGTGAGACTCCAGTGGTGATTATCGTGTTCTTGTTTTGGAGATGCGTGTGAATGTGATATGACCAGTGTGGGTGCTGATGTCACACAGGTGGGCCAGTTTTCATGACCTACTTTGGTTCACCAAGGGGAAAATGTTGGTGTTACTGAGAGCAGAAAGAATCTTCTTATGCTAGGAATGGTGGCTTATGCCTGCAATCCCAGCACTTCAGGAGGCCAAGATGGGAGGACTGCCTGAGCCCAGGAGTTTGAGAGCAGCCTGGGCAACACAGAGAGACCCTATCTGTACAAAATATGTAGCCAGACATAGTAGTGCACAGCTGTAGTCTCAGCTACGCTTGAGGCTGAGGTGGAAGGATCGCTTAAGCCTAGGAGCTTGTCTTTTTATTATGATTACTATTATTATTCTTTTCTTCTAGGAGTTTGAGTCTTCAGTGAGCTATGATTGTGCCACTGCACATCAGCCCGCGTGACAGAGTGAGACCCTGTCTCAAAAAGTAAAACAAAATAAAATAACTATCTTTAACAGAAACACACGAAAAGCAACTTTAGGTATTGATCAGTTGATGAAAATATTACAACCAGAAGCTTGAGGGAACCTAACTCTGTACTTCTCCTAGAAGCAATGGTTGAGTATTTGATAATTCAGGCTTTGCAGTGGCTTTATGGAATGTAATTACTGCCGATAACAGGAATCAACTCTATCTTGCTTGTGTTACTCATTTCACCATAGACATGTTCTCTTAATGTGATCCCAAAATCATAGAATCTCAGAGTTTATAGGGAAATCCCAGCCTCTGCTTGGATGCTTCTGCTGATTGCTGATGGGGTGCTCATAACCATAGAATATATCCCATCTTAGCTCTCGTGACAAGAAAGCACTTTCTTATGCAGAGCTGAAATATCTACTTATTGAAACTCTGGTTGTACATTTTTATTTTTATTTGAGATGGAGTCTCGCTCTGGCACCCAGTGCAGTGGCACGATCTCAGCTCACTGCAACCTCTGCCTCCTGGGTTCAAGTGATTCTCCCACCTCAACGTTGAGAGTAGCTGGGATTACAGGTGCCCTCCATCATGCCCGGGTAATTTCTAAAATATTTTTAGTAGAGACAGGGTTTCACCATGTTACCCAGGCTGGTCTCGAACTCTGACCTCAGACGATCCACCTGCCTTGGCCTCCAAAAGTGCTGGGATTACAGGCATGAGCCACTGTGCCCGGCCAAAACTGTGCTTATACATTCTAATTATGCTCTCTGGGGCCTCAAAGAGAGGTCTGCTTCCTTTCTTAATATATTTTTTCCTTCAGGCAGTGAAGATGATGACCTTACTTGTTTCCCTCTTTCTTCTGTCTTAATTCTGTCTTCTTCCTCCTCTGTCCCACCTTTTCTCTTCTGTATCCCAAAGAGTAGCTTTTAATCCCTACCCCTTTCTCTAGGTGAATCATTTCCTGATTCCTTCAATCCTTCTTTATATGACATGGATTTGTCCGTTAGTCACTGTTGGAAGGTACAGAAGCCAACAGCGCGTGTATTTTTGTTGAACTGAAATACTTTCCATTTCTATACAGTCTCACTGACTATACACTTAAGCGTGCTCCTGGATTTCATTTGCTAATTCATTTTAAGTTGGTCCCACTTAAACCAAACTCTTTTAAATACACCTGTTTTAGAAGTGGGCCACCCAGACCCTTAGGGTGGAAGAACAGTTATGATAACACTGAAATTATCTGTGCTCTTAGGGGATCCGCTGTGACATTTTTACAGTCTTCTCACATACACTCCGTTATTGAGGCTGGGTCCCAATTAATGAGGTACTATTTATAATTTTCCTCGAAAGCAACTGTTCCTTTTAAAAATAGCTTTTTTAAAGAAGGATTTTATTATATGATGGGAGTGAAATCTGCTAAAGAAGACTGCCTTCTGCTGCAGAAGAAGTGAGGGGATTATTTACAGTGGCTTGTGCGTGCACCACTGGAGAGATTACTGGGCCTGGGGAAGCAGGGAGGATTAGGGAGGTTTGACAGAGGACAGCAGATTAAAAGAATACTAAATATGTATTACAGGCTCTCTCTTATTTCACACGATATTTCAATGCCATCTCCTCTGAATAATTCACAACTAGAATCCAACCAATAGCTTACCTAGGAAGGCTTATGAATGGGATGAAATAGAATTACAGGGTTTGATCCCACCAGGGACTGTGTCTTCTCATTCACAATCATCAGAATTGGTTCTTCCAGTTTAGAACAAGGAGAAAGAGCAGAAAGACTAAAATGAGGAGAAAAATCTATGTATCGAGCCTTTTAAAGACACTTAACAAACTGTGAAATAATTAGATGATGCCTCAAAATTAGCACTCGATTAGATTTTGCCTTATGATTTTTGTTTTTCTTTTCTTCTCCTTTTAGACACTAGGACTTAAGGTAAGTCAGTTCTCAAATATATAGTTGTGGGTATTTCATATCCAGGGAACTAAACACTGTACTTAATATAATTTCCGACTCCCTAGTTGCTTTGGGGACTGCAGTGTCTCAAAACCGCCAGCACCATTTGTTACCCAGTATTCCACGGGACAGGGGACAGTACCCTGTCAACCAGAGTATATAGATTCACCTTGCGCAAAAACAGAATGAACTAAAACTGAAGAGCAACTGTTCTGCTGAATCAAAAAATAAAGAGGGCCAGGCGCAATGTCTCACGCCTGTAATCTCAGCACTTTGGGAGGTGGAGGCGGGCGCATCACCTGAGGTCAGGAGTTCGAGACCAGTCTGGTCAACATAGTGAAACCCTATCTCTACTAAAAATACAAAAATTAGCTGGGCGTGGTGACACATGTTGTAATCCCAGCAACTCCAGAGGCTGAGGCAGGAGAATCACTTGAATCACGGAGGCAGAGGTTGCAGTGAACTGAAATCATGCCACTGCACTCCAGCCTGGGCAACAGAGCGATACTCCATCTCAAAAAAATATAAAAAATAAAAAGAGGACAATCATAGATGCTCATGCCTATAATCCCAGCATTCTGGAAAACCAAGGCAGGAAGATCGATTGAGGCTAGGAGTTCCAGACCAACCTGGGCAACATAGTGACACCCTATCTCTATAAAAAACAAAAAAATACACCGGGCGCGGTGGCTCACGCCTGTAATCCCAGCACTTTGGGAGGCCGAGGCGGGTGGATCACGAGGTCAAGAGATCGAGACCATCCTGGCCAACATAGTGAAACCCTGTTTCTACTAAAAATACAAAAAAATTAGCTGTGGTGGTGGCGCACGCCTGTAGTCCCAACGACTTGGGAGGCTGAGGCGGGAGAATTGCTTGAACCCGGGAGGCGGAGGTTGCAGTGAGCCGAGGTCGTGCCACTGCACTCCAGCCTGGTGCCTGGTGACAGAGTCAGACACTGTCTCAAAAAAAAAAAAAAAAAAAAAAAGTAGCCAGCCATGGTGACATGCACCTGTAGTCCTAGCTGCTCAGGAGGCCAAGGTGGGAGGATCACTTGAGCCCAGGAGTTCGAGACTGCAGTGAGCCATGATTGCGCCACTGCACTCCAGCCTAGGTGGCACAGCGAGACCCTGTCTCTGAAAAAAAGAACGGTTTTGAACCTACTGGTGAAAGTTGCAGTTAGTATGTCCAGTTCCAGTGTCTTCACTCTTTTCTTACAGATGACAAACTCCTTATTAATGCATTTCTTGATTCCTGATTGATGGCTCAGTTTGTCTTTTCGATTTCCAAAACCATTTATTGGCATCGTATCATTCCAAGTCCTTTAAAAAATTCTACGTAGACTTAATTCTGTGGGTGGTTTCTGAGTTTGGGTGGAATCATATGCAAGGTAATTGAAAGAAGTGAGGACATTGATAGATGAATTGTCACTTAATGGAAGAATGACAGTTAGGGATCATTCACTGAAGTTAAATTTGCTTAACGAGTCATTCACTTGGTGATTTAGGTGTTTTTTTTTTTTTTGGTTGTTGTTTTTGGCTTTGGGAAGTTGAGGATAAGGAAAAGGCAGTTTGCACAGGGGGAAAGCAGAGAGGTTTTTCTTTTAAAACATATCTGTTCATGGCTGGACACAGTGATTCACACCTGTAATCTCAGTTTGGAAAGTAGAAAAGTTCCTTTTAAAGTTTCCCTTTCTTGTTAGAGAATAAGTGTGCTAATAACTTTGTTAAGCCCTATCCTATGTAGCTGTGAGACATGCCATGCTTACAGACACGTAGTACATTCTATGTCCTTGTAGTTCAACCAAGATGTCTGTGCTGGACGTGCTCACAGGCATGTCCCAGCTCTCCATTGCTTTTAGCTGTTCAGAAAAGTTTTAAGTTGTTAGCCAATCGGGTTTTAGTTTAGATTGTGAGGTCTGGCTCCAGCCAATGGAGATCAGACACAGCAGTAAGGATGACCCCAAATGCGTAAGGGATAAATTTGTGTTTTCCTTTGTTCATTGTACTCTCGTGGCACGATGGTTAATGAGGGTACCCTTCCTGCAGTCCAGGAAGTAAAAATTGCATTGCTAAAAGATCATTTGTTTCAGTGCTAATTTTTCTTTGTAGCACCGAGCATCTGTTTCCAACACTCAGCAGTTTGGGAGGCCAAGGCAGGAGGATCACTTGAGGGCAGGAGTTCAAGGCCAGCCTGGACACCAGAGCAAGACCCTGTCTTTATAAAAAGTAAAAATAAAAATTAGCTGAGTGCAGTGGTGGCATGTACCTGTAGTCCCAGCTACTCAGGAGGCTGAGGCAGGAGAATCCCTTGAGCCCAGGAATTCGAGGCTGCAGTGAGCTATGATTGCACCACTGCACTCCAGCCAGGGCAACAGAGTGAGACCCTGTCTCTTAAAAAAAATTATATCAATTCAATGGTCACAAATCAGAAAATCTTTGTTGTCCCAGATAACGTGTCGTGCGACGGTCTCTCTCGACTCATTTCCGATCAAAATGTGTGCTTGTTCTGGGCCCACTGTGTGACTTGACAATAACTTTGTTACCCAGGACACTGACCTATGATGAAAATGCATGAGCAGTTATAAGACTGTATTGGTATTACATTCCAGCTTGTCATGTAACTCACAACCCATGTTTCTCCATTATGTGTATACAACTGCTAATGTTTATGAGGTGGGCTAAGGAGTCTGCTCACCAGCCACAGGGGGCTCCCCTCCTGTGAGTGGCTCCGTGATGGACTCACGGGCTGGCCTCTCCCTCCCCCACCCCGTGATGGTCAGCTTGGTGACAGCAACAGACCCTGCAGCTCAGATGCTATCATTGCTTTTCCCCGGCACCTTCCCTGTGGCAAGCCTACAGGGGGATTTCTAGTGCCTTGAGTAGATTTCAAAGATGCCTTGCTCCTCTGTTGGGTTTTTCTCCCTTCTCCTCTCCCTCTCTCCCTCTCTCCCTCTCTCCCTGCCTTTCTTCCTCCCTTTCTCTCTCTCCCTCCTTCTCTTTTCTCTCCCTCTCCCTCCCCCTCTCTCCTGTTCCCCTTTTCTCTCTCCCCTTTCACCTCTCTTTTTTTCTCTTTCTCTCTTCTCCCCTCTCTTTCTCTCTTACCCTCTCCCTCTCTCCCCTCTTTCTCTCTCCATCTCTCTCTCCCTCCCCCTCCCCCTTCCTCCCTCCCTCTCCCCCTTTCCCTCTCCCCTTTCCCTTATTCCCCCTCTCTTTTCTTTCTTCTGCTCTTTTCTTCTCTTCCTCTTCTCGCTGTCCCTCTCCCTTTCTCTCTATCTCTTTCTCCCTCCGCCACCCCCACTCCCTCCCCTCCCTCCCCCTTTCTCTCTCCCTCTCTTTCTTTATCCTCTCCCTCTCTCCCTCCCTCTCTTCTTTCTCTTTCCCCTCTCTTTCTCTTTCTACTTCCTTCCCTTTCTCTCTCCCCTCTCCCCCACACTCTCTCTCCTGTTCTCTGCCTTCTCTCTCACTCTCTCCCCATCCCTCTGTCTGCCCCCCTTTCTCTCTCTCCCACCTTCACTTTCTCCCTTCCTCTCCTCTTTGTCTCCCCCCTTTCTCTGTTCTCCCTCTCCCTCTCTTCTTTCTCTCTTCCCCTCTGTCTCTTTCCTCCTCCGTGTCTCTTTCTCCTCTCCCCCTCCACCCTCTCTTTCTCTCCTCTCTCTTTCTACCTCTCTCCCTCTCTCTCTCACTCTTTCTCTTCCTCCTCTCTTCTCCCCCTCTCCCTCTATTCCTTTCCTTCTCTCCTTTCTCTTTCCCTCTCTCTCCCTGCTTTTTTATGTCCCCCTCCTTCTCTTTCTCTTTCCCCTTGCTTCTCCCCCTCTCGTCCTCTCTCTCTCCCCTGTCTCCCTCTCTTCTTTCTCTCCCTCTCTCTCTCTCCCCTCTCCATTCTTCCCAGACACTGTCTCTCTGTCCATCTCTGTCCCTTTCTCCATTTACAATTGCCTGCTCTGGTGTTACTGTCTTACATCACTTTATTGCCTTTTAAAAAAGCATGAGCTTTGTTACCCTTAGAAATGTAGCAAAGGAGGCATCTTGAATGCATTTTCCTTTGACATTCATGAGATTTGCCTGTATCAATTCCCCCACGAATAGATGAATATAGAGCCCCCTGTGAACTCTTCCTGGGGAAGATTGGTGGAGATGCTCTGCAGAAAACCCCGGCAGTGAATTCGTATAATAATGAGTTGCCTAATAACTCAGCAGATGTTAGGGTATCTTTTTCTCAGGCTTCTATTGATCGTGAAGAAAAATTAGACAATTGAAAGCTGCGCCGGCATGTGAGCCAGGCAAGCTCTAATGTCAGGGGTGACACGTCGGGATGTAATTTTGCATATAGACAGAAACACGGGTGTGTGCATTTTCATGTTCAGGGTCAAGAGAACCAAACCATGGATTTTTCTAAAGACCAAAAGTGTTCTGAAATGGGATGTTAGCGAACTAGCGTTCTGTGCGAGCAAGCAGGAAGAAAGAAAAACGAGGACAGGGAGAGAGAGAGAGTAGAAGCAACGGCAGCAAGGAAGGTATGTGAGGTAAATCTAAGCCTGGAAAGGTAACACCACCCCTTGCGCACAGCACTGAGCGGACAAGTAATGGGTGCCTGGGTTAACACCGGGGTCAGAAAAGAACAAAAACTCGGCCTGGTGTGGTGGCTCATGCCTGTAATCCCAGCACTTTGTGAGGCCAAGGTGGGTGGATCAAGGATCACCTGAGGTCGGGAGTTCCAGACCAGGCTGACCAACATGGAGAAACCCCGTCTCTACTAAAAATACAAAATTAGCCAGGCATGGTGGCATATGCCTGTAATCCCAGCTACTCAGGAGGCAGAGGCAGGAGAATCGCTTGAACGCAGGAGACAGAGGTTGCAGTGAGCTGAGACCGTGCCATTGCACTCCAGCCTGGGTGAGAGAGGGAGACTCACTCTCAACAACAACAACAAAAAAAAGAACAAAAGCTCAAAGTTGCCTAAAGTCAGACCAGTTGGGCATCTGGGAATTTGTTTGCATTCAGAAAAAAAAGCAAGGATCAGATAAAGATAGCATGAATTACCCAAAAAATGTCAGGTGGTATTTCTTTGCTGATACCAGTCGTACACGAGTGGGGTGGGATAAGAAACGCATGACCTAAACAAAAAAAGAAAAAAAAAAAAAGAAACGCATGACCAAGAAGACACGGGTAATTTTTCCCCCACTCTTTCATTTTTAATTCTTTTATGATTTCAATTCTTTTAGGTACAGTTTATTTATTTATTTGTTTTGAGATGGAGCGTTGCTTTGCTGCCCAGGCTGGAGTGCAGTGGCACGATCTCGGCTCACTGCAGCCTCTGCCTCCTGGATTCAGCGATTGTCCTGCCTCAGCCTCCTGAATAGCTGGGATTACAGGTGCCTACCACCATGCCTGGCTAATTCTGTATTTTTAGTAGAGATGGGGTTTTGCCATGTTGGCAAGGCTGGTCTTGAACCCCCGAACTCAGGTGATCTGCTGCCTCGGCCTCCCAAAGTGCTGGGATTACAGGCGTGAGCCACTACATCGGCCGATGGAGTTTATTTTTAATACTCGTTTTTGTGGCCGGGCGCAGTGGCTGACACCTGTAATCCCAGCACTTTGGGAGGCCGAGGTGGCAGATCACCTGAGGTCAGGAGTTTGAGACCAGCCTGACCAATATGGCAAAACCCCGTCTCTACTAAAAAGACAAAAATTAGCAGGGCATGATGGTGGATGCCTGTAATCCCAGCTACATGGGAGGCTGAGGTGGGAGAATTATTTGAATCCAGGAGGCAGAGGTTGCAGTGAGTCAAGATCGTGCCCTTGCACTCCAGCCTGGGTGACAGAGTGAGAGTCCATCTCAAAAAAATAAAAAATACTCATTTTTGGACTTTGATCTTGTTTCATGCGTCCTCACTAAATATATAGAAGGAGAATTCTGGGTCTTAGAATTGAGCCTGGGGTCACAGTGGGCTACAAGCCTTCTTGACCAGAGGTGCATAGCCTTTTCTGGCTCCCAGAATAGAGCTGAGCCTCTAAACACACTTACAGACACTGGGAAATATTAACAATGGCTGGGCACAGTGGCTCATGCCTGTAATCCTAACACTTTGTGAGGCCCACGTGGGAGGCCTGCTTGAGGCCAGGAGTTTGAGACCAGCCTGGGCAACACAGCGAGACCCTGTCTCTGGAAAAATTTTAAAAAAAAATCAGCAAGGTATGGTGGAACACATCTTTATTTTTATTTTTATTTGATTTTATTTTAGAGACGGGATCTTTATACCCAGTTACTTGGGAGGCTGAGGTGGAGGATTGCTTGAGCCCAGGAGGTCAAGGCAGCAGTGAGCTATGATCATGCCACTGCATTCCAGCCTGGGTGACAGAGCAACACCGTGTCTCAAAAAAAAAAAAAGGGAGAGAGAGAGAGTGTGTGTGAGACAGAGAGAGAAAGAGAGAACAAGAGAAGAAAAAGAAAGAAAGAAAGGGGGTAGGAAGGGAAGGAAGGGAGAGAGGGGAGGGAGGAAGGAAAGAAAAGGAAGGAGGGAAGGAAGGAAGAAAGAAAAGGAAAGAAAGAAAGGAAGGGAGGGAGGGAAGAAAGGAAGGAAGGAAGGAAAGGAAAGAAAGAGAAGGAAAGAAAAAGAAAAAAAGGAAAGAAAGAGAAAGAGAGAGAAAGAAAGAAAAATATTTTAGAGTCAGGGTCTCCCACCTCGGCCTCTTGAGTAGCTGGGACTACAGGTGCACGCCACTATTTCTAGTTAATTTTTTTTTTGTAGAGACAGGGTGTTGCTGTGTTACCCAGACTGGTCTCAAACTCCTGGTCTCAAGTGATCCCTCTATCTTGGCCTTTCAAAATGCTGAGATTACATGTGTGAGAAATTTTTTTTAATTAATAAATTGATATGTAAATAAATATTAATGAAATAAATCAAAAGAAGACCAGTCTAGACTCCACACAGCATGTCAATCACCAAGAATTGTGATAAATTTAATTTTGTGCCCAATGGCTCTAAAATTAGTTATTAAAAATTCAATGTAGGCACAGCAAATTAAATGTTCAGATAGAGGATGAGGGATATCGGTGTCTTTGTTGGTGGTTTTTTTTTTTTTTTGAGACAAAGTATTGCTCTGTTGCCCAGGCTGGAGTGCAGTGGCACAATCTCAGCTCACTGCAACCTCTGCCTCCCAGTTTCAAGCAATTCTCCTGCCTCAGCCTCCCAAGTAGCTGAGATTACAGGCACCCGCCATCACGCCCAACTAATTTTTGTATTTTTAGTAGAGACGGGGTTTCACCATGTTGGCCAGGCTGGTCTCAAACTCCTGGGCTCTAGTGATCCTCCCACCTCGGCCTCCAAAAGTGCTGGAATTATAGGTGTGACACCACTGTGTCTGGTCAATGCACCCCTTTTTTTTAGAAAAAGAAAAAAAAAACAGCTGTCTATATGTATTAACTAATTTAATTATCATAACCCTCTGAGGTAAGTACTACAATAAGCTTTTTAAAAATTTTTTAATTTAATTTAATTCTAAGTTCTGGGATACATATGCAGGATGTGCAGGTTTGTTACCCAGGTAAACATGTGCCATGGTGGTTTGCTGCACCCATCAACCCGTCGTCTAGGTATTAAACCCTGTATGCATTAGCTATTTATCATGATGCTCTCCCTCCCCGCACAGCTGCCAAGAGGTCCTGGTGTATTTTGTTCACCTCTGTGTGTCCATGTGTTCCCATTGTTCAGCTCCCACTTATAAGAGAGAACTTGTGGTGTCTGGTTTTCTGTTCCTATGTTAGTTTGCTGAGGATAATGGCTTCCAGCTCCATCCACGTCCCTGCAAAAGACATGGTCTCATTTCATTTTATGGCTGCATGGTACTCCATGGTGTATATGTACCACATTTTCTTTATCTGGTCTATCACTGATGGGTATTTAGGTTGATTCTGTGTCTTCACTATTGTGAAGTGTCGCAGTGAACATACGCGTGCACGTATCTTTGTAACAGAATGCTTTATATTCCTTTGGGTATATGTCCAGTCATGGAATTGCTGGGTCAAATGGTATTTCTGCCTCCAGGTCTTTGAGGAATCGCCACACTGTCTTCCACAGTTTTAACCCAGGGTCTTAATCTGTGTAGTGTTCTGCCTCTTAAAGTGCTGCTTGGATGCCAAAATGCCGGCTCCCTCTGCCTGCACGTAAGAGGTCAATGACCCCAGTCATGGGCACTTAATGAGAGCACCTTGCAGGTGGAGAATCGGGTGAATGGACAGGAGAAAGCAGCCATTGGGCAGGCTCCTCTGATCCAACGGGAGCCCTTCCCCTGTTTATCAGAGAGAGCTCTGTGCCTTTTAGCTGAGAGACGTTTCTGAACCTGTGAGACTGCAGGCAGAGGCTGGCCCTGCTCATGGAGGTGAGGATGTCATTAATTTCAGAGGCTCCCCGAGGCGGCTCCCAGACGACCAGGTGATGCCAGTGAGTCCCTGTGCAAGCATCAGCGCGAGGACGCTCCTTGATGCCGCAGGACCCCTCCGCCCTGCTTTGTCTGTGGTAACTGAGCTGGCTGACCTCCGAGGGAGCCTCCCCTCTCTCCTCCAAGAAAGAGAATTGATTTCTCAAACATATATCCACATTTCCCTGCCCGGGCAGATTCATTCTCTCTGAGAGCTACATATCACGCTTTCAAAGTCAAGTGCTGCACCCTGCCCCAGGCAATCCCGAGGATTGTAGAACTCTCTCTATTTCTTCTCTTTCTGACACATCCAAAATGTCAAGATGTAAGAGAGTCATTTATTTATTTAACTGAAGTTTGGCTGGGAAGGGCATATATATTAGATGTGTCTAGAATCTCTGTTAGCAAGTATGGACCCAGAGATAAATAGCCTTAGGGTTCTTTGTTAAGGACAAGCAAGTTCAAATCGGGGATCCCTCGAGCTCCGGGTAGGCCTTCGCAGAGTACGTCCTGCTCCACCACTATTAATATTAATTAATGCATTGCATTAATTATTATTAATTTTTTTTTCTTTTTTTGAGACAGAGTTTTACTCTGTTGCCAGGCGCCAGGCTGGAGTGCAATGGCACGATCTCGGCTCACTGCAACCTCCGCCTCCCGGGTTCAAGCAACTCTCCTTCCTCAGCCTCCCAAGTAGCTGGGACTACAGGCACATGCCACCACGCCCAGCTAATTTTTGTATTTTTAGTAGAGACGAGGTTTCACCATGTTGGCCAGGATGGTCTCGATCTCCTGACCTCGTGATCCGCCCGCCTTGGCCTCCCAAAGTGCTGGGATTACAGGTGTGAGCCACCTCGCCCAGCCTAATTATTATTAATTATAATTACATCACAATTATTATATACTTATGTATTATATTAATTAAATAATAACATATTAATTATAATGAATAGTTATATAATTAATGGTTATAATTATTAATTAATAACAATAACACTGCATCCTATACCTATAGAGAGCAACCGTTGAATTTTGCGTTAAGGTGTTAGATGCCATAAATATACCTTGTTTCTTTCCCTGTAACTTTCTACTGAGAAAAAACGGATGAAAAGAGCCACACAGATCACAAACGAACACCTTGATGAATTGTCATAAATGGAGCACATGTTTAATCAGCACATGGATCAGAAGCAGAACATTACCAGCACTCCAGAAATTCTCTTTCATGTCCCTCCCTGCAAATATTATCTATCAAATGTAACCGTTATCCTGACTTCTAATAGAATGACCCTGTTAAGTCTTAACAACCTTGCCCCATGCCATGTCTATTTATTTTCCCAAGATGCACTCACCGCGTGAAGATCCTTAGATGAGCTTGATTTTCTTCTCTAGCCCGTGAAACTATGACAAAACCACACTCTCCTTTGATTACCCAGGGGCCCTGAGCTTTTCTCATATTTGGATGATGTGTTAATTTGGCCTCTATGAGAAGCAAATACCAGGATGCGTGAAGTAGACATACAAGAAATTTATCAGCTGGGCACAGTGGCTCATGCCTGTAATCCCGGCACTTTGGGAGGTTGAGCTGGAAGAATTGCTTGAAGCCAGGAGTTCAAAACCAGCCTGGGCAACATAGCAAGGCCCTATCGGTACAATAAATTAAAAAAAAAAAAAAAATTAGCAGGACCATGGTGGTGCCTGCCTGTAATCCCAGCTACTCAGGAGGCTGAGGTAGGAGGATTACTTGAGCCCAGGAGTTTCAGGCTGCAGTGAGCCATAATCATGCCACGCACTCTATCTTAGGTGACAGAGCAAGATTCCTTCTCTAAAACAAACAAAACGCCAGAAATAAGTTGGGAGAAACAGTTGTGAAGGATAAAGGTGAGAGCAAGCAGAGATAGACCAGGGGAGCCTTCACACTGCAATGCTAGTCTGGCACCCATGAAAGGGAAGAGGGAGAGGAAGGGAGATTTAATGGAAGAAGCCTTAGGCTACAGGCAGGTGACTTTGGAAGAAACATGCTTCATCAGGCAGGAATGGCCTGGCTTAAGTAACCCGGCCGTTCTCAGTTATTGGCTGGGTATAGCCTGGAAAGAGTGCACCCTTAGAGCAAATATTGTGGAAGTCCTGAAAGTGTGGACGCTGGATCTCTTCCCCAGAAGGTTCTCATAAGGGGAGATCTGGGTGATGCACCTCCAAGACCATCCATGGTGGCTTCTTCCCTGGGGGCTGCACTGTCTTCTTCCTCTGTCCAGCAGTTCTTTATTTGGTTTCCTTGTTTGTTTTAAAGGGATGGAGTCCTGCTCTGCTGCCCAGACTGGAGTGCAGTGATACCATTATAGCTCACTGCACCTCCAGTTCCTGGCCTCAAACAATCCTCCTGTCTCAGCGTCGTCAGTAGCTGGGACTACAGGCATGCACCACCACATCTGGCTAATTTTTAAATTTTTTGTAGCGATGGGATCTTGTTATGTTGCCCAGGCTGGTCTCAAGTTCCTGATCTCAAGTGATCTCCTTGCCTTGGCCTCCCAAAGAGATGGGATTACAAGCGTGAGCCACCATGCTCGGCCTGTCCAGCAGTTCTATTGAAATGACATCTCCTTGTCACTGCCATGGCCAGAGAGTGGACTGTCAAAACGGGCCTATGTTTGAATTGTTCCTAGTTCCTTTATTTTCCAGCAAGATGCTTACACTTCTCTAAGCCACAGTTTCCTCATCTATAAAATGGGGAAAAATAGGGCTGGGTGCAGTGGCGCACGCCTGTAATCCCAGCTCTTTGGGAGGCCGAGGTGGGCGGGATCACAAGGTCGGGAGTTGGAGACTAGCCTGGCCAACATGGTGAAACCCCGTCTCTACTAAAAATACAAAAATTAGCTGGGAAGGGTGGCAGATACCTGTAATCTCAGCTACTCAGGAGGCTGAGGCAGGAAAATTGTTTGAACCTGGTGTAGGTTGCAGTGAGTCAAGATCACCCCACTGCACTCCAGCCTGGGCAACAGGGCAAGACTCCTTCTCAAAAAAAAAAAAAGATGAGGGGGGTAATATTCTTACCTTGGGAGCTTGCTATTAGGATCACATGGGATTATTTCCAATAAGACACAGTATGTGGTATAGAGTAGGCACTCCATAAAGACCCCTTCCCTTGCAAAATTTCTCCTCCTCCTCATCAGGAAATAGAGTTCACGCCCCCTCCTTAGGCCTCTGGACAGAGGCGCATTCCACAATGATAGGTCCTGTGCCCTTTTTAGCAGCAAGTTCTTTATACTCCTCTCAAGCCATGGACCCCTTTCCAGTCTGGTGAACCCTGAGACCCCTCTCTCAGAATACCATTTCTAAAGAATAAAATAAAATTACTCAGATTAAAGGAGAAACCAATTATGTATAAATTACGTATCACAACACTACAAAAACAAATTTATGACGTACTCAAAGGTATGTTTCTTTACTAACACATTAGGTAGCAAGTTGGAAGTGCAGACCTCATAATGATTCTGGTTATTGGAAGTCGTGATGAGCATAATTGGTATTTTGTGGCACCCGCACCAGTGTGATGTGATTGATCGAAGAATACATGTGGTTTCTGTGATGAACAGGCCTCAGGTGCTGCACGGTCTATGGCAGTTTGCTGTCTGCATTGATCGTTGAAGGAAACGCTGTATTTCAGTTAAAGGTAAGGGAAAATTAAGGATGTAAATTATTTCTCCGCCCACATTTATGATAGCAAACCTAGGTAAGGACTTCCTGCTACTTAAAATGAATGACATCTGTTCGTTCACTTTGGAGCATTGAATTCCCAGAAGTTACGGATGGCCCCAGGTATCTTCATTCGGAACCTCTCAATGGCCTTTCCCAGTAACACATATAACAGGTCTGCAGTGACTTTGATACATCAGTCCCAGTCCAATGTCCTGTCTCAGTGATGTGGGCATGTCATTTTGTCCCTATAAGTTTGTAGGACCAAAGGAACCCTGCATTAACAAACAGGTTGATAATAGTCTCACAAGGAGTTGTCAAGAATTAAATGAATTGATACCTATAGAGTTCAGAGAATAACGCCTGGTTCATTACTTCATGGATAATTCTAGCACCCCAAATAACTTTTCCATTTGTTAGAATGTTGCACTCATATTCATTAATTTATCCCCCTCCTCTTGTCCCTCTCATTCAACAAATGCAGCATTCTAACTCAACCAACAGTTCCAAATCAGGGCTATTTTATTTTATTTTATTTAGACAGGGTCTTGCTCTGTCACCCAGACTGGAGGGCAGTGGCACAATCTTGGCTCACTGCAGCCTCCACCTCCTGGGTTCAAGCGATTCTCCAACCTCAGCCTCCCAGGTAGCTGGGATTACACCACACCCAGCTAATTTTTTGTACTTTTAGTAGAGGCGGGGTTTTACCATGTTGCCCAGGCTGGTCTTGAACTCCTGACCTCAGATGATCCACCCGCCTCAGCCTCCCAAAGTGCTGGGATTACAGGCATGAGCCACCACACCCAGCCAAATTGTAAAATTTTTGTAGAGATGTGGTCTTGCTATGTGACTCCTGAGAAGGAGAAAGATCACTCCAGCGATCCTTCTGCCTCGGCCTCCCTAAAGTGCTGGGATTACAAGCACAAGCCATCATGCCCGGCTTGAGATGGTTTTGGATTGCACGCAGAGAGTTCGGCATCCTGGCTCCTGTTCTAACTTCTGTAGCGTCTTCTGCCATTGTGATGCCCCACCTCTTCCACTTGCCTCCCCTGGGATTGAGACAGGCTCTGACTGGTTGCAACCTATGGCTCCTAAGACCACGGTTCTCAAACTTGAGTGTGGTATCAGAATCACCAGGGAGGCTTGTTGAATCACACTTTGCTGGACCACAGCACCTGAGTTTTTGATTGGGCAGGTCTGAGATAGAGCTTGAGAATTCACATTTCTTTTTTTGTTTGTTTGTTTGAGACATAGTCTCCCGCTGTCATCCAGGCTGGAGTGCAGTGGCACGATCTCGGCTCACTGCAATCTCTGCCTCCTGGGTTCAAGTTATTCTCCTGCCTCAGCCTCCCGAGTAGCTGGGATTACAGGAGCAAGTCACCATACCTGGTTAATTTTCGTATTTTTAGTAGAGACAGAGTTTAGCCATGTTGCCCAGGCTGGTCTTGAACTCCTGGCCTCAAGTGATCTGCCCACCTCAGTCTCCCAAAGTGCTGGGATTACTGGTGTCCCTCCGCGCTCGGCCGAGAATTTGCATTTCTAGTAAGTTCCCAGGCAATGCTGACGCTACTGGTCTGGAGACCATGCTTTGAGAACTCAGTCTGGTTTCATTATTATCTGGGCTTCCCTGAGAGGTAGGGGAACCTCTCTACCTTGGGCAGGACTTGGGCCCCTCCCTGTGAAAAACTTCCCCAAATGCTTCAGTGACCTCATGGGACAGAGCTGTGCACCAGACTCTGCTGGGATCCTGAGAGCTGCTGCTGGTGAAACTCTTTGTCACATCAAGCTCGGCTGCATTTTTTGCACTCTTTGACCCTTTCTTTTCAGCACTCAGATCAAGAGCAATCGTCACTTCACTCTGCACTTCTCCACGTGCACTTGATCTCTCTCCTATTTTGTTTCTGACATCGTCAGTCATCCGACCTGACAGTGCTCGAGGATGTGGCAATCACAGCCCACGGAACAGTGCGGGATGGGGGCAGGTCGATTTGCAGTGTGCTCAGAGCACTCAGGATCTTGGGCTTGATCTGGGAAACGGCACTAGAAGAAGACATGTCATCAGTGCCTCCTATTTGCCTTCCTCTTCTCTCTTCCTAAACAACTGAGTGTCTGTAGGTAACTCAAAAACGAGGAGCTAGAGGCAACTCACTGACCAAATTGCTCTTTCCCCTTTATCTCTTCTCTCTCTCTCTCTTTTTTTTTTTTTTTTTTTGAGACAGAGTCTTGCTCTGTTGCCCAGACTGGAGTGCAATGGCCCAATCTTGGCTCACTTCAACCTTTGCCTCCCAGGTTCAAGCGATTCTCCTGCCTCAGCCTCCTGAGTAGCTGGGATTACAGGTTCCCACCACCAAGCCCAGATAATTTTTTGTATTTTTAGTAAAGACAGGGTTTTGCCGGGTTGGCCTGGCTGGTCTTGAACTCCTGACCTCACGTGATGCGCTCGCCTCGGTCTCCCAAAGTGCTAAGACCTCCATCTCCTGGGTTCAAGTGATTCTCCTGCCTCACCTCCTGAGATTATAGGCATGCACCACCACGCCCGACTAATTTTTTAATATTTTTAGTAGAGATGGGATTCCACCATGTTGACCAGGCTGTTCTCGATCGCCTGACCTCAAGTGATCTTGCCTCGGCCTCCCAAAGTGCTAGGATTACAGGCACTCCAGCCTCGCAATAGAGCAAGACTCCATCTCAAAAAAAAAAAAGAGAGTGATAAATGAACAGTTTGGTCATACATTGTGTGTGTGTGTGTGTGTTTGTGTGAGAGAGAGAGAGAGAAAGAATAGAGAAAGGGTACACGAAGTGAGAGATGAAAGTAGTGGGATAAATTTATTAAGTTTATTACAATTGTATACAATGACATTGGAAAGATTAGACTTTGGCAATGGTAAAACAAATATATCTAGATTAGGATAAAAGTGATTGCAGTTCTAATGCTTCCTTTACAAGGTCTTATGAAGTTCTGAAGTAAATCTCATAAGGAGTAGAAAAGGAACAAAAAAAAAATCAGATAGAAGCCAATGGTACTTTTTTTTTTTTCAAATCGAGTGTCCCTGTAGCCTAGGCTGGAGTGCAGTGGCGCTATCTCAGCTCACTGCAACCTCCACCTCCTGGGTCCCAGTTCAAGTAATTCTCCTGCCTCAGTCTCCCAAGTAGCTAGAATTACAGGCATGTGCCACCATGCCCAGCTAATTTTTTTTTTTGTATATTTAGTAGTGACGGGGTTTCACCATGTTGGCCAGACTGGTTTTGAACTCTTGACCTCGAGATCCACTGCCTTGGCCTCCCAAAGTGCTGGGATTACAGGTGCGAGTCACCAAGCTTGGCCAGAAGCCAGTGGTAGTATTTAAAGTGGGTTGTGTGAAATTGTCTGCATAGCACCCCCTCTCCTCTGGTAAGCCCTTCTCACCGGCACCACCACTCCCATAAGATATCCCAGATAACTCCTGTATTCCTTTCCTCTTGCTGTGTGACAAATCATCACAACCTTATGGGCATAAAACAAGATCCATCCATGAGCTTGCAGCATTTCAGGTCAGAAGTCTGGGTGAGCTTGACTGGGTTCTCAGCTTGGGGTTTCACAAGCCTAAAATCAACATGCTAGCCAGGCTGGCTCTACCATGGAAGGTGTGAGAAGAATCGGCTGCCAAGCTTAATTCAGGTTGTTGGCACAATTTAGTTACCTGCGGTTGTGGGACTGCTGTGCCTCTCTCCTTGCCTGTCTGCTGGCTGGGGATCAGTTTCCACTCCTAGAGGCTGACCTCTGGGCCTTGCCTGTGGTTTCTCTCCATTTTCAAAAATAACACCAGCATATTGAGTCCTTCTGCTTTGAATCTCTCTGAACTCCTTCCCTTCCCTCCCCTCCCCTCCCCTCCCTCCCCACCTCTCCCCTCCCCTCCCCTCCTCACCTCTCCCCTCCCCTCCCTCCATCTAAGTACAAACCAGAGAAAGCTTCCTGCTTTTAAGGGCCCACCTGATTGGGTCAGGCCCACCTAACCCTGTTTTAGATCAATTGACTTGAGACTTTAATGACATCTGCAAAATTCCTTCGTAGCAGCCCCTAGGTTAATGTTTAATTTAATAACCAAGGGTCAGGATCTTGGGAGTGTCATTTTTAGAATTCTGCCCACTGCAACTGCCTTCTTCTGAAATGATTACATCTTTCTGGTCATATGTGGTCAGCCCAGGGATAAACATCTGACTCAAATCTGGGCCAATTTTTTTTTTTTTTCTAAGAAATTTAAAAGTAAGTCACTCTGCCTTGGGAATTTGGGAGAGGTTGCCCTCCCCCTCCCTTCCCTTCCCTCCTCTCTCCCCCCCCTCCCCTCCCCTCCCTTCCCTTCCCAGCCTAGGGATAAACACCTGACTTAAATCTGGGCCAATTTGTTTTTTCCTGAGAGATTTAAAAGTAAATCACTCTGCCTTGGGAATTTGGGAGAGGTTCCCATCTCCTTCCCGTTCCCCTTCCCCTTCCCTCCCCCTCCCCCTTCCCTCTCCTTCACTCCTCTCCCCTTCCCTCCCCTCCCCTCCCCTTCCCGCCTCTCCCCTCCCTTCCCCTCCCCTCCCCCTATCTAAGAATGTTCTTAGATGTCTTCAAATATGAGACTTAGGGCAACATCTGCTTGATAATCTTGTTCACGAAGTTTCGTAGGAACTTATTGTTTCTTCTTTCAGAAGGTTAAGAGGCAAGATGTACTTGGGGGAGAGCATGAGTTCCGCATGGTACACGTAGGGGCAAGTTTGCACGGGACAGATGAAAATGTGGGTCTGAAACTTAGAGGAAAGGAGGAATCTGGACATCTGCTTTGGGGCTTCTTGGGAATTAGGGAATGGCGGACAAATTTGTCATCTTGGTGACAGATGACATTCGAGGTGGGGTAGGGGATTAGAGCAGAGGTCACCTGAGCCCTGGAGGTCACCAGTATGATGCCTGTATGCCCGGAGTGAGCAGGGTAGAGGGAAGAAAGAAGAGACTGAGGAAGCAGGGAGAAAGGAGAAGACGCCTCTGCACTGAGGTTTGAAAAATAGTTGCATAATGTATTTTGCCTTGACCAGTCCTTTGCCTCCCTCCTGGAAACCCATAGATGCATCTCTTTTCTCCTTTCAATTGTGGTAAAACACACGTAACATAAAACTTACCATCTTTTATTTTCATTTGTTTTAGAGGCAGGGTCTGGTGCCGCCACCCAGGCTGAAGTGCAGTGGCACAATCATGGCTCACTGCATCCTCAAACTCCTGGGCTCAAGCGGTCCTCCTGCCTCGGTCTCCCGAAACGCTGGAACTCCCGAAGGCCACTACACCTGGCTAATTTACTTTTTTCTTGTAGGTATGGAGTCTTGCCACGTCGCCCAGGCTACTCTTGAACTCCTGGCCTCAGGGGATCCTCCTGCCTCAGCCTCCCAAAGCACTGGGATTACAGGCATGAGCCACCGCTATCTGGCCAAAATATGCCATCTTAATTTTTAAGCATGCAGTTCAGAGGTGTTAAGTACATTTACATTCTTGTGCATCCATCCCCACCATGCATCTCTAGAAGCCCTTGTATCATGCAAAACTAAACTACTCATTGAACAATCGTTTCCCATTCCCTCTCTCCCCAGCCCCTGGTAACCACCATTCTACTTTCTGTCTCTGTGAATTTGACTACTCTAAGTACCCCATATAAGTGGAATCATATAGTTAAGATTTGTTTTTTCTTATAACTGGGCTTATTCCAGCTAGTATAATGCCTTCGAAGTTCAGCCATGTTACAGCAGGTGTCAGAATTTCCCTCACTGTTAAGGCTAAACAATATTCCCTTGCCTGTTACATTTGGTTTCATCCATTCATCCACTGATGGACCCTTGGGTTGCATCCACCTTTTCCACCTTGGCTCTTGTGAGCCAAGACACACGCTGCTACAAAAGTGGTCACGTAAATGGGTATATAAAGGTCTCTTTGGCTGCGTGCAGTGGCTCACGCATGTAATCCCAGTACTTTGGGAGGCCAAGGTGTGCGGATCACTTGAAGGTGCACCCAACAAGAGGGAACAAGAGGGAAACTCCATCTCAAAAAACAAAAAACAAACAAAAAAACCCACACACAAACAAACTCCCATTTCTCATTCTCCTGTTCATCAGCTTGTCGTTTCTGGATCCACAGCAGAAGCAGAAATCAGTGTAGATTCAGTTAGGTGTTCCAGGACCTTTGATGGTTAAATGGGGACAAACGACACTTTTGTCCTGAGGTGACCCTAGCAATGGGACAATAAAGCACAGATTTGAGGCCCAAGAAGAGGATTTGGGGCTGTTTCATTCAACATGTATTTGCAAGTCCACTAAATGCTAGGTCGTTTGTCCAGCACCAGCTCACACTATTTTCTCCCACTGAGGGCTCTAGGAAGCTCTGCAGTGGTCACCTGGATAGTGCGGACACAAAGATGCAGTTACCTGTCCTGTCGGATACTTCCAGCCTTGAGGGAGCGGTATGCGTTGACAGACAAGGGTGGGATCAACACCAAGGTAGAGATTTGGGTGCCGGTTTACAGGAACACGTAAGGGGTGCCTACTGCAGACTGGAGGACATGGGGAGTGGGAGAGGAGGAATGGGGTAATTTCCTGGAATGGATGTACCCAACTTAAACTTTGAAGCAGAATAGGAGTTAAGCAAAGCGGAAGAGGAAGCAGAGGAAGAGAAAGCAGAGGAAGAGAAGGCAGGAAGTGATGGAAAGGAGGGATTGCCGAGCATGTCAGAGCAAAAGCCGTTACACTGCTGGGCTTCCTCCAGCCCTTCGTGGGAGAGAACTTAGCACAAGATGGTGCTGAAGAAATGGCTCAGGATCAGGCAATGGAGAGGCTCCTGGGATATGGTGCAGAGTTTGCAATGTATCCTGTAACCATGCAGGAGCTGCCCAGAGCCTGTGTCATAATGAGGAGAGACATGATGAAACACGCCTTTTAGAATGATTAGATGATTACTCAGTGTGATAAATGGATGGCGGAGGAGGGGACAGGAATCACAGCGCAGTGACCAGTCAGGAGCCTACTGAAATAGTATAAGCAAAAAATAATGGTGTCCTGAACTGAGAAGAACATTGCTTTCCAAAAAAAAAAAAGTGCAGCAGTGTTCTCCTTCTGGCCAGTTCTTATTTCATGCCTCCAGTGAAAGCCAAAAACAGAATGTTGGATTGCTGGCATCTCTGCATGAATCCAGAGGAAGAGAGGCCAAGTGTACAGATTGCTGGGGACCTCACTTGATACTGGAATGGAGCATCAAAAAATCTGCAGTGAGTCCGGTGTTTCTCAGACCATCTCCTTAGGATCTCAGTGGTTTCCAACAAGCCTACCTTTTGTCAGGAACTGGAAAATTGACAAATCAGGATGGCATTGCCAGTGATCCTTGCATTCTAAACATGGAAATACATGAATGCATGAACTTTTTGATTAGTTGCATTTGAGGCATCCCAAGTTTCTATAGTTAAACATCAGGATGGGGGAATTTTTGCCCATTTCCCTTCTCTGCCTTTCTTTTTAAGTTCTTCTGAAAAGAACTCAAAAGTGTTATTGAACCATCCCTACCTCCCCCACTCTGCCCAAAGGTGTGAGCAATTATTCTCCATCAGAAATGGTATCTGGGACAGATGTGAGACAACCTACATCCTGGAATTTGAAATGATCTTACAGTCTTTTACTGAAAGTGGAGGTGGATAATTTAGGAAATGTATTTTTGGAAATGCTGTAAATGCAGAAAAAAAGTTAAGCAGGTAGATAACACATGGAACTTGAATTACCAACACCTTGTTAGTCTATAAAACCCTCCCTAAGCTGTCAGAACCCCATGAGAAGCAGATTTTTTTTTCCAGGTATTGCAGTTGTCCTGGTGGGAATGAATTCAGCAAAGGAAATAATGTACCATAAGCCTAGCATAGTCAGTGTTTATATTTATGCTGAATCGTCAATTACAGGTTTATTCCCTTTTCATCTTGCCTCTTAACCTTCTGAAACAAGAAATGATAAGTTCTGGGGGAAATCTCTGAACAGGATTATCAAGCAGATGTTGCCCCAAGTCTCATAGTTGAAGACATCTAGGAACAGTCACCAAAGCCTCACCTTCTCTCCCACCATGATCAAACAGATTCATTAGCAACCTTGGGGCTTGGGTCTCTGAGATGCCCCCATGGAACTTCTAGTGGCTCCTTGTCACCCAGGGCCAGGACACAGTGCTTGATCATGCAAAACCGTAGCACAAACTCATGTTCATTCACAAAGCATCTCTCAACCACCTCACACCGATCAGGATGGCTCCTATCAAAACAGTAAGTAAAATAACAAGTGTCGAGGAGGATCTGGAGAAACTGGAACACTTGTGCACTATTGGTGGGAATGTCAAACAGTGCAACTGTTACAGAAAACAATATGGCGGAGTCTCAGAAACTTAAAAATGGAATTATTATGTGATCTAGCAATTATTCCACTTCCGGGTATTTACCCAAAAGAACTGAGAGCAGGGGGTCAAAGAGACCTTTTTTTTTTTTTAAGAGATGGAGTCTTGCTCTGTCACCAGGCTGGAGTGCAGTGGCATGATCTCAGCTCACTGCAATCTCTGCCTCCTGGGTTCAAGCGATTCTCCTGCCTCAGTCTCCCAAGTAGCTGGGATTACAGGCACCCACCACCACATCTGGCTAACTTTTGTATTTTTAGTAGAGATGGGGTTTCACCATGTTGGCCAAGCTGGTCTCGAACTCCTGACCTCAGGCAGTCCACCCGCCTTGGCTACCCAAAGTGCTGGGATTACAGGCACCCACCACCATGCCTGGCTAATTTTTGTAGTTTTTAGTAGAGATGGGATTTTACCATGTTGACCAGGCTGGTCTCGAACTGCTGACCTCAGGTGATTCACCAGCCTCGGCCTCCCAAAGTGCTGGGATTACAGGCGTAAGCCACTGCACCAGGCCAGAAATGAGAGTTTTTTTATAGTGTACCTGTGTCAGCAGCACCCTAGTTTCCCTTTGGGATTCTACCTTTCACATCCCAAAGGCTTGGTCAGTCCAGGAGTGTCTGGGGATGCCTTCCTCCAGATTTGATGTCCCTTACTCTTGCCAGAGCCTGGGTAGGCACCTGATCTAAGCTCACCTATTTAGAATAGCTATGCTGAGATTTTAAATCTTCAGTGAAATGAAGGAGGGGGGAGAAGAAATGGTTAAGAGTTTATTTAACCCAGCTGGCCCTGGATCTCACTGTGGTGGAGGGGACTAGAAAAGCCACGTGAATGAGTTGGAATGTGTCTGTTCACAACAGAAGCCCCCTAACAACTTAATGGTTGATATGAAATAAAAATATATTTGTCTCTCATATAAAAGAAGTCCATGGAGGCCTGACACCGTGGCTCACGCCTGTAATCTCAGCACTTGGGGCAGCTGAGATGGGTGGATCACCTGAGGTCAGGAGTTTGACACCAGCCTGGCCAACATGGCAAAACCCTGTCTCTACTAAAAATACAAAAATTAGCTGGGTGTGGTGGCACGTGCCTGTAGTCCCAGCTACTCGGGAGGATGAGACAAGAAAATTGCTTGAACCTGGGCGGAGGTTGCAGTGAGCCAAGATCGTGCCACTGCACTCCAGTCTGGGTAACAGAGCAAGACTCGGTATCAAAAGAAAAAAGAAAAAAAGTCCGTGGGCTGGGCATGGTGATTCACACCTGTAATCCCAGCACTTTGGGAGGCCGAGGTGGGAAGATTACTTGAGCCTAGGAGTTTGAGACCAGCCTGGGCAACGTAGTGAGATTTTGTCTCTAAAAGAAATTTAAGAATTATCTGGGCATGGTGACAAACACCTGTAGTCCTAACTACTGAAGACGTGGAGGTGAGAGGATAGCTTAAGCCTGGGGGCGCTGAGGCTACAGTGAGCCATGACCATGCGACAACACTCTAGTCAGAGTGACAGAGCAAGACTCTGCCTCAGAAAAAAAAAAGAAGTCCCTGAATAAGCAGCCCATCAATGGTGAACAAACTCCTCTGTGTCCCTAGGCTGTGAACCTGTTCTCACAACCCAAAATGGCTGCTAGAGCACCAGTCTTCACATCAGTGTTTCAGGCAACAAGGCGGAGGAAGCAGAAGGAAAGAGAGAATGACTCCTTCTTTTAAAGATACTTCCAGGAAATTTCACACTACTTTTACTTGTATCTCCTTAAGC
This sequence comes from Ateles fusciceps, assembly GCA_036589455.1. Classification (NCBI taxonomy): domain Eukaryota; kingdom Metazoa; phylum Chordata; class Mammalia; order Primates; family Atelidae; genus Ateles; species Ateles fusciceps. Next base: position 1,878,031 of record JAZHEH010002812.1, read on the forward strand.
AGAACTTTGTCAGGTGTACGTCTAGCTGCAGGGGTGGTTGTGGTGTGTGGTCTTTCTAGTGGGGGCCAATATTTTTAGCAGAAAATCGTGATTATGATACTAAAGAAGGGGATAATGTTTGTTGGAAATTGGCCGGGCACGGTGGCTCACGCCTTTAATCCCAGAACTTTGGGAGGCCGAGGTGGGCGGATCACCTGAGGTCAGGAGTTCAAGACCAGCCTGGCCAACATGGTGAAACCCCGTCTCTACTAAAAACACAATAATTAGCTGTGCATGGTGACAGGAACCTGTAATCCCAGCTACTCAGGAGACTGAGGCAGGAGAATCTCTTGAACCTGGGATGCAGAGGTTGCAGTGAGCCGAGATCACACCACTGCACTCCAGCCTGGGTGGCAGAGCAAGACTCCGTCTCAAAAAAAAAAAAAAAGTATATATATTTATATATGTATATGTATAATTTATAATTATATTTATATCACATCAGTGTGAAATATATATATGTTTATATATATATTTGTTGGTATTAACTAGTAACCTTGCTATACTATTTTGTTATTTTGAGAGGGTGTAGGAGTAGAAGGATTATTTCTTGATAAGCTTGAAGTGTTATTGCCTATATACTTGGCTAATGGCCGAGCTGCTGCAACAATATTAGCAGCAGCAGGAACAGCACCCGCTTTTGCGGAACTTCTAAATAACAGGCTCAATACTGGGGCTTTACGCATGTGCATCATTTACCATAAACCTCACTGTCCTTCCGACCCCTCATCCCCTTACCCAGACGATGAAAGATCAGAGAGTCCCAGAGCTGAGTTTGAATGCTGATCTGGCTTGAAGCTTCACATTCTTTCCATGTCTTCGTGAGCTGCCTGCAGCCATGTAGCAAAATCACTGTAGTTAGGGCGATGGTTTAGCATCAGTTAAATGCTAAAAGCCTCACTTTCGTTGGTGCAATCACTTCAATTAGTGCAATGCTCAGAAATGCTGTTTTTTCTGGAGACCAGTAGGCAAGGGCGCTGGGAAGGAAGAGACACCTAATCACGATGTGTGGGGCTGGCGATTTCATGATCACATTCTCATGAGATGTGTGATGTACTGATTTCATTTCTGGGGTTATGATGAAATAAGAGGTGGATTTTCTGTGAGAAACATTTTTTGTTGTTGTTTGGGCTCATTTCTTAAAACAAAGTCCAATATTCCAGGAACTTATAGGTTCTGGTTTGGGAAACTTAAGACTCAGTGTTGAACAGGCAATAGTTTATTTATTAAATATTTTCAAAAATGTAAGCCCAGTGTGGTGGCTCATGCCTGTAATCCCAGCACTTTGGGAGGCCAAGGTGGGAGGGTTGTTTGAGGCTGGGAGTTTGAGATCAGCCTGGGCAACATAGCAAGACCCTATTTCTACAAAGTTTTTTTTTTAATCCAGGCATGGATGGTGCAAGCCAGTAGTCCCACCACTTGGCAGGCTGAGGCAGGAGTCAGGAAGATGGCTTGAACCTAGGAATTTGAAATTGTAGTGAGCTGTGATTGCACTACTGCACTCCAGCCTGGGCAACAGAAAGATATCCTATCTCTTAAAAAAGAATTCACTTGAGCTTTCATTATGACGGGAGTAAGAAAAAATTCTGCATGAAAAATCACATCTAAACAAATCAATATGAGTACACATGTATGTTCCCTGCTGAGAAGAAATAAACAGTTCAAATTGATGTTGGATGAATGTGTGTGTGTGTGTGTGTGCTTTTCAAGTAGAGTGCTGGACAGAATAGAGTAGAAATCTTATGGGTGGAACTCACGGAGCTTAGACAGTTTAGAAATGTAGTGACTCAAGCTGGTTGGAATTGATGGTAATAATTAAAGGATCCCAGCGGCTAAAGCAAGGTCATGGCTTAGATTTGACAAGCCAGGCAGAAACTCATTGAAAATCCATATGACAAGAAAGGCACGTGATAGGGATGAAATGATTCTGATATTGGCAGGTTTCCATTTCTCAGTCCAAGTCACCCAGCTGAGACATGTGGGCGCCGAGTAGTGACAGCTGACACAATAAAGGTATTGATGGACTGATCAGCAAGTTCCCTGCTGAGTGACAGAGGAGGCCAGCGAGATTAGAGGTCTATGGCCAATTATCTCAATTGGTCATCATCCAAGCTAGTCATCATTTTCACCATTGAACTTGGCTTTCATTGACTGCAGCTTTTTAAGAGAAGTTCTTGGAAAGCTGAACGCACATTTCCAGTTCATTAATTTTTACAGTGTTAAGGTAAGGCCAGCAATGCACTCTGAGAATAGCGAACTGTAATATAGGGATGCCGGACCATAAGGTGTAGGATTCAGAGGACTGAGCAGGAAGAGGTGCCTTTGTGGGATGCAAAGGGAGACAAGAAAGAGTGCCCTGACTAAGGTAAGAAACACAGAATGCCAGACACCCAAGAAACCAAACAGTGAAGGCTTTCTTTGCTGCCGAGATGGAGAGCTAGGATTTTTCCAGTGTCAGAGTGAGCAGGCAACATGTAGCATGTGATTATAAATTTTTGGCCTGGCGCGGTGGCTCACGCCTGTAATCCCAGCACTTTGGTAGGCTGAGGCTGGCAGATCACTTGAGGTCAGGAGTTCTAAACCAGCCTGGCCAACATGGTGAAACCCCGTCTCTACTAAAAATACAAAAATTAGCCAGGTGTGGTGGCGTACCCCTGTAATCCCAGCTACTTGGGAGGCTGAGGCAGGAGAATCACTTGAACCTGAGAGGCGGAGGTAGCAGTGAGCCAAGATCATGTCACTGCACTCCAGCCTGGGCAACAAAAAAACAAACCAAAAAAAAAAAAAAAAAAAACTTTCCAGGAAGTGGAATGTGAAGAGACTGAAACCACTTAGTACCGTGGCATCTGGGCAAATCATTCATCTTATATGAAACCCAATTTCCTAATGTGTTAAATGGAAATAAAAATCGTACCTCTTGCTTGGGTGCAGTGGCTCACGCCTGTAATCCCAACACTTTGGGGGGCTGAGGGGGACGGATCATTTGAGGTCAGAAGTTCGAAACCAGCCTGGCCAATATGGTGAAACCCTGTCTCTACTAAAAATACAAAAATTAGCCAGGCGTGGTGGTGGGTACCTGTAATGTCAGCTACTCAGGAGGCTGAGGCAGGAGAATCGCTTGAACCCAGGAGGTGAAGGTTGCAGTGAGCCAAGATCACACCACTGCACTCCAGCCTGGTGACAGAGCAAGACTCTATCTTAAAAAAAAAAATTATACCTCCCTTGTAGCAAGGGTCTGGTACAGATTAAATAAGATAATGCGCTATGTGGCACAGAGCACTCAATAAATTAAGACAGTAACTGAAGGGCTGGATTAGTTATGGATGGAGAAAAGAGATGGCAGCTTGACCCTAAGAGAAGCTGGCAGGGTTTTCCTTCCAGCCTGCAGAGCTTGAGGCACGCAGTGGGGGCAGAAACCCAGGAGAGCTGTGAGACTGAGCGCAGACGCGAGTGTGCCTCCACGTCTTGACAGTTTGCCTGGTCAATTCTCTGTGTCTGTGTGTATTTTCACTTACTTGATCCTCAATTAACAGAAACACTATATAACATGTGTCACGCTTCTTAATAAAACTTTGTAGTAGGAGTGATTTTTCAATAATTCAGATACCCTTAATAGTACCAATAAAGATTTATGTTGTCTGGTGAGAGTCTGTGAAGCTAATTATATGGAGAACTTTAAAAACATCACATAGACTTGGTGCTGTGAGAATACAGCCATGTCTTCATTGCAGCTGGCATCATTTCTTCCTTCCTTCATTCATTCAATGAATAGCTGTTGAATAACGTTAGTCTCAGTATGGGCATGTGGCAAATTCATCTGAGCAGGTTTAAAAAGAAAATCTCAGCGTGGTCTGAACTTAGGAATCACATTGTGTATAAATTTTTTTTTGGCTTTACCCAAGGATTTGCTGTATGATTTCTTCATGTTAGAAAGTTCTCTGGTGAATGTGGTTTGTCTTGTATGACTGCACGGTACTTTATCGTTTACAAAGAACTTTTGAGAATATTCACTAGGGTTGCACAATAGTTCTGATAGTTTGGGAGGCTGAGGCGGACAGGTCATGGGGTCAAGAGTTCAAAATCAGCCTGGCCAACATGGTGGAACCCCGTCTCTACTAAAACTACAAAACTTAGCTGGGCATTGTGGCACGTGCCTGTAATCCCAGCTACTCGGGAGGCTGAGGCAGGAGAATTGCTTGAGCGAAGACCCGGGAAGCGAAGGTTGCAGTGAGCCGAGATTGCACCACTGTACTCCAGCCTGGGCTACCAAGAAAGACTCGGTCTCAAAAAAAAAAAAGTTCTGATAGTAGGTAAGGCAAGGATTATTCCCTCCACTTGCCAGATGGAAAAGCATTCCTCCTGCCATGTTAAGATACATGTCTGGCCTCGGAAATAATATGGAATATATGAGGTTGGTGCAAAAGTAATCGTGGCTTTTGCCATTACTTTTACATAAATGACAAAACCCGCAGTTATTCTGCACCAGCAGTCTAGCTCCCAGTCCAGGGTTTGCTCTAGTTTATCGTACGGTCTGTTGGATAATCGACATGTACTCAGTTTGGCACTTGACAGTTTATATTTTCATGTGCATTACTTTGCTTATCTTCACAGCGATCTTATGAAACAGGCCAGTAATCATACTCATCATCGTCATTGATATCATCCTCCTCAATAATTATCCCCATTTTTTAGGGGACATAATTGATGCTCACAGAGGAAAGATCTTCCTGCAAGTGGAGCCAGTATGAATCAACACATAATGGATGGAATTAGTCAGCTGCAGATGTAATCTATTCTAAGAGCTTTTATAAACGTGTTGCTAAGGGGATTTGGGGGACCTCTAGACAATCCCATGAGACTGGCTAGTCTTTTGGTCTAATGGGGTGGCCAGAGTGTGCTCAGGACAAACGTGAAGAAAAGCCAGCCTCACCCTCACAAATCACTCCTTGTTTGTCCAAAGACTCTAATAATAGAAAGACATTTGCGTCCAGTCTAGAAAGGGGAAGTCCGTGAGCCAGAGCTTTTCGGAACTGATGAAATAATGCTCTATCTAGGAAGAAGAATTCGGTGGGCTGCTTGACCAATTTCTTCTTAAAGTGAGAGATCTTAGGCCACCAAAGTAAGTGTTTCTGGCCTTAAGATCACCTGGGCCTCTGACTGATTCTAGGTGCCCCATGTGGTCACAGAGGGGAGAATGGCTTCCCTTGTAGACCTGCCTCTGGCAGTGAGAATGGAATGACGGCTGACTCTAAGAGTTTGATCAGTAGGTATCAGGACCTTTGGGAATGAAGCTCCTTGTCCTTAAGTTGAGCTGGGCTCTAGACTGTGTCAGCCTTGCTGCAGGCTGTCCTGGGATGGGGAGGCAGGTCTCTACTATCAGCTTGCCCCCATCCAGATGTCTTTCCTGAGGAGTGGTTAAGAGCACAGGTTTTAGATGAGAAAAATCTGGGTTTAAATGTCCATCATGCCACTTGGCACCAGTGGCTCCTGGGAAAATCATTTATCATATATGAAATCCAATTTTCTAGTATACAAAATGAAAATAAAAATAATATTTACCTTCTAGAAGGTGTGGTGAGGATTAAATGAGATAATGAAGCAGAAAATTTTCCCTGACCCCTTCGTGGGAGGGAACTGGAGTGTGGGCACTGCAGCTAGCCAGCTGTTTGGGTGCTGACAGGTTTCCACTCACTGGAGCCCTTTGTGCTCAGTCCCTCATGGGAGGTAGCACATAGGTGAGTGGGTGCAAGAGCTGGGGTGAGTGCCTTTGGGTGCTGGCAGGAGCAGAACTCCACACAGGCCCCACAGCAGCATCTGGGGTGGAGTACCCACAACCCAGAAGCCCCAGAGGGTGTGTGTTACAGTGTTCTTTTAGCCGTTCCATCCACGGATGGCTTAAGTGTTAAACAGCTCATTGGGCCTTCTGCCTTTTTGCGTGAGGTGGTTGCTCTCCACCAGCGAGGGCCAAGTGTCAGCGTGACAGCCTTTAGCATCTGTACCTGTGGCACCTGAGCTCTTGCTGCATGAATGAATTGAAGGGTGGTGAATGCAGATAATTTTATTGCTGATGAAAGTGGATCTCAGCGGGAAGGGGAGCTGGAAAAGGGATGGAGAGGGAAGGTGATCTTCGCCTGGAGCAATGCCATCATGCCATGCCTCTGGTCAGGATGCCTCTCTCTGATATCAAACTGTAGTCTCCAACAACCAGCTGTTTCTCTTCTTTTTCTTCTCTGCTGGCAGAGCCTGGGGTTTTTATGGGCACAGGATGGAAAGGGGCAGGGAGGGAGGGCCATGGGTGATTTTAGAAAAGGCAATATTCAAGTGGGAAACCAGGGATGTAAAGTTCTCACTTTGGGATGCAGTTCCAGGCTTGAGTGTGGGGACCCTTACCGGGGACCTGCTGTCTTCTGCCCAGAATTTCCCTGCTTCCTGTCCCTATCAATAATGCATTGTCTTTAGCACATCACACTCAGTAAATAAAGATTATAATTTCAATAGGCTTAGCCATCTACTTTTCATGTGACTTTCAAAGAATCTCATCAAAAACGTGCATCTACGGTAAAATGTCCATTTATGTTTATTGTTAAAATTGTTAAGTGGAAATGTTGGTTGTGTGCCAGTGAACCTCAGTAAGGATACATAGCAAAAACTCTTGATTAGGGAGGATTTATCAAGTGAGACATGCTTCTAGGAGATTCAGGAGTTTGCTTCTTTTGGCTCCCCAATCCTTTCAATAAATGACTGTGTGAATGAGAACTGTTATTAATGAAATATGCATGGTGTTCACCCTCAAAAAATTGGGGACTCCTGGTAGTGTTATCCCATGTCTTACATAGATGAGTAGGTTGGGAGTACATCTGCGTATCAACAGCCACGAGACCAATGAATGGATAATTTCTTTGAGAACCAAGCAGGTTAAATAAATGTGTCCAAATGGTTGAACACAAAGAGGGACTATTGGGAGATGAAGGCAAAGGTGCCTGCATGGAATGGTTCTGAGCTTCCTCTCTTTTCCTCTGTCTGTCTCTTGGAGGAGAGGCTACTCATGGTTAGCAAGAGACCTTGGATTTGGCTGAAGCATGAACCTGAAACCAGGGGGCAAAATGCTGTTACAAGCAAAGTCTAGCCCTGTGCCATGCCTAGGGGACCACTGAAATGTTTGTGGAATGAACAAAAGCAGCAGACTCCTGGGAAGGAAGGAGAAACCAGAGCCCATGGTGGTGCTAGGAGGTTTTGGGTAAGAATAAATCCAGGAGTTAGGACAAAATTAGATCAGAACTAAAAGGAAATTCACATGGAATCAAAGAACAAGATTTAGAAGCCCAGAGACCAAGCTGGCTCAAGCCAAGAGTGGGCTGCCTGTGAAACAAAATTCCAGAGAAAAGGGAGGGAGGGTACTAAGAAGGAATAAAGACAGGGAAGTCTGAAAATCACAAACAGTTGCCAGGAAAGGACATGTGTAAGCCAGGCAGAGTTCTACTGGAGGCTCCTGCCTGCTCCGGACGATCATTCCCCTTCCTTTCTTGGTGACACGGTGCTGCCCCTCCAATACCATAGAGATACTCACCGTCTTCTGGCAGGTGTAATGTCAAGGGGAAAGCTAGCTCTGATGTTCCATCTATCAGTTTTCCCACCATTTCCACAATGGTAGCATGAAATGAGCATTGTCCCAGGTGTCAGAAAAACCTGAATTCTTGAAATAGTTTTCCTTCGAATCCTTATCTTGAACAAGGCTCTGCTCTTGTAAAATGGAAATAGCGAGGCAGGCTACAGTTCCTTGCAGCAAAGTCTGTTGCAGCATTGCAAATGTATTTGACTTTAGAAAGGTAATGGTGCACAGGCTGTGTCTGCACACGCCTGCTGATATGGTTTGGATCTGTGTCCCTACTGAAATCTCATGTTGAAATGTAACCCCGAGTGCTGGAGGTGGGGCCTGGTGGGAGGTGAGTGGATCACAGGAGCAGTTTCTCATGGTTTAACACCATGGCCCCCTTGGTGCTGTCCTTGCAATAGTGAGTTCTCATGAGATCTGCTTGCTTAAAAGTGTGTAGCACTTTCCCCCCTCTCTGTTCCTCCTGCTCCAGGCAGGTGAAGTGCCGGCTTTCCCTTCACTCCCGCCATGACTGTAAGTTTCCTGTGGCCTCCTTAGAAGCCGATCAGAAGCCACTATGCTTCCTGAACTGCCTGCAGAACTGTGAGCCAATTAAACCTCCTTTCTTTATAAATTACCCAGTCTCAAGTATTTCTTTAGAACAGTGTGAGAACTAACACACCTCTACTGGAGTCTGCACAGTGCCCAATAATTAGACATCCATGTCGTCTCTCCCCTTGTCCTCAGAACCCCATCTGCAGATCGATCCTTTAGAGTCTTTCCTTGACCCTTTATAGCTGTGCAGCCTCCCATGAAAGATCAGAACCCAGAACTCTCCCCATCACTGTGACAGATATAAAGGGGACAAAGCAAACCCACTGGAAGCTCAGGTCACTCAGAAGTGTGTTGCTCCCTGTCTGGGTGGAGTCACAGGATGGGGGAGAGAAGGCAGCGTGCATGTGTTCGCTGCCGGAATTATTATGAGGATAAGGTGCTAGAAATTATTATGGGAGAAGGTGCTAAGCACAGGACCAGAAGGATGGAAAATTAGAAAATAACAAACTAAATGTGGCATCAATATGCAAAAATGGGAGTGTGTCTGATGGAGGAAATTGCAGGTCTATCAGTTTAATATTCATCGCGTATAGGAGAATGCAAGCTTCCTATTGTACGCAGGAGTGTAATTAAATCAAGGAGTTGGACTAAAATTGGCTGCTGGAGAGGCTGAGGAATTAGCAGCAGCTCCCGAGTTGCCTCCTGCCCAAGCCTCGCACCTGGGAGGCTGTGCAGAAACCATGTCACCCCTTATGGGAGGGTTAAAGGAGCCACCCATTGAATATAGATTTTATTTTGCTCCTCCTCCTGTTTTTGTGGTTCATTTAACACACAAGCCCAGTTGTCCTAGGCCATTTGAGGACAGAGATACATGAAAAGCACAGATTTAGGCTTCCAGAAAAAAAAAAGCCTGTTTTTTGTCACTCAAAATAGAGAAATCCCATGAATGAGGCATGAGCTGAATTCTGGCTCCTCACGGCGCATCTCTGTCTGGGCAGTGATGTGAGGCTGGAGGGAGTCAGGTTCTGCAGACCCAGAGGAAGGAGAGAGCATTTCCAGGCTCTGGCTTTTCTTATTTTATGGACAGCAGTGACCCCGGAAACTGGGCAAAGCATATCTCTTTCCTGGATCCTTGAAGGGCCCTGCAGCCTCGGTAAACACAGAGCCCTTCAGGTTAGTGTCTATCTCTGGTGGTTCTTCCACATCCCTGGCTATGTGTCCCCTGCCTCTAAGACTAAGGTCCAGAGATGCCTGACCCAACTCTCACCTTTGGAGAGTGCTTATGTCTCTCAATGGAACAGCCAAGGTCTTGCACCATTAAGGCTTAGAGTTACAATTCTACCTGTATTCTCTATTCAACAACCCCTCCCTAAAAGCTTACCTCATGCCAGGTCCTAATCAAGGGTCTAGAGGTTTAGGGTTAAATAAGACAAGCCCCTGCCCCTGAGGTAACGGGACAGACAGATAACTATGGGGTTAGGTGCTATGGGCAGGACCTGGTGTAACGGACCCTCTGAGGAGTCACTGCTCACCAACATACATTCAGTCTTCTTGTTTTATGGACAGCAGTGACGTGGGTTACTGGGCAAATCATACCTCTTTCCTGGATCCTTCAAGGGCCCTGCAGATTGGGTAAACATGGAGACATTTGAGCAAACCCTTAGAAGTCAGGGGTTTGCCATGGAGCTACCTAGAAGAGCACCTCTTCTGGACATTGGAAAGAGCCAACAGACAGGCCCTAAGGTAAAATCAGTATTTGTAGAATTTGACATTTGATGGGGAAGAGAGGAGGATACAGCAAAGCCAGTGAGACAGGAAAAATGAAACACGGTATGGAATTGTAGAATCCACATGTAGGGGTTTCAAGTCAAAACTCCCCCACATGCTGAACAAGCTCTTTTTAAATTTGTATTTATTGATTTCAGTTTTAGACACGGGGTCTTACTCTGTCGCCCAGAAGTGCAGTGGTGGGATCATAGCTCGCTGTAGTCTCAAACTCTTGGGTTCAAGAGATCCTCCTGCCTTGGCCTCTTGAGCAGCTGGGACTACAGGTGCACATCACCATGCTTGGCTAGTCTTTGTATTTTGGAGAGTGAGGGGAGTAAAGCACTTTACACATATTGATACATTCAATCTTCCCAAGAACCTGTGGACAGCCATAATTATCAGTCTCATTTTGTTATTGAAACACCTGGGGTTTGGTCTAGGTTCCGCTGCTAAGCATGCAGAAAGCCGATCACTGAGTTGACAATTATTGCTAAAGGAGAAGGCTTTATTCGGTGCTGCAGCTGAGGATATGGGAGATCAGTTTTAAATCCATGTCCCTGACAAACTACAATTAGGAGTTTAAATAGCATGGAAGAAGTGTAACCATGTGTGGGAAAACAGGAACTAGGGAGGGGTAAGGACTTGGAGCTGGTCAACAAGAAGCAGGTGGTTTGTTAGGAAAACAAGTGTTAGGGAGGGATAAGGAAGCAATCATGATGAGTGAGGGGTCTATCATTTCATTGTCTGGAAGTGGTGATGTGAGTTTCAGTTCTCTGATACTATTTCAGTGGCCTGAGGGTCATTTCCTGAGGAAGAAACTCAGATGAAACAAATGTGAGTTCAAGATTTAAGACCAGAAGGTCAACTTCTCTGTTTATGAAAAAAAGTATCTATGGAAGTACTGGATTGGTTTCAATTTGACTGGCAAGGAAAGCAAGACTCAGAAAGTTTGTAATCACAGCACTTTGGGAGGCTGAAGCAGGAGGCTTACTGGAGCCCAAGAGTTTGTGACCAGCCTGGGCAACACAGCCACACTCAGTCTCTACCAAAACTACAAAGATTAGTTGGGCGTGGTGGTGTGCACCTGCAGTTTCAGCTATTCAAGAGGCCAAGGCAAGAGGATCACTTGAACCCAGGAGTTTGAGACTGCAGTGAGCTATGATCCTCTACTTCTGGGCAACACAGACCTTATCTCTACAAATAAAAATAAATTAAAAAATAAATACACATTTAAAAAGAGCCTGTTCACAATGTGGGGGAGCTTTGAGTTGAACCCCATCATGTGGATTCCAGGATTCCATACTCTTCCTTTTCTGTTCCTTTTTTTTCCCTATTTCACTGGCTTTGCTGTATCTTCCTCTCTTCCCCATCATATGTCAAACTCTGCAGATACTGATTTTTCCTGAGGGCCTGTCAGTTGGCTCTTTCCAGTGTCCAGAACAGATGCTCTTCCAGGTAGCTGCATGGTTAACCCTTGACGTATAAGGGTTTGCTCAAATGTCACTTAATCCACCTGTCCCTATTCTATTTTGTGTAACATATATCTCTTTCCAAAATGGTTTACTTATTAATTAATTTATTTATGTTTAGGGATAGGGTCCTGCGCTGTCACCCAGGCTAGAGTACAGTGGCGCAATCATGGCTCACTACAGCCTTGAATTCCTGAGCTCAAGCAATCCTCCCACCTCAGCCTCCCAAATAGCTAGGACTACAAACATGCACCAGCATGCCCAGCTAATTTGAAAATAGTCTTTTGTAGAGATAGGTCTCACTATGTTGTACAGGCTGGTCTTTTTTTTTTTTTTTTGACGGAGTTTTGCTCTTGTTGCCCAGGCTGGAGTGCAATGGCGTGATCTCAGCTCACTGCAACCTCCACCTCCCAGGTTCAAGTGATTCTCCTGCCTCAGCCTCTTGAGTAGCCGGAATTACAGGCACTTGCCACTGCACCCAGCTAATTTTTTATACTTTTAGTAGAGATGGGGTTTCATTGTGTTGGCCAGGCTGGTCTTGAACTTCTGACCTCAGGTGATCCACCCATCTCAGCCTCCCACAGTGCTGAGATTACAGGCGTGAACCACTGCACCCGGCCCAGGCTGGTCTTGAATTCCTGGCCTCAAGCAATCCTCTGACCTCATCCTCCCAAAGTGCTGGGATTATAGATGTGAGCCACTGTGGCTGGCCAGTTTAGATATGTATTACTTTTCTTGTTAATGTTTTTCTCTCTTCACTAGAGTGCAAACTTCACAAGGGCAAGGGGTTTGTCTCTTTTGTTCACAATTGTATTCTAGGCACTTACAGCACTGCCTGGCATGCAGGTGGTACTGAGTACATGCTTACTGATTGAATGAAGGAGTTCATGAGTACCCCTAAATAAAATAAAGCCAAGTAGAGATGCTCAGTCTTTATTTACTCCTTGTTCAAAGTTCATTTCAAGAAACTACATCTTTATTGTGCTATTGTCAAGGAGGCTTAGCTTCGCTCCAAAATACGTGGCATGATGTTAGCTGCCTCTTCATACCAGGACAGATGTCCAGCTGATAAACACACACCAACGACACTGGGTGCCCTCAGCCAGCATCCAGGCTGGCAGGCCAGTGCGGGTTCCATACTGGATGTTCAGTGTTTTAAATATGACCATTATTAACCACTGTGGGAATGGGCTCTTTTTTTTTTTTTTTTTTTGAGATGGAGTCTCAGTCACCCAGGCTGGAGTGCAGTGGAGTGATCTCAGCTCACTGCAACCTCCACCTCCTGGGTTCAGGAGATTTTTCTGCCTCAGCCTCCTGAGTAGCTGGGACTACAGGCATGTGCCACCATGTCCAGCTAATTTTTTTGTATTTTTTTTAGAGATGGGGTTTCACCATCTTTGCTAGGCTGGTCTCGAACTCCTGACCTCATGATCCACCCACCTCGATCTCCCAAAGTGCTGGGATTGCAAGTGTGAGCCACCATGCCGGCTGAGAATGGGCTCTTTTCTTTACTAGCCCTGCCTTCGAAAGTGGTCGTTCTATATCTTGTATTTTGCAGCATTCCAACTCAGCTGCTGGATAAACTGGCCAAGTAACTTCAGTTCCTGTGTGTCCTTCTTTACATCTGTAAAATGGAGTTAGCATGTTCACACCCTCATGAGGATCGAATGAAATAGTGAATACCCTGTTCTCAGTTCCATGCCAGGTGGGTATCACACATTTCATAAAATGCCAGCCATTGGAGTCACCACCTCCCTTCCCAGATGGGCTGTGGGAGTCATGCTTTATTCCATTCGGCCGACTGTGGAACTTCCTGGTGGATGTCCTAAGTGAAAATGGATTTCCTCACTGGGCAGAAACAAAACTGCCACGATTCTTCTTGGGTAGTGCCATTAAACAACCCTCTTGATAGCATTAGCTCAGGGGTTGTTAATGTTCAATCCATTTCATATAGGCTTTCAATGAACCCAGCTCCATCTCAAGCATATAATATGTTCTGATAAATGTTCATTGTTTTCCATTTCTACCTGCTTCTCTTCCTGCCAGTCTCAGCTGCTGTTCCTCTCCCCCAGAGACTCTGCCCTCAAGGAATACACATTTTCAGCCCTGGTTGTAGTGGTTTTAAATAGCAGGAAGCAGGTGGCAGTGGGCTCCCTCCCTCCCCCCTGCGGATACCACTCTGCATTGGCAGCCACTACACAGTTTAACGTGAAACATAAAAATCCTGCTCTGGAGGTTTTCCCATGTGATCTTGTCATTGATTAAATGAGCTAATGCATGTCAGGCACTTAGAACAGTGCCTGGCTATTCAGGAAACTTACTAAAAATGTTTATTATGAATAGTGTCATTTTAAAAAAAATGTTGGCCGCGCGCAGTGGCTCACACCTGTAATCCCAGCAGTTTGGGAGGCCAAGGAGGGCAGATCACAAGATCAAGAGATCGAGACCCTCCTGGCCAACATGGTGAAATCCCACGTCCACTAAAAATACAAAAAATTAGTTGGGCGTGGTGGCTCGCGCCTGTAGTCCCAGCTACTCACGAAGCTGAGGCAGGAGAATCGCTTGAACCTGCGAGGTGGAGGTTGCAGTGAGCTGAGATCGTGCCACTGCACTCCAGCCTGGCAACAGAGTGAGACTCCATCTCAAAAAAAAAAAAAAGTCACAATGTGATTGTCTTAGTCCATTTTGTGTTGCTATAAAGGAATACCTGAGGCTGCGTAATTTATAAAGGGAAGAGGTTTAGCTCATAGTTCTGCAGGCTGTACAAGAAATATGGGCCCAGCATCTGCTTCTGGTCAGGTCCTCAGGAAGCTGTTACTCATGGTGGAAGGTGAAGGGGAGCAGATGTGTCACATGGCAAGAGAGACACCAGGCTCTTTTAGACACCTAGCTCTCTCATGAACTCACATGATGAGAACTCACTCATTAGCATGGGAAGGGCACCAAGTGTTTCATGAGGGGATCCACCCCCATGACCCAGACTCCTCCCACCAGGCCCCACGTCTCTGACATTGGGATCTGGAGAGGCCAAAACTCAAAACAATATCAGTGATTTATCTTGAGAAGGCGAAAGACAAAAGCTCTGGTTCCTATTGAGGGAAATTTTGTAGCAGATCTATTTTTGGCAAAGCCTATGAATGCCTGCACCATATTGCATGATCCACGTATCTGGGTCCTTCCCCTAGGTGTTCCTAGGGTTAGGAGAGAATATTCCTGGTCCGTATGTTTGTGATCTCTGGGTCCTTGGTGTTAGCATGTAGAATTGCAAAGACCCGCCTGTAATTCTTATCCAGTTGGAAGAAGACAGTACCTTTTTTTTTTTAAATAGGGTTGGGGGATATATAGAAGTGTGGTGTACCAGATGGACATAGTCTTGGAAATCAGAATTTGTATCTGTAATTAGAAAATTTGGGCAATTGATTAAGCTCCCAGCACTGTCTCCTCATTTCTCAAATAGCGATATAGTAGCTAACCTGGTGTGGCGTAGACAGATAAAATAGCATAAGCACAGGGCTTGAAATGCAACTGTTATTTCTCCCCCCACATACTATAAAAACTGCTCATTGGCCAGGCGTAGTGGCTCATGCCTGTGATCCCAGCACTTTGGGAGGTCGAGGCAGGTGGATCAAACCTGAGGCCAGGAATTTTAGAGCAGCCTGACCAACACAGTGAAACCCCGTCTCTATTAAAATACAAAAATTTAGCCGGGCATGGTGGTGCACACCTGTAGTCCCAGCTACTGGGGAGGCTGAGGCAGGAGGAGAATCACTTGAACCCAGGAAGCGGAGGCTGTAGTGAGCCAAGGTCATGCCACTGCACTCCAGCATGGGTGATAGAGTGAGACTCAGACTCAAAAAACAAACAAACAGACAAAAAAAACAAAAAAACCTGCTCATGAGTCCCAGGGCTTAGATGATGGTGGATGATTATAAAATTATATTTCAGCGGATCACCCTAGACCTGCTTTCCTAATGCCTCTTCCTTTTCTTGCACAGGTTTCAATGACCACTAGTCAGCTTCCTAACTTCTCACATCACACACCTACTTTAAGCCTTCATTGGTTTCCCAGTATAACTTTTGAAACTGCTTATAATCCGGCATCTGCTGTTCTCCCATTCTCACATCTTACCACATCCACACCTTCTCTTTCTTCAACTCTCGCTTCCTTCTGTTTTTTTTTTCTGTTTTGAGAAAGAGTTTGCTCTTGTTGCCCAGGCTGGAGTGCAATGGTGCAATCTCGGCTCACCGCAACTTACGCCTCCGGAGTTGAAGTGATTCTCCTGCCTCAGCCTCCTGAGTAGCTGGAATTACAGGTGCCCACCACCATGCCCAGCTAATTTTTTGTATTTTTAGTAGAGACGGGATTTCTCCAGGTTGGTCAGACTGGTCTCGAACTCTTGACCTCAAGTGATCCGCCTACCTTGACCTCCCAAAGTGCTGGGATTAAAGGCTGTTTGGCTTTGTTGTTGTTGTTTGTTTGTTTTGAGATGAGGTCTTGCTCCATTTCCAAGGCTGGAGTGCAGTGGCGTGATCTCAGCTCACTGCGACCTCCACCTCCCAGGTTCAAGCAATTCTCCTGTCTCAGCCTCCCAAGTAGCTGGGATTACAGGCACACGCCATCATGCACAACGAATTTTTGTATTTTTAGTAGAGTTGGGGTCTCGCCATGTTGGCCGGGCTGGTCTTGAATTCCTGAGCTCAAGTGATCCATCCCACCTCAGCCTCCCAAAGTGCTGGGATTACAGGTGTGAACTAGCACACCCAGTCTGCCAAATAGAATATTATAATTCTTTTGTTAAACCTCTTCCTCGCCAACCAGAACAGTAAGCTTCTTGAAGACCACACTGCATCTCACTCCCTTCTGCCTGGGAACTACAGTGCCTGGCACAGTAGGCATGCATGAAACATTTATTGAGTAAATAAACGGAAGCTATATAAATCCCCCCAATTCCATCAGTTTACACATAATTCCAGTTTTATTCTTGCCCAGGAAACAGCCAGGTATTTGGCTCCGTTCATAGGATCATTTGATGTTTTGGCATCAGGTAGTTGAAGCCAAAGCTTCACCTTTGAGGCTTAGACAATCTACCCCCGGGGGAACGCACATCGAACTAAATCTCCATGTTGCCGATTCCCAGAAGGTGGATTTTGGTTCTGGTAATAAAAAACTGCAGAGTCTTTAATTCTCAAGAAGCTGCCAGCTGACACAATAGCGTTATATTAATTTTCTGTTTAATAAAGCATATTGGAACCCTCAACATGGGCTGAGCTGGCTGCCTGGGGACGGGAGAACACGAGGTAGCATTTCACTTAAGGCGGGAGGAAGTGCTAGATAAAGGGAATCTAATTGCAGTGTACAATATGCTTACCCATGTAGCTGCTGATAAAACACTACTGCCTTTTTTCTTTACACAGTACAAAAGATAAAAATCAGAGCCACTAAGTCAAAATCATATTTAACGTCAACCTTTGGTTCAGGTCGGTGTGCCTCTGTGTTTTGTAAAGGATCACCCTTTGAAAGGGAAGCTTTACAGAGATTGTTACTGTAGGGGCTGCAGAGAGGGTATAATTGTGGGCTCACAGGAGGCAGAGGTATTTAAATATAACTCCCGGCAAGAGAGAGGTAAGAATCTCTCATTTGCATGAAGGCTGAAGTTCAAAGCTATTCTACTTGGTATAACTCCCAAGTAACCTTTTAATTTGGGTTAAAGAGTGCATATAATTTCCACTTAATACAAGCAAGCTAAAACAGCTAATGGTAAGTTATATATCCAGATTCTACCTATTTGATTCTTTGGCCACTAGGCTAAAAGCTTGCTTTTTTTTCTTTTTTTAAAATAATGGTCCTAAACAGGACCTAACTTGAGAGGAATGCAGTGATTGGGATGAGTCTTTTACCCTTGACGTCATTGTTCCTACCTGTTCCCACCTGTTCCCAATTCTCTCTTTCTCCCTTTTTTTAAGATGGAGTCTCACTCTGTCGCCCAGGCTGGAGTGCACTGGTGTGATTTCAGCTCACTACAACCTCCGCCTCCCAGGTTCAAGCGATTCTCCTGCCTCAGCCTCCCAGAGTAGCTGGGACTACAGGCATGTGCCACCACACCCAGCTAGTGTTTGTATTTTTAGTAGAGATGGGGTTTCACCATGTTGGCCAGGCTGCTCTCGAACTCTTGACCTCAAGTGATCCACCCACTTCAGCCTCCCAAAGTGCTGGGATTACAGGCATGAGCCACTGTGCCCAGTCTCATCGTTCCCACCTGTTACCAATTCTGAAGGAACATGAGAAAAAGGAAAGGCTTGCCCATCCATCCAAGACCAATGGGATGAAAGTGACCGCCCAACACACCCCTCACCCCATCCACGCTCCTTCCCCATGTGTTAGGCAACCTAACCAGGGTCCAGAAATAGCCCGTCACAGTCTCCCCAAGACCCCTGGACACAGAGATGGTCGAGGCCAGATGACGTGTTTAAAGTGACAGCAGGAGATTTTAACAGGTCCTGGAACCTTGTCTCAAGGTGTTCATCAACCATGTCTGTCTGAGAAAATTAATATCCTGTCCCCTCTCCTGAATGTTTGAGTGGAACCATTTAAAACCTCCAACATTGCCTTTGTACCAATGAGCAGAAAAGGTCATACCAGCAAAGAGATTCAGGGCTTTGGTAAGAGCATGTAGGGGGAGTTGTTTTTTATTTTTTTTAATTATCGTTGCTTGTACCTGGCCCAAGAAATCAGAGGAGAAGGAAATTTTTAATGTCTAAAAATTATTTAACCTTCCAACAAACAAACAGTGGCTCCAAATCCCAATGGTTTGTTTGTTTGTTTCTTTCTTTATTTGAGACAGGGTTTCGCTCTGTCGCCCAGGCTGGAGTGAAGTGATGAGATCTCGGCTCACTGCAGCCTCCACCTCCCAGGTTCAAGCAATTCTCCTGCCTCAGCCTCCTGAGTAGCTGGGATTACAGGTGTGTGCCACCACGCCCGACTAATTTTTTCATTTTTATTAGAGATCAGGTTTCACCATGTTGACCAGGCTGGTCTCGAACTCCTGACCTCAAGTGATCCTCGCGGCTCAGCCTCCCAAAGTGCTGAGATTACAGGCGTGAGCCCCTGCGCCCAGCCAAGTTTGCCGTAAATTCTTGATAACTTAGGAGGAAGAGCAGAATGAGGAGAGGGTTGGGGAGCCATTTCAAATTGTTTTCATCCCTACACAGAAAACATTCCACGACCACAGGCAAAATTTAACTTCTGCTCCTCCTCTCTTTCCTACTCAAAGCAAAGTCTCAGAATTGCTGCTTTTTACTGTGAATGAAGATTGGTCTAGAGAGCGCCAGTTTTTACCAGCTTCCCTGAATTAGCAGTTTTCAATAGCAGCTGTGATTTCAGAGTTAGAGGCAGTTTATTTATTTGGAGGTACAGCACAGTTTTTCTTGCTAGGATCCGTGAATAGCTACTGTCCTTTAGAATCAGGTTACAACTCTATTCTAAGCACTTGACTGCAGGGACCACTACTTGATAAGCTTCCAGTAATATTTTTTTTAATTTAGTGAACAAACTCGTACATACAGATAATGGATTAGCTTGTTTAATCATTTTTAATGACACAGTGAGGCTGGTACTGTTACTACTATCTCCAAATCATAGACAGGGAATTTGAGGTACAGAGAGGTTGAGTCACTTGTGCAAAGTCACGGGACTAGTCACTAGGGATGCTGGAATTTGGGACCTATGAACCGAAACTGTGCTATACAGCTTTGACCTATGACCCACCACAGTGTTTTGCAATGCATAAGTGCTGACATGAGCTCAGCACTCACTTCTCACCTAGTTTTTGCTGTCTGGGGTTCACACCTATCTCTAAAATCTGCCTTTTATCATCCAGGGAAGTTGCATCAACAGTAAGATGTTTGTATACAGTGTAGGACATAGTACGTGCTCATTAAGCGCTAACTAAATGTACTATTTTCAGAATTAAAGTCTGTCTTTTTTTTTTTCTTTAAAAAACCCTGCACTTTGGGAGGCTGAGTTGGGCAGATCACTTAAGAACAGGAGTTCAAGACCAGCCTGACCAAAATGGTGAAACCCCGTCTCTACTAAAAATATAAAAATTAGTCAGGTGTTGTAGTACATGCCTGTAGTCCCAGCTACTTAGGAGGCTGAGGTTGGAGAGCTGCTTGATTCCAGGAGGCAGAGATTACAGTGAGCAGAGATTGCGTCACTGTACTCCAGACAAGCAAACACCCTATTGTTTCTTTTCATCTGCTGTTTCCATTGCCTCTTGTTCCTAGAGGAATATTTGTTTCCACCAGGTATGGCAGCCTGTGGTATGATATGTCCCGCTGCACGGTCTTCATTTTGCTTGAACTTCTCTTTAACTACGTTGTTTGCCCAGAGACTCCAACTCATCCTGCAGAATACAGCTCAGAGTTAATGCCTCGGCCCTTGTGTTTCTATGGCTGTGGGATCCTATCTCTGTATTGATTGTTAACTCCGAATATCCATCTTTTCTTTGTGATGGGTACGTTATTTGAATACAGAGACTTGACCCTAGTTTATGTTAATAAACCTTGTACATTGCATCTGGTACAGTGAGTGGATGCACAGTGATTTGGTGAATTAAAGGAAAAAGACAAAACCGGAAGGAATACCTCTGACATTTCTCTATGATTCTTGGACATTTTCTGGAATTTAGGACACTTCACAGTGGACAAATATCGATACAGAAAACATCAAAGATCTCTAAGGTCAGTACAAAATGCTGCACCTGTATGGAATTTGCAGGATCAATATATTTTGTAGGAAACGACCACTTTTCCATTTTAAACAAATGAATCACAACTAAATCAGTTCCCCCTGTCCCCACGTTCTATCCAAGGACACACTTCTCCCCAGCTTCTGGGTTTACCAGTGAGTATCTTTTCTGCTGAATAGCACCAAAGAAAAGATTATGCAAAGCAAGACCATTTATAACATATTTTCTCCCCTGCAAGATACAACCTCAAAACTGCTTGCTATTATGGCTTGGAATAAGATACGTTATTAAGTGAATGATGGAAACATAAGAAGACATCCATCAAAATGTCTGTTTCATTCCTGTAGTCAGAGCTTTTCCTGTATCCGGAGGGTGTCAATGCGCAAATCACGGGTAGCAACATGTTAAGTAGAAAGAACGAGAAGTACAAAAGCACAGACTTACAAAGGCGTCTTCTTGCTCTTAACCTAATCGTCTCTCTTTTGGCGTTGTCTTTCAAAGGGGAAAATGGATGGTTGCTAGTCGCAGGGAGAAAATGAGGCATTTGGAGACTAAGGCTCAGTATTGCGCAGACGAGTGTGTTGCTGAACCGAAATTGGGTGTGTGCGCCCAGCGCAGCAAAGTCAAACACTGAAATTAGGATTGCAGCAAGAGAAGCTGAGGGTTTTATTGCAGGGCACCAAGCAAGCAGAACTGAGCACTCACGTTTAAGACCCAGATTCCATGATGGCTTATAGGTAAGGATTTTGTTGTTGTTGTTGAGGCAGTCTCACTAGGTCACCCAGGCTGGAGTGCAGTGGCGTGATCTCGGCTCACCACGGTCTCCGCCTCCCGGGTTCAAGAGATTCTCATGCCTCAGCCTCATAAGTAGCTGAAATTACAGGTGTGCACTACTATGCCTGGCTAATTTTTGTATTTTTAGTAGAGATGGGGTTTCACCACGTTGACCAGGCTGGTCTCGAACTCCTGGCCTCAAGTGATCCACCCACCTTGGTCTCCCAAAGTGCTAGGATTACAGGTGTGAGCCACTGCTCCTGGCCAGGTAAGGGGCTGTAATGGGAGGGAGAGGCTACAGGGAAAGTAAAATATCAAGACATGGAGAGTATACATTGGCTTGACCTAAAGAAGTGGGACATCTCCAAGCAAGAGCCCATAGGCCATAGATGGATTCAGAGATTTTCTGATTTGTGATTGGATAAGGGAGGCAAAGATTTGGCTAAAAATTTGGGGTCAGCAGAAAAGAATGTTAGCTCTGACCCATGGCATGACCATCTCCAAGCCTCTCAAGAAGAAATTTAGAGCAAAAATGGGGGACAAATTCAACCTCCCCTTATTTTAGCTCTACACACCAGGGGGATCCATTCGGCAGGGGTCCCGGTTTCTGAAAACAGCTCAAGGTCACATGTTAAGATGTTGTGTTTAGTGTCTACAGGGGAATGGAACAGCCCGTGACTCCAGCTCCCTCGGCTGTTGTTTTGAGCTATTATTATCCTCTTGCTTATCAAGTTGCTTATTTGCTTCTGAAGGAGAAGTTGGTGCCTGGAATTTCCCTTGAAAGAACTCAAGTTGAAAAGAGAGACAGGGAGGTTGAGAGGTTGAGGGCAGTGTGAGCTCAGCCTGAATATCAGCTCCAGATGAAGTTTTATTTGCATGGTTGAAAAATCTTATAATGGAAAGGTGTTACGTTAGAGAATTCAGGTGCTTGAAGCCCAGGTGTTGGAAAGAATCTCAACAAGGGTCTGAAATTGTCTAGTATGGGCCGGGTGCAGTGGCTCACGTTTGTAATCCCAGAACTTTAGGAGGCCGAGGCGGTAGATCACTTGCGGTCAGGAGTTCGAGCCCAGCCTGGCCAACATGGTGAAACCCCGTCTCTACTAAAAATACAAAAATTAGCTGGGTGTGGTGGTAAGTGCCTGTAATCCCAGCTACTTGGGAGGCTGAGGGAGGAGTATCATTCGAACCTGGGAGGCAGAGGTTACAGTGAGCCGAGATTGCGCCACTCATTGCACTCCAGCCTGGATGACAAGAGTGAAACCCCATCTTAAAAAAAAAAAAGAAAGAAAGAAAGAAAGAAATTGTCCAGTATGATGGGAGGTGGGAGTGAGGAGAGAGAGTACAAAGAGTGAAGTTATGAGTCAGCTCTCCAGAAATACAGGAGAGAATGCTGTACGCTTACACATGCTGGGGACCTGAAGAGGCCTCGTGAGGATGGTCAAAACAAACAAACAAACATATGCACACACACAAAATCAGACAGCAATGCACAGGGGTTTGCTCTTCTGGAATAATTGTCTGGACATGGTGGAGATGGGCTGGCAGATTCTCACTCTTTTTTCTCCCCCAGAGATGGAGGATGTGGGGTAACGAGGTGGTACCCCTCTGATATGGTTTGAGATGCGGCCCCTCTAATCTCATGTTGAATTGTAATCTTCAGTGTTGGAGGTGGGGCCTGGTGGGAGGTAGTGGCCACGGGGGTGAATCCTACATGGCTCTAGTGCTGTCTTTGTGATTGTGTGTTCTCGGGAGATCCAATTGTTTGGAAGGTTTAGAAGCGGGAGACACCTGCTCCCCACCTTGCTTCTGCTGTCACCACGTGACCCGTCTGCTCCAGCTGTGCCTTCTGCCATGAGCAAGAGCTTCCTGAGGCCCTTTTAGAAGTTGAACAGATGCCAGCGCCAAGCTTGTACAGCCTGCAGAAGCAGAAGCCAATTAAACCTGTTTATAAATTACCCAGTCTCAGGTATTCTTTCAGAGGAGTGCAAGAATGGCCTAATGCACCCTCAGTCAAGAAGGCTGCAGCAAGAATGAATCCTCTAGTCTCCAATGAAGGCAAAGACACTATTGGAACAATCTAGGAAAACCTGACTCATATCACACCTCTCTTGACAATCGAATGAGGGTGTTAGAGGTAGAATTGTTGCCATGGCCGCCGGCAATAAAGACCCTGCAATTTGGCATACTTTTGTCTTGGTGTGGATTTTCTGTGCTCGCCCAGTGCAACAGAATGAGGGCTAAAGGTGGGGAGTACCTGGTGAGGGGGAAGGACCTGAGGGGGAGCAGCTGATGAGGGGAAGCTGATTGCACTTCAAGTGGGCCTTCCCACTGACCAGAGGGTTTCCATAAACAGGAAAACATAGAATCCAGGCATAGAGCTGGGTGTCTCTAGGTGCTTGTGGATTATGTATCAATGAAGTACTCTATAGAAGTAGAACCTTGGAGGCAGAGGAAGGAGAAAGGCCTTGGTCAGGCACGATGTCTCACACCTGTAATCCCAGCACTTTGAGAGGCCAAGGCAGGTGGGTCACTTGAGGTCGGGAGTTTGAGACCAGACTGACCAACATGACAAAACCTCATTTCTACTAAAAACTCAAAAATTAGCTGGGTGTGGTGGCACGTGCTTGTGCCAGCTCCCAGCTACTTGGGAGGCTGAGGCATGAGAATCACTTGAACCTGGGAGGTGGAGGTTGCAGTGGGTCAAGATGGTGCCACTGCACTCCAGTCTGGGCAACAACAGAGTGAGACTCAGTTTCAAAAAAAATTTTTTTTAAGTAGAATGGCCTTAAAAGGAAAATCCCTGGCATTTTAGTCACTCAGGGCAAGGGAATCACAAGATTGGCCATTTGATTGTGAACTGAAGGAGGCTTTTCAGCATCCGACATCATTAAAATGTAACTCTGCATTGAGGGTGTGATACATGTTGGATGTTTGTTCTCTCCAAATGTCATGTTGAAATGTGATCCCCAATGGGAGGTGTTTGGGTTCTGGGCATGGGCCTGTCACGAGTAGGGCTTGGTGCCATTCTCAAGAGATTGAGTGACTTCTCACTGTTAGATTTCAAGAGATCTGAATGTTAAAAAGAGTCTGGCAGCTCCATTTCTTCTCTTCCTCCCTGTCTTGCCATGTAACACGCCAGCCCCCTCTTCACTTTCCACTATAACTGGAGGCCTCCTGAGGCCTCACCAGTAGCAGATGCTGGTGCCATGCTTCTTGTACAGCCCGGACAACTGTGAGCCAAATCACCGCCTTTCCTTTATAAACTACCCCAGCCTCAGACATTCCTTTATAGCAATGCAAATGGACTAAGATAGGTTGCATTCCAGATATGATGCCTGGTTTAGTAATAGGTATTCTGAAACGTCTCGTAACCAAATAGTATATTCAGAAAAGTCATAGGTTTGGCCCTGCGAGGCACTGGGATTGAGCATGGGTTAAGGTTAGAGCATCGCCACGTGTGTGGGGAGGAGGCATGTGCATGGGCTCCCAATGACACGGTCAGTTAGTGCAAGAAGAGAAGACAGAGGATGATGCTGGTGGCTTAGGTGTCAGACGACAGAAGATACTAGCCAGGTAAATGAGGGTATTGTGGAAAAAGGCAACTAGGAAAGGGGGCTACATGTGTGACTACAGGTAGAGTAGTGTGGGACCAGTCTAGTTCTCTTTTCTGGGTCATGGGGTTATGGGATGCTCACGGTGATGACCTGGATGTCTCACTTTCCCATGTAGGGTGGGACGGGGTGTACCTGACTCTGTCAGTGTATTGGTCTGTTTTCACACTGCTGATAAAGACATATCCAAGACTGGGAAGAAAAAGGTTTGATTGGACTTACAGTTCCACATGGCTGGGGGAGGCCTCAGAATCATGGCAGGAGGTGAAAGGCCCTTCTTACATGGAGGTGGCAAGAGAAAATGAGGAAGATGCTAAGCAGAAATCCCTGATCAAACCATCAGATCTCGTGAGACTTAGGCACTACCATGAGAACACTATGGGGAAACTGCCCCCATGATTCAAATTATCTCCCACTGGGTCCCTTGTACAGCACGTGGGAATTATGGCAGTACAATTCAAGATGAGATTTGGGTGGGGGACACAGAGCCGACCGTATCAGTCAGATCTGCACAGCTGTCTTTTTCAATTTTTGGTTTTGATTTCATGCTGCATTGTCAGAGAACTTTTTAAATATCTCTCTATTTTTTTTAGTTTTTCTCTATTTGTGTAGGGGTCAGTGTGTGTGTGTGTGTGTGTGTGTGTGTGTGTGTGTGTGTGTGTAGCAATCAAAAGAAAAGCTAAAAGAGCCCAGCAGCCGAGGTGGGTGGATCACGAGTTCAGGCGTTGTAGACCATGGTAAAACCCCGTTTCTACTAAAAATACAAAAATTAGCTGGGCATGGTGGTGCATGCCTGTAATCCCAGCTACGTGGGAGGCTGAGGCAGGAGAATCACCTGAACCCTGCGGGGTGGAGGTTGCAGTGAGCCTGATAATGCCACTGCACTCCAGCCTGGGTGACAGAGCCCAGAGCAAACTGTCTCAACAAAACACAACACAACAAAAAACCTAACGGCTAAAAACTCAGGGAGAAGAGGAAGTAGGCTGTCCCGTGGGACTTCTTTTGAATGCAATACATTACCCAGAAAAAGAGGGCTTAAGGAATTCATTTTATAAAACTTCTCAGTCCGCCCCTTGCTCACAGGAACCAAAATCTTTATCTGAATTTCCATTAGAGGAGACTCACCTTTGAGCACCCACTGCCTCAGAGCATTGGTAGAATGAGTCCCGAATGAAGTAGGCTTTCTGTCTTGGGGTCTGGGGAAAAGTCAGGCAGTCGGGGAAGCCAGGGTGACTGAGACCACTTTGAATTCCACCAACTAAGACGGGGGCAATTGGCTGCTGTTTTCCACCTAAAAGAAGCCAAATCACCCATTTCCCAGAATTCTCACTTTTCAGCTAGAACTTTTGGTACCTTAGTTATAACCTGAAATGAGGTTTGTTTTTGTGGAGACAGGGACTCACTTGAGTGCAGTGGTGCAGTCTCAGCTCACTGCAAGCTCTGCCTCCAGGTTCAAGCGGTTCTCTTGCCTCAGCCTCCCTAGGAACCGGTATTACAGGTGTGAGCCACCATGCCCGGCTAATTTTTGTATTTGTAGTAGAGACGGGGTTTCACCATGTTGGGCAGGCTGGTCTCGAACTCCTGACCTCAAGTGATCCATCCTCCTCAGCCTCCCAAAGTGCTGGGATTACAGGTGTGAGTTACCACGCCCAGCCAAGAATGAGTTTCACACCGAATTTTTTACAAATTATAACTTTGAGTAGGATTATAAACGTATTTATTGACTACCTTTGTGTCAGATATCAAGATATGCTTGCATACAGTTAGAAATGCTTAATCTTTTTTTTTTTTTTTTTTTTGCGGTGGAGTCTCACTCTGTCACCCAGGCTGGAGTGCCGTGGTGTGATCTCAGCACACTTCAACCTCTGCTTCCCAAGTTCAAGTGATTCTTCTGCCTCAGCCTCCCAAGTAGCTGGGACTACAGGCATGCGCCACCACACCTGGCTAATTGTTTTCTTGAGATGAAGCCTCTGTTGCCCAGGCTGGAGTAGAGTGGCACAATCTGGGCTCATTGCAACCTCTGCCTCCCCGTTCAAGCAATTCTCCTGCCTCAGCCTCCCAAGTAGCTGGGATTACAGGCGCCTGCCAATGTGCCTAGCTAATTTTTGTATTTTTAGTAGACACGGGATTTGAACATCTTGGCCAGGCTGGTCTTGAAATGCTGACCTTGTGATCCACCCACCTCGGCCTCCCGAAGTGCTGGGATTACAAGTGTGAACCACCATGCCTGGCCTTAATTTTTGTATTTTTAGTAGAGACAAGATTTCACCATATTGGCCAGCCTGGTCTCAAACTCCTGACCCCGTGATCCACCCACCTCAGCCTCCCAAAGTGCTGGGATCACAGGCATGAGCGACCATGCCCGGCCTGAGCTTTACATAATATGTAATATACAGAACATTATCTGCATTGCACAGTTAAGGAGATGAAAAATATGCTTGAAGAGATGAAGAAATATGCATGAGATAGCACCTTGAAGCCAGAGCGTACCTCCAAACCCACGCACCTTGTCTTCCTTTCCAGTAATAGGAACAAAAACTCCAACAGCAAATAGTACACCCAACACACGCAGCCCTTTCCCCTAAGGCTGTGTTTATATGCTTGTGTTTCTGAATGAGAATGACTGGGATGCAGGGAAGATGATGGTAACAGGGGAGTTTGTTTTTCTCCCCGGGAGGCTATGAATAATGGATGGGCATTCATGCTTATGTAGCTGCATCGTCATTTCCCTTCCTTTACAACATGGGATATTGTCACCCTGGCTCACTCAGTGTGCTTAGCTGGAGACGAAGTGTGACTGCCGCTGGTGAGAGTCAGCTTGGCGGCCATCCGTGAGCAGGATGATGCTTTAGCGGGGGAGAGACCCCGGGTGTAGAATGCTACGCAGAGATAAAGCATGGCGGCGTGCGGGCCACGACTGTCTATGCGTTTCCAGTTGGAAGTGCCAAATTACTTTGGGTTGCTTTCCCCGGCCCCATCGATGTTTAGAATAACAAAGTGACTCTTATGTTAAAGTTAATTTTATTTTTTTTTGAGACAGCGTCTCTCTTTGTCACTCCAACCTTCACTCCAGGTTGGAGTGAAGTGACGTGATCGGAGCTCACTGCAGCATGCAACTCCTGGACTCGAGTGATCCTCCCGCCTCAGCCTCTCAGTAGCTGGGACTACAGGTATGCTCCACCGTGCCTGGCTAAGTTTTTTAAATTATATATATTTTTTGAGATGGAGTTACACTCTTGCTGCCCAGGCTGGAGTGCAATGGCATGACCTTGGCTCACCACAACCTCCGCCTCCTGGGTTCAAGCAATTCTCCATGTAAAAGGTGACTCTGAAGTGATTGATACGGAGAAAAGTAGGTCTTTTTCTCTCCTGGGACTCAGTCACCTGTTTATCTAGATGGAAAAACAGAAGTAATCTTGACACACTTAACACCATACTAAAAACTTTAAAATAGAGTTGGGGCAGGTAGGGGAGAGACAGTGAGGGGTGGGGAGGTATAACATGGGGAGAAATGCCAGATATAGTATACACCTAAAGTTAAATAAATAAATTTTAAAAAAAGAATTTCAATTAAATGGTAAAGGCAAACAGAAAAGCTTTTAGAACACAAAGGAGAACACAATCATGGTATTCTGAGGGGCATATCATGTTTATTTATTAAAACAGTAAAGGTATAGCCAGATTCTGTCTCTTACCTAGATATAGGTAAAGATTTTTTTTAAGCCAAAAAAGTACCAACTGTAATGGGTAAATGGATACAAGAACTATATAAAATTATGAACTTCTCTTTATCAAGAGACATCATTGAGTCTGTGAAAAAGCAAGGCACCGAGTGGGAGAAGCCTTTTGTAATACCCAGAGTTGACAAAGGATTCATGTCCGGAATACATAAAGAGTGCCCACGAAACGATCAAATAAAACCCCACAAAAATGAGCAGAAGACTTGAACAAGTACTTTGAATCGTGCACTTTTTGTATGCTTATTGGCCGTTTGTATGCACTTTGTCGCATGCACATTTACATGTTCATTGGCCATTTGTATACGCTTCGTAGTATGTTTGTGTACACACGACAAAGTGCATGCAAATGGCCAATAAATGTATAAAAAATGCTCAACTTCCTGGGTCATCAGTAAAATGCAGACGAACTAAAATAAGGTCCATAAGCCCATGAGAATGATAGAAATTACATATGTATGCATATATATAACATTTTATTATTTATATTATATATAAAATTATTATTATACATAAATAAAATAGCATACAAACACACATACACACGTGCCACAAATGAACAAATTAATGCACTAGTAACCAATAGCCCCAGGTATTGGTAGTGTGGAAAGTAAATTCACACGTTCCTAGTGCAAGCGTATATTGTTAATCCCATTGGAAAACTCTTTGACAAAACTATTAAAGCTGAAAACAGTGATCCTATGGCCCAGCAATGCCAATCCTAAATGCACACTCAAGAGAAATGTGTACTCTGGACCCCAAAAGGACAAGAATGTCCACAGTAGCATTTTTGAAAATAGCCAAAATTGGAAACACTTTACATGTTCATCAAGAGAACTAACAAATCAGTCATGACATATTGTATTAGTCAGGGTTCTCCAGGGAAAGAGAACTAATGGAACTAAAGAGAACATATATATATATACACACACACACACACACACATATATATACATATGCATATATATACACATATACATACATATATATATATATACACACATATACATGCATATAATATATATATATATATATATATATATATATATATAAAGGGGAGTTTATTAGGTATTAACTCACACTTCATTCACAAGGTCCCACAATAGGCTGTCTGCAAGCTGAGGTCAAGGAGAGCCGAGTCCGAGTTCCAGAACTAAAGAACTCGGAGTCTGTTGTTCGAGGGGCAGGGAGCATCCAGCACAGTAGAAAGATGTAGGCTGGGAGGCCAGGCCAGTCTCTCTTTTCACATTTTTCTGCCTGCTTATATTTTAGCTGAGCTGGCAACTGATTCAGTGGTGCTCACCCAGTTTAAGGGCGGGTCTGCCTACCCCAGTCCACCGACTCAAATGTTCATCTCTTTTGGCCACACCCTCACAGACACACCCAGGATCAGTACTTTGCATCCTTCAATCCAATCAATTTGACCCTCAGTATTCACCATCCCAAGTCCACCCCTTGTCAGCTTGAACCCATACACATCTCCTGAGATCATACATTATCTTAAAGACAATAATAAGGTCATAATTACACCTAACATAATACAACTATCCTTCGTACAACCGGAAACACACCAATCCTCAACCCAAATTCTATTACATAAATGCTGATGTAAAGTCAATAAATATAATGTCACACAATAAAGGAGACAGGAAATAAAATGAAGATATTTTCTCGGTACAAGTGTGTACATGCACGAACATGTTTTTAGCAAAAGAAGAAGGAAATATGACAATTATAGTCCTCATTTTTTTTGCAGCTGGTCACATGGTCATAGCTGGTATTGATGGCTACGTTCTGCTACCCATTCTGTATTCCTTTTGCCTTTAGCAAGCACCTCGGCAGGTGGTGGTCTTTTTCCTGTTGGAGTGACCCAGTAACAAATCAGTCATGACATACTGATGTAATAAAATACTACAGCCAATGAGGACGAACTATTGCCACATACGATAAAATGGATTAATCTCACTCATCTAATGTGGAGAAAGAAGCTAGACACAGAAGCGTGGGCATTGCATGAGGTTCAAAAATGAACCAAACAGACTTTATGTGATAAAAGCCAGTATATGCGCTACTTTGAGGACACAGCCTGTATGAGAGGTTTCTGGGGGTCTAGGGATGTTTCTTCTTGATATGCTAGATGATTGCATGGGTGCATTTTCTTTCTAAATGATCATCCGTTAAAATGAACGATGTATGCACTTATCTGGCAATAAGACATTTATTAAACAAAAAAATGAAGCCTAGGTTTTACCTCTCCCAGATGTCAATTGAATTTTTGAAAGTGAAGAGAGAGGCAGGGGACTAAGAATAAAGACATCATATTTATTGGGGATTATTGAGTACCGGGTCTGTATTTAGTCTATTTCATGCCATTTTGTCATTTAATCAAGGTAGCTGTTATAACTCCCATTTTACTTGAGGAAATTGGGATCTAGAGAAATTAAATAACTTGCCTAGATTACACCCATTGTAAAAAGCAGTCCCAGGGTGTGCCCAGGTTTTAACCCAGAGTAGAAGTGAGATTTTCAGAATCTGCAGCTGTTTTGAAAAGGGAAGAGGGGGCTGTGTACAGTGGCTCAAGCCTGTAATCTCAGCACTTTTCGAGGCCGAGGTGGGCGGATCACCTGAGGTCAGGAATTTGAGTCCAGCCTGACTAATATGGTGAAAACCAGTTTCTACTAAAAGTACAAAAATTAGCAGGGTGTCGTGGCGGGTGCCTGTAATCCCAAGTACTCAGGAGGCTGAGGCAGGAGAATCGCTTGAACCCAGGAGGCGGAGGTTGCAGTGAGCTGAGATCACGCCACAGTACTCCAGCCAAGAGGTCTCAAAAAAAACAAAAATAAGAGAGAGAGAGAGAGAAGGGGGAAGAGAGATTTTCTAGGAGTGAAATGGCGAAGCGGCTTTGTGGGCCCTTTGTCATATGTATTGATGCTGATGTATTAGCTGTAATTAAATATTTAGGTAAATCTGATGCAGCGTATCTTTCAAATATTTATCTTAAAAAAAATTCTGCTATTTAATCAAAATGTCCCAAGCCCATTTGCAAAAACAGAGCTGCTAAGTCACGTTTCTTTGCACCCTATCTTCACAGACATCCCGGACTGGTGTCAGTTGTGGAAACGTGTAGAGAATATTATGGAGCACATGTTTTAATTCCTCTCACAATTTGGACCAATTCACTGGCAACTTTCAAAATATCACTTGCAAAGTATCTCTGTCAGCTGTAGCGGGCATTAAGCATTTAGAATCAATCTCTGATCATTTCCATCCTTTTTGTTTTTTGGTGAAGAAAAATTATTGATCAAAGGTTTTAGCCTCATTTAATATACTGGAGTAGCTTTTAAATTTCTTTTATAAGCCACAGCAGGTCTGGGTATTTCCTCCCAGCTTAACACAACGCAAATCAATCTGTCTCATGGTACTGTCATATTGCATATCAAACTGGTCAAGGCAGGCATTTCTTCTTCTTGCAGTAAACTTTCTAGGATACCAGACATGTAGGTTTTTGATTGATACTTTAATTTGCAGGAAAACAAAAAAATAAATTCTGTTTCAGTGTGAAATTCTAAATCTCAAACACATCAAGAAAATCACTTCCCAGTTTATCTTATTCCCCCAAATGAGATTCCTCCAAGGCATTAGTTTTTTGTTTTTTTTGTTTTTTTTTTTTGAGACGGAGTCTTGGTCTGTTGCCCAGGCTGGAGTGCAGTGGCGTGATCTCAGCTCCCTGCAACCTCTGCCTCCTGGGTTCAAGTGATTCTCCTGCTTCAGCCTCCCAAGTAGGTGGGATTACAGACGTGCACCACCATGTCTGGCAAATTTTTGTATTTTTAGTAGAGAGAGAGTTTTACCGTGTTGGCCAGGCTGGTCTTGAACTCCTGACCTTAAGTGTTCCACCCACCTTGGCCTCCGCAAGTGCTAGGATTACAGGCATGAACCACTGCACCCAACCTACGTGGTATTAAAATTTTGGCTTGTGACTCCTTATCTATACGTTCCCAATAACCTAATTTTTAGATTGTGCAAATTGCTGTCATGACTAGAACATATGAATGTCCTGAAATCTTGGGTTATCTCTGCTTTATGCCCTCTTCCTGGAACACATGATAATAGTGCCCCTTTTAGCTCTCAAAAATGTCTTAGACTGTGGATAAATTATATGAATACAATTATAATGAGAACACTTTCTTTTCTTTAAAAGAGGAAACCTTGGGATGAAGATTTCCATCATATTGATGGAATGCAATGGGAAATCCACAGACAGCATTCAGTGTCTTTCACCATCTCCTCATGTGTTTTAACAACTGTATTGGATTTAATTTTGTGCTTTCCAATTTGGCAATTATTTGTGTGCTGATTTGATTAATGTTGATCTCTCCTCCTGGACCTGAGGCTCTAGGAGGGCAAGGACCATGTGATTTTTGAGCACCATCTCCAGATTTAACCCAGTGCTGACTAACAGGAGGTGCTCAGTGTTTATTTAATGAATTAACAAATGAATATTTCACTGGGTTTTCAGTTTTTCAAAAAGACCAAACATTAGTCCATTTGACTCTCTCTACATTTTAAGTCCAGAAAGGGCCGGTAGCATCAGTTTTGTTTACTAAATATTGAAACCATGTTTTGTAGTAAAGGTTTATCTATTGTTATTTATGAAGCTGGGGGGCAGAGATGACACTGTATTTTAGGACTTGGTTTATTTTTTTCTAGGGACAGGGTCTTGCTCTGTCCTCTAGGCTGGAGTGCAGTGGTGCCATAATGGCTCACTGTAGCCTTGAACTCTTGGAATCAAGCAGTCCTCCCACATCAGCCTCCTGAGTACTGAGGACTACAGGCATTTGCCAATGCACCTGGCTAATTTTTTTTTTTTTTTTTTTTACTTTTGGTAGAGATGGGATCTTCCCAGGCTGGTCTTGAACTCCTGGCCTCAAGCAATTCTCCTGCCTTGACCTCCCAGCGTGTTGGGATTACAAACATAAGCCACTGCACCCAGCCTGATCTTAATCTTTGTATGAGTTCATATGCTGAATTCATATGGACCTGGCTGGAAATAATACAAACTTCATCTAACTGTGGCTTAAACTGCAAGAATATTGTTTACTTAACAAGACATTTTTTTTTTTTTTGAGATAGAGTCTGGCTCCGTTCGCCAGGCGCCAGGCTGGAGTGCAGTGGCGCGATCTCGGCTCACTGCAACCTCCGCCTCCCAGGTTCAAGCAATTCTTCTGCCTCAGCCTCCCGAGTAGCTGGGACTACAGGCGCACGCCACCACGCCCAGCTAATTTTTTGTATTTTTAGTATAGACGGGGTTTCACCATGTTGGCCAGGATGGGCTCGATCTCTTGACCTCATGATCCGCCCGCCTTGGCCTCCCAAAGTGCTGGGATTACAGGCGTGAACCACCGTTAACAAGACATTTTAACCCAAGTAAACCTTATTGTTTACCTAACCCAAGTAAATCCTATTGTTGACTTAACAAGATGTTTGAAGGCAGGCCGTTCCAGAGTCTTCTACGTTGCTCTCTTGGCTTCTCTGTGACTTTGGGTCTCCCCACTCACGGTTGCAAGATGGCTGCCTTAACTTCCCACGGCTGTTACCACGCCAGCGCGCCATGCCTATGAGAAAATCACGAAACAAGACAAAATAAAGGGTTTGAATTGTGTCTCCGCCAAAAAATGTGTTGTAATCCTAAACTCTACGACTGAGAAGGTCGCGTTACCTGGAGATAGGGTATTTACAGAGGGGAACAAGTTAAAACAGCATCATTAGGGTTGGCCCTCATCCACTTTGGCTGATGTCCTTATAAAAAGGGGGGGTGTGGAATTTGAACAGAGACGGACACACATAGAGAGAAGGTGATTAAAGTTGTACGGGAAAGAGACAGTCATCAATAAACCGCGGAGAAAAAAAAAAAAAAAAAATAAGCCAAGAAGAGAGGTCTGGAAGAGAGGTCAGAGGTCTTTCTCCACAGACCTCAGAAGGAACCAACTCTGCCGACACCTTGATTTTAAACTCGTAGCTTCCTGAACTGTGAGATCATACGTTTTTCTGTTGTTTAAGCTGCCTGGGTTGTGGTACTTTGCTACAGCAGCCCTAGCACACTAATACACACCCCTCAGGCAGATTTTTCTTTAAGTTTTGTTAGCCAAGGACCTCCAACGGAGTCTGATAAAGTGAGTGTCCACCAGGAGGAAATAGTGAAGCAGTCATCCTGTGGGGTTGGGGAACTCTAGGATTGGACATCCCCCTGGGTTCGTTGAGAGTGAAGAAAGGGATGCTGACTCTTCAGTTGCCTAATCATCCTGTCACAACCTGATCCACTTATTTTATTTTATTTATTTATTTTTTTCAAGATGGAATCTCACTCTGTTGCCCAGGCTGCAGTGCAGTGGTGCGATCTCAGCTCACTGCAACCTCCACCTCCTGGGTTCATCCCATTCTCCTGCCTCAGCTTCCTGAAGCTGGGATTACAGGTGTGCACTGCCACACCTGGCTAACCATAATTTGTTCCTTGAAGCTGGAAATGTGCCACCCCATTTAAAGTTCTCCCTGCAAAAAAAGGAGCCAGTGCCAGTAGGGAGACAACCAGCCATCCATAGCATTCCAAGACTTTGTTTAGTCCAGAGGACCTAGAAGCAGGAGTGCGTTCAACATCTGTGTGGTTGCACAGGTAACGGGGTGCACTGCGGACTGGTGGGAGCCCCAGACACTCACGACCACAATGAGGCAAGGTCATTGCCAGAGGCTTTCAGGCCACAGTGACTTCATCTTGAACAAGGGCGGGGTACAATGAAGCTGAGAACTACTGAGCTGCATTCCCAGGAGGCGAGGCATTCTTAGTCACAGGATGAGACAGGAAGTTGGCACAGGACGCACGTCACGAAGACCCCGCTGATAAAACAGGATGTGGTAAGGTAGCCAGCCAAATCCCGCCAAAACCAAGATGGTGATGAAAGTGACCTCTGTGGGTTCTCATTGTTCATGATATGCTAAGTATAATACATTAGCATGCTAAAGACACTCCCGCCAGCACCATGACAGTTTGTAATTGCCATGGCAATGTCCAGAAGTTACTGTATATGGTCTAAAAGTGGGAGGAACCCTCAGTTCTAAGAAATCCCCACCCCTTTCCTGGAAACCTCATGAATAGCCACACCTTGTTCAGCATGTAATCAAGAAGCAACTGTAACTATAGATAAGAAATAAATAACTGCTCTGCCTATGGAGTAACCATTCTTTTATTCCTTTACTTTCTTAATAAACCTGCTTGCATCTTACTCTATGGACTGCCCCCAAATTCTTTCTTGTACAAGGTCCGGGAACCCTCCCTTGGGGTCTGGATCAGGATCCCATTTCAGTAACACCATGAATAGGCACACAGAGCTCCTGGTGGAGTTAATCCCTAGTCACTCCAGGCTAATTCATCTGCCATTCGTCTTCTCCATGACTTTTTTTTTTTTTCTTGAGACAGAGTCTCATTCTGTCGTCCAGGCTGGAGTGCAGCCATGCGAATTCAGTGGCACAATCTCGACTCACTGCAACCTCCACGTCCCAGGTTCAAGCAATTCTCCCGACTCAGCCTCCTGAGTGGGAGCCACCATGCCCGGCTAATGTTTGTATTTTTAGTGTAGATGGGATTTCACCATGTTGGCCAGCCTGGTGTCGAACTCCTGACCTGAGGTAATCCACCCGCCTCGGCCTCCCAAAGTGCTGGGATTACAGGCGTGAGCCACTGTGCCCGGCCCTCCATTGCCATTGGGCACACACAGTCTGCCTCTTCTCTGCAGGTGTACACTGTTGTATTGATGGGAGCCACACTGGACTGGCCAGACACGTAGTCACCAGTCAGAGAAGTTAGGGAACAAAGGCAGGACAATTTGCAGCAGTGCACAGAGGCATCTGTGGGAGAGACATTTTTTTCATGTTCCTTCAATAATAATAGTAATAAAACGATATGCCAGCCAAGTCCTGCAAGATACTCTTATCTGTTAATATATCTCTAATCGAAACTTGTATCACATCATATTCTGAATGGCGACATACGAATAACAAAGCATTTTCTGTAAGAAGTGAATTCCCGACCCTCATACTGAAGCCTCTGGGCTGCCGCCTATTCCAGTCTAAATTTGATAATGGCATCGGAGTCACACATTTATTTCCCTATTATGCAGAGTGTCTTTGGCTGGATGAATGAGCCAAACTCAATTTATATTAAAAACAATGGTAAAAGAGACGTGGTTTTCTTTTCCCCGTCGTCAAATCTGAAACATCTGGAATTCTAGCTGCCATGCAAGGATTTTCATATTTAGTCTGTAAAGCAACATGAGAACTCTGATTAAAGCCAAAACATTAACTTTTAATCAGTAGAAGGTTTAATTGAAAAGACTCTTTATCTGTGGCTTATGTAATATTAGTGCATATTGTATGTTTAACTTTTTCAAAATCCAATTGTACATGCTTCCATTTAATGTAGCATAAGCAGTGCACTTCACAGACACTTTTCTCTGTGATGTGCACACACAGTGCAATTCAATCCTCGTCAATATCATCGTTATCAGGAGTCATCCCAGCTTGAGCCCACTGAAGGCTTTTCTGGTCACACCGAAGGACACATGAGAGACGCAGGTTGGGGAATATGATCAGATCTGTGTTTCCAAAGATCACTAACTTTTGTGTGGGGAATAAATTGGAAGGAAGCAAGAGAGAAGCAGGTCCCCAAAGGAACAGCAGCAACAACGAAGTGGGCGTCATGCGGGGGGATAAGGCTCACTGCTGAATCCAGGTTGTGGGTGTGTGACTGGCCGTTGACAACTCTTTCAACTTGTTTGTATGTTTAAACATTACAAACACTTTTTAAAAATGTGGATACAGGTAGACCAGTTAGGAAGGTAATTGCAGTAGCCCGGGAAGAAATTAAAGGCTTAGTTTGTATTAAAAAAAAAAAAAAGTTGGAATTTGAACCAGAAGGTTAACAAGCCTGGCAAGAGCCAAATGGATAGAACTAAATTAACTCTTGTAACATAGCTACAAATCATTTCTGCTCTGGCCAGGTACAGAGGGCTTGGCATCTTGCTTTTAACTCCTAGATTATTGATTCTGTTCCAACTTCAATCTCAATCTACATTCTCTCTTCCACTTTTCTTTCTTTTCTTTTTTTTGGTTGTTAGATTGCATTTCCCAAGGGGTCTCTGGGAATAAAAGAAACTCTTGATACATTGGATGCTTTCCTCTTTAAGCCAGTAGTTGGGTTATTTGAAAAAAAGATCGGCTTGGCTCGAAGGCTCACACTTGTGATTGCAAAACTAGGAAGCCAAGGCGGGAGGATTGCTTGAAACCAGGAGTCTGAGACAAGCTTGGGCAACATAGCAACATCCCATCTCTGCAAAAATATAAATTAAAGATTGATCAGGCATGGTGATGTGCACCTGTAGTCCCAGCTACTTGGGAGGCTGAGGCGGGAGGATCACTTGAGCCTAGGAGTTTGAGGCCTCAGTGAGCTATGATCATGTCACTGCCCTGCAGCCTAGGTGACACAGTGAGACCTTGTTTCAGAAGAAAAAGAAGATATTGGGCTTCTTTGAAAAGCCAAGGAAACCTATGGCCCCAGATAAACTGTGCATACCCTCGGGAGCAGAGAAGCATTCAGTGACCCTTAAAGCCCCGGATCCAGGGACACAGGTCAGGAACTTCTTTCTGGATCTGATGGAAGGTGGACCGCATCATCCACCATCGAGTATTGTTGCAGTTTCCCTCCGCCTGGGGAATCTGTACAGGCTGATGCCTGGTACCGAACGTTCTGAGAGCAATGAAGGACTAAGTAGAGCAGAGCAAGTGAGGGCTTCTGTCATTTCATCTCTGGGAGATGGCACCATCCCACAAGCCTGAAGGTGGCCCAATTAGCATACAGTAATTAGAACTGCTGCAATAATGCTGACTCCTTATTTTCTTTTGTGGGCACCGTGGAGGTGGCGGCGTGGCAGATGGGGGCCATCAGAGCACCAGATAAAGCTGTTTGTGTGTACCCCTTGTCCCTTCGATGCATGAAGAGGGCAGGACACAGCTTTTGCAAGGACAGAGTGAGAGAAGGATGGAACTGGAGGAAAGGCAAGAAGCAAATCACCACAGCAGACGACTGTGCCCAGGGCTCAGGGGGTCTCTGCTATGCTCTCCTCTGGGAGTGTCATTTTGTTCCCTTGTTTGTTGTCTAAACAGAGTGACAAAATAGCCCTGGGTCTCTTCCCTTGGCCAAGTGGTACAGTCTCCGAGAGAAGTGAGCACAGAGCCAAGCAGTGCACGGGGTGGCCCGGGGGATGGGGATTGGGGGGCTGTGGGGGCACCCACATGCAGGAGACGATGTGTAGGTGGAGCCTTGGGTATCTCCACTCTGGAAAGGGCACCTCACTTTGGATTTTCTTTTTCCTTTCTTTTTTTTTTTTTTTTTTTTTTGAGATGGAATTTCACTCTTGTTGTCCAGGCTGGAGTGCAATGTTGCCATCTCAGCTCACCGCAACCTCCGCCTCCCGGGTTCAAGCAATTCTCCTGTCTCAGCCTCCTGAGTAGCTGAGATTACAGGCATGTGCCACCATGCCAGGCTAATCATGTATTTTTAGTAGAAATGGGGTTTCTCCATGTTTGTCAGGCTGGTCTCCAACTCCCGACCTCAGGTGATCCACCCACCTCAGCCTCCCAAAGTGCTGGGATCACAGGTGTGAGCCACCGTGCCTGGCCTAACATCGGTTTTTCTTACCCAGAACAGGAGCAAGCAAGCAGCTGTCCCCCAAGGTGGGCACAGAATCAAAGATGAAAGTGCCGTTGAAATGAGGATAGACAGCTGGGGGTCGGGGAGTGTGAAAGAGCAAGATTTCGAATCCCAGCACAGCCCGAGGGAGAGGGGAGGGCGTTTCAGAGACTCGACGCTACTTCCGAAACCTACTGGTACAGGGAGCGTGGCCAACATTGCCTGAGATGGGTCCCCCTTGGCCAGGCTGGGCTGACACTTTGTTCTCCAAATGGCATGACTTACCTTGCATTCTGCACCGGACTCTTCCAGGGTCGTATGCTTGGGCTATGGTTTGGAAAAGCCTTTAGGTCAGGGATTGACAAGTTACCACCCCAGTGAAGCTCTTGTGAGGCTCACCGGGACTACCTTCTCTTCCATCGTCTTTATGCCCCTCCTTTAATCACCAGCCGCCCAAATGCCCATGAAGCTGGACTCCATCCACCTTCTGAGGCCCTCATGCTGCCCCTCAGGCCCCGAGTGGTCTTTTCCTGTCCTCATACCCCTCCCATTACCCGAAACCAGCGAACAGCACTCCTGGGATCCAGACTCCACGTTCTCACCTCTACCTTCGGAGCTTAAAAGCTTTGTTTTCATCTCCTCCCCTGGTGCCACAGCAGGTTTGGAAAATCGCTGGTGCCCAAGCTGATAAGGGACTACCCATAGCTGTGGTGCTTCTAACATGTGTGCTCTTCATTTATGAATTTATTCGTTTTTTATTTTTGTCTTTTAGAGACAGGATCTTGCTGTGTCATCCAGGGCGGAGTACAGTGGCATGATCATAGCTCACTGTAGCCTCAGACTCCTGGGTTCAAGTGATTCTCCCGCCTCAGTCTCCTGAGTGGTTCTGACTATAAACATGTACCACCATGCCTGGCTAATTCTTTCTTTTTTTTTTTCTTTAGACAAAGTCTACCTCTTATTACACAGGGTGGAGTGCAATGGCACGCTCTTGGCTCACGGCAACCTCTGCCTCCCAGGTTCAA
Source organism: Ateles fusciceps (assembly GCA_036589455.1). Taxonomy (NCBI): domain Eukaryota; kingdom Metazoa; phylum Chordata; class Mammalia; order Primates; family Atelidae; genus Ateles; species Ateles fusciceps. Next base: position 1,918,084 of record JAZHEH010002812.1, read on the forward strand.
GTGATTGTCCTGCCTCAGCCTCCTGAGTAGCTGAGATTACAGGCGCCTGCCACCATGCCCAGCTAATTTGTTTGTATTTTTAGTAGAGATGGGGTTTCACCATGTTGGTCAGGTTGGTCTCGAACTCCTGACCTCAGGTGATTTGCCCACCTCGGCCTCCCAAAGTGCTGGGATGACAGATGTGAGCCTCTGCGCCCCGCCCAATACTTTCATTTTAGTTTTCCTTTGTAGAGACGGGATCTTGCTGTGTTGCCCAGGCTGATCTCAAACTCCTGGCCTCAAGCAATTTTCTTGCTTTAGCCCCCCAAGGTGCTGAGATTACAGGCATGAGCCACTGTGCCTGGCCACACATGTGTTTTAAGAGAAGATTGAATGTCTTAACCCTGAAAACACAATGCTTTGTACGTGTATCTCTGCTAAAAAGCACGGTTTTCCTTTGCGTATCTCCTTTTGGTTTGTGTGTGATAAGTTCCAACTTCCTTAACAGGGCATTCAGGCCCCAGTGTGATAAGTTCCTGGCACCTACGTTTCCCGGCTGACCCCCTCTGTGATCTCTCCTGTGTGTCGTGCTGCAGCTGCTGAGGACTCCTCACTGCTCTGCGTTCCTCTCATTGCATCTTTCCTCATCCATGTCTCCTGTTTCTTCTCCTTTTCCAGCTGCTGAGGTTCCACCTTTCCTTAAAGACTCAACTCAGACAGCACTTCCTCCATAACACTTTTGGACACCCTACACATTATCCCGTGTATCAGTGGTGAGTTTTTTTCTTTCACTTTTGTTGGTCCCGTTGTTATAATGCCTCCTTGTATCAGTCCATCTATCCATCTGTCATCCATTGATCCATCTATCCATCCAACCATCTACCATCCTTCCATCTTTCCGTTCATCCATCCATCATCCATCTATCCATCCAGCCATCCATCATCCATCCATCTTTCCGTTCATCCATCCATCATCCATCTATCTATCCAGCCATCTATCATCCATCCATCTTTCCATTCATCCATCCACTCATTATTTGTCTATCCATCTGTCCATTCATTCATCTACCCAGCCATCCATCCATCATCTATCCATCCATCCATTCATCTCACCTCCATCCCAACTTCTTCCTTCCCTTCCAACCATCCCTCCATCCATCCATCTACTCACTCATCCATCTTCCTACCATGTATCCATTTATCCCTCCCTCCCCCTCTCTACTTCTCCCCCACTTCCAACCACTCATCCATCCATCCACTCACCCAGCCATTCATCTACCCACCATCTATCCATTCATCCATCCCTCCTTACCCCCTGCCCACCTCCTCTCTCTCTTTCAACCACCCATCCATTTATCCATATACCCACCATCCATCTATTTATCCTTCCCTCCTTCCCGCTCTTCTTTCCTACCAGTCACCAAGCATTTACCTACCCATCTATCTACTCACCCTTCCATCCATTCATACAATCATTCAAAAAAAGTAATTTTTATGTACTACTCTGGTTCTTGGAGAACAAGCAGAGAACCAGACACAGTTCCTGCCTTCATACAATTTATAGTCTCCTGGCTGTGAGAACTAAGAAAAAACAAAAGTAACCACATTATCACACAATATTAGTACTTAAAATTGAAGACACAGAGACAACTAAGCTGTGATGTAACCTCCAGGGGATCTAGGTCTGATAGAAGACACAGACATGTCGATAATTATCTCTAAGACAATATTTTTAGTGCCATCAGATAAAGTATGGACAAAATGTCATGGAATTACAGATGATGAAATGAATTGGTTCTGCTTGGAGATGGGAGAAATTCTTACAAAGGAGAAGATCTACATACTTGACTTAGCAGGAAGAGCAGCAGCTTTCTGGGAGGTCAGGCTGGGAAAGGGTCAAGGTGCTCCATACAGAGGCAATAAAACGGCCAGTGTGTTTGGGGAACAAGTGGAAGGTCTGTCGTGGTTGCAGGGTGGGAGGTGTGGGTGCAGATGCCTTTTTCCCAGGCTGACCATCAGCCAACATCCTTCCCTCAGTCCATGCCCCAGTTTGTCCTGGCATCTGCCTGTGCTGCCCTGTCATGGGGTGGAAGCCAGCAGCGTCTGGCAGCCCTGTGCTGGAGGCTCTCTCTGGCCAGGGACACAGTCCCCTGCTGGGCTGCAATTCTAGAGGCTGCCCCGGGTCTTCCCCACATGTGGGAGACACCAGGTTCTACAGCCAGCAGAGCTGTCACCCAGCGCTGTCATCCTGATGTCCTTCCTGAGAAGAAAAGCACTGTGTGCAATGGAAATAGCTTTTAATCAGCACAGAACATCTGCTGACTGGTTTTCTCCATTGCCCCTATTTGAAAGATTGGAGCAAGGACATGGGCACAAGGATTCCTGAGACTGAGAAAGTGGGATCAAGAAAGCTGGGGAGATTCTGGTCAGTGCACCTCTGGGGTCTGATCTGGTCATTGAGTTCTTGTCGTTGCCACAGTCACTCACCAGAAAGGCTGCTCCCATCCCAATTGGCCCATGTTAGGCAGAAAGTTTTTGGCTACAAGACAAAGTGGAGTGATTTTCAGACAAATGATTCTGTATTCTGGAGAATGTGCAATTATTTAAAGGGTGAGAGTGAAACCGCCTTTGCAAAAATTGTAACAGCGAGAAAATTATGACAGAGATCTGATCTAACCAACCCCCACCTTGCCTTTAATCTCCAAACTGCCCTTAATCATTCCTGAGCTTGCACCAAGCTAACTTTGGGCGACATTTAGTTTATAGTTGAAATGATAATAGCCCTTCCCCAAAACTCAATTGCCTTTATAAAGCTAATGGGAGTGTAAATTAGTTCAATCATTGTGGAAAGCAGCCTAGCAATTTCTCAAAGAGCTAAAAACGGAACTACCATTCAACCCAGCAATCCCATTACTGGTTATATACCCAGAGGAATATAAATCATTCAACCATAAAGACACAGGCATAGTGTTCATTGCAGCATTATTCAGGGTAGCAAAAACATAGAATCAGTCTAAATACCCATCAATGACAGATTAGATAAAGAAAATGTGGTACATATATACCATGGAATACTATGCAGCCATAAAAAAGAACGAGACCATGTCTTTTGCGGGAAAATGCATGGAGCTGGAGGCAATTATCCTTGGCAAACTAACACAGGAACATGGAACCAAAGCTCCATGTTCTCACTTGTAAGGGGAGGCTACGTGATGTGAATTCATGAACACTGTTAAAAACAAGTAGTTTTGTCAGTTCCTCTTCAAAGAGTTTCACTTTGTTACAAGGTGTTCTGCTCCAAGAGATCTTTACTTCCTTGTACTGTCTGTCCTGAAGTCTTATTTCTTTGTTCTTTGACTAAAGGAATCTAGCCTGCCAATCTATCAGCCCCTCCCACCCTGCTGTGCTCAGGCATACCCACCAAGAAATTACCCACTCCCTGCTGTTCTTCCCTGCACTCTTCAAATTAGCTAATCGTGTTTAGCTTAGACTGTGCTGTCCAACCCCAACCAATAGGGGAATGACACAGGAGCTAAGGCCAACTGCTTTAGGAATTAAAAACCCCTGCTCTCCTTTGTCTGATGTGCTCTCGCCATTGCTCCATCTGGGAGATATACCCTTCTATAGAAGTAAATTTGCGTTGCTGAGAAAATTTATGTTCAAGTGCTATTTCTTTTGTGGCACTGAAAATTTGTTTCTAACAAACACAAAGAAGAGAACAGCAGACACTGGGGCCTACTTGAGGGTGGAGGGTGACAGCAGAGAGAGGAGCAGAAAAAATAACTATTGGGTACTAGGCTTAGTATCTGGGTGATGAAATAATCTGTACAACTCCTTATTACACAGGTTTACGCATATAACAAACCTGCACATATACTCCTGAATGTAAAGTAAGAGTTAAAAAAAAGAAAGACCACCAGATTAGGAGGATGAGAGGAGCCTGAATTTTGCTAAGGTGTAGACATAAATGATTACTAGCCATTATTCCGGAGGTCACATTTGCAACTCCCCCAGTGATTCCTGCCGATAACATCACCATTGTAGAACCTAAAACCAGTCTTTGGAGATATCTTTTCAGAATTTTGCATTTCTGACAACCAGTGTCTCCACCTGGACCCACCCAGAAGTCGACTCCCTGGCCCAACAAGCTACCCTTGAAAAGTCCTAACCTCTGAATTTTTAGTGAAATTGGTTTCGGTAACAACTGCATCTCCTACGTGGCATGGCTGGCCTCATGTCAATTAAAATCTTTCTTTATTGCAATGCCGTGGTCTCAGTGAATTGGTTTCTTTGCCTGTGCAGTATGAAGAACCCATCAGGCAGTTACAAGAGGCAAATTCTTTTTTTTTTTTTGAGATGGAGTTTTACTCCTGTTACCCAAGCTGGGGTGCAATGGCATGATCTTGGCTCACCACAACCTCTGCCTCCTGGGTTCAAGCAAGTCTCCTGCCTCAGCCTCTTGAGTAGGTGGGATTACAGGCGTGCAACACCACACCTGGCTAATTTTGTATTTTTAGTAGAGACAGGGTTTCTCCATGTTGATCAGGCTGGTCTTGAACTCCCGACCTCAGGTGATCCGCCCGCTTGGGCCTCCCAAAGTGCTGAGATTATAGGCGCGAGCCACCACGCCTAGCCACGGCACAGAATTTCTTTAGTCATATGAGTGTCAACAAAGAGTCTAACCCTGTAAAATATTTGAAGAGATTTATTCTGAGCAAAATATGAATGACCATGGCCTGTGACACAGCCCTCAGGAGGTCAGGTCCTGAGGTGGTCAGGGCACAGCTTGGTTTTATACATTTTAGGGAGGCGTGAGACATCAATCAAATACATTTAAGAAATACATTGATTTGGTCCAGAATGACCAGACAACTCAAAGGGAGGGTGGAGTGGGCTTGGGGGCGGGGAGGTGGACTTCCAGGCTATAGGTAAATTTAAACATTTTCTGATTGACAATTGGTTGAGTTTGTCTAAAGATCTGGGATTCATAGAAAGAAAACGTTCAGGTTAAGATAAAAGATTGTGGAGACCAGGGTTCTTTTGAAGTCTCATGGTTGCTGCCCTTAGAGACAACAGATGGCAAATGTTTCCTATTCAGACCTTTAAAAGGTGCTAGACTCTGAGTTAATCTCTTCAAGATTGGGAGGACCTGGAAGAAAAAGATCTAGCTATGTGAGTAGAGATTGTTCACAGATGCAAATTTTCCCCCACAAAGGACAGCTTTGCAGGGCCATTTCAAGATAGGCAAAGAAACATGTTTTGGGGTAAAATATTTTTATTTTCTTCCTTGTCTCATGATGTTATGCCAGTGTCAGGTTGGAAAGTAAGTCACGAGCTACATGGTTAAATAAAACCCATCTGATGAGCATTTATGGTTTGTAGGGCATGACTCCCCAGACCATTTAGGAATTTGGGCAAGATTTAAAAAATCAGAGCTTAGTTCTCATAAGCCTGTGGTAGGAAACCAGAATAAAGAAGAAGGACGTATTCCTGACTCGTGTTGGAGACATGGAGGGCTATTTCCCCAACCCACTGGCAGAGCAGACAGAAAAGAATCAAATGCATTGAGCTCACAGCTCTGCTGCCTGCTTTTGTTTCTGTTTTTCAAAACACCTGGCCTGAAATTAGCCCTGAGAAGAAATCCTATTTTCCACCATTGCCCCTGTCTCCCACTTGAAGACAGAGAGTCCTACCTTGTAACAATACCAAATGATTACAGTGTTTCAGACGCTGGGCTTTACATTTACATAAGTTATCTCATTTAGTCTTTACAGCCATGCTAGGAAGTACAGGCTAATATTATCCCATTAATAGCAGCTGGTCCAAGAGGTTACATTGCTCGCAGGGATTTGAACCAGCTTGCCTGTAATTTCCGACTCAGCTCTATTCTTTGGCAAATACAGAATGAGGCTGCTTTATTCTCTCCCTAAGGCGTCGCATCAAGTAGTTGAAGATGGATGTCAGGTCTGCCTACATTCCTTTTACAACACGTTTTGGTCTTTGCCCCTAGTGTCAGATGGTTCACATTTGGCTGGGTTAGTCCCTTCCCTCTGGATGTGTTTCAACAGATTATTATTATTATTATTATTATTATTTGACAGAGTCTCGCTCTGTTGACCAGGCTGGAATGCAGTGGCACAATCTTCTGCATTTACATACGTTATTTGATTTTAGTCTTCACAGCCATGCTAGGAAGCACAGGCTGATGTTATCCCATAATCCCGAGTTCAAACAATTCTCCTGCCTCAGCCTCCCAAGTAGCTGGGATTACAGGTGTGTGCCACCATGCCCAGATACTTTGTTGTTGTTGTGTTTTTTAGTAGAAATGGGGGTTTGCCATGTTGGCCAGGCTAATCTTGAACTCTTGGCCTCAAGTGATCCACCCACTTCAGCCTCCCAAAGTGCGGAGATTACAGGCACGATCGCTATGCCCAGCTTTTTTTTTTTTTCTTTTTTGAGATAGGCTCTTGCTCTGTCACCCAGGCTGGAGTGCAGTGGCAAGATGTCTATTTTTTTTTTTTTTTTTTTTTGTGACAGAGTCTCATTCTGTCACCCAGGCTGGAGTGCAGTAGCCAGATCTCAGCTCACCGCAACTGCCGCCTCCTGGGTTCAAGCAATTCTCCTGCCTCAGCCTCCTGAGTAGCTGAGATTACAGGCGCGCACCATCACGCCCAGCTAATCTTTGTATTTTTAGTAGAGACGGGGTTTCAGCATGTTAGTTAGGCTGGTCTCAAACTCCTGACCTTGTGATCCGCTTGCCTCAGCCTCACAGAGTGCTGGGATTACAGGCGAGAGCCACCGCGCCCAGCCAGGATGTCTACTCTTAGCTAGGTATTATTAGCAGTATGAAGCCACAGGGTCTACCGCAAACTCAATTCTTGCCTCCTTGGAGGAAATAATTCGACTAAGGGGTATAAGGTATAGAGAGAGAGAGACCAAGGCAAGTTTTAGATAAGGAGTGAAAGTTTATTTAAAAGTTTTAGGCCAGGAGCAGTGGCTCACACCTGTAATCTCAGCACTTTGGGAAGCTGAGGCCGGTGGATCATGAGGTCAGGAGATTGAGACAATCCTGACTAACGCATGAAACCCCATCTCTACTAAAAATACAAAAAAATTAGCCAGGCGTGGTGGCATGGGCCTGTAGTCCCAGGTACTCGGGAGGCTGAGGCATGAGAATTGCTTGTACCCAGAAGGTGGAGCTTACAGTCAGCCAAGATCGCATCACTGCACTCCAGCTTGGGTGACAGGCGAGACTCTGTTTAAAAAAAAAAAAAAAAAAAAAGTTTTAGGCCAGGAGCAGTGGCTCACACTCGTAATCCCAGCACTTTGGGAGGCCAAGGCAGGCAGATCGCTTGAGTCCAGGAGTTCCAGACCAGCCTGGGCAACATAGTGAAACCCTGTGTCTACAAAAAATACAAAAACTTAGCTGAGCGTGGTGGTGTGCACATACGGTCCCAGCTACTTGAGAGGCTGAGATGGGAGGATCGCTTGAGCCCAGGAGGCAGAGGATGCAGTGATCCAAGATCGCACCCCTATACTTCAGCCTGGGTGACAGCTTGAGACCCTGCCTCTAAAACAACAAAGTTTTAGTTTCTTTTGTTTCTTTACTTCTCTAATATACTTGCTTTCACTTTACTGTATAGACTAAGCCCCGAATTCCTTCTTGCATGAGATCTAAGAACCCTCTCTTGGAGTCTGGATTACCCCTTTCTTGTAACAACAGACTAGGGTTTCGACAAGGGAACCGACATTAGAAAGGAAGAGCATGGGTCCAGGAGCACTTACCCAGGAGTACAGCTGGCTGAGTGATGTCAGCCTGTATCTGCTAACTACTTTTCCCTCAATTATATAGCTCGTGATGTCCTCATTTTCCCCAGGGGAATTATGTGGGTTATAGATTGGGAAAGATTTGAATGACTATCCCCCCGTTACTCAACTCTAAACCTGGCAAGGTTAAGCCTCAGCTATTTCCTTTGGGTTACATTTGGCTTATCTGGGGTAAAGATTATGGCTACTGTGTAAGAGAGTGATATAGGACCAAAGTGATATAGGAGTTAAAAAGAAATTATTTAGGCAGATAGTGAGGGTAAGGAAGTCCTTGTTAAGATTTTCCTTCTAATGAAAAGCAACCCCCAAAATCATTTTTCTTTTCTAACAAAGAGCAGCCTGTAAAATCAAGGTGCAGACATAGAAAAGCAAACTGGAAGCTGGAAGCTTGCAAGGGTGAATGCTGGCAGCTGTGCCAGTAGAAAAAGGCTACCTGGGACTAGGCGCGTCCAACATGGCAGCTCCATCTGCCCTGCTCTTGCCAGCCACGGGTACAGTAAAGGAGCAGGCAACATTGCTGTTGGCCAAGTGAAAGTCCATTTACATAATAAGATTAAGTTGGGGTGGCCAGTGTTCCCCACAAATTATGTAAATGTCACACCTGGTCCAACCAATCTGTGAACCCTATGTAAATCAGACACCACCTCCTCACGTCTGCCTATAAAATCCAGTGCACTCCAGCTTGGGCTGAAATTCCCATTCAAGCACCCCTCTCTCTGGAAGAGAGAGGGAGCTGTTCTCTTTCTTTTGCCTATTAAACCCCTGCTCCTAAACTCACTCCTTGTGTGTATACATGTCCTTAATCTTGGCACAAGACGATGAGCCCCAGATATTTACCCAGAAAATGATACCACTTAAAAGTCATGAATATTATTATTAATTCTTTTCTTGGTTTGGGATAAAGGAGAAACATCTGATCTTTTATTGAAGGGCTAGTGGTGTGGCCCGTGGTGGCTTAGTAACTGAGTTGGGCGAAACCAGCCCTCTCTGCAGCATCCAGGCTGCTGTAGGGATGCAAGTTTAGCATGGTGAGAGTGGCTAGGCATGCATTTTACCTGAAGGGAGTGTGAACAGTAACTTCAGCTCTAACCAGGAGGGCAATGCACATAGCATCATGTAAGGGATGCTCATGTAGATGAGATAACAGAAGCAAAAGCAGGCTGTAAACTTCAAGTGTGGGGCACAGGCTTATTGTTATTTTCACAAGGTTCATTCTGTCTCTGTAATGCACGAACCTGTTACTGTTTCGTGGAAGGCTACCTTATGCTGGCCAGGCTGCCAGAAACAACAGAAGCATTTTTCTCAGGAAGAAATGGCTGAAAGCCCGTGGTCTTTCTCGATTTACATTTGCAGGCCATAACTCCTTATCGCTTTTCTGCTCTTGATAGCCTGATGTTCACCCATGTAATATATGAGTCTGACCAGCATTGCCAAGTCCTAAGCAACTGGAGAGGGAGTCGGGGGATTTGTGTTGAAAAGTCATTTGGGAACCCAGGTTATTGGGTTCAAGTTCCCCTTTTCTCTGTCCCTATGGAGAAACAGGGGCCAATTTGCTTCTCTGTGGGGTCCCAAGGATGAATCATTTATACTTTCAAAGTTCTTTGAGATACTTGGATGTTATATAAACACGAAGCATAATCATTATGAATTATAAGTGAAGCAGACGGAGGTTTTAAATGAAGTAGCACCATTGTGTTATTTTTCATCAGGATTCAGAGCAGCCAACCTTCCCAGCAGAAGTAACTTAGATAATTTGATTCTTTCACTTAACCAGGACTGATCACTGCAGGGATAGAAATTAATTTCTTGAAAAACAGCTGCTTGTTTTCTTCCCCCACCAGCCTCTCTCCAAGCTTTGCAAATGTGGTCATAATGAAACTATGGTAGAGGTTCCTCTGGGGTGACTTGTTAATTCAGTGGGGGCCAATACGTGCTTCTCCAACTTTCAGCTTATCTGAAAAATGGTCAGGTTATATGAATGTCCTCTGAGCACCAACCGTCGTGGTCATGTCCGCCCACACCACATCACATGCTTAAAGGGACTGGGTGTGCAGGAACTGAATGATTCAGAGCTTTTATGAAATGAGGCTCAGTCTGGCTGGTAATTTGTCTGAATTCAATCCTTCCAAACAATCCCAGTAAGGGACAGAGTTGGCACTGCCAGGATCCACTGTTTGCCCCCTTGCCAGGAAATCAACAGGAAGATGGTATGTGAGTTGAGCTGAACCCTTACACTTTTTTTTTTTGAGACAGAGTCTCACTCTGTCACCCAGGCTGGCGTCCAGTGGTGTGGTCTCAGCTCACTGCAACCTCCGCCTCCTATATTCAGGAGATCCTCCTGCCTCAGCCTCCCGAGTAGCTGGGATTACAGGTGCCCGCCACCATGCCCAGCTAATTTTTGTATTTTTAGTAGAGACAGTGTTTCACCATGTTGGCCAGGCTGGTCTCCAACTCCTACCTCAACTGTTCTACTGCCTTGGCCTCCCAGAGTGCTGGGATTATAGGTGTGAGTCACCACACCCAGCCTCAACTCTTACGCTTCTGTTTACAGATTCTGTGACATGCTGCAGACAAACAGTTTGGTGCAGCTGAGTTGGTCATAGGCTATCAACTTGGATACGAAGCTGAAAATATGAGCTAAGGCAGGGAGAAGATTGGATAGGCCTGAGAAAGACAGAAACTAATATTCACTTGAGTGCACCCCATGCCAGTAACACCCCCTTTTGCCCACCTTGGGTTCTACCATTTAGTGGCTGCATGATCTCAAGGAATTCATTGAACTCCTCTAAGCCTCAGTTTTCTGATCTATCAGATAAAGGCATTGGGGCCAGGCATGGTGACTCATGCCTGTAATCTCAACACTTGGAGAGGCTGAGGCAGGTGGATCCCTTGAGTTCAGGAATTTGAGACCAGCCTGGGCAACATGGTGAAACCCTGTCTCTATAAAAAATACCAAAAAATTAGCTGGGCATGCTGGAGCACGCCTACAGTCCCAGCTACTTGAGAGGTTTAGGTGGGAGGAGCTCTTAAACTCGGGAGGCAGAGGTTGCAGTGAGCTGAGATCATGCACTCCAGCCTGAGTGACAGTGAGACCCTGTCTTAAAACAATCACACAAAAACAACTGACCATTAAGGTTAATGAATTCCCATTCTTGCAAACTGCCTTCAGCTACCCTGAATCAATAATGCGACTTCTGTGGCTTCTTCCCCACATTTGAGGTCGCCCTGAAGTTAGTGTTCCTTGGGTTTTGATTTTGTTTGAATATAATGTTTATAATATTGTTTTGTGGGGTAGAGGAAGGGCAGAGTGTGTGACAGAGATGGGTGATTTTTTCAGTAACGTTTATGTTTCCTCTTCTATAGCATGGGGTTCTCAGCCCGGGGGTCTTCATGTGGCCATGTGCTAAGTTCTTCTAGGTAGAATGTGAACAGAGGTGATTAATATCACTTAAGAAACAGATAAGCCTTCTCTAATGTGCTCTTTCCTTTTCTGCCAGCTGGATACAGGTAAGACAAGGACTCGGGGATTGACTGAGTCATAGATTAGAAGGAGCTTGAGTCCCTGAATCACTGCATGGAGGAAAGCCAATAGCCAACCAGGAACATTCATCAAAAATAAACTTTCTACTGACTCTTACAGCTTGACAACGACTTTCTAATAATCTGCCTTTGTATTCTGGATCGGCTTCATTTCTCCTTTGAAGATGCTTTGGAGGCAGGCTTTACTAAAACTATAGCTCACTAAAGGAGAGAGCTGTCCTACCTGGAGCTGAGAAATGAGACTGGGCTTATGCTACACAGAAAAGATGAGTGACGTGTGAGGTGGGGGTGTGATGAAACCATGGAAGGACACCAAAACCCACTCAGGGGGTATCAGAGGGACTGGAGACCATGCAGGGCAGAATGTACTGAGGTTGAAGAGAAAGAATGGAAAAGTCAACTGGGAATAATGGAGAGCATAGTGAGAAATAAAAGCATCCAGTGGAAGTTGATGCTTTGTGAAAGCCCTTTTCCTTACCTCTTGTAATCCATGCATACCCCGCCCTCTACCCATCTGCAAAGGGTTGTCCAAAAGAGACTGCAAACTTTTGACACGCCTCCTGTTAAGAAATAGGGTCTAAGTCCCCTCCCTTTGGGGCTAGACAGGCTGACTCATCTAAGACTCCTTCAACCAAGAGAATGCAATGGAAACGTGAGTGTTCAACTTCCAAGGCTAGACCACAAATGCCATAAAGGTTCTGCCCTGTTCTCTTGGGATGCTCATTCTGTTACCTGGAAAAAGCCATCTGTTACCTAAGAAGTCTGGCTGCATTGAGACTTTCGTACTGGTGAGGCCACGTGCAGGTGTTTCGGTCAGCAGCCCACACTGTGCTCCCAAGTGGCAGTTAACTTCACCCATCAGCCATATGCATGTGCCGTCTTGGACATCCAGCCCGACTGAGCCTTCAAATGACTGCACCCCAAGTGGCATCTAAATGTTACCTCATGAGAGATCCCAAAAGCAAGAACTTTCTAGTTGAACCTTTCCCAGATAGCTGATCCACAAAATTGTGAGCAAAATGAAATGGCTGTTTTAAGCTGCTAAGGTTTATGCTTGTTTTCTTTTAGAGATAGAGTCTCACTCTGTTGCCCAGGCTGGAGTACAGTGGTGCTATCTCAGCTCACTGCAACCTCTGCCTCCTGGGTTCAAGCAATTCTCCTGCCTCAGCCTCCAGAGTAGCTGAGATTACAGGTGTGCATCACCATGCCTGGCTAATTTTTGTATTTTTAGTAGAGATGGGGTTTCGCCATATTGGCCAGGCTAATCTCGAACTCCTGACTTCAAGTGATCCGCCTGCCTCGGCCTCCCAAAGTGCTGGGATTTACAGGTGTGAGCCTCCGTGCCCAGCTACAGTGGGGGCATTCTGAACCCCATGCCTTCTGTGTTTCTTGCCTTTCCATGCTTTGCCAACATGCAAGCCCTTTGTCCTCTCCCATCAGGGTGACTTTAGCAGTTGTGACTTAGATTGTTCCAGTATTGACATCTGCACTTACTTGAGGTTAGGGTCTAGGGGGTTGAGTGACATCTTGTTTCTTTCCCCTACAAAATAAGCTAATTTCTTTAGTCTCACATATGATTTCTCTGAGAAAACGTTACTGATTGTCACAATTTTCTAGACTGGGCAATCAATGCACACCAGTTTAAAGGGAAAGGGATGATGGATGGGAATACCATTGAGTGCTATTCTACTTGATGATATGCTGTGATAATTCAGCTTTTAGAAAGTGGTGCTTTTCTAAGAAACCAAATGTAAAAGCATTACAGGATTTAGTGTCAAGGTGAGTGGTAGCGTGTTTGTGGGTTGACATTTGAAGTTTCTTATTATAAGAGGAATTGGCTCATGCAATACCTACTTGTTAGAGGGAGCCCAGGTTCTGCTTTTTGGTCATATTGGCCAAGACACTTAACTGCTCTGAGCTTCTATTTCTCTGATGATTGATGACAAGTGAAGGATAATATAAAGAAAAGCACACGGGAGTTTCAGAATATCAAGCTGGAAGGCACATTTGAAGTCATCTTCTATATCAGTTAAGATTAGAGTTGGTTGCATATGACAGAAAAGTGCAACGCAACAGTGGCGTAAATAAGCTGGAACATCCTTTCTCTTTCAAGGTAAAGACATTCCAGACGTGGTAGTCCAGGGCTACAGCAGCAAGTTCTCCTTTCAAGCTCCAGACTCCTTCTAGCCCAAATCCGTCATCTGTATTATGTGACCCTTTCACTCATATTACAGTATGGCAGCTAGAGCTGTGGCTGTCACATCTGCATTCATAACGCAATGAACCCTGGTAACACATAGGTCTGTAGGAAGAAAGAAGGAAGGAAAGTCTACTGGGAGGTAACCAACAGCCTCTGCCAGTGGGAAGTAACAGAGAGCCAAACATGTAAGGTATATTGTCGAGTCGAAATGAGGAAACTGAGGCCAGTATAAGAAAATGTAAGTCCGATTTATTCAGTTCCTGGGTGAGGTTCTATGGTCCAGGTAAGGGCCAGAGAAGTCACACTTAACTTTTTAGGGTAAGGGGTTTTATAAGGAGTGAAGGCATTTGATTGGATATAGGGAGACAAAGCATAGGGCACTTGATTGGATATTGGGACCCAGGAAGTGGAGTGAAGGCATTTGATTGACATAGGGGAGACAAAGCATAAGGCACTTGACTGGATATTGGGACCCAGGAAGTGGAGTGAAGGCAGTTATTACTGGTAGGTAGGTGGGATTTTTAGTGAGTAGGCTGCCTTGGGAAAAATGACCTTGACGGGGCAAAGTGCTTATCAGGCAAGGGAGTGCTATCAGGCAAGGCTTGTCGGGGCTTTCCGAAATTTTTTGGGCGGGAGTTTTCAGGGGGAGCTGGGTATCGGGTGCAGAGCGGTGAGGTAATTCCCTGTTGCCGGGAAGGATGGGCGTGTCCGAGCTTCCGGCGAGGCGACCGGCCTTACAAAACATAGCCAATTTGATTAACACATTATATCCAAGAAATTTTACATAAAATGTTAACTGTCTGGGATACAGAGAGGGGGTGGAAAAGTTACATTGTATATTAACAGAAATCTGGAAACTTCTAGGTGCTTCTTAAAAATAAGCTGTCTTTAAATACAAGTTCAATTCCGTTAAAGTGACAAAACCTATATTTGTAAGACAGCAGCTGAATGAATTCAGAAGGCTGGCTACCAACCAGGCTCATTTTCAAAAGTAATTTAAGACTATGCAAATTCAACAGTTTCCTTTCCAATTGTTTTGTGCAGATGGAGACAACTCAGATTCCCAAATGTGATTTCCACTTTGACCTTGTTGGGAAGGATGTGTCAACTCTGTCCCCTGTTTGTTAAAGACCTTTGGTTTAATTCTAGAATCATTGACCTGGTAAGCCTATGCTTAGGTGTGTGGAATGGGGTGGGGGTGGGGGAGGTTGCTGATAACGTGTCTTAGAATCATCTGGAAGCTTTTACACGTTGTAAACGTCTCTGTGTCAATGTCCCAAATTGGGTTGTATTGGAAATAATGGGGGTATAGGGTACGCAAGCATTGAAAACGTTATCTGGAAGAGTCCATGGGTTTCTTTGAACCCCCATCCCCTTATTATCAACGCAGAATCAAAAGCATGTGAAGGGCTGAGGGCAGTGGCTCACCTCTGTGTTCCCGGCACTTAGGGATGCCAAGGCAG
This sequence comes from Ateles fusciceps, assembly GCA_036589455.1. Classification (NCBI taxonomy): domain Eukaryota; kingdom Metazoa; phylum Chordata; class Mammalia; order Primates; family Atelidae; genus Ateles; species Ateles fusciceps. The sequence continues at coordinate 1,933,093 of JAZHEH010002812.1, forward strand.
GCGGATCACCTGAGGTCAGGAGTTGGAGACCAGCCTGACCAACAAGGTGAAACCCCATCTCTACTGAAAATACAAAGTTAGCTGTGTGTGTGGCACCTGTCTATAATCCCAGCTACTTGGGAGGCTGAGGTTGGAGAATCGCTTGAACCTTGGAGGCGAAGGTTGCAGTGGGCCGAGATCGCGCCACTGCACTCCAGCCGGGGCAACAGGTGAAAGCAGGTGAAGTCTTTAATGTTTCTCAGGAGACTGAGATGCCAGGACTGAGATGCCAGGACGAGCGCTGCCCAAGAGCAAATAGCCAGCAGAAAAGGAGGGACGTGTCTCTGTGGCTCTAACATAACCATACTAGCTTTGTTGCTGGATGCACATGGCAAATTGCAGCAAAGAAAAGAAAGAGGTTTAATTGCTGCTGAATGAGGAAATGGGAGGAGGCCTCAAATCTGTCTTCCTGAGGAGTTTGGGGCTAGGGTTTTGAAGAGTTTTGGAAAGTTCCAAAGCATGGAGATCATTGACTGGGTGAAGAGTACAGAGTAAGGTCGTGGGACAGGGAGAAGAAGAAACGTATTCTGATGCTGATTCTCTTCCTCTGTAGCGGTCTCTAACTGGTTGGCATCAGTTTTTCTGCTGGAATTTAGGATCTGCTTAAGCAATTCTTAAACAAAAGCCTCATGCCTCTGAGTCAGAAGCCTTATCTATGGGAACAAGGAGGGTACAGATAGTATCTTGTACTACCTATGGGTTATAAGAAAGTGGGTCAAAGTGAAGCTTGATCAATGCTTAATCATAACCATATTTCTGTCGAGAATTCTTGTTAACCCTGTGAGGACAGCTTCACCGGAACCCTGCAGATAGCCAGACACAGTGGTTCCTGCCTGTAATCCCAGCACTTTGGGAGGCTGAGGTGGGCAGTCTCGCTTGGTCCAGGAGTTCAGGACCAACCTGGCAATGAAACCCCGTCTTCACCAAAAAAAAAAAAAAAGAGAAGAAGGAAAAAAATATATATATCTGTGTGGTGACAGGCGCCTGTAGTTCCAGGTAGTGAGGTGGGAGGATCGCTTGAGCCCATGTGGCAGAGGTTGCAGTGAGCTGAGATCACACCACTGCACTCCATCCTGGGTGACAGAGTGAGACCCTGTCTCAAAAAACAAACAAAGAAACAAACACCCTGCAGAACAAATTAGGTAGCTGTATCTAGACATATGTTATTACCATCACTAAACAGGGGAGTGCGGCCATGAAGTGTTTGCAAGAAAAATATCATCCTACCAATAACAAATCTTTGCTGAGCCCCCATCTCCCTGGCACTGAGGAAGATAAAGAAAAAGCAGGACGGCTGGGCGTGGTGGCTCACGCCTGTAATCCCAGCACTTTGGGAGGCCGAGACGGGTCGATCACCTGAAGCTGGGAGTTCGAGACCAGCCAGGCCAACATGGTGAAACCCCGTCTCCACTAAAAATAACAAAATTAGCTGGGCATGGTGGCAGGCGCCTATAATCCCAGCTACTCGGGAGGCTGAAGTACCAGAATTGCTTGAACCCGGGAGATGGAGGTTGCAGTGAGCTGAGATCACGCCACTGCACTCCAGCCTGGGTAACAGGAGCGAAACTCTGTCTCGAAAGAAAGAGAAAGAAAGAAAGAGAGAGAGAGAGAGAGAGAAGAAGAAGAAAAGAAAGAAAGAAAGAGCAAGACCTAGCGCCTGCCCTCAGGCAGTCCCAACCCAGACCCAAGCAGGGGGGGAGGTTAACGGGGCAGAAATCCACCAGCACCAGGGTCGTCTCTGCGCCATGCAAGATGAACCTCTAAATACATTTTACATATATTAAGTATACCTGGATCCTGAAGGAGACAACACCCCGGCTTTCGGAAAAAGCATTTGGGAACACATTTCCTTTTGTGCTCCCACCTGTTGTGTGTGGGTGAGGCACAAACATTATTTGCTGGCAAAAATCCCTGCTCCTTTTTGCTTTCATAGCAGCATTCATGTGGGGTGACACTCACAGCTGGGTTTTGCTCAGAGTGGGTGACCAGATCTTGTTCTTTTCTTGGTGGGAATGTGGGAGTGGAGGGGGAGTGGGGGAGGAGGATTCTCTGATCATTGCATTTGGGTAAATGACTACGCATGTCACCTCTCCCAGCTCCCGGAACTTGTTAGAACACATTGTGAACTTATTGGTTTCTGTGAAGAGGAAAAAATATCCACGTTGGAGAAATTGCCATACTCAGTGAATTCAGACCTAACTTCCCCGATGCTTAGGTCTGGGTTGGGGACTCCCTGAGGGCACCTGCTATGTCTTGCTCTGCTTTATCTTCCTCAGTGCCAGGGAGAATAAGCGTGTGTTGTTGATAGGATGATACTTTTCCTGCAAATCCTCGTTCCTGCATTCCCTGTTTTTAGTGACTGTAATAATGTATGTCTAGATACAACTACCCACTTTTTTCTGCAGGGTTTTTGTTTGAGAGAACGTTCTAGTGCTCTTTTCCCTAGAAGAAGGTGGCCTTGGCTAAAAGCTGAAATTCTAGTGCCATGATAAGAGCCTGGTTCTTTTTTTTTTTTTGAGACAGATTCTCACTCTGTCGCCCAGGCTGGAGTGCAGTGTCATGATCTTGGCTCACTGCAACCTCCACTTCCTAGGCTCAAGTGATTCTCCTGCCTCAGCCTTCTGAATAGCTGGTATTACAGGCATGCACCACCACATCTGGCTAATTTTTACATTTTTAGTAGAGACAGAGTTTCGCCATGTTGGCCAGGCTAGTCTCAAACTCCTGACCTCAAGTGATCTGCCTGCCTTGGCCTCCCAATGTGCTGGGATTACAGGTGTGAGCCACTGTGCCTGGCCAGAGCTTGGTTCATTAATCAAATACAGACTGGGTGTGGGGACTTGTGCTCTAATCCCACTACTCTGGAGGCTGAGGTAGGCGGATCACTTGAGGCCAGGAGTTTGAGACCAGCCTGTACAGATACAGCCACATCCCAGGCAAAAAAAAAAAAAAAAAAAAAAAAAAAAAAGGGAAAGAAGAAGAAAAAGATACATTGTAACAACCCTCTACAATAGAGCCATCATTTCTGCAGGGTATTTCTTTTTCATGTGGATGAGGTATATTCTTTCCAGTCATCTTTAGGTCAAGGTAGATTTTTTTGTTGAGGTATGGAATAAAATAGATTAAATTGCCAAGAGAAGAGAAAACCCTCTTTGATGAATTAGTTAACATGCATGGCTATGAGTGTTTGTGTGTGTGTGTGTGTGTGTGTGTGTGTGTGTGTATTTCTGTATGTGGGTGAGTGGGTAAGAAGGAGAGAAAGAGAGAGAGAGAGATTATATCTAGATGAACAACAGATGAAAAGGGAGAAATTGGCTGACACCAGTAGTCATCAGGACGTAGATATACTGTTGGAAATAGATGCTTGGTACTTCAGAGAAAAATTAGAGACAAAGGATCTTTCAGCAATGCAATTTTTACTTCTTGGACTGCAGGAAGGGTACTCTCTCTAGCCTTATGCCATGAGAGTGCAATGAACAAAGGAAAACACACAAATTTATTTCTTACGCATTTGGGGTCGTACTTACTGCTGTGTCTGATCTCCATTGGCTGGAGCCAGACCTCGCAAACTAAACTAAAACCTGATTGGCTAACAACTTAAAACTTTTCTCAACAGGTAAAAGCGATGGAGAGCTGGGACATGCCTGTGAGCACATCCAGCACAGACAGCTTGGTTAAAGTACAAGGACATAGAATGTACTACGTGCCTGTAAGCATGGCATGTCTAACAGCTACATAGGATAGGGCTTAACAAAGAGTTATTAGCGCACTATTCTTTAACAAGAAGGGAAACTTTAAAAAGGAACTTTTCTACTTCCCACACATACCAGAATCATTTATGAGACTTTAAAAACTGGATTCTCCCTCTGAGGCATTTGATATGTTAACATAAAAAAAAATCATATGTTATAAATTGAGAAAGGGAGAGAATGAGACTGTTTCCTCTATAAAGGGTTACAGCCTGCACGGTGGCCATCCCACAGGCTAGGAGACACAGCTGCCAGCCAAGACCAGAGACAGGCATTTTGAAAGAGGAGTGGTTGGGATAGGAGCTTTGTACTGGACAGGTTGGCTGAACATACATATTCAACAGGTTATAGAAGGAGCTATGGATATTCATGAAGGTGGTCCTGGCGCATGCGTATTGAACAAACATGCATGTAATACACTGCCAATGTTCACTCTAGGGTGGAGACTTCACATTTAAATGTATTACAGCTAGGTCCTGTGCATGAAAAGATCTTTCCAGGACATTGAGGCATGCAAGTTCACAGTCTCTGTACACCGGCCAGAATTAGTCCATTGTGGGTGGTCTCTTATCAGGAGAAACTTACTTGTCCAGTCAAAGCTATAGCTATGGCTGATGGAACAGGGGTCAGTTAGACAGGGTCTGTGAGTTGGACGAGCTGTGATTGTTTTAATATTGCTTATCTGGAGGCCAGAGCTAGAGAAAAGAAAAACCTTGTGTCAGTTAGAACGTAGTTTATTCTTTACGTATGAGGTGTGTGATTTGACCCTTGCCTGGCATGCCCATGGGTCCTGTTGATAATTTGGTATCTTATTGCCACAAAGAGTCTGTTCTGCCAGTCTTGCAGTCTCTATTTTAACATCAGTGCTGGTCAATTGTTGTGTCTAAACTGCAAAACGGCGGAGGTATTAGGATGCGAGCCCAATCTCCCACCCGTCATGGCTGGGAACTCAGTTGGGTTTGTTTGTTTTTTTTTTTTTTTGAGACTGTCTCATTCTGTTGCCCAGGCTAGAGTGCAGTGGTGTGATTTCAGCTCACTGCAACCTCTGCCTCCCAGGTTCAAGTGATTCTCCTGCCTCAGCCTCCCGAGTAGCTGGGATTACAGGCACCTGCCACCACGTCCAGCTAATTTTGTATTTTCAGTAGAGACCGGGTTTCGCCATGTTGGTCAGGCTGGTCTTGAACTCCTGACCTCAAGTGATCTGCCTGCCTTGGCCTCCCAAAGTGCTGGGATTACAGGCGTGAGCCACTGTCCCTGGCCAGAAGTCAGTTTTTAAGATTTTTCTGGGGTCTTCTTGGCCACAAGGGTGTCAGTTTGGTTGGTTGGTGGTGGCGACAATGGAGAGGTTAGGATTTTCTTTTAAGTTTATAGCCCAGAAATTCTGGGATTTAGGTGAAGGTGGCTGGTGGGGGTGGTGGGAAATGAAAAGTGGGCAGCGAGAGGGAGTGAGGGTCTGGGAGTGAACAGGATGTTACTCCCCAGTTTAAAAACCACTGTTCCAAATGACATGAGTAGGACTTTTAATTTTTTCACAGAATCAACTAAACCATCCCGAGATCTTGCCACACACCGACAGAGAACCTCGGTTTTCTTGCCAAGTGCAGCAAGTAGTTTCGTGTTCACCTCTCAGGGGAGTTCGAGGCACCGAGTTAAGAAGTTCTTGGCAACGATTCTGCCACGAATGCTGGAAAACATTTACGATTCAGAACAGGCAGTGAGTATTAGGAGCCGACTTCTAAATTCAGAGATGATTCATGCAATTTGGAACGGCATTGTTTCAAGTCACATTTTAAAAAACACAGCAGGTGGCCCTTCATGTTAAAACATTGTTTGCATTTTTCTGGAAGACAGGACTTTGGAACTTAGGTGGCGGTTTATATGGGGCAGCAGGCAGACAGAGAGTTTGTTGAGATGATGCAATTTGGGGTCACTAAGCTGGCTACCTTCGACCTCCATGTACTTTGTGGTTTTAGTTTATTCAGTTCTCTGTAGTTTTAGGATGTCTCTGGAGGACTTACAGGATTCTGCTAGTCTGTGCAATATGAGTCTGTGAACCCACTGCAGGTGAATGTTATTATAATCAATAAACTTGGGGGGAAAAAAGAAAAAGGTCTATAGAATTATGAGATGGGGTTTATCTGATCTTTCTGTGGCAAGGGAGGTGTTGGTCAAATACAGTCTGTCCTTGGGTCTGTCTTCCTTTTAAGTTTCTGAATCATTTTCAGTTTTGTTGAGTAGTATGCGTTTTTGGATATTTGATATGGTAGAGGCAGGACAGGGTAAGCAAGAGTTGGAACTTTATGGCAGATTAAAAGATCTAAAAATGGATCAGCTGCAACTTAGCTTTCCTTCCAGTACAGCCTTTACATTTAGCAAAGTTCTGTGTTCCTTTTAAGAAATATCTGCGCCGAGCACTGTGACTCACACCTATAATCTCAACACTTTGGGAGGCCGAGGCAGCTGGATCACTTGAGGTCAGGAGATCAAGACCAACCTGGTCAACATGGCAAAACCCTATCTCTACTAAAAACACAAAAATTAGCAAGGCATGGTAGTGCATGCCTGTAGTCCCAGCTACTCAGGAGGCTGAGGCAGGAGAATCACTTGAACCCAGGAAGTGGAGGTTGCAGTGAGCCAAGATCACGCCATTGTACTCCAGCCTGGGTGACAGAGTGAGACTCCGTCTCAAAAAAAAAAATAAGTATTAGCTGCAACTTTGCTTTTGTTCCAGTACAGAAGAGTCTTTATGTTTAGCAAATGTATTCCTTTTAAGAAATCTCTGGGTCAGGTGCAGTGAGTAGCTCACACCTGTAAACCCAGCACTTTGGGAGGCTGAGGCAGCCAGATTGCTTAAGCTTAGGAGTTTGAGATCAGCCTGGACAACATGACAAAACCCCATGTCTACAAAAAATACAAAAATCAGCCTGGTGTGCTAGCATGTGCCTGTAGTTCCAGCTATGTGAGAGGCAGAGGTGCGAAGATGGCTTAAGCCCAGGAGACAGCGGTTGTAGTGAGCTGAGATTGTACTACTGCACTTCAGCCTGGGCAACACAGCCAGCCTCTGTCTGATGCCTATAGTCCCAGCACTTTGGGAGGCCAAGGTGGGAGAATTACTGGAGGCCACGGGTTCAAGACCAGCCTGGGCAGTATAGTGAGACCCTGTGCTCTATAAAAAAATTGGGCTGGGCACAATGGTAGCTCACACCTGTAACCCCAGCACTTTGGGAGGCTGAGGCAGGCAGGTCACAAGGTCAGGAGACTGAGACCATCCTGGCTAACACGGTGAAACCCCGTCTCTACTAAAAATACAAAAAATTAGCCAGGTGTGGTGGCAGGCACCCATAGTCCCAGCTACTCAGGATGCTGAGGCAGGAGAACTGCTTGAACCCTGGAGGCGGAGGTTGCAGTGAGCCAAGATCACACCACTGCACTCCAGCCTGAATGACAGAGCGAGACTCTGTCTCAAAAATAAATAAATAATTAAAAAATTAGCCAGGTATGGTGGCATGCTCCTGCCATCCCAGCTACCCAGGAGGCTGAGTTGGGAGGATTGCTTGAGTCCAGGAGTAGGAGGCTGCAGGGAGTCATGACTGTGCCACTGCACTCCAGCCTGGGTGACAGAGTGGGACCCTGTCTCTTAAAAAAAAAAAAAAAAAAAGAAAGGAAAAAGAAAAAATGTCTGATGGTGAGAAACTAGGGCAGCCTCTGTTTTAGGAATGGTCTTAAATCGGGAACACCTTAAAAAACCAGGTGAGTATTTTGGAAGGTCCATACCCCCATCATGCCCTTGATGGTTTTGATTCAATATGTTTTGAGTAGGGCCTGGGTATATTTATCTTGAAAAAACCTCTCTAAACCAAGCAATTCTCATCTGCACCCCTGGTTAAAATCCAGATCCATAAAGAAACCGTCACTGGGGGCAATTTGCTGTAATCTGCGGTGCTGTCATTCCTCTGAATGATGTAGGTGGTTCTGGGAGATGGCCTGGCCTAACCCTCTGGTTGAAGAGTAAATTATTTCTAAAACATCTCCCTGTGTGGTTGTCCGGCCTTTCCATGAATATACGCACTGAAGGGGGAACACGGCGTAAGAAGGAAAGTCAGTGGCTTTTCTGAGAGCTCCATGTGAAAGAATAAAATGTGCTCTGTGAGGACCAAAATTTGCTCCACGCAGCTCCCTCCTTCATGCTTTGAAGCTGGTGCAAAATAAAAACGAGGGTCCCTTGTTCCAAAATTATTCAGAATCTCCAGACAGCAATGGCAGAGCATTAAACCAGTTAATCGAGTTCAGGGACCTTCCCAGCTCAGCGCCCCACGCGACCGCGCAGGTTGCAGGATCATGGAGCCAGCCCCGTTTGGTGGTTCCAGCCCTCTGCATCCTCCAGATGCAGATTTCTCCTTGTCTTGGAAGCTCGTTCATACAGTGCTGCAGATTTATAAAATAATGAACTGTGTTCACCCTGAGAAAGGGAAGCGGTAACTGGTGGCCAGTGTGAGCAGATAGCTTCAGTTAAAATGTGGGTTTTAGCTGGATGACTGTGGTACAGTAATTGTCTCTATCTATAGGTTTGAGGATTGAATCAGGTGATTTGTGTAAAGCGCTGGAAATAATGCAAGAGCCAAGCTTTCAATCAATGTCAGCTGTTTTGATTCAGTAGACACTGTTCCTATTTTGATCCAGGGCTTGTGACATTCACCACCCTCTTCTTTTCAATAGTGAGCTGGGTTAGCATTTGCTTATTTCTGTAGCTCTGGTAGCTCCACCATTTTTGGTGATCCTGCAAAGTGTCCTGGCGTCTTGGTGTTCCAGGATCCTCTCATCCTGCTCCAATCCATTGTCCAGCAGCCAGAGTGAACTTTTTTTTTTTTTAAGATGGAGCCTTACTCTGTTGCCCAGGCTGGAGTGCAGTGGTGCCATCTCTGCCCACTGCAACCTCCGCCTCCTGGGTTCAAGTGATTCTTCTGCCTTAGCCTCCCGAGTAGCTGGGATTACAGGTGAATGCCACCATGCCCAGCTAATTTTTGTATTTTTAGTAGAGACAGGGTTTTGCCATGTTGGCCAGGCTGGTCTCGAACCCCTGACCTCAAGTGATCCGTCCCCCTCGGCCTCCCAAAATGCTGCGATTACAGGCATGAGCCACCGCGCCTGGTCCAGAGTGAAATTTTTTTAAATGAACACTAAAATGCATCAAACCTCCTACCTGAAGCCCCACAGTGCCCCTCCCCTGTGGCCTCGGGCTAGAGCCCACTTCCTTCTGCTGTCCCTGACCTCCTGGGTGAACCTCACTACACTCCAACATTATCTCACCACTCTTGCTATTCAATCTTTGTAATAAATAAACAAAACAAAAATAGAAATGAATTCTACTACAAATGAATAAATACATTTATTAAGTATTCATCTAATAAATATGTATTGAGCACTTCCTAGTAGCAGCGTTATGAAACAGCCAGTACTCAGTGTTCAGTCAATGTTAGCTATTACTATTATTGAAGTTGTTATTCAGCAGCAGGTAATTGCTGGGCACTGGGGATTCACAAGTGAACCAGAGAGACACAGGTATTTAATACATAATCACACATCTTCTGAACTGAGTAAATCTGCAAACTCTGCCGTGCGATTACCCCTGGCCCCCGATCTCCTAGCCCACATGCAGTTTCATCTGGCAGGAACGCTGTCGAAGCCCCTATGGACCTGCTAAATCTGATTTCTTTCAGCTAGGTTGAAAACCTTTCCCTTACACCACCAGTTCTGCAGATGCCCCTCCTCTGTGGACCCCACCACCTGCAGCCCTGCTTAATGACACACCTGCCCCTACATGGAGACTTTATCACAGGCGGGCTCGAATATTTGTTGAAGATGTTTTGGGGGTTTGCACCTCCAATTTCACGTCTCCTGTGCTTTGATTCTTCTCTCGTCTTTGTCTGATAATTGTTCTCTTTGTTAAATCAACCGTTGTGTGAACTTGGACTTTGTTTCTCTGAGGCGGAGGTTGCAGTGAGCTAAGATCACACCACTGCACTCCAGCCTGGGTGACAGAGTGAGCCTGTCTCAAAAAAAAAGTACCTATTCATGAACATGTATGTCGTTATGTTATCACAACACACGATGACGTGATGGAGAAGACTGATCATGGGGAAAGTGTGGTTAACTTCATTCTTTTCTTTCACGCTGGGAAGTTGCAGTTCTCATCGAGGAAGCAGTGTTATCCATTCCAAATTCCAGGAAAGTGACCCAGACCAAATGCAGACAGATAATCCCAAACTGTTTGGGCAGAAAAATGAACACGGATGGCCAAAACACCTAGTAATGAAAACTCTGAGACTTAACCAAAGTTCCATCTGATAGCAAGAGTTTTAGTTAATTTTTATGAGGCTTTTTGAGAGAAACAGCTTTAAATGTAAACTTAGACAACTGGAGGCTCTTGTGCAGAGCTGCCGAGTTGGGTTTTAGTCGTTTGTATCCCCTTTGAGGGCCAAAATCCATTTGTGGTTGTAAAAATATACTCCTTCAAAGGCTAAGCTGGATGTGGCCCTGAGCGAAAGGTGCCTCCCTGATAGACAGCTAAGAATACCAACCTGCTGGCCAGGTGCGGTGGCTCACGTCTGTGATCCCAGCACTTTGGGAGGCCGAGGCAGGCAGATCACTTGAGGTCAGGCGTTCCAGACCAGCCTGGCCAACATGGTGAAACCCCGTTTCCACCAAAAGTGCAAAAAAAAAAAAAAAATTAGCTGGGTATGATAGCGGGTGTCTGTAGTCCCAGCTACTTGAGAGGCTGAGGTAGGAGAACTGCTTGAACCCGGGAGGCGGATGTGGCAGTGAGCAGAGATCGCACCACTGCACTCCAGCCTGGGCGACAGAACAAGACTCCATCTCAAAGGAAAAAAAGAAGACTAACCTGCTAATGATGACAATCAGAGTAAATTAGTTATTTAAGGGGAGACGTGATCAGTTTCGCTGTAGCTGATGTTGAACTAGGAAGAAGACCTGAACAAGTCTCAGAAAACGTTCTGTGGTTTGCTCACAAAAACTATCCCTTACAAGTTGAGAAAACAGAATTCTTTCACTCAGTTTTAGCTTTCACTCCATTTTTTTATCTTCCTGCATTTTGATGGCCTGTGTGCTGTGCATATTTAATACTAAACAGGATAATTGGACACAGGAAGGAAATTTGCCCCCGGAACACATAGCCGTCCTTGATCTTGTCTGAATGGAAGTAGGAAAGCACCGATTCTGGCATTCAGATGTATGAGTCCGGTTCGTGGCTGAATATTTGCAGCAGTCCTTACCTCTTCCTATTGCTGCAGGAAATACATATTTGAGGATATTCGCATGGGTAAAAGCTGGGTTTTAGTCTTCGAGATGTGAAAGGAAAATATCCTGGGGCCCCCAAATCACTAAGCTAAAGGGAAGTCAAGCTAGGACCTACTTATGGCCAACCTGCCTCCCATTGTATTCAAAGTCACCCCTCTTTTCACTAAGATAAATGCATATTTGATTGCCTCCTTGGGAGAGGCTAATCAGAAACTCAATGCAACTGTCTGTCTCTTAAGCTCCCTCCCTGCTTCCAGTTGCCCCGCCTTTCCAGACCAAACCAATGTTCATTTTATATATGTTGATTGATGTCCCCTTACTCCCTAAAATGTATAAAGCTGACCAGCTGGGGCACATGTCATCACGATCTCCTGAGGCTGCATCATGAGTGTGTGTCCTCAACCTTAGCAAAATCAGCTTTCTAAATTAACTGAGACCTGTCTCAAATTTTCAGGGTTCACAAGATTGTGAGACTTTGAGCAAGTCACGTACCTCTCACACTAGGTGGGAAGAACCTGGTAGAAAGTCAACTTCCTTTCCTATATAACAGAGAAGTGCAAGTCCTATAAAGTAACAGATGTATGAAATGGTTTGGGAACAAGTAAAAAGCACTAAACCTATGTCGGAGATTAATCTAAATATCTTTTCTTTTTCCTCCCTCCACCCTTCCTCCCTCCCTCCTCCCTTCCTCCTTCCCTCCTCCCTTCCTCCCTTTCTCTCTTTCTCTTTCTTTCTTCTTTTTCTTTCTTTCCTCTCTCCTTCCTCCCTTCCTCCTTCCCTCCCTCCCCTCTCTCTCTTTCTTTTGTCTTGCTGTGTCACCCAGGCTGGAGTGCTGTGGCACAATCCTGGCTCACTGCAACCTCCACCTCCTGGATTCAAGCCATTCTCCCACCTCAGCTTCCCAAGTCGCTGGGATTACAGGCGTGTACCACTGCGCCCAGCTAATTTTTGTATTTTTAGTAGAGACCGGGTTTTGCCATGTTGGCCAGGATGGTCTAGAACTCCTGACTTCAGGTGACAGGCCTGCCTCGGCCTCCCAAAGTGCTGGGATTACAGGCAGGAACCACTGCACCTGGCCCATTGTGTTCTTAAATCAGGAAACTGGATACCGCCTGTGGCTAGTTAGGAAGCAGACAGCGCAGCACGAGGTGAGGAGCCCGGCAAACAACCAAAGCCTCATCTGTATTTACAGCCACTCCACACGTGGCTCGCATTCCCGCCTGAGCCCCGCCTCCTGTCAGATCAGCTGCGGCATTAGATTCTCATAGGCTCACGAACCCTATCGTGAACTGCGCCTGCGCGGGATCTAGGTTGCGGGCTCCTTAGGAGAACCTAATGCCTGATGCTCTGTCACTGTCTCCCATCACCCCCAGACGGGGCTGTCTAGTTGTAGGAAAACAAGCTAAGGGCTCCCACTGATTCTACATGAAGGTGAGTTGTATAATTATTTCATTATATGGCAAGTGATTGCACCACTGCATGCCAGCCTGGACAACACAGTGAGACGCTGTCTCAAAAAAAAAAAAAAAAAATGGCAGTGTGAGTCTTTGTGAAGAACGTCATAATAGAAATAAAGTCACAATAAATGTAATGTGCTTGAATCATGCTGAAACCATTGCCCCCCCCTACTTCACCTTGGTCCGTGGAAAAATTGTCTTCCATGAAGCCAGTCACTGGTGCCAAAAAGGTTGGAGACTGCCGCTTCAGGTGGACTTGCTTGGCTACTCAAGTTCAAGGGTTGTGGCTTGTGAGAAGTAGAAAAGTTCCTTTTTAAAGTTTTCTTTCTTGTTAAAGAATAAGTGCGCTAATAACTTTGTTAAGCCCTATCCTATGTAGCAGTGAGACATGCCATGCTTACAGGCACGTAGTACATTCTATGTCCTTGTACTTTAACCAAGATGTCTGTGCTCTCAGGCATGTCCCAGCTCTCCACTGCTTTTACCTGTTTAGAAAAGTTTTAAGTTGTTAGCCAGTCGGGTTTTAGTTTAGATTGTAAGGTCTGACTCCAGCCAATGCAGATCAGACACAGCAGTAAGGACGACCCCAAATGCGTAAGGGATAAATTTCCATGCATTCTCTTTGTTCTTTGTGCTCTTGTGGCACGATGGCCACTGGGAGTACCCTTCCTGTAGTCCAGGAAGTAAAAATTGCGTTGCTGAAAGACTCTTTGTCTGGGTGCTAATTTTTTTTTGCGGCATCTATTTCCAACATGGCTGATAGAAATGTCTCTTACTTTCTCATTTCTACCAAGATCCCCCTGTTATGACCTGCTTTCTGCCTGAAAAAGTCCCTTTCGTGACGCTGGTATCTGGGTCTTTAAATTCATTTCCTCCTTCTCCAAGTTCTCTGCAGGGAAAGGCTTGATAAATCTATCTCAACTCCAGGTGGAAATGCATGAGGTCCTAAAAAGTCTTAGCAGTTAATGAAGATGACCAATTAGGCTGATGGAAGAACTCGCAAATTTTAGGGACAGCTTGGCAAAGCCTTTTGCCTTTTGGTGATCTGTTTTAACGATAAGGCAGGCAGCAAGCACATTACAAAAAGGGCTGTCTGCACATATGGCTGCTCTGATGTGGATCCACGTATTGCATTCCTATCTAATCCTTATTGGAATCAACTCCCTTAGAACTTACGAGCTTCATGGACAAATCAAATCCACCACCAAAGAGGATTGCTGGTTACCTTGCCAATTTTATCTTGGGCTGCCTGGACCATATGAGTGATAGGAACTTAAACGGCTTTATACCTGGAAACTCCCAGAAGCCTGAATCTTTGTCATGAATCCTCCATTTGCCTTGTTGGTGGTTTCAGAGCTCATATGGCAGGGAAGCGAGGGGGGAGCCGCTGTTCTGGACTTAACCGGGATGCATGGGTGTTCATTTAAGGATATGGGGCGGATGTAGGTCTCTGGGAGGTGATGGACCCCTGTGGAGCTAAATGGCTGCTCAGGAAAACAGACTGTAAGAAGTGACAAGAAACTGTCATTTCATATGAAATGAAATATGAAGCCGGGTCCAGTGGCTCATGTCTGTAATCCCAACACTTTGGGAGGCCCAGGCAGGAACATTGCTTGACCCCAGGGGTTCAAGACCCACCTGGGTAACATAGGGAGACCCTATCTCTATAAAAATATAAAATTAGCTACTGGGGAGGCTGGGCAGGAAGATTGCTCGAGCTCAGAAGTTTGAACCTGCAGTGAGCTATGATCGCACCACTGCACTCCAGGCTGGGTAAACACAGTGATACCCTGTCTCAAAAAAAAAAAAAAAAATGTGGTAGTATGAGTTAATGACAGGAACCTCCGAAAGAGGTGTTTGTGAGGTACGGCTACCACAGAGGTGACTTTGCTGAGAGGGAAGGAGTCTTTCTTTTTCCTTTTTTTTTTTTTTTGAGACAGTCTCACTCTTGTCACCCAGACTGGAGTGCAATGACGCAATCTCTGCTCACTGCAACTTCAGCCTCCTGGGTTCAAGTGATTCTTGTGCCTCAGCCTCCCAAGTAGCTGAGATTACAGGTGTATGCCACCACACCTGGCTAATTTTTGTATTTTTTAGTAGAGGTGGGCTTTCATCATGTTGGCCAGGCTGGTCTCAAACTCCTGACCTCAGGTGATCTGCCGCCTCGGCCTCCCAAAGTGCTGGGATTACAGGCGTGAGCCACTGTGCTGACCAAGAAAAGCCATTTTGAGGGATTAATGGGTTTTCCTGGGTGTCCTTTATTGCTCTGTTGTTCCTGTGTTCATTTCCTCTAACAAATGCTTGGCTAATGAGCTCATCTGCATAGGTGTAGAATCTTCTTCAACTAGGGGTCTGTTTAGGGCAACCTTTTCCAGAAAGAACTGTTCATCTGTCATTGTGGAAATCTGGGCAATTGCAGAGCCAGCAGCAGGCAGGAGAGGCCCTAGTGGCTAGAATTTCCAGCTGTGACCTTCCCAAGGCAAACCAGTCTGTGTCACCAACATCCACCCAGCAATCCTACTTTCCGATACTTCTCCTTCAGAAGGGACTCTGGGTGTGGCGCCGTGCATACAGGCATAATGGTGCCTTCTGCATAGGGTTGTTATGAAGAATGAATTATGTAATGTGTGTAAAGCAGTTAGGAAATTGTAGCTTGTTATGGCATCTGATCCTTGGTAAGCCTCCAAGTTCAGCTGCTATGATTCCCCTTGTTTTTATTCTAATACACTGACCACAGCACCTCTAATGCTCCACTGGGATTTCTTGAGGGCAGGCATCATGCTGAGCCGTCTCTGGATGTCCAGCACCTGGTGAATTGCCCATAATGTAGCATAGTTTAGTGTAGTTTAATATCTACTGATGCACGGCGCCATACCCGGAGTCCCTTCTAAAGGAGAAGTGCTGGAGAGTAGCATTGTTGAGTGGATGTTGGTGACACAGATTGGTTTGTCTTGGGAAAGATCACAGCTGCAAAACCCAGCCACTAGGGCCTCTCCTGCCTGCTGTGAGCTCTGCGTTTGCCCAGATTTCCAGAATGACAGATGAGCAATTCTTTCCAGAAAAGGTCTTGAAAGTGTGCAGGCGGTTACACTAACAGGCAGAGATGAAGGTGTAAATTGCATTTCCAGTGTCTCACTCTTTTTCTTTATTTCCCTCCCTCCTTCCTTCCCTCCCTTTCTCCCTTCCTCCTTCCTTCCCCTCCCTCTCTCCCCTCCCTCCTTCCCTTTCCTGCCTTCTTTCCCTTTCCTTCCTTTCCTTCTCCCTTCCCTTTCCTTCCTTCCCCCTCCTCCCTTCCCTTTCCTTCCTCTCCCTCCTCCCTTCCCTTTCCTCCTTCCCTACCCTCCCTCCCTCCCTCCCTCCCTCCCTCCCTTCCTTCCTTCCTTCCTTCCTTCCAAGTTTTGCTCTGTTTCCCAGGCTGGAGTGCAGTGGCACAATCTCGGTTCACTGCACCCTCCGCCTCCTGTGTTCAAGTTATTCCCCTACTTCAGCCTCCTGAGTAGCTGGGATTTCAGGTATGTGCCACCATACCCAGCTAATTTTTGTATTTTTAGTAGAGACAGGGTTTCGCCATGTTGTCCAGGCTGGTCTTGAACTCCTGACCTCAGGTGATCCACCTGCCCTGGCCTCCCAAAGTGCTGGGATTACAGGTGTGAGCCGCTGTGCCCGACCTCAGCCATCTTTCAATTATCTGCAAGGAGACTTAGAATGTATTGGTTAAGAGTTGGTACTGCAGAAGCAGATAGCCCTGGGTTCAGTCTCAGCTCCATTACATATTACCCATATGACCTAGAGCAAGTGATTTAACAATGTTCAATCTCAGTTTCCTTCATTCAATGGGTCTGATTATTATTATCGGGCTAATTATAATAATAGAACTTACTTCATAGGGGCATTATGAGAATTCAAAGAAATGCATAAAAAGCATTTGGCCCAGTTTTTAGTTGGTAACGCTCATTAGATGACTGTTAATTGTTTTTGATTATCATTAACTTCTGCTTCAGAGGGTTTGCACCAGTATATCTGAGGGCACAAGCCAAGAGGTTAGCTTCAGGCTAATCATTAATTCATCCTGTTTTTTATTTTTCTTTTTAAATAGAGACAGGGTCTTGCTTTGTCACCCAAGCTGGAGTGTAGTGGTGAGATAGCTCACTGCAGCCTCAAACTCCTGGAGCCAAGCAATTCTCCTGCCTCAGATTCCCAGGTAGCTAGGACTACGGGTGCATGCCACCATGCCTGGCCAAATAAAAAAAAATTTTAATGGGGTCTTGCTATGTTGCCCAGACTGATTTTGAACTCATGGCCTCAAGCGATTCTCCTACCTCAGCCTCCCAAAGTGCTAGGATTACAGGCATGAGCCACCATGCCCGGCCTAACGTTGATCAATTAATTATTCAATAATTGGTAGGCCTCATGCTAAATTATTTAGGGGTATGAATCAAGCCCTCAGTGAGCTTTGATTTTTACCTAAGAAGATAGGACAGGCCAGGCAAGGTGGCTCACGCCTGTAGTCCCAGCACTTTGGGAGGCCAAGGCGGGTGATCATGAGGTCAGGAGTTCGAGACCAGCCTGGCCCACGTGGTGAAACCCCGTGTCTACTAAAAATACAAAAATTAGCCAGGTGTGGTGGTGGCACCTGCAATCCCAGCTGAGACAGGAGAATCACTTGAACCTGGGAGGTGGAGGTTGCAATGAGCGGAGATCACGCCATTGCACTCCAGCCTGAGTAACAGAGCAAGACTCCATTTAAAGATAGGATAGTTTCATAAATTAGAACAAGTGACCAAACATCTCTGGGCTTCATTTGTCTCATGTACATGAGGAAAGATTATAGGTGAAGAACTAAAACTCACTGAACAAAGCAACAGTGTTTTAAAGATGTGGGTAACAGAGGATGGATGGATGGATGGATGATGGATGGGTGAATGGATGGATGAATGGTTGGATGATGGATGGATGGTTGAATAAATGGATAGGCAGATGGATGGACAGACAGATGGATGGATAGATGGATGGATGGATGGATAAATGAATGGATGGATAGACGGATGGATGGGTGGATGAATGAATGGACAGATGGATAGATGGATGGACGGATGGATGGATGGATGGATGGACAGATGGATAAATGGATGGATGGATGGATGGATGGATGGACAGATG
This sequence comes from Ateles fusciceps, assembly GCA_036589455.1. NCBI lineage: Eukaryota > Metazoa > Chordata > Mammalia > Primates > Atelidae > Ateles > Ateles fusciceps. The sequence goes on from JAZHEH010002812.1 coordinate 1,950,812, forward strand.
GATAGATGGACAGATGGATGGATGGATGAATGGATGGACAGATGGATAGATGGATGGACGGATGGACGGATGGACGGATGGGTGGATGGGTAGATGGAAGGATGGAAGGATGGTAGATGGAAGGGCAGATGGATGGACAGACGGATAGCTGGGTGGATGGATGGATGGATGGGTAGATGGAATGGGGATGGCTTGAAGCAAATGATGCAGAGTTTGAAGAGCAGAGATTGTTGAAAGATGGCAGAGAGTTCTCCAACCATACCATGCTCTGACCCTCGGCATGCACTCTGCCTTCCCACACTGGAATGAAGTTCTCTTGTTCTCTGCTTCTCCCCACGTTACAACTTTTATTTACTCTACAGGATGCACCCCAGGCATTACTCCTACTGGGAAGGCCTTTCCTGATATATCTTTATTTCCTTAGCTCCCTGTGGATACACCTATTATTGAAGTTACTATTCAGTGCTCTAATTGCCTGCTGGCAACTGAAGTTGGAATCCTTCAAGTGCCAGGAGTATCTTATTCATAAATTCTTCCCCCAACATCTAGTAGGTATTTGACACACAGGTATTTAATATTTGGGTGCATGACCAAGTGTCATGTACATGAATGAATAAAAGAATGAATGAAGGCCAGGTATGGTGGTTCATGCCTATAATCCCAGCACTTTGGGAGGCTGAGACGGGCAGATCATCTGAGGTCGGGAGTTCAAGACCAGCCTGACCAACATGGAGAAACCCCATCTCTACTAAAAATACAAAAATTAGCCGGGCATGGTGGTGCATGCCTGTAATCCCAGCTACTCGGGAGGCTGAGGCAGGAGAATCGCTTGAACTCCAGAGGCCGAGGTTGTGGTGAGCAGAGATCATGCCACTGCACTCCAGCCTGGGCAACAAGAGCAAAACTCGATCTCAAAGAAAAAAAAAAAAAGAAAGAAAAAGAAAAATCGATACATATAAAGCCCACCAAACAATTTGACCACACATTTTCGCCTTGTTACCAAGCTTATGTGGCATCATTTGGAAGACTCAGAGTAGGGTGCAGGGCGGTGGGATGCTGCTAAGGAAGCACAGCAGGGTTCCCTGGCTACCAAAGGTAACACGGGAAAGCCAGCGTTAGTTTCCTTTTGGGAAAGGGGACAGCTAAATGCTGTCCCAACTACCACCGGGTTCAGGACTCAGGACTTTCTGGAAAGCATTGTAAACTTAAAATAAAATTCTGACTGGGTGTGGTGGCTCACTTCTGTAATCCCAACACTTTAGGAAGCTGAGATGGCAGATCACTTGAGGTCAGGAGTTCGAGACCAGCCTGGCCAAAGTGGAGAAACCCTGTCTCCACTAAAAATACAAAAATTGGCTGAGTATGTTGGCCCGTGCCTGTAATCCCAGCTACTCAGGAGACTGAGGCAGGAGAATCTCTTGAACCAGGGAGGCGGAGGTTGCAGTGAGCTGAGATCATGCCACTGTACTCCAGCCTGGGTGACAGAGAAAGACTCTGTCTCAAACAAACAAAACTCCCGATAGTTATGGGAAAGAGGTTTTGAAAACTAAGCCTTATTTTAACTCGTCATACAAAGGTATTTTATTCCTATGCATAATATTATCTATTCTGTGCACAGGTTCACATGCCTTGAGAAGGTGTGTTGCTGGAGAAGTGAAGTTTTGAAACCCTTGTCATAATTTCTATGTGTGTAAAAATGGACTTTCTTTACAGGCTTGCATTTCCTTTAAGCAGGGTGTGCCTTTTGTGCATAAATCTCTGTTCCTGGGCTCTGCTCCTGGGCAGGTTCGGGAGCTTTGCTGGGTTTTCCTAGAGCTCGGGGGAAAGGAAAAATGATTTATTTGATCACGGATGAAGCTAAATATTTGCACACCTTGCAGTTCACCTCTTGCTCACCTGGTGGTTTGGCCATGACTGAGGAAAGCAGCAGTCCTTGGGGGAGTAGATTAGCTGAGCCGGCCTAGTGAGCAAGTTTCAACCTCCCCCAATGTTTAAACATCTCTGACCTCCGAGGGCCCTGAAGAGATTAATGAAAGTCAGCGAAGACCATTTCACCATGCACAATGCTTATGTGGTTGCCGCTGTTCTGAGCCCAGCGGATGGCTGCTTGGCGTTTCTTCCCTGACCGCTCTGCCAGGGCACAGGTAATTGCTTGCAGCAGCCTCCCAACATAAAGTATGGAGGCTTGATCAGCTCTCGGAGGAGGTGGGGCTGGTATTTGCTACTGGGTAACCCCTGAAATAAAGGAAGCCCTGTGTTTCCTCAGCATGCTCTGCGCCTGCTGTGTTTCAGTAATATCAGTGGTTGGGAAATTGACTGACTGCACACAATGTTTTCCTTTTTCTTTTTCTTTTTTCTGAGATGGGTTCTTGCTCTGTTGCCCATGCTGGAGTGCAGTGGCACAATCTTAGCTCACTATAACCTCTGCCTCCTGGGTTCAAACGATTCTCCTGCCTCAGCCTCCCATAACCTCTGCCTCCCGGGTTCAAACGATTCTCCTGCCTCAGCCTCCCGAGTAGCTGGGACTACAAGTGCACACCATTATGCTTGGCTAATTTTTGTATTTTGTAGTTTTTAGAGACAGGGTTTCATTGTGTTGGTCAGGCTGGTCTTGAACTCCTGACCTCGTGGTCCACCCACCTCAGCCTCCCAAAGTGCTGGGATTACAGGCGTGAGCCACTGCGCCCGGCATGATGTTTTTCTTTTGCAGGTGTCAAATAATTTTTAAAAACGTGGAATCCCTGGTTTAGAAACATAGACTTTTAGAGGAGAAAGGACCATGAAATCCGAGCCCTTGTTCAAGGTTAAAGCCAGTGTTCATGGAGGCGATGAGCCTGGAGACTGTATCTGTCCATTTCTAGTTCATGCAATGCCCTTTTCCTGACTCCACTGTTCTCCAGAATGACTGCGATTGCAAAGCATGGCTGTGATTAACCATGCCAATCTAAGCTTCCAGCGTCACTGGGCTGTCAGTGTGGCCGCTCTGATCCCTGCGGTCTGAGAGGGGTGCCTCACACTCCCACTTCCAGCCTGGAGCAAACCAAAGCTTTCCCTAAGTTTCTGTGACTTCTCTAAGACTCAAACTCTGCTGGTCCTCTTGGTCTCTGCATTCTGGGCCTGTGAGGATTGTCTTTCTACTTAAAAATTTAGCCTTTTCATTAATTTCTCTCTCTCTCTCTGTCTCTCCTCTCACACTCACACTCACACACACACACACACACACACACAAATTCTATTATGCCAACGACATTTTGACTTCAGCACTGATGGGGCAATCTGTTTCTGCTAAGAGTATATCAAAGCGTACTGAAGTCAGAAGAGAAGAGAGAAGAGAGGTTTACAGGGAAGTAATGTAAACAAGTATTTAAAGCAAGAAAGATCAGTATCGATTCTTCTTTTCCCCGTTTAGATAGACTCTCTTTGGAGCACTTTTGGGGGTACACCAGTCTGAAGCAGAAAGTACAGTGTTGTCATTTACTCTCTGCATTCGCCTACCCGACCCCAAAAGCCTCCCACGCTGTAAACATCTCGGTCCAGAGTGGTGAATTTATTGCAGTTGACAAACCTGCTTTGACACCTCATTATTGCCTGGAGTCCAGAGGTTGCATTAGGGTTCGCTCCTGGTGGTGTACATTCCATGGGTTTTGACAAATGTGTAACGACAGGTATCCACCATTTACACTGTCTTCACTGCCCTAAAATTCCTCTGTGTTCTACATATTCATCCTCCCCTCCCCACTAACCCCAGGCAACCATTGAGTTTTTGTTTGCTGGTTTGTTTGAAGTGGAGTCTCGATCTGTCACCCAGGCTGGAGTGCAATGGCGTGATCTAGGCTCACTGCAACCTCCACCTCCTGAGTTCAAGTGATTCTCCTGCCTCAGCCTCCTGAGTAGCTGGGATTACAAGTGCCCACCACCATGCCCAGCTAATTTTGATATTTTTAGTACAGACAAGGTTTCACCATGTTGGTAAGGCAGGTCTCGAACTCCTGACCTCGTGAGCCATCCACCTCCACCTCCCGAAGTGCAATCATGGATATTTTTACTGTCTCCATAGGTTTGCCTTTTCCAGAATGTCATAGTTAGAATCATACAGTAGGTATCCTTTCCTGGTTGGCTTCTTCCACTGAGTAATACACATTTCAGTTTCTTCAAGGTAACATCAATTCTTAATTTGTTGCCCCGCTGCTCACCCCCCAGGTTCAGCCGTATTCCAGCTTGCAGATTTCCTTTCCTAGCTTCCATGCCCGTCTGTGTTTCTCAGTCTCTCAGTTCCAACTCGGCTTCAGAAGTTCCTCTGTCTCCTCGCTCTGTGGTGTAGAGAAGCTTCCATTGCTCCCTTCTGATATCTGCATACCCGCTGATGCATTTTCTCTGTACACCTCACCTATCCTGTCTAGACTCTGTCTTTTCTTCTCTCTCTTCTTCTTTCTATTTCTTTCTCTCTCTTCTCTTCTCTTTCTTCTTTCTTCTCTCTCCTTTCTCTTTCTTTCTGTCTCTCTCTCTTTCTTTCTCTCTTCTTTCTTTTCTCTTTCTTCTCTCTTTCTCTCTTTCTCTCTCTCTTTCTCTCTTTTCCAAGTCTTACTCTGTCATCTAGGCTGGAATGCAGTGGCATGATCTTGGTTCACTGCAGTCTCCGCCTCCTGGGTTCAAGTGATTCTCCTGCCTCAGCCTCCTGAGTAGCTGGGACTACAGGCGTAGTCTGACCACCACGCTCAGCTAATTTTTGTATTTTTAGTAGAGATGGGGTTTCTCCATGTTGGCCAGGCTGGTCTTGAACTCCTGACCTCAGGTGATCCACCTGCCTTGGCCTCCCAAAGTGCTGGGATTATAGGCGTGAGCCACCACGCTCAGCCGGCTCTACGTCTTTCTATAGACAACACTATGCCCTCCAAAGAGGGATTCTGTTGGGGAAAAAATCCAGATTTTACCATCTCTTTGCATCCATGAAAACTGTTCTGTGAGAGGCTGACAAAGGTGCTGAGAGATCCGAGACTCCCCTTGCACTAGAGCAGGGATGAGCCTCTCAAAAGGGGGAGTGATAGATAGGGCTCTCCGTCCTGCAATTACTGCCCCACCCCTGCCACACTGGTCAGGAGCTTCAGGATAAGGCATTAGCTCTGCATTAAAAGGAAAGACTAAGCTGGTAGCAGTGCTCTCCTTCCCCCCACCCCTGTCGTGACCTCTCCTGGAATCTCCACTTCCACTGCTTCCATGAGCTTGCCTGCCCCCTGCTTTGGGCTCCACCCTCCTCAGATTTCGTTTTCCCACTCCAGCCCCATCCGTATCACTCTCCCCAAGGTTCTATCCTTAGCATCCTCCTCTTCTCTCTCTCCACACTCATTTTCTTACCCACTTATTCGGTCCCCCTGGCTTCTGATGCCCCTTAATCAGGTTCAATGCACTCTCCAGTCTGGGCCCTCAGCCACACCGCTGTCCCAAAATCTCACCCAGACGCTTCTCTCGGGGTCACCTCAGAGGCATCTAAAACTCATCGTCTGGCAAACCAAATTGGTGATCTTCCCACCCCAGCCTAGTCTTACCTTCTTCCTGACTTCCTCTTTCTGTGTTTGGTGCCATTAAGGTTTTGATCTTTTGTGGGTTTTTTTTTTGTTTTTGCACTTCTTTCCCTCCTCTGTAGTCATGGTCCAGTTCTGTTGATGGATTTCCCTCTTGAGTTTCTGTTTCCATTCCTTGGCTGCTACCTGAGGCTCATATCCCCCTCCTCATTCACCAGATCGCTTAGAAGGATCTTCCACCAGGCTACCTACTGTCCTTGTCTCCGTTTCAGTCCTCCCAATCACAGCTATTTCATTATGCTGCTTCTCCTTCTGCTTTTCCTCCTCCTCCTTCTTCCTCTTCCTCTTCTTCTTTTTCTGAGATGGAGTCTCACTCTGTTGCCCAGGCTGGAGTGCAGTGGCATGATCTCGGCTCACTGCAACCTCCACCTCCCGGGTTCAAGCAATTGTCTTGCTTCAGCCTCCTGAGTAGTTGGAATTATAGGCACGTGCCACCACGCCTGGCTAATTTTTGTATTTTTAGTAGAGATGAGGTTTTGCCATGTTGGCCAGGCTGGTCTCGAACTCCTGATCTCAGGTGATCCACCCGCCTCTGCCTCCCAAAGTGCTTGATTACAGGCGTGAGCCACCGTCTCTGGCCTGATTATGCTTCTTGTAGAGATTGCCCAATCTGTCACCCTTCTATGCTCCATGAGCTTCGGTGGCTCCTTATTGTCTATGGAAAAAATCCTTAACTAGATTTTCCAGGCATTTCATGATAGAGTTTCCATCAAACTTGCTAACTTCATGTCACTGTTCCTTTCCATGCCACCTAGCCAAATCAGATTATTCTCTATTGCCGAAATTGACTGTGCATGTCATCATTCAGTATTTTTGTTGATATTTTCCCTTTGCCCACGGTACTCTTTCCCCATCCTTGCCTATCATCAGATCCTACCTAGACCTGTTACACAGCTCCAATTGCTACCCTTCTGGAAAGCCTTCCCTTTTTGCTTCAGGGAGCAACTTTCTCCTTTTTCCCCAAAGGGAATGTTCATTGATTTCTAGTTTAGCATTAAACATCGTCCAATTTATCACCGTGTGTGAGGATCTCTCTACCTTCCAGATTAAAGGCTCCTCAAAGAGAGGCTCTCTGTTTTGTTCACCTTTGCATCTTTTAAAGCAAGTCATGTGTGCTTGAACGAATCATTTCATAAGATTGACAGAAAGTATGTCGGGTCTCAAAAGGACAGAATGAAAGGAGGGTGACTTTTGAGGCTGCTGTGGAGGCCGAAAGTAATTCGAGTGGGCAGTATTGGCCCTGGTAGGTGACGCCAAGGGAGGTGGACAGGGTTCATTGCTAGGAGAAGAGGGCTGTGGACAGCCAGGGCTGTTGCCTCTGGCTGGCCCCAGATGTGAGATCCCATGAACACGAGCATGGACACAAGGCAGAGCCCGTGTTGTACTGGATTATTCATTACACTCAGAACCACGGGGAATTCTGCTGGGGGAGAGCGGGAGAGTTTGCCGGAAGCCTGTGTTACAGCTCATAATATTACATCCAAGTCTTCTGTGTAATGTAACCCATTACCATATCCCTTGGGTGGCTCAAAGTCATGGAATGTTAGAGTTGGAAGGAAATTCAAAAAGGATCTTGTCAAATCCCCTAGTTTTACGGGTAGAGAAATTCTAGCCCCAGAAAGGTTATATAACTCTCCCAAGGTTACACAGAGATACATAACAGAGCCAGGCTGGGAACTCAAGCAAAAAAGGAATAAAACATTTGTCAAGTGTGTGTCAGTGACACACAGCTGTGCTGGGGCTGTGTGTCAACTAAGTGAGGTGAACCTTGCATCTCTCATTGCCGGGCAAGGGAATTGCCGCTCAGAAAGGTGAAATGTCTTGCCTGGGTTTCAGAGGCATATGATAGATCTATGATTTGGCCTTGGAAGTTGACTGACTTCAAAGAGGTGGTCTTTCTACTGCTTGATATGCGTCATTAAAAGTGAGCAGGTGGGAAGGGAACTGCCTTTGCAAGCATCTCCTGAGTGCACAGAGAACTCTTGAGAGATCCTTCACAAGGGTAGAGAAGGAGAGATTCTTCTGTGCACGATGACCCTACGGGGCAATTGTTACTTTCCTCATTTTGCTGATGAGTAAGTAAAGAGAGGGAGGCTACAGCTGCCCTTCCATGATAGCCCAGCTTGTAACTGGTGCGAGTAGAATGAGCCTGTTTTGTACCTATTTATTTATTCATTTATTTTTGAGATGGAGTCTAACTCTGTCACCCAGGCTGGAATGCAATGGCCCAATCTTAGCTCACTGCAACCTCCGCCTCCTGGGTTCAAGCAATTCTCCCGCCTTAGCCTCCTGAGTAGCTGGGATTACAGGCACCCACCATCATGACTGGATAATTTTTGTATTTTTGTAGAGACGGGGTTTCACCGTGCTGGCTAGGCTGGTCTTGAACTCCTGTCCTCAGGATCCGCCCGCCTCGGCCCCCAAAGTGCTGGGACTGCAGGCGTGAGCCACCGCGCCCGGCCCATACCTCTGTCGACTTTAGTCTCCTTGTCTGAAAACAAGGAACCTGGACATCTCCCACCCTCACGTTCCACCGAACTGTACTCCTCCTTCCAGGCTCGGCATCGGTGGCTTTCCGTCTCTCAACTTTTGCTGGAGGTTGGAGTTAAGCAAGATGGCTTCGCCCACTGACATTTTTAGAGCTTGATTATTTTTGCCGCTCAGTGGCATCTATTGCCTTGCACTGTGAGCACTGCTTCTTAAAACCTGTGTCGGAAGAGGGCAGAAGTATTGTTAGAAACCGTGATGTCTGGCCGGGTGCAGTGGCTCACGCCTGTAATCCCAGCACTTTGGGAGGCCAAGGCAGGCGGATCACTTCAGCTCAGGAGTTCAAGACTAGCCTGAGCAACATAGCAAAACCCCGTCTCTACTAAAAATACAAAAATTAGCCAGGTGTGGTTGTGCACACCTGCAGTCCCAGCTACTTGGGAGGCAGGAGGATCGCTTGAGTCCGGGACATGGAGGTTGCAGTGAGCAGACAGATTGCGCCGCTGCACTGAAGGCTGGGCAACAGCAAGACCTTGTCTCAGACAAACCAACCAACCGTGATGTCTTTCTCAGGTGGAAAGCTCAGGACCAGGAGGTGGTGTTTTCAAGGATTCTTTCAGCAGAGAATTGAGCCCTGGGGAAAAAAGAGGCTATGGGTGCTACCTAGGCATACGATGCCCGTGGCTGTGATTTGGGTTCATGGCCCATTCTGAGGGCCTCTTGGTTTGTCAGGGAGAGCATTTCATGAAGATGGGATTGCCCAGGACAGCGATGAAGGTAGCATTAAAATAAACGTGCAGGGGGATGGGGAAAGACACCGTGACTCTTATTCCCATGGAAACAGTAATTGTGGGCTTGGATCTTGAGCACAGCGTAGGTAATTAAGTGAATCAGAGATTAAAATACAACCTCGAATGTATCAACTGAGCAGGTGGGAAGGGGCTCAAAACTAGAATGTGGTTATAGGAGTAGATGCCCAGCACTCAAATGACAGTGAGAGAAGTACAGGGGCGGGTTTGAGGGGCAGGCCTTAAGTTTTAAGGCCACTTTGAGAGTCAGTGATTTGCCGGGTGCGTTGGCTCACACTTGTAATCCAAGCACTTTGGGAGCTGAGGGGGCGGATCACCTTAGGCCAGGAGTTCGAGACCAGCCTGGCCAACATGGCAAAACCCCATTTCTACTAAAAACACAAAAATTAGCTGGGCGTGGTGGCAGGTACCTGTAATCCCAGCTACTTGGGAGGCTGACACAGGAGAATTGCTTGAACCCAGGAGGCAGAGGTTGCAGTGAGCTGAGATAACACCACTGCACTCCAGCCTGGGCAACAGAGTGAGACTCTGTCTCAGTAAATAAATAAATAAATAAATATGCAAATTACAAAACCACAAAGTAGAGATCTTCACCTATCTGAGTAAATGTATTAGTAACGTGAACAAATTCTCCTTTCTGAACATTCATTTTGAGACAAAATATTAATTTTTATGTCTGGTATGAAACCAGAGTGACCTTGATTGTCATAAGGGTAATAATTCTCAGAAAACACGGGACAATTAGATCATCATTTTAAAAGCCTTGTTATTTTGGCTTGATAAATAGATTCTAGTGGAAATCAAATGTGTATTCCCTATTTAATTAATATTACAAATAATTAGAGAATTTCATCCGTGAAGGTTATCCACGGAAACACGTACAGACGAGAAGCGGCTTCAGGATTTCCAGGGGAGTGTTTCTGGGACTCTCACATTATCTGGTTTTCAGAAAGTGTTTTTTAAGAAAAGAAAAGAAATTAAATGTTATTTTATTCTAATGCAACTTGGCTCCCTAACGTGGGTGTCCCAGATCTTCCCATTTGAAAGCTGTCTGCTGTATTTTGGTTGGAGATGCCAGCCCACTTCCCCCAGCCACTTTTTCTCTCTGAACGATCTCTGGCTCCCCCACCCACCGTCTTTTTCTTTTTATTAAAATGTTACCTACAGCTTTAAGGACCACCCCCCCCTCCCCCTGCATTTACATACTGCTTTTAAGAGAGTAGCTTCTGAATTCAGTAAAAAACACAAGCTGTTCTACTTTTCTAACATTACAACAGCAGCAAAGCACACGCGTCCTAAAAATGGTCAGCCTCCCCACTTACCCTCCCTCTTCGCCTGGTTCCCATCCTCTTCCTCCCTGGCAGCCAAGGCCACGGTCTTGTTGTCTTCCCTGGCACCTGGTGCCTTTTAGGAGGCTGCTCAGACCACGTTGCTGTACCGGGGAGACACACAAGGGCCACCTGGCTCAGTCTGGGCTGCATGGCGTTTTAGACATCAAGATATTTCACATTGCATTCCAAATGTAAGACCTCTCTTCATTTGACTGGGTATAAACCCAGAGGCATCTAAATCATTCTTCCATAAAGACACATGCCTGTGAATGTTCATTACAGCCCTACCCACGATAGTAAAGACATGGAATCAACCTAAATGCCCACCAATGACAAATCGTACAAAGAAAACGTGGTACCTATACACCATGGAATATTATGCAGCCGTGAAAAGGATTAAATAATGTATTTTGTGGGAACACGGATGGAGCTGGAGGTTTTATTTTCCTAAGCAAACTCAGGCAGGAATAGAAAACCAAATACCGCATGTTCTCACTTATAAGTGGGAGCTAAATGATGAGAACTCATGAACACAGAGGGGAAACAAGACATTAGACTCTACTTGAGGGTGAATAGAGGGTAGGGGAGGGAGAGGAGCAGAAAAATAACTATTGGGGGGCCGGGCATGGTGGCTCATTCCTATAATCCCAGGACTTTGGCAGGCCAAGATGGGTGGATCACCTGAGGTGGGGAGTTTGAGACCAGCCTGACCAACATGAAGAAACCCCCATCTCTACTAAAAATACAAAATTAGCTGGGTGTGGTGGCACATGCCTGTAATCCCAGCTATTTGGGAGGCTGAGGCAGGCGAATGGCTTGAAACTGGGAGGCGGAGGTTGTGGTGAGCCGAGATTGCAGCATTGCACTCCAGACTGGGCAACAAGAGCGAAACTCCATCTCAAAAAAATAGAAAATAAAAAATAACTATTGGGTACTGGCCTTAATACCTGGATGATGATACAATCTGTACAAGAAACCCCTGTGACATGAGTTTACCTATAAACCTTTACATGTACCCTGGAACCTAAAATAAAAGTTAAGAAAAAAAGCCTTATTCTTTTAAACATCTGAAGATTTGGTGACTCAGAGGCCATGTTCCCATGTGGTGACATCCAATTCTCTACCAATTCCACCTCTCCCATTATTCTAGGCCAGTGCTTTTTGTTTTGTTTGCTTTGTTTCTGAGACAGGGTCTTGCTCTGTTGCCCAGGCTGGAGTGCAGTGCAACCGTCCTAGCTCACTGCAGCCTTGAACTCCTGGGCTCAAGCAGTCCTTCTGCCTTAGCCTCCTCAGTAGCTGGGACTGGCACAGGTGTGCTCCACCACGCCTGGCTAATTTTAAAATTTTTTTGTAGAGACAGAGTCTTGCTATGTCACCCAGGCTGCTCTTAAACTCCTGGGCTCAAGTGAACCCCCTGTCTCAGCTTTTTGAAGCGCTGGGATTATAGACATGAGGCACCACGCCTGGGGTAGGCCAGTGGTTTCCGAAGGGTGGTCAGGAGACCAGCAGCCTGGAGCATCCCTTGGGTATTGTCAGATGTGCTTATTTCCAAGGCCTCAGCTACTGAATCAGAATCTCTCGGAGGTGGGAGTGGGGGGCAGCCAAAGTGTTTTAACAAGCTTTCCAGGGCTGCTGCTGCATATTCAAGTTTGAGAATAGCTGTTCTATGTGATTGCCTGGCGGGCCCCTGAAGGCATCTGTGTGTGTCACTAAAGCCTACATCTAATCCTTACAACTCCCCCAGGGCATGTGTTATTTTTCCATTCCATCACTTTGTTCCTAATGTGTTAGGACTTTAACACATACAGGGAAAGGTAGGTCCATATTCCTCCTTCTGCATCTGAGACAGATCTGGCTGCTGGGCTTGTGTTCTCTCCAGTCCAGAGTGTGTCTTTCTTTCATTTTTTTGAGGCAGAGTCTCACTCGGCCACCCAGACTGGAGTGCAGTGGTGCAATCTCGACTCATTGCCAGCTCCCCCCGCCGGGGTTCAAGAGTTGATTCTGCCTCAACCCCTCAAGTAGCTGGTACTACAGGCATCCACCACCACACCCAGCTAATTTTTGTATTTTTGGTAGAGATGGGGTTTTGCCATGTTGGCCAGGCTGGTCTCAAACTTCTGGCCTCAAATGATCTGCCTGCCTCAGCCTCCCCAAGTGTTGGGATTATAGGCGTGAGCCATCGTGCCTGACTCAGTGTGTATCTTTCTTCATCTGTTCTTTTCTTTTTTTTTTTTTTTTGACACGGAGTTTTGCTCTGTTGGCCAAGCTGGAGTGCATTGGTGTGATCTCTGCTCACTGCAACCTCTGCCTTCCAGGTTCAAGCAATTCTGTGCCTCAGCCTCCCGAGTAGCTGGGATTACCTGGGAGTAATCCAGCATGCCCGGCTAATTTTTGTATTTTCTTTAGTAGAGATGAGGTTTCACCATGTTGACCAGGCTGGTCTTGAACTCCTGACTTCGTGATCCACCCGCCTCAGCCTCCCAAAGTGCCTGGATTACAGACATGAACCACCACACCCAGCCTTCATCTGTTCCTTCTGTGCTCATTTAGTGCATGTTATGTATTGGGCATGAACCTAACTAAGCCTCACCTGTGTTAACTCACTCACTCTTCACTACTGCCATATATTAGCAATGAAGAAATAAGGCACAGAAAAAATGAAGCCATTTTTTTTTCTGAGGCTCTGTGATTCGGGAATGGTGGAGGTAAAAGCAAGCTCTGGGTGCATGACTCTGGAGCATTTGTCCCCAACGCCTAGATTGCTACTTTGATGGGCAGGTTCTTCATTCTAGCTTGCTTTTTGCCCTGTAAAGGTGAAGACAGCATTTGGCTTTGAGACAGACTAAGGGCCCCCTTTAGGGAGCCACTGACCACTTCTGCCCCCCAAGCATGGAACTAAAAATCCTGAGTTTCTTCAAGGGAAATCACAGGCTTGCCCTGAGAAGTAAATGAGCAATTGGTGAGCAGGAAGGTAACAGTAGCTTAAAACAATGTGGCCGGGTGCAGTGGCTCATGCCTATAATCCTAGCACTTTGGAAGGCCAAGGTGGGCAGATCACTTGGGCCCAGGAGTTTGAGACCAGCCTGGCCAACATGGTGAAACCTCTGACTTTACTAAAAAAAATAAACAGCCAGGTGCGCTGGCTCACGTCTGCAATCCCAGCACTTTGGGAAGCCGAGGCAGGCCCATCACAAGGTCAGGAGTTTGAGACTAGCCTGACCAACATGGTGAAACCCCCATCACTACTAAAAATACACAAATTAGCCGGGCACAGTGACAGGCGCCTATAATCCCAGCTACTCGGGAGGCTGAGGCAAGAGAATCTCCTGAACCTGGAAGGCAGAGGTTGAAGTGAGCAGAGATCACGCTACTGTACTCCAGTCTGGGCAAAATAGTGAGATTCTGTCTCAAAAAAACAAAACAAAATTAGCTGGGTGTGGTGGTAGGCACTTGTAATGCCAGCTACATGGGCGGCTGAGGCAGGAGAATCGCTTGAACCTGAGTGGAGGTTGCAGTGAGCTGAGGTTGCGCCCCCTGCATCCAGCCCAGGCGATAGAGTGAAACTGTCTCAAAAGCAAGCAAACAACAACAACAAAAAATAGCCACAAAAGTTAGAGTCACTGGATTTTGGTTCCCTATAGAAACTAAACATGACATCTTAGCACATGTTCCTGAGTTGTTTTTCAGAAACCTGGACCTCCATCCAGTGGATTCCCTGGCACATAGACCTCAGATGCAGGGGAGCTGAGGGCTGAACTCTGAGCTTGGTTCTTTGTTCTAAATTTCTCTGCGGGACCTGGAGGAGATTGTGCTCACAGGCCAGAGGTAACATTCTTTTCTGCTGACCCCACATTTTTAGACAAAACTTCACCCCCTTAACCAATCACAAATCAGAAAATCTTTGAATCGTGGCTCACTGCAGCCTCTACCTATAACCTAAGGACCCCCTTGCTTTCAGATGTCCCACCTTTTTAGGTCAAAGCAATGCATCATCCCTAGGTACTGATATATGACTTTGCTTGTAGCCCTGCCTCCCTCTAAATACCCTTACCTTAAGCCAACTGGGAGGACTGGGTCATAAGCCTGAGCTGCCTGATTCTCCGTGCTTGACATGCTGCAAATAAATGCCCCTTTTTCCCTCTCCCACTGCAAAATCTCAGTGTCGGTGTTTGGCCTTCGTGCACCTGGCCAGCGGACCTCACGAGGTCTGGCCACAGGGCTCCTGCTTTCTGGTGCCGGTGTATCTTTGAGGTGTTTCAACTCTAAGACACTTCAGGAATCCTTTCACTTCTTTTGCTCCTAACAAGGAGAATTGGATGCTCATTCTCTGGGCATCTACCTTGAGATAAAGGCTGGTAAAGAGCGGAGCTTTAGCTGGGCACAGTGGCTCACGACTATAATCCCAGTATTTGGGAGGCTGAGGCAGGTGGACTACTTGAGGTTAGGAGTAAGGAGTTCAAGACCCGCCTGGCCAACATGGTGAAACCCTGTGTCTACTAAAAATACAAAAAAAAAAAAAAAAAAAAAAAATTAACCAGGTGTGGCGGCATGCACCTGTAATCCCAACTACTCAGGAAGCTGAGGCAGGAGAATTGCTTGAACCCGGGAGGCGGAGGTTGCAGTGAGCCAAGACCGCACCATTGCACTCCAGGCTGGGCAACAAGAACAAAACCCTGTCTCAAAAAAAAAAAGGTGAACTTTGAACTTTGGCTATGCGCTGGACACAGGATTCGTTCTTGCCTGGATTGAGTTCTCTGCTTACTAAGATCCTAGTCCCTTCCTGACTGCAGCTGTTTGACCCGTGTGGCTGGCCCTGCCCAGGTGCCTCACCTAGAGTAAACTCCGGGGACTTGCACTGAGGTTGCATTCAGTTTGTCTGAGAGTCCCTGCCTTGGTTGGCTCCTCTCTAGCCCATACCTGTAAACTAAATTCTCAATCTGCCACCTCTTTGGAGTCATGTTTTAAAAAACTAGGCTTGAGACCCAACTGCTTGGGTGTGAATTCTAGCTCTGCTGTACTAGCTGTGTGATCTTGGGAAGTTCGTTAACCTCTCCATGACTCAATGTCCTCATCTATAAAATGGGTTGATATTAGTTTGTTATTTCTTCTTATTATTTATTTATTTAGAAATGGAGGCGGAGCACCTTGGCTCACACCTGTAATCCCAGCACTTCGGGTGAATCACGAGGTCAGGAGTTTGAGACCAGCCTGGCCAACATGGTGAAATCCTGTGTCTACTAAAAATACTAAAAAAAAAAAAATGAGCTAGATGTGGTGGCATGCGCCTGTAATCCCAACTACTCAGGAGGCGGAGGTAGGAGAATAGCTTGAACCCGGGAGGCAGAGGTTATAGTAAGCTGAGATCGTGCCACTGCTCTCTAGCCTGGGTGACAGAGCAAGACTTTATCTTAAGAAAAAATAAAAAAGGAGTCTTGCCCTGTTGCCATGGCTGGAGTGCAGTGGTACAGTCTTGGCACACTACAACTCTGCCTCCTGGGTTCAAGTGATTTTCCTGCCTCAGTCTCACAAGTATCTAGGACTATAGGCATGTACCACCACATTTAGCTAATTTTTTGTATTTTTAGTAGAGACAGGGTTTAGCCATGTTGGCCAAGCTGGTCTCAAACTCCTGGCCTCAAGCAATCCACCCGCCTTGGCCTTTCAAAGTGCTGGGATTACAGGCATGAGCCACAGTGCGCAGCCTATTATTATTATTATTTTTAGACTGGGTCTCACTCTGTTGCCCAGGCTAGAGTACAGTGACATGATCATGGCTCACTACAGCTTCTTCCTCCCTGGTTTAGTTGATCTCCTGCCTCAGCCTCCTGAGTGGCTGAGACCCTGAGTAGCTGAGACCACAGGTGCTCAGTAGCTGAGCACAGTAGCTAAGATCACCATACCTGCTAATTAAGAAATAATAATAACTTGTAGAGACAGGGTCTTGCTACATCGCCCAGGCTGGTCTGAAACTCCTGGGCTCAAGTGAGCCTCTTGCCTCAGCCTCCCAAAGTACTGGGATGAGAGTAGGGAGCAGTCACGCCTGGCCATGTTGATATTCGTAACTATTACACATGTTTGTTGTGACACAGGCCTAGCATTGTACATGGTT
The DNA here is from genome assembly GCA_036589455.1 of Ateles fusciceps. Taxonomy (NCBI): domain Eukaryota; kingdom Metazoa; phylum Chordata; class Mammalia; order Primates; family Atelidae; genus Ateles; species Ateles fusciceps. The sequence continues at coordinate 1,967,127 of JAZHEH010002812.1, forward strand.
TTGCAGAATCCCATGCCCATCTCCCTGGCTTGTGTCTAGGGGAAATATTTTCCTTCCATTTAGTCCACTAAGTTGTGATTTAGTTGAATCATGGAATGCATGGAACCTAACAAATCCCATTTCCCACCAACTTCATATGACAAAGTTGGAAAGTGACTTCAGTGTGGAAGGAAAACTCTGAAATACCAAAGAGCAAATCTGATGTTGGCAGAATGAGGTTGGAAGTGGCCAGCGCCTACTTTGAGTTTATGTTTAAAGGCCAAACCCTCACTCGGCTGCTCCTGCGTCTGCCTCACACACGTTCACTCCTACTAATGAAATGAAATTGAGGACTTGCTAGGTGCTAGATGTTGTTCTGAAAGCTCTTCAGTCTCAGAAGCACAAGTTAATCTTCTGCCTCAAATGGGCAGTGTGATGGAGACATAAAACCAGCATCTCAACTGTGAACAACGAAAAGGCTGGCCGGGTGTGGTGGCTCACGCCTGTAATTCTAGCCAGGCATTGTGGCTGGATTACAGGTGAGTGCCTGTAATCCCAGCTACTTGGGAGGCTGAGGCAGAAGGATCTCTTGAATCTGGGAGGCAGAGGTGGCAGTGAGCCGAGATCACACCACTACACTTCAACCTGGGCGACAGAGCAAGACTCTGTCTCAAAAAAAAAGAAAGAACTTCTGAAATGGTGCTTCTTGGACTGCAGAGGCTACTGCCACTACAGCTGTGACTTGGATGGAGCACAGCCAAGCGGAGGCCAAATGTGTGAAAACATGAACTACTGGCAGCTCGAGGCTGCATGACTTCCAGGCGGGTCTGTTTGTGCCCTCTCTGGAGCTCAGGCGGTTACGGGAATTGTGCAAAGTCAACCAAATATGTTCTGCCACCCTTCCCTTTCTGTTTCAGTCTCAACTCTTTTGTGGTTATTCATCATCCTCATCTCAGGTTTTTTGAAAACTTGGTGATATCTGACCCACACTCAACTGTGCTCAGCAAAGGATCATATCCCTACCTCACACCTCTCAGAATTACATCTGAATAACCAGTCCATCCCCCTCTTCAGGACTTTCTCTTCACATCTGATATCTCATGGTGGGACCACATTGTAATTTCAAGCCGGGTACTGTGGCTCATGTCTGTAATTCCAGCACTTTGGGAGGCTGAGGTAGGAGGATATCTTGAAACCAGGTGTTTCATCCCAGCCTGGGCAACATAACAAGATCCTATCTCTACAAAAAATACAAAATGAGCTGGGTGTGGTGTGGTGTGCCTGGAGTCCCAGCTACTTGGGAGGCTGAGGTTGGGAGGATCACTTGAGCCCCAGGAGCTGGAGACTGCAATGAGCTAAGATTGCACCACTGCATTCCAGCCTGTCTGAAAATAAATAAATGAATAAATAAGTCAATAAAAATAAAGGAAGAAAGAATTCCAGGTCCAGGGACAGGACGTGGTGCAATCATTGGTCAGGGGTCACACACACCAAGTGGGTGGCTGTTTCCTCTACAAAGAAGTCTGACCCCTTATCTTCAAGCTCACTTCTCCCTTTCTAGCCCTAAAGCCCTCTGTACAGGGATCCCCTTGAACCTCCAGGACTGGCTCTGGTCCTGCAGCAGAGCAAGGCAAAGGGCTCTGATGAAAAGCCTCACTGTGGTCGCTGGCAATCAGGTGTTCATTATCTTGTGACACAGGAGTACTGAAATGGAACATTCACATATTTTAAACTTGCAGATAATTGTGCTTTAATGTAATTATTTCTGAAAGATTCTTCATCAGAAAGGTTAATAAGAGCAATATAGGTTAATGGCCGCACCAAGGAGACCCACGTCCTCTGATAATTGACCTTATTGATATGGAAAAGTGCTCTGTGGCTCACCTTGAGGTGTGGGGCTGCTCTCCCTGGTCAATTATCTTTTAATGAAGCCTGCCTCTTCGGCCCTTGTTTGACTGTCAGGCCCTGGTCGGCTGTTCCTCCGTCTTCCCTGAAGAGGAGCCCTCCTTGGAATTCTCTGCAGGCCCTAGCTCAGTCTCTGGCTTCTCCCATCCAGGAAGATTAAAAAAAAAAAAATTAGGGGGCCGGGCGTGGTGGCTCACACCTGTAATCCCAGCACTTGGGAGGCCGAGGTGGGTGGAACATTTGAGGTCAGGAGTTTGAGACCACCCTGGCTGACATGGCGAAACCTCATCTCTACTAAAAAATACAAAAATTAGCCAGGTGTGGTGATGCATGCCTGTACTCCCAGCTACTTGGGAAAGTGAGGCAGGAGAATTGCTTGAACCCAGGGAGGCGGAGGTTGCAGTGAGCCAAGATCATGCCACTGCACTCCAGCCTGGGCGACAGAGCGAGACTCCATCACCTCTGCAAAGAAAAAAAAAAAATTAGGGAAAGGTAAATGACATTTATTAGGTACATCCCATCTGTAGGACCTCTTTTTGGGTGGCCTCCTTTTCAGGCTTTGATCTCATAGACTTCACAACCAACTTTCGGAGCAGGCTTGGCTCATCCCAGTTTATAGATGGTGAAATTGACTTTGATATGGCGAGTGGCATGCTCATCATCACAGTTAAAAGTGGTGCTGCTGTTGTTGGTTTCTCCCATTCTTCGGCCCCTGATGTGGCAGCTCTTCCCTGACGAGCAGTCTCAGCAAAACACGAAGGCACAGAAGGAGAGGTGAAGACTTGCTTCTCAGTTTGTGTCACTTTCAGATATGGGGTTCAGAGCGCTGCATCTTTAAGATTAGTGGGGGTAGATGCTGAGACGCGGGGGCTGCTGGCTCTCAGGAGGGGTCTGCTCAGAATTGAACATTGTCCATGGAAATCCAGCCGAAACCACAGTATCCGCCCCAACTTCTCCTGGCCCCGGATCGGATCTTCCTTTGAACACTCATGCCAACAGCTTGATAACGCCACCAGTGGCTGGCATGGTGCATTTAGAGTCAACCCTACATAAAGCATGGTGCATAGCAAAATGAGGACACTAAGCAAAATTGCCACCAATGCCCACCCAGTTTGCAGCCCAGCAACTTTTCATCCCACTCTACCTTGGACATCTCCTCCAAGAGTTTCCAGACTCAGTGATCAGTAACCGCATCATCTCTGCTAATGGATTTCGGATCAGAGCTTGGCCTGGGAAACTCACCCTGATCCTGGCCCCGCGACAAGGAGACTGTCTTAGAGCTTCAAGGTCCATCTGTCCCCTGTCACAGGGTGAGAGATTTCAGAAGCCTGGTTGGGATTGTAGGGACCCAGTGCTGGCTGTCCCTTCCCATCCCTGGACTTAGCAGGAGGCTGAAATCATCCTGTGTAAGCTCATCTAAAAGGGGAAGAGTTATTTATTTATTTGTTTATTTGGAGACAGGGTCTCATTTTGCCACGCAAGCTGGAATGCAATGGCACAATCAGCTCACTGCAGGCTCAACCTCCTGGACTCAAGTGATCCTCCCACCTCAGCCTCCCAAGTAGCTGGGACTATAGGGACGAGCCATCATGACTGGCTAGAAAGCCACCTTCCCTTTCCTCCTCTCCCCTCCCCTCCCCTCCCCTTCCCTGTCGCCCAGGCTAACGTGTAGTGGTGAGATCTTACCTTACTGTGTAACTTCTGCCGTCATGAGATTTTTTTCCAATGCAGGATGTAAGTATTATTTCATTCTCCTCCTTTTCCTATCATTTATTAAATGCTTCTCAGGAGCCAAGTCCTGTGACAAAGTCTTTATACCTTATCCCATTCACCTTCCCCAAAACTTTTGCTTTTTTTATTTTGTTTTGTTTGTTTCTTTTGAAACAGAGTCTTGCTCTGTCACCCAGGCTGGAGTGCACTGGCATCATCTCGGCTCACTGTAGCCTCTGCCTCCCAAGTTCAAGCAATTCTCCTGCCTCAGCCTCCCAAGTATGCTGGGATTACAGGTGCGCACCACCATGTCCAGCTAAATTTTTATATTTTTAGTAGAGACAGGATTTTGTTGGTCAGGCTGGTCTTGAACTCATAACCTCAGGTCATCCACCCGCCTCAGCCTCCCAAAGTGCTGAGATTACAGGCTTGAGCCACCACGCCTAGCCTTACCCTCCCCCAAACTTTTGAGATTGGTATTGCATGAAGAAACTGAGACCAGAGAAGCTCCATGCCTTGTCCAGCGTCACACAGCTGGTAGGTTTCTGTGTCATTTAGAGCAACGGTCCCCAGCCTTTTGGCACCAGGGACCAGTTTCATGAAGACAGTTCTTCCATGGACTAGGGTGCGGGGGATGGTTTTGGAATGATTCAATCCCATTACATTTCTCAATAGATTCTCATAAGGAGCCCGCAACCTAGATCCCTTGCACGTGCAGTTCAGAATAGGGTTTTCACTCTTATGAGAATCTAATGCCAGTGCTAATCTGACAGGAGCTGGAGCTCAGCTTTGCCAGCTCATCCACCGCTCACCTCCTGCTGTGCCACGCACTTCCTAACAGGCCACAGTCCATGGCCCGGGGTTGGAAACTCCTGGTTTAGGGCTCATAGCTGCAAGCAATCAGCAATGATGGGGCTGGGTGTGGTGGCTCCTGCCTTGTAATCCCAGCACTTTGGGAGGCCGAGGTGGGTGGATCACCTGAGGTATGAGTTCAAGACCAGCCTGATCAATATCGTGAAACCCTGTCTCTACTAAAAATACAAAAATTAGTTGGGTGTGGTGGCGTGTGCCTGTAACCCCAGCTACTCAGGAGGCTGAGAAAGAGAAGCGCTTGAACCTGAGAAGCGGAGGTTGCAGTGAGCCGAGATCATGCCACTGCACTCCAGCCTGGGTGACAGAGCGAGACTCGGTCACCAAAAAAAAGGCAATGATGGGCCAGCAGCGAAGGGGTATATTAAAAATATATTGAAAACATGGAAATAAAAAAGGGGGGTGGCCATGAGGCTTACAGAAACATTGAAAGGGCTAAAGACCCAGTGTTGAGTGTACGCAGCTGGGAAAAATGCCCCATGCTTCACCCGAAAGTTTTGCTCCTTGCTTCTTGGTGTGTCCCATGCCCAACCCCAGTGTGGACACCTCTGATGGGCCGAGCCCAGGTCACCAGTCTGGGCCTGGAAAAGGAAGTGTCTATTATAGACAGCCCCTTGGGGTGGGAGGTAGCCTTGCACACCGCCAAGTCCCAAAGTTGGGGACTTTCTGGAACATAAGCAGGTGTGGAAATCAGAATAATGCTCTCCAAAGATGTTCATAGAACCTATGAATATATTCAATTACATGGCAAAAGGGAATCAAGGAAGAAGCAAATGGAGTTAAGGTTGCTAATCAGCTGACCTTGAAATAGGAAGATTATCCCAGATTATCCATGTGTGATGTAATCAGTAAGATTCAGTGTAATCAATAAGGTGCCCCTAAATAGAAGAGGGGTACAGAAGAGTTCATGTCAGAGAGAGGCAGCCTGAGAATGACTCAACTGAACATCTCTGGCTTTAAAGGTGGAAAAGGAACCATGAGACAAGGAACATGGGTGGCGTCTGGAAGCTGGAAATGACAGGGAAATTGATTCTCTCAAGGAAGGAACCCAGCCCTGCAGACTCCTTGATATGACCCTAGTGAGACTTATGTGGACTTCTGCGCCTCAGAACTGTATGATAATAAATTTCTGTTGTGTTAAGTCACTACGTTTGTGGCAATTTGTTACACTGGGTCAGACGCTAGGTCTCCAAGACACATGTCCACTAGAACACCTAATTCAGGATTCAGAATTAGGTCTGTCTGTTCCTAAAACCCATGCTCAAGAGTACCGTGCCACAGTGACTTCCACTGGGGATGATTGAAAATGAGAGCACTGAGGGTTGGAACAGAACTGCGTGGTGAGACAGACTGCATGAAAGGTGTGGAGTGTTGCAGTAATCCAAGTGAGACATAGAGGAAATGGAAAGGAAAGAAATCCAGGCTTTAGAAAAGCTGTCTGGTGTCTGTAGGGGAGAATGAGCTGAGATTCAAGTAAGGGGCCTGCCAAGCTGTGTTTTGGTTTCAAGTTACCATGTAAACCTGCGCGTGAGGGGTGAGGGTTTGAGAAAGACTTTGAAAGCATTAGGGGCTAAATAAAGTTATGCAAAAATGTTGACTATCTCATGCGTCCAAGTTACTCAAGGGCTGTAGTGTGATCCAAGAAGACAGAATTAACAAGCATAGCGAAATCGGAAACACACTGAACATTTGGAGGGAGGATCAGATTTGGAGTAAGTCTCTTTAGCATCTATATTAACTGCAGCAAAGCACAACAAATTCATTTAGGACTGCAAAGAAGGAAAGTGTAAAAAGTTTCTAGGGCACAGAAGGATGGTACATGCAATATTACTAAATTAAGACATTTAAAATTAGATTGATATCTTCTATATTTGGTGTGCTATTTTTTTCCTTTCTTAAAACAACATGTATTTCTAGGGACTTTCAGATGTTTGCTGCTGATCCTTTGTCTCTGGGTTTTCCCCACAAGATCTTAGATTCCTCCATTTGTAAATCAACCATGGCAGCAATGTGGGAAACTGAATGGACATATACAGTTCCTGCAATTTGGGAGAGACACCTAGAAGTAACTTTTTGTAGAATTCAGCTTCAATTGTTTTCGTTTCTGCCACAGGGCCTCACTATGTGGCCCAGTCTAGAGTGCAGTGAACCAATCAAAGCTCGCTGTAGCCTGGAACTCCAGGGCTCAAATGATTCTCCTGTCTCAGCCTCCTAAGTAGCTGGGACTACAGGTGCATGCCACCACATCTAACTGAATTTTTTTCTTTTTTATAGAGGTAGGGGTCTCACTGTGTTGCCCAAGCTGATCTCAAATTCCTACCTTCAAGTGATCCCCCTACCTCTCAGCCTCCCAAAGTGCCGAGATTACAGGCATGAGCCACTGTACCCAGCCTCAGCTTCTAGATATTTCTCCAGCTATTTGGTATTCATAGCTGCAGACCATGTGTTTGCTTTTTTAAATTTTTACTGTCTATATTGAAGGTACACAACATGGTATTTTGTGATACACATACGTAGTAAAATGATGATTACAGTCAAGCAAATTAACATATCCATCAACTTACCTTTGTGTATGTGTGTTTTGCATATGTGTGTGTTTGTGGGAAGACCCCCCCCCCCAAATCTACTCTGTTATCAGTTTTCTTCTACACAGTAAAATATTAACTACAGTCTTCATGCTGTCCATTAGAGCTCCAGACTTACTCCAGCTACATAACTGCAACCTTGTACCTTTTGATCCACATCCCATTTCTCCTGCCTACCTGCCTTTGGTGACCACCATTCTGTGCTCCATTTCTATGTATTTGACTCCTGTTAGATTCCACCTATAAGTGAGATCATGTGGTATTTTTCCTGCTGTGTCTGGCTTGTTTTACCCAGTGTAGTTTCATCCGTATTGCTGCAAATGGCACGCTCCTCTTCTTTATTAAGGCTGAATAAGGTCAGGTGCAGTGGCTCACGCCTGTAATCCCAGCACTTTGTGAGGCTAAGTTGGGAAGATTGCTTGAGCCCAGGAGTTCAAAAAGTACTGACCGTAGCAAACTTTGGCAACATAGCAAAACATTGTCTCTATAAAAAATACAGAAATGAAAATGTGTCTGGGTGTGGTGGTGACGCGTGTAGTCTCAGCTACTCAGGAGGCTGACGTGGGAGGATCTCTTGAGCCCAGGAGGTTGATGCTACAGTAAGCTAGGATTATGTCACTGCACTCCAACCTGAGTGACAGAGCAAGACCCTGTCTCAAAAAAAAAAAAATGACCAAATAATACACCATTGTGTGTATACACAATTCCTTTATCCATTCCTCCACTGATAGGCTGTTTCCACTTGGCTATTGTGAAAAACACTGCAATGATTCTAGTATCTCTCTAGGAGGCGCTGATTTTATTTTCTTCAGGTATGTACCCAGTGGAGGAATTGTTGGGTCACATGGAAGTTCTATTTTTTAATCTTTTTAAGAATCTTCGTACTGTTTTCCATAATGGCCACAAGTTACGTTCTCACCAACAATGTACAGAGTTCTCTTTCCTCTATATCCTCAACAAACACCTTTTGTCTCTTGTCTTTTGATAATATCCATCCTGACAGATATGAGGCGATATCTCATTATGGTTCTGATTCACATTTCCCTGATGATTAGTGAGTCTGACCCCTTTTCATGGATCTGTTGGCCATGTTCATGTCTTCTTGGGGAAAATGTCCACTCAGTGAAGCATGGTTTGTTGTTTCGTTTTTGTTTTCTTTAGTCTCTGAGTTACCTTAGTTGTCCCTCAGTAAAACAGAAGTTGGTCATCAGTTCTAATCATCTATCACAGGTGTCCCCAACAGTCCTGGTCTGTGGCCTGTTAGGAACCAGGCTGCACAGCAGGAGGTGAGCAGCAGGGGGTGGGGGTGAAGGTTCATCTGTATCTACAGCTGCTCACCATCCACTCTCATTACCCCGTTAGCTCCGCCTCCTTGTCAGATCGGCAGCCACATTAGATTCTAACAGGAGCATGGACCCTACTGTGAACTGTGCATGTGCAGGATCTAGGTTGCCGGCTCCTTATGAGAATCTAATGCCTGATGATCTGTCACTGTCTCCCATCACCTCCAGGTGCGACCATCTAGTTGCAGGAAAACAAGCTCAGAGCTGCCGCTGATTCTACATGACGGTGAGTTGTAGAATTATTTCACTATATATTTCAGTGTAATAATAATAGAAAGTGTACAATACATGTAATGCACTTGAATTTTGAGATGTCAAAACCATCCCCCTCCTCCCAACCTTCATCCGTGGAAAAACTGTCTACCATGAAACCGGTCCCTAGTGCCAAAAACGTTGGGGATCACCAACCTATCAGAATCACTCTAGCTCATTCACTTAGAAGGCCAACCAGTACAAACAAGGAAGGAAGAAAATCCACAAACGCTTGTGAACTTGCTCACGAATCTCAGCTCATCCTTAGACTCCAGAAAGCCAAACATCTTCTGGCATCTTCAGCCCTTGTTGTGTAATCTCTGTTCTGCCCATCAGAACCTTTCCTGCTCTCTACCTGGCCCAGGTGGACTCAGAGCCTGGATGTGGCTCTGAATCATGCGCCCAGCCCCTGGCCGCTGCTTGCCCCTGACTTCACACACTGAAACTGGAGCTAGAAATGCCTGCACCCTAATCTAGTCAGCCTGACCTAGGATAAGAAACCTGCGTGAGTCTCCTTCTTCCCAGGCCTGGATGCTCATACAGATTCTATGGGTACCTTAGCTCTGTTTCTCTTTTGAATTTTTAATTTTCTCATCATCTCTCTTTCTGATTCAGTCTTGATTTCTTACTATGCTGCTTTCTCCCTTGGGGGATGTGGTGCTCAATCCAAGCATCTGCTTACAGCCTCCTTTTGAATACTCGGGCAAATATTCATTGAATTTCTGTTTCATTGTTTTCCTCCTCTCCCAATAAATTATCCCGTCTCCTCTTAGGGGCCGCCGTGTCTCCCTTACACACTCTTCATGTACATGAAAAACCCCTGTGAATTTATCTTCATCTCCACTGCAACCTCACCTTGATTGTTTTCTGTAGCCAGCTCATTCTTGCCACTGTCTGATATGAATGCATTTCAGAGCCGACAGAAAAGTTCGCTGACTTCGTTCTTTTCTTGTTTGCACTGGTTGGCCTCCTGAATGAATGAGCTGTAGGGAATGAGATGGCTGCCTGAGCCTCGTCCTGCAGGCAACCCCAGCTTCGAGGGCCCTGTGCCACCCAAAATCACCAGCCCAGAGCCTGCTTCCCAAGCTCATCAGGCCATTTCTGCCTGTGTCAGGAAGGGTGAATTCTAAGCTGAGCAGAATGATGGAATGGCATCTGCTGGCCTGACAAATCCTATTTATTTATTTTTTTTTTTTGAGATGGAGTCTCTGTCGCCAGGCTGGGGTGCACTGGTGTGATTTTAGCTCACCGCAACCTCTGCCTCCCGGGTTCAAGCTATTTCCCTGCCTCAGCCTCCCGAGTAGCTGGGACTATAGGCACGCGCCACCACACCCAGCTAATTTTTGTATTTTTAGTAGTGATGAGGTTTCACCAGGTTGGCCAGGATGGTCTCGATCTCTTAACCTTGTGATCCACCCGCCTCAACCTCCCATAGTGCTGGGATTACAGGCATGAACCACCATGGCCATCCTATTTCTTAGAAAGAAACATTTACCAGCCTGGCCAACATGGTGAAACCCTGTCTCTACTAAAAATACAAAATTAGCCAGGAATGATGGCGCACACCTGTAATCCCAGCTACTTGGGACGCTGAGGCAGGAGAATGGCTTGAACCTGAGACGGGGGAGGTTGTCTCCCCATCCCAGGTTCAGATTGTGAGCTTAGATTGTGCCACTGCACTCCAGCCTGGGAGACAGAGTGAGGAAAAAATGAAAGAAAGAAAGAAAAGAGGAGGAGGAAGAGAGAGAGGAAGGAAGGAAGGAAAGAAAGGAGGAAAGAAGAGAGAGAGAGGAAGGAAGGTAGGAAAGAGAGAGAGAGAGGAAGAAAGAGGAAGGAAGGAAGAAAGAGAGAAGGAAGAGAGAGAGGAAGGAAGGAGAGAAAGAAAACAATTTTGACAATTTTTAGTAGAGATGAGTTCTTGTTATGTTGCCGAGGCTGTTCTCGAGCTCCCAGGCTCAAGCCATCTCACCCCCCTCAGCCTCCCAAAGTACTTGGCTTATAGGCATGAGCCACCATGCCCGGTCAAATATTTCTAACAACTGTTTATTAATATCCAAGTTCATGTTTACTTTGGCATCTTATAATTCCCCTAGGAGAATACGGATGGGAAGCGTGAGGTTAAGTCCTGTGTTAATGGTTATAGTACCTTTCTATGTATAGAGCTTTGTGTATATTGATCCAGAAAACCCTAAAATGAGCGAGGCGATTCATTATTGCTCCCATTGTTACCAAGGAGGTAATTGGGATGTGGAGAAGGTCAATGGCTTTTCCAAGGTCATAGGGCCAGTAAGTGAAAGCACCAATCCTTGTGACACTCAGCTCAATGAGCCACAGTCCGCTGACTTTCACAGTGAAAGTTAAGTCAACAGGAGCATGTCCTCGAGGCTGGAGTTAAGACGATTTTCTTTTAGACCTTTAATAAAGCCATTTGTTTGTTTTAGAGCCTCGTGTAGCTTTCTCCTCTTCTCTGCCTGCCGCTTGCCTCTTAGCAAGAAAAGGACATCAACTCAGTTATTCGGCTGGTCTTTGAGATTCTGGGCATCAAATAGAATCACTCTCTGAGGTCAGTCCAAATGATTATTTGAGGGACTCAGTCTCCTTTAGAGAAAGCACACTGTCAGTTCAATCTGCTGTGGAATTTGTAGGATTAATGAATTGAAGTATGCTTTAGGGATTTCTCCCAGATGCTTATTTTAATTTAAGCTCTAGGGGTTTAACTTTTTCAAAATACTCAATTTTGTTCATTATGAAAACTAATAACTGGCTTATTTCACTGCTAATTTGGGTACGAAGGTTAATTATCTATAGTGGAGCGGTCTCAAGCTAATCTGAAGTCTACCTGAACAGGGCACTGTGGCTAATTGATTCCCCTATGCACTGAGAAATGAGTATTTCTTTGTGGGGGAAAAAGGCTTCACTTGATGTAGATTCTTTTTGTCTCTGTTCTTTGTAAAAGGATCTGTGAGTCTCCAAGATGGCAGGCAGTCTTTCCAATTTTTAGGGTGTTGTGGAATCCATTCAGTTATCTCAAAGAGAGCGTTCTACTCGGTTCTGTATCTTCCCGTACTCCCATAACAGGCAATGTGAATATCTATTTTAAATTATGGCCAGGCGCATCAGCTCACACCTGTAATCCCAGCACTTTGGGAGGCAGAGGCAGGTGGATCACCTGAGGTCAGGAGTTTGAGACCAGCCTGCCCAATATGGTGAAAACCCCGTCTCTACTGAAAATACAAAAACTGGCTGGGCATGTTAGCACATGCCTGTAATCCCAGCTTCTCAGGAGGCTGAGGCAGGAGAATCACTTGAACCCGGGAGGCCGAGGTTGCGGTGAGTGGAGATCACACCACTGCACTCCAGCCTGGGCCACAGAGTGAGCCTCTGTCTCAAAAAAGAAAGAAAGAGAGAAACATAAATAAATAAATAATGATAGCATGACTGCAATCCAAATAGAATGCCTTGCCTTCTCACATGCACAGACAACAATATCAACAGCAGCAATAGTAATGCATTATTCTTCACAGCTTCAAAGGGGCAAAAGATTTCACAGCATTTCCAACATCTTAAGAATCATATTAAGTACTTTATTCCATGACTTCCTAGATGAAGAAATTGAGGTCCAGAGAGATCCAGGTATCCACAGCAAGCAGGTGTGAAGAGTGGGAATTGGATACGGGTTTCCTGCTTCCTAACTCTTCGCTCTTTCCATTGTACCTCACCACCTCTCTCATCTGTAATGTATTCCAAAAGCCATGTTACTTTGAGAGTTATCTACTATATCAGACACAGGGCTATATAATTCTGTTCGTGTACTCTAAGAAATCCAGTTTTAGGCTCTGCAAGGTGACTCATGCCTGTAATCCCAGCTCTTTGGGAGCTCAAGGAGGAGGATCACTTGAGGCTCAGAGTTTGAGACCAGCCTGGGCAAAATAGCCAGACTCCATCTCTACAAAATAATTTTTTTTTTAAATTAGCCAGACATGGTGGTGCATGCCTATAGTCCCAGCTACTTAGGATGCTGAGACAGGAGGATTGCTTGATCCCAGAAGGTCAAACTATAATTGTGCCACTGAACACCAGCCTGGGCACCTGAGTGAGACCCTATCTCTACAAAAGAGGAAGGAAGGAAGGAAAAAGGGAGGAAGGGAGGATGGGAGGAAAGGAAGGATAGAGGGAAGGGAAGGGGAAGGAAAGGGGAAGGGAAGGGGAAAGAATGGAGGGAAGGAAGGAAGGAAGGAAAGAGGGGAAGGAGGGAGGGAGGGAAGGGAGGGAGGAAGGAGGGAGGGGAGGGAAAGAAAGGGAGGGGAAGGAAGGAGGGAGGGAAGGAAGGGAGGAAGGAAGGAAGGAAAAGGGAGGAAGGGAGGATGGAGGAAAGGAAGGATGGAGGGAAGGGTAGGGGAAGGAGAGGGGAAGGGAAGGGGAAGGGAGGGGAAAGAATGGAGGGAGGGAAGGAGGGAGGGAAGGGAGGGAGGGAGGAGAGGAAGGAATGGGAGGGAGGGAAGGGAGGAAGGAAGGAGAGAGAGGGAGGGAGGGAAGGAAGGAGAGAGGGGAGGGAGGGAAGGAAGGAGAGAGGGAGGGGAGGGAAGGAAGGAGGGAAGGAAGGGAGGAAGGGAGGAAGGAAGAAAGGAAGAAAGGAAGGAGGGAGGGAGGGAGGGAAGGGGAGGGAGGGAAGGAAGGAAGGAAAGAAGGAAGGGAGGGAGGGAGGGAGGAAGGACTTCAATTTTGCCTCTAGGAAGTAAGATGAATTAACGCTGACTATAGGATCCTAGAGGCACACTTTATCATTTGATGATACTTTTTTTTTTCTTTTTTGCCTGTAAGGTCCACCCTTTCTCCCCCTGCTGACCCTGTTCTTCAGATAGCAGGCGTGGCGTCTGGACCTAAGGGATGCTCCCATTCCTCTCAAGGAACTACTAAAGCCAGATTTGGCCATGAAGTTCCTTTCTGCACGTCAAGTCTTTGGAGCTCTCTTCCCAGTCCACCTCTGATTTATTTAAAAATTACTTTCTAAACCAACTTGAAGCCACTCAAAATTAATTTAAACTCCCCCCAAAACTGAATTTGTCAATGTCCACCATTGTAATTTGTTACCTTGCATTATAACCTACTACAGAACCGTGGCGATGTCAGAACTCCAATGATGTAGTGCAGTCTCCATGTACAATATATCATAAGAGCGGTTTCAGCTTGGATGATCGATGGAGTAAGCCTGGGAAGAATTTAAAAAGAGACCGAAATTTCTAAGATTTTTTTTTTTAATTTCCTTTAAGTGCTTGAAGGTGTCACCCCCCAAGAGATTACTGAAAGTCTAAGTCGTTTTTCCTCCTCCTTGCTCTGCCTCACACAGAGGTCTGCAAAGGCAATTAACCCAGCGTGTTCGCAGAAGTGCTGAGGCATAATTTGCGGTTGCTGTGGCCTTGCAGCTTTGACCATGACATTGCCCCGTCCATTGGGAAAGAGGAAATGAATCTGCTTTTGCGTAAAGGTGTCACCAGTTAGGCGCCATCGCCTTCCACTTGTTGCTTGGGCGGGCTCCAGAGCGTCGGGTCCTTGGAAAGGTTTGTCCCCGAGAAGGGGAAAGAACTTGCTTCCAGTCTGCACACTGTGACCTGGGCTTCCCTGTGAGGTCAATGACTCCCAGGCAACCGGCTGGGTTTCACTCAATACCAGGCTGAGGCTCTGCAATCATGGAGAATAACCAGAATAACTCTGGAAAAATAATAAAATGTCCTTTACTTATAAGTGAGATAAAACACTTTTTATTTTATTTTGTTTTATTTATTTTTTTATTTAAAAAAATATATTTATTTTTATTTATTTATTTTTTTATAAAGATGAGGTTTCACCATGATGGCCAGGCTGGTATTTAACTCCTGACCTCAGGTGATCTACCCACCTCGGCCTCCCAAAGTGCTAGGATTACAGGCGTGAGCCACCGCACCCGGCCTATTTATTTATTTTTTTTAGCAACAGGTTCTCACTCTGTTTCCCATGGCTCACTGCAGCCTCCACCTCCTAGGCTCAAGCGATTCTCCTACGTCAGCCTCCCAGGTAGCTGGGACCAAAGGCATACACCACCACACTTAGCTAAGTTTTGTATATTTTTGTAGAGACGGTGTCTCGCCATGTTGCCCAGGCTGGTCTTGAGTTCCTGAGTGCAAGTGATCCACCCACCTTGGCCGCCCAAAGTGCTGGGATTACAGGTGAGCACCACTGCACTCGGCCAACATCTGTACTTCTTTTGTGTGTGTTTGAGATGGAGTCTCACTCTGTCACCTGGCTGGAGTGCAGTGGCATGATCTCGGCTCACTGGAACCTCTGCCTCCTGAGTTCAAGCAATTCTTCTGCCTCAGACTCTCCAGTAGCTGGGACGACAGGTGCGCGCCATCATGCCCAGCTAATTTTTGTACTTTTAGTAGCGACCGGGTTTCACTATACTGGCCAGGCTGGTCTGGAACTCCTGATCTCATGATCCACCCACCTCGGCCTCCCAAAGTGCTGGGATTACAGGGGTGAGCCACTGTGCCCAACCACATCGGTACTTTTTATCCACCCTACTTTCTTTCTTGAGAGAAAGGAAAAGGGAGCATCGTAACCATTGCATTGAGAATTGTATGTACCCCTTTGGGATTAAAATTTATACTGATGTGCAAATGACTTGTATAAGATCTTGATGGAATCTATTAAATTTAGCCTAGTACTGCTTCCTTACATATTTTACGTTCAGCTTGGAGCTTTCTCTGTCCATACTGAACTGTGACTTAGCTGGATGTGTAAGTGGACTATAATCTACTCTTGTGCCAATTGCCAAGTTTTGGCAAATGAAAGGCAGGCAACTGTTGAAACCATGTTCAACTAAGCTGTGTTAGTCATGGTTCTCTAAAGGGACAGAACTAATAAGAGCCCATATATATATGGGAGTTTATTAAGGAGTATTAACTCACACGATCACAAGGTCCCACAATAGGCCATTACAAGTTGAGGAGCAAGGAGAGCCAGTCCCAGTCCCAAAGCTGAGAAACTTGGAGTCTGATGTTGGAGAGGGCAGGAAGCATTCGGCATGGGAGTCAGATGTAGGCTGGGAGGCTAAGCTACTCTAATCTCTCCACGTTCTTCTGCCTGATTTTATGCTGGACGCGCTGGCTGGCGGCTGATTAGATGGTGTCCACCCAGGTTGAGGGTGGGTCTGCCTCTCCCAGTCCACTGACTCACATGTTCATCTCCTTTGGCAACACCCTCACAGACACACCCAGGAGCAAGACTCTGCATCCTTCAATCCGGTCAAGTTGACAGTATTAACCATCACATAAGGCAAATGCTGAGCTGTAACCAATCTGGCCATTTCTGGACCTCACTTCCATTTTCCATACATCACTTTCCTTTCTCTGTCCATAAACCTTCCACCACGTGGCTGCACTGGAGCTTCTCACAGAGTCTCCCTGCGCTGGAACCTACTCTGGCTTGAGGGCTGCCGGATTCACGGATCATTCTTTGCTCTATTACACGCTGTTAAATGTAATTTGCCTAAGGTTTTTCTTTTAACAAATCGAATGTTGGAGCAGAGGTCTACCCAAGATCTGGGAAGGATTGGAATATAGCTGAGGTCACTGAGGATAACTGTTTCAATGTCAGAATTTACTACGAAAATTAACTTTTTCTTTGCTCCTTTCTTTGTCATGATGTTTCTCCCAAATAACAACACGTACATGCACACACGCACACATACATACATGATACAAGCATAGCTCAGAGCAAGCCCAGCAACCTGCACAGGGGTGTGCCAATGACTGGATTCTGTCCTCATGCCAGGCTTCTGGTCATGGGCAAAAAGGAGGACAGGCCAGGCGTGGTGGCGCACGCCTGTAATCCCAGCACTTTGGGAGGCCGAGGTGGGCGGATCACCTGAGGTCGGGAGTTCAAGACCAGCCTGACCAACGTGGAGAACTGTCTCTACTAAAAATACAACATAGACACCTGTCTCTACTAAAAATACAAAATTAGCCAGGCGTGATGGCGCACAGCCTATAATCCCCGCTACTTGGGAGGCTGAGGCAGGAGAATCGCTTGAACTCGGGAGGCAGAGGTTGCGGTGAGCTGAGATCATGCCATTGCACTCCAGCCTGGGCAACGAGAGTGAAAGTTCGTCTCAAAAGCAAAAAGGGGACAATGGCAGTTGCATGTGGATCCTTCTACCATGTAGATCAGCAGCTGTGGTCCTCACTCTCAGACAACAACAGCTTTGAAACAGACAGAAACACTCCCTAGGGCTGGGAATGGGGCCGTGATGAGATGCAGCTGTGGGCTGCCCCAGAAACGCTCCTCTGGAGCCAGCCATGGCCTTGCTGGGATCTCGGATTCAGTGTGTCATCGGTGTGTTTGGTTTATCAGCAGTGACCCCAGACCTGCTCGCGTCACTGGTTCCCCTTAGATTTAGCAGCTCTTGTGGTTGTACTTGAACCTAAGCTCTGATACAGGCAATGAGACAGTGTGAGAAGGCAGATTATTAGCAGATCCAGGGCACAGCCTTGGGAAATGACTTGGCCTGTGTGACCTGGCACTGGTCACTCATTCTTCCACCTCCAGCTCAGCACAGTATCTGACTTATACAGGTGTTTAATATAAAGACCCGATCTCCCTGTTTACCGAATCCAAAAGTCCAGCTGTCTCAAATACATCTTATGGCTTGCCTGTATCTGAGCTTCGTTATAAAGGCTTGCTTTATTCTTACTGTTTCTAAACCAATGACAGTGTCATGGCCCGACAGAGACTCACCCAAGGAAAGAGGCGATAATTTCATTCTTGCTGAAGACACGCTATATTAATGCAGATGATGAATACACTTTACCTGAGCAAACCCACTTGAATTAATCACAGCTGTTCTGTTTCTCAGCCTCTATTATGCAATTTTCTCTTGCCGTGGGCTCCTTTAAAATATGGAAATACCAAGCAAAAGCACTGGGGGTACAATATAATTTAATGAAGAATCAAAATTTAATCTAAAACATGGAAAAGAACTTAAAAGACCCAGGCTTCTGGAGCTAGATATGGTATTTCCACAGGTTAAGAAGATTTTTAAAAATCCAGAAATTAAATATCTACCACATGATTAATGCTCCTGCTAATTAAACTAAATCGAATTTTATCATGATCAGACCTCTAGTCTGCGTTCTCATATGCATGCCACATTCTAAAACTGAGTTATATTTTTATCCATTTCTTCCAAATTAAAACATTGTGTGTGTAGAAACAGCATCATCACAGAAATTTAAAAAAAAACAAAAACAAAGAAAAAGGAACCAGCATCATCACATACCTTGGTGTTTACCAAAATCGGGCCAAATTCCACTAGTTTGACTTGTCAAAGTCATACACGCTCTAGTGGAAATAAAATGTGGAATCTGAAAAGTATACCCACCCCCTCACCTGTGAGCTATTGGCTTTCATTTGTCTACATTTCCAAAGTCATACAGAGAAAGTGAAGCATAGGGAGTGAAGGATAAGGAGGCTCCCCCCCAGGATGAGACCCTGTATATTCTCTGAATAGAGTTTTGTTCTTGAGTGCACAATGCCATTCTTGAATGTATTGCTAGGGGTTTTATTTGTTTATTTATTTATTTATTCGAGACAGAGTCTCGCTCTGTTGCCAGGCTGGAGCTCAGTGCTGCAATCTCAGCTCATTGCAACCTCCGCCTCCCTGGTTCAAACAATTCTCCTGCCTCAGCCTCCCAAGTAGCTGGGATTACAGGCACATGCCATCATGCCCAGCTGATGTTTGTATTTTTAGTAGAGATGGGGTTTCACCATGTTGGCCAGGATGGTCTGGAACTCCTGACCACGTGATCCTCCCCCCTCAGCCTCCCAAAGTGCTGGGATTACAGGCGTGAGCCACCGCGCCTGGCCGGGTTTTTATTTTTAATTTATGTATTTATTTTTTGAGACAGGGTTACCTTCTGTCACCCAGGCTGGAGTGCAGTGGTGCGATCATAGCTCACTGCAGCCTCGACCTCCTGCGCTCAAGCGATCCTCCCTCCTTGGCCTCCCAAGTAGCTGGGATGATAGGCACATGCCTGGTGTGGGTTTTAAAGAGAAATTGCTTTCTCTGTCCGTCTCTGAACACAAATTGGTGAGTAATTATTCTGAAGAGCTCCAGGGATGGGAGAGAGGCTGAAGGGAAGGGAAGAGAGGGGAAAAACTCGGGTTGTGGAAAATGCAGCCAGTTGTATCTTCAGTCTGATCTTGTTCCACAAGCAGATACTTGTACTATAGTATCCACCTGCCGCTGCCTGAGCTGCCTGATGTTAAGGAGGAGGTGACAATGTGGAGCTGGGGATAAAGAGGATATCATCCATAGTTCTCCTACCCTTATTTCTTTTACCATTTGTTGCTTCTGAATTTATTTAAATGGCTGGGCATCCCAGTATTTGGGGAGACTGGGGTGGGAGGATCTCATGAGGCCAGGGGTTCAAGACCAGCCTGGGCAACATAGTGAGACTCCCATCTATACAAAAAATTAAAAACTTAGCGGCATATGGTGGTGCGCACCTGTAGTCCAGGCTACTGAGGATGGCTTGATCTCAGGAGTTTGAGGCTGGAGTAAGCTATGATTGCACCACTGCACCCCAGCCTGGGTGACAGAGCCAGACCCTGTCTCTGTAAAATGCAAAACAAAACAAAACAAAACAAAAGTCCTTTAAACAGGGAAAAGAGAGCAAGGCTAAGGGATAGGAAACATCCTCCAATGTTGGTGAGTTCCACGAGAAGGCTTTGCAACCTGCTTCCCTTGGCTAAGTCCTAGAAATAGAGGCAGAGAAGTAAGAAGAAAGTCAGCAGGTAGATTTGGGGAGTCAGAGATCACAGAACCCTGGGTTTCCTCATACTAGGCAGAGCCCAGAAAGGCAGTAAAACCCTAGCAAACAAAACATCTCAGGATATATCAAGCCCATGGGTTTTCCCACCTCTCAGGGCATCTCAGGTGAAGAGTACTTTTCCTGGATGTCCAACAGCAGCACAGCCTCGGCAGAAAATTCCATGAGAGATGAAAGTGCTGGGCAGAAAAGAATGAACAGAACAGGCCTGAGACTTGTCCTTAGAGAGATTTCTCTGCAAGATTGGCCTTTGGCTGGCGTCTGGGGACTTGGATTTTGGAAGAATTTCTCCAACTGATAAGTCTGACTCACTGTGCCTAATTGGTTTGAACAAACAATGCGATGTATGTTGAATGCCTGCTTTGCTTATGGGAGCTTTTGCCGGACAGAGGGTGCCTGCGTGATGAACCCCCCAGTAAAAACCTTGGACACTGAGTCTCTAATGAGACTCCTTGATAGACAATGTTTTTCACATATTGTCACACTCTTTGCTGGAGGAACTAAGCACATCCTAAGTGACTCCACTGAGAGAGGACTCTTGGAGGTTTGAACCTGCTTTCCTTGGACTTTGCCCCATATGCTTTTTCCCTTTGATGATTTTGTTGTGTATTCTTTCAGTGCAATAAATCACAGCCGTAGGCTGGGCGCGGTGGCTCGCGCCTGTAGTCTCAGCAATTTGGGAGGCTGAGGTGGGTGGATCACCTGAGGTCAGGAGTTTGAGACCAGCCTGGCCAACATGGTGAAACCCCATCTCTACTGAAAATGCAAAAATTGGCTGGGCATTGTAATGGTGGGCACCTGTAATCCCAGCTACGCAGAAGGCTGAGGTAGGAGAATCGCTTGAACCTGGGAGATGGAGGTTGCGGTGAGCTGAGGTCATGCCACTGCACTCCAGCCTGGGCGACTCTGTCTCAGAATAAATGAATGAATGAATGAGACATAAGGACAAGCACAGGATGGAATCTGCAGGTTCTCCTGGTGACTACTCCAGCCTGGGGCTGATCTTGGGATCCTCAACACAGAGGCTATCCATTGGATCAGAAAGATATAACACAGAGAAACTTAACCAGATGTCAAAGTCCAGACAGAGTGATGCTTTGGGGGACACCAGCTCATAGAGATAACAGACAAGAACCCCTACCACCAGGACTGGCATCAGAATGGATGGAGGGGACCAGGAAGCGGCTGAGATAATATCCATGCTACTTGGTAGAATGCAGATTTGTGAGACAAGTTGTTTATTTTTTTGTTTTCGTTTATTTTTATCTTTCTGAGATGGAGGTTTGCTCTTGTTGCCCAGGCTGGAGTGCAGCTGACACCATCTCGGCTCACTGCAGCCTCCGCCTCCCTGGTTCAAGTGATTCTCCTGCCTCAGCCTCCCAAGTAGCTGGGAGTACAGGCGCCCACCACCACGCCTGGGTAATTGTTTGTATTTTTAGTAAAAATGGGGTTTCACCAAGTTGTCCAGGCTCGTCTCGAACTCCTGGCCTCAGGTGATTCACCCACCTTGGCCTCCCAAAGTGCTGGAATTACAGGCGTGCATCATCGACCCAGCCAAAATTAAGTTTAATTTTGGAAAAGTAAGTTACATTTCTATAACTCTCGTGCTTGTTCTTGCCACCTTCAGCTTCTCCAAGGAGAAAATGTAGATCACAGAGGATTAAGGACAGGCAGTAACACAGAAGTGTAGCTTGCCCCATCGAGCTAACATGTCTCCTTTTACTGTTCGAGAGTATGGAGTCTTAGTTCCCATAGCTTTAGACTGTGCCCTTGACAGCTGTTGAGTCGGCCTGTGTCTCCATGAGCCTCTATCCATTCCTCGTAGTGTTCCCTCCACTTCCATTCCCCCGCGGTCCTTTTGTCTTTATAACTCATCCCTGCCTGCACAATCTCCAGTTAAACTGTTCTAAAAAGTGAATCGGTGCCACCTGTCTGTTACAGCCAGTACCTCTTTACAGCCTTGGACCAGAAACAGACACGGTGAGTACCTTGTCCTCCAAGTGGCCCTGCTCTTGGTAGAGAGGAAGGATAGAGCTGGAGGGCACTGGAGAGGAGGAAAACCTGGGAGATAACTTGGTTCTATCTATATGTTCCTTTTTTTTTTGTTTGTTTTTGAGACAAATTCTTGCTCTGTCTCACAGGCTGGAGGGGTGCAATGGCCCCATCTCAGCTCACTGCAACCTCCGCCTCCTGGGTTCAAGAGATTCTCCTGAGTAACTGGGACTATGGTATGTGCCACCACGCCCGGCTAATTTTTTTGTATTTGTAGTAGAGACGGGGTTTCACCGTGTTAGCCAGGATGGCCTTGATCTCCCGACCTCGTGATCCGCCCACCTCTGCCTCCCAGCCGCGTTTCTTTATTATTTGCATGCACATCATGTGGGCAGAGGGGAGGCGTCTTGCTCTCCAAGGATTAAGAACCTGCCAATGCCCATTATCAGGTCTGCATGTGAGATCCAAAACCTCCCAGCTCACTCAGCTTTGCTCTAATGCTTAAAGAGCTTTTCCTGAATGTAAATCCTTGGGTACTTTACAAAGCAGTCTTCCGGTATCTCAGAACCAGAAAGAGCCGGGCCTAAAAGCCCTGGTCTTCCCCCCGCCTCCTTACCTCCCATGAACCCTGGAAAAGAGACTCATGGAAGGAAGGATTCCACCACATAATTTGTAAAAAGTGGATTCCTGGCCCGGAGCGATGGCTCACGCCTGTAATCCCAACACTTTGGGAGGCTGAGGTGGGCAGGTCATGAGGTCAGAAGTTCGAGACCAGCCTGGCCAGCATGGTGAAACCCTGTCTCTATTACAAATACAAAATTAACCAGTCATGGTGGTGCGTGCCTGTAATCCCAGCTCCTTGGGAGGCTGAGGTAGGAGAATCGTTTGACCCAAGGAGGTGGAGATTGCTTTGAGCTGAGATTGCGCCATGGCACTCCAGCCTGGGCAACAGAGAGAGACTCCATCTCAAATAATAATGATAACAATAATAATAATAAGAAGAAGAAGAAGTGGGTTCCTTTAAAGATTTTGTTTGAGAAAAAAGTCTTGAGGTTTTAAATGTATAGATCAACAGATTGTTTTATAGTTCTCAACTCTGACGAAATTTTAAATGCTGAAACTTAAGAATGCCAAACATTCTCTCCTATTTTTCACAATTAACACATCAAATTTTCAACCTAGTGCCCCTCATTTGACAGGGTCCCCTAGAGATATGCTGTGGGAGGATATAGGAGACAGGAGTTCCTTTTTCCCTCCCTCCCTCCCTCCCTCCCTCCCTTCCTGCCTTCCTCTTTCTTTGTCTTTTTCTTTCTTTCTTTCTTTTTTTGTTGTTGTTTTTGCTTTTGGATACAGGGTCTCTGCTCTGTCACCCAGGCTGGAGTGCAGTGGTATAAGCATAGTTCATTTCAGGTTCGAATTCCTGGACTCAGGGGATGCTCTCACCTCAGCCTCCTGAGTAGCTGGGACCACAGATGCATGCCACCATGCCCAGCTAACTTTTTTTTTTTTTTTTGTAGGAACAGGGTCTCACTATGTTGCCCAGGCTGCTCTCGAACTCCTGGCCTCAAGCAATCCTCCTGCCCTGGACTCCCAAAGTGCTGGAATTACAGGTGTGAGCCACCACACCTGGCCAGGCATGGGAGTTCTTGATGTCAGCCTCAAAGGTGGTACGTTGAACATTCCTAACTTCTCCTTAATAACACACAATAGGTCTATTATTCATGAGCTTATCTAAACCTTTTCTTGAAGCTCTTCATATTGTCAACCTCTAAGGTAGTCCTGTTTTCCAAAAGAGGATTAAGTTCGCAGGTAGTTTTGACCTTTGTATAAAGTCTTTGAACAACTAATTCCATCGTGAATCTCTCTCAGAGTCCAGTAGTGTTTCAAAGTGGCCAGGCGTGGTGGCTCACTCCTGTAATCCCAGCACTTTGGGAGGCCAAAGCAGGCAGATCACCTGAGTTTGGGAGTTCGAGACCAGCCTGACCAACATGGAGAAACCCAATCTCTACTAAAAAAAAAAAAAAAAAAAAAAAATTAGCCAGATGTGGTGGCACCTGCCTGTAATCCCAGCTTCTCAGGAGACCGAGGCAGGACAATCGCTTGAACGCGGGAGGCAGAGGTTGCCATGAGCCGCGATCGTGCCATTGCACTCCAGCCTGGATGACAAGAGCGAAACTCCCATCTAAAAAAAAAAAAAATGAGAGGCCTATTGTTAAACCGTAACTGGAAGCTACTTTTTCCATTGTAACAACCTTCCATGCCTACTTTTCTCCATTCTTTAAGGGCAGCTTCTTCGTCAGTTGCCATCTCTAATCTTCATACACCTACTCCAACAGAATGTCTAATACCAAAGACACTAAAATGTGGTACTGGAAGAAGCATGATTCCTTTCTATTTTGTCTCACTAGAGTAGCCGTGGAACCTGATTTGATATTTCAATTTAATTGCAATGAGAGTGCTGTCCCCCACAAAGGCTTCATTCATCTCCGCAAGGGCCTCCACACTCTATTTTGTCTGAACTCTCTTCATTTCACTCTTTAGTGTTAACAGGGCACTTTTAGTTTCTGTTCCTTTGAATGTTTTATTTTAATTACCAGATGAATGTTTTCGTACATGAAAGGAAACAGGAAACCAGGCTGAAAACTTCGTTTCTTTCAGTAGCATCAAATGTGATGAGCTTTTCTGTGAAATACAGCATAATGGGTTACATTTGATGTGAATAGAGTGTGTGGCTTTTAAGAGAGTAATATCCTAATAATAAGGACAAATTGTAGACAGAGGTCCACATTTTCCAAAGTGCTCTTCTGGTCATGATCTCACCCTGTGAAAAATGAGGGTCAATAGAATTATAGTGGCTTTATAGATTCGAGAACAAGCTAAGTGCCTGGGGACATTCACAGACAGCCCCATTCTCTGGCTGTGATGCCGTGATGCCATCCAATCAGGCCAGTCTGACATCTAAAAGGTGTTCATACCAAACTTAATCTCGAGGGTCAAAACCACTTGAATTCACAGTCATGCACACATGCGCATGTACACGCATGCATACGTGCGCACACACACACACCACACGCACACACACAGTGCATGTAAAATGGGTGAAATCCAAGTAAGTCCTATGGATTATTCTAAATCCACAATAATAGAATAAAACTCAACCAAAGCAAGAGAACGCCAGAGCCTGGACTATTCTCATGTCAGTGTCCTGGTTGTGCTATTGTACGATAGTCATTGAAGCTGTTACTATTGGGGGGAAAAATGTGAATCTGTATTTTTTTTTCTTTTTTTTTTTTGAGATGAGGTCTTGCTGTGTCACCCAGGTTAGAGTGCAGTGACGCCATCTCAGCTCACTACAACCTCCACCTCATGGAATCAAGCGATTTTCCTGCCTCTGCCTCCCAAGTAACTGGGATTACAGGTGCCCGCCACCATGCCCGGCTAATTTTTGTATTTTTTTTTTTTTTTTTTAGTAGAGATGGGGTTTCACTGTGTTGGCCAGGCAGATCCTGAACTCCTGACCTCAGCCTTCCACCTATAGTTATTTCAAAATAACAAGTTCAAAAAACTTGATTTTAGTTAAATTTAATTGTTTATGTCCTTTATTTTTCAGAAGGTTGTCTAAATTTGCTTTTACAAAATAAAACAATCATCAATTACACACACACACACACACACACACACACACACACGCCCGACCATTGCTTCTCTGCATGAGGAAAGTAATAGTGTACTTTCGTCTTATTTTATGTTATTTTTTAGTGATGACTTCTAAAGTTATTACCGCAATGAATTCCCAGAATAAAATAAAATGAAAAATTATTTCAAAGGATTGGGGCAATGGGTGACATCTCACATAAAATTTAACAGGGCTGAGCATGAAGCAGACACATAGATTTTAGCAATTGAAACTACACGTGATTCGTTGCATGAGGTGGTCACATAAAGCTTATACAGCCAAACTCAGCCAAAGCAAAAGATGTCATGGCCTGTTTACATCCACATCAGCAAGACAATATCCAAAATATTATTCTCTTCAATTTGGGGCACCATAGTTTAAGAGGGGCATCAATTAACAAAAGTTGAAGCCAAGGAGAATGACAAGATTTCCCATCATGAAGAAATAGCGAGGAAATATTTAATCAGCCCCTGGGTGCAGTGGCCCCTGCCTGTAATCTCAGCAATTTGGGAGGCCAAGGCAGGAGACTGCTCGAGGCCAGAAGTGTCAGACTAGCCTGGCCAACATAGCAAGATCCCTATCTGTACCAAAAATTTTTTAAATTGCCAGGTGTGGTGGTGCATACCTGTAGTCCCCGCTACTTGGGAGGCTGAGGCAGAAAGATCCCTTGAGCCTAGGAGTTCGAGGCTACAGTGGGCTATGACAGCGTCACTGCACAGCAGCCTGGGCAATGGAGAGAGAACCTGTCATTATAGAAAAAAAATTAATCCGGAGAAATAGAAATGAGATGTAAATGGGGTTTGGGGGCTGTCTTCTCATTTTCAAGGGTTGTCGTGAGGAAGCAGGATTAAATCAATCTGCGGAAATCAAAGCTGAGCTCAGTGATGAGAACTAGGGAATGGACCATTTGAGTCCATGTGAGGAACACTGAGAGTCTCATTAAGACTTGTCAGATTCAACGATGTCCCCAGATGGCCTTCTATGCGGTTGGAAGTCCCTACCATTTATGTCACTCCTTCAGGACAGGGTAGCTTTGCCAAGAGGTTCTTATTAGGGGGTCATCTGGAAAGGATAACCCCTCAAATCATTCATTCCAACTCACACATTTGCAGGTTAATTTCAGAAGCCAGCTGTCACCTAGGAGAGCAGAGAGAATGTTTCTAAAAGAATGTGACACGACACAACCATACAGCTCAGATGAGCCTGCAAAGACAGCTGTGTTAGGGGAGACGGGTTGGGAGGAAAACACATTCAACAAGAAGGACCCACTGAAGGTTCTTCCTCCAAAATCCCATTTGCAAACAAGAGCAGCTTCTACCACATACCCTTGTTTTCCAAGATGAGTGGTTCTAGAGAACCTCTTACCTTCATTTTTATTTAATTTAATCAATTAATTGATTTATTTATTTGAGATGGAGTCTCGCTCTGTCGCGCAGGCTGGAGTGCAATGGCGTAATCTCGGCTCACTGAAACCTCCGCCTCCTGGGTTCAAGCGATTCTCCTGCCTCAGCCTCCTGAGTAGCTGGGACTATAGGCTCGTGCCACCACGCCCAGCTAATTTTTTGTACTTTTAGTAGACGGGGTTTCACTGTGTTAGCCAGGATGGTCTCAATCTCCTGACCCTGTGATCCACCTGCCTCGGCCTCCCAAAGTGCTGGGATTATAGGCATGAGGCACCGCACCCAGCCTGAGAACCTGGTAACTTCAAACACACACACACCGAATGCACGTAATGAGGGGAATCTCAGTCAGGTCTTTAGATGATCCTGGTGTCATTTCCTGATTGCGATATTGTACTATCATCATGCAAGAGGTTATCATTGGGAGGAAGCTGGGTCAAGCCTACACAGGACCTCTCTCTATTAGTTCTTGTAATTTCCGGTGAATCTATAATTATTTTAAATTAATAAGTTTCGTGCTCGCCTCAATAGCACATATACTAAAATAACAAGTTTAAGGAGGCAGGTGAGTCACTTGAGGTCAGGAGTCCCAGAGGAGCCTGGCCAAAATGGTGAAACTCCCCTCTCTACTAAAAATACAAAAAAAAAAAAAAAAAAAATTAGCCAGGCATGGTGGCAGGTGCCTGTAATCCCAGTTTCTCAGGAGCCTGAGGCAGGAGAATTGCTTGAACCCAGGAGGCAGAGGTTGCAGTGAGCTGAGATCGCACCACTGCACTCCAGCCTGGGCAACAGGGCAAGAGTCCGTCTCAAAAAAAAACAAAACCAAAAACCCTAATTTTAGTTGACTCTTATTTTTTATCATTTTTATTGTTTCAACAGCATATTTAATTTTGTTGATAATATGTATATTTGATTATGAATTACACATGCACATGCCCAAAATATTCCAGCACCACGACAAGTCATGAGAGAGTCCAAGTCACTCCATTCATCACTCCTCTACCCTTTCCTCCTGAGAGAACAGGCTCGCACTCACAGTCACTCCTCAGAGAGTGGGGACAGTGTGCAGAGAGAAGGAAATAGGTTCAGCACAGAAGGAAGAAAAGAAAGAAAGGAAAAGGAGGGAAGAAAGCAAGAAAGAAGAAAAGCCAGCAGTTGTCGTTCAGGAAGATAAACATTTTACAGCCCAGCTTGACTGTGTCAAGAACACTTGTGTTTTAATAGTATGCCTGCAAGCTTTCAAAACAAGTGTTTACCTGTCACAATAAACAGTTATGAGTGAGGAACGCAAAACAGACAGAACCCAGAGCTGGCAGGTTGCCAGCCTTGCACGTGCTGCTCTGAGCCGAGGAGCCTGTCATT
This sequence comes from Ateles fusciceps, assembly GCA_036589455.1. Taxonomy (NCBI): domain Eukaryota; kingdom Metazoa; phylum Chordata; class Mammalia; order Primates; family Atelidae; genus Ateles; species Ateles fusciceps. The sequence continues at coordinate 1,995,066 of JAZHEH010002812.1, forward strand.
CTGGCTGCAGCAGTCCAGTGTCTCTGTTGGCTCTGTCCCTGGAGTCCCCTATCACACGTCACTGAGCCAGCAGGGTCAGGGGAGGCCATCAGAGGGCCAAGGGGCCTGGGAGAACTGGGTCCCCAAGGGATGCAGAGCAGTGGCTGACCACAAGAGCCAATGAGTCACCAGACAGGGGCCCCCCAACACTTCCAGAAAGACCCTTTATGGAGCAAAAACAGAAAGTGCCACACACATCTTATCCTCTCTGTCCTTAAAGGGAGGCTGAGGCGGGAGGATTGTTTGAACCCAGGAGTTGGAGGTGGCAGTGAGTTAGAATTGTGCCACTGCACTCCAGCCTGGGCATCAAAGTGAGACCCTGTCTCAAAAAGAAAAAAAAATCGATCAGGTGCGGTAGCTCATGCCTGTAATCCCAGAACTTTGGGAGGCTGAGGCGGGTGGATCGCCTGAGGTTGGGAGGTCAAGACCAGCCTGACCAACATGGTGAAACCCTGTCTCTACTAAATATGCAAAATTATCCAGGCATGGTGGGACATGCCTGTAATCCCAGCTACTTGGGAGGCTGAGGCAGGAGAATCGCTTGAACCCAGGAGGCGGAAGTTGCAGTGAACCGAAATCGCGCCATTGCACTCCAGCCTGGGCAACAAGAGCGAAACTCTGTCTCAAAAAAAGAAAGAAAGAAAAAAAAAAACCACAGTTGGCTCATGTACAAAGTAAGTAAAATAGCAAATGCCATACCTATATTTATTATCTATTTATAACCTACCAGAAACTGATAGTCTCATAAAAACTTTTATGGAGTACTTTATAGTATGCAAAGAGCTTTCATATCCATCTGTCCCATTTAATCTGCACAGTAATCTCTTGACTGGACAAATAGTTTCATCCTCATTTTGAGGAAAGGGTAAGTTACTTTACTTCTGAGCCTCAAAACCAAACATCTAATAAACAGACAAGGATTTCAACACACAAGCAAGGATTTCAACACACAAACATACAGTTCAAAAAATTGAGTTCTTAAACCTGGGTGGACAGAACAAACCCACGTCACTTGTTTAAAATATAGATTCCCAGACTGGGTGTGATGGCTGATACCTGTAATCCCAGAACTTTGGGAGGCTGAGGTGGGTAGATCATCAGAGGTCAGGAGTTCGAGATCAGCCTGACCAACATGGTGAAACGTTTGTATTTCTACTCAAATTTTTTTGAGTAGAAATTTTTGTATTTCTACTCAAAATATAAAAATTAGCCAAATGTGGTGGCGGGCACCTATATTCCCAGCTACTCAGGAGGCTGAGGCATGAGAATCACTTGAACCCAGGAGGCGGAGGTTGCAGTGAGCCGAGATTGTGCCACTGCATTCCAGCCTGAGCAACAGAGTGAGATTCCATCTTAAAAAAAAAAAAAAACCACACACACACACACACACACAGAGATCTCCATACCTTAACCCTAGGGCCTTAGAGTCAGTAGGTATGGGTAAGGACCTCCCTGGGGGTCATTCAGGAAGCTGAGAGAGTCAGGTGATTCTTAAGCAGTTACTCAGGGAAATGGAATTTGAGAAACGTTGTCTTACAATCTAAGAACGCAGATGAACAGCATACATTCCAGCCCTTGTAAGTTTACTATCCGAGCTCAACTGAGCTGTCAACAGTGGCAACTATCCCCATGTTTGGCTGTTGAGTGCTTGAAATATGGTGAGTGGTACATGTTGAAATCACATTTGGATATATCAGGTTAAATAAAATACGTCGCTGAAATTAATTCTACTGTGATCCCAGAACTCTGGGAGGCCAAAGTGAGTGGATCACCTGAGGTCAGGAACTCAAGACCAGCCTGGTCAACATGGTGAGACCTGGTCTTTACTAAAAATGGAAAAATTAGCCAGGCATGATAGCATGCACCTGTCATCCCAGCTACTCAGGAGGCTGAGACACAGGAATCGCTTAACCCAGGAGGCAAAGATTGCAGTGAGCCCAGATCGTGCCACTGCATTCCAGCCTTAATGACAGAGTCTGACTTTGTATCAAAAAAAAAAATTAATTCCATCCCTTTCTTTTTACTTTTTTAATGTAGTTATTAGACAATTAAAAATTACGATGAGGCATACACTCTGCCTTGACAAGGCAGTGCAGGTCTGCAGGAGTTCAAAGGTTGTATGGACTGTAGATTTCAGTACATTATGACAAAGAGAATTCAGAGGCTCTGGGAAGACACCCAGGAGGTGCTTTCCCCTGCCCCATCCAGTGTTAGAGATAAGGAAGGATACAGAGGAAAGGTGGGAACGGCTGCAGAAGTAATGGCCGCAGTGGCAATCGGCCAGGCGCGGTGGCTCACTCCTGTAATCCCAGCACTTTGGGAGGCCAAGGCTGGTGGATCACCTGAAGTCAGGAGTTTGAGACCAGCCTGCTCAACATGGTGAAACCCCATCCCTACTAAAAATACAAAAATTAACCAGGCGTGGTGGCAGGTGCCTAAAATCCCAGCTACTTGGGAGGTTGAGGCAGGAGAATCTTGAACCCAGGAGGCGGAGGCTACTGTGAACTGAGATTGTGCCATTGCACTCCAGTGTAGGCAACAAGAGTGAAACTCTGTCCAAAAAAAAAAAAAAGGCCAGCATGGTGGCTCATGCCTGTAATCCCAGCACTTTGGGAGTCTGAGGCATGCAGATCACCTGAGGTCAGGAGTTGAAGACCAGCCCAACCAACATGGAGAAACCCCGTCTCTACTAAAAAATACAAAATTAGCTGGGTGTGATGGTGCATGCCTGTAATCCCAGCTACTTGGGAGGCTGAGGCATGAGAATAGCTTGAACCCAGGAGGCGGAGGTTGCAGTGAGCCAAGATGGTGCCATTGCACTTCAGCCTGGGCAACAAGAATGAAACTCCATCTCAAAAAAAAAAAAAAAAAAAAAAGAAGGAACAGTGGCAATCAGTGACAGCTTCACAGCTTCAAAGCAGTTACCAAACCATTCAGTATAACTCTGAAGGGAGCAGAGATGATGGGGGAGCAGCAAGCTGGAGCCTGTCAATGAAGCCTTGAGGCCATGCCAAGAAGCCTGAGGATGATGTAGAGAAACTGGCCAGTCACCAAGGGAAAAAGGGAAAAAGTAAACAGCAAGATCAAAACTGGCATGGAGACCACTCATTCTGGCTGCAGCGGGAAGGATGGATTTAAAGGCAACGGCATGTATATCAGAACCACTTAGGGCTGGGTGCAGTGGCTCACGCCTGTAATCCCAGCACTTTGGGAGGCTGAGGCGGGCAGGTCACCTGAGGCTAGGAGATCGAGACCCAGCCTGATCAACATGATGAAACACCATCTCTACTAAAAATACAAAAATTAGCCAGGCGTGGTGGTGGGCACCTGTAATCCCAGCTACTCAGGAGGCTGAAGCAGGAGAATCACTTGAACCCAGGAGGCAGAGGTTGCAGTGAGCCAAGATCACGCCACTGCACTCCAGCCTGAGCAGCAGACTGAGACTCTGTATCAAAAAGGAAGGAAGGGAGGGAGGGAGGGAAGGCAGGGAAGGCAGGAAATCTCCAGCATGGAAGGAGAGGATGACATTGAGCCTGAAGAGAGGCCCAGGTGTTTTTCTGTCTTCCCAAAGTTCCCAGCAAAGCATTTTGCATTGAGAGGCTTAATAAATGCTGGTTCTGGAATTTTCTGGAGGCAGGTGGGGAGGTTTCTAGATCAGTAGCTGCAGCAGCACTAATGAGTATTTACTCAGTATTTCCGGGAGCCTGGCACTTTGCCCAGTACCAGTGGCCTGGATCCTTCACCCTTCCTCATTCCTCAGCTGAACAGAAAGCAGGGACCATCTTTAAACCAAAGACAGAAAATAAAATTCCGTGTAACATGTTCCCCTTCATGCTGTTTATGTGAAAAGATAGGGGCCAGGCATGTTGGTTCACGCCTGTAATCCCAGCACTTTGGGAGGTCAAGGCGGGCAGATCACTTGAGGTCAGGAGTTCAAGACCAGCCTAGCCAATATGGTGAAACACCATCTCTACTGAAAATACAAAAATTAGCCAGGCAAGGTGGTGTGTGCCCGTAATCCCAGCTACTCAAGAGTCTGAGACATGAGAATTGCTTGAACCCAGGAGGCGGAGGTTGCTGTGAGCTGAGATCTCGCCATTGCACTCCGGCCTGGGAGACAGAGGAAGATACCGTCTCAAAAAAAAAAAAAAAAAAAAAAAAAAAAGTGGCTGATTCAGAGCTCAGTGCAGTGGTGCAGTGGCTCACATCTGTAATCCCAGCTACTCGGGAGGCTGAGGCAGCAGAATCCTTTGAACCTGGGAAGTGGACTTTGCAGTGAGCTGAGATCACACCATTACACTTCAGCCTGAGCAACAGAGCAAGACTCCATATCAAAAAAAAAAAAAAAAGAGAGAGAGATAAAGAAAAAAGAAAGGAAAAAAAGGGGGCGAGTGCGAGCACAGTTGCTTATGCCTGTAATCCCAGCACTTTGGGAGGCCGAGGCAGGCAGATCACCTGAGGTTAGGAGTTTGAGACCAGCCTGGCCGACATAGCAAAACCCTGTCTTTACTAAAAATACAAACAATTTGCCAGGTGTGTTGGTGCACACCTGTAGTCCTAGCTACCTGGGAGGCCAAGGCTGGAGAATCACTTGAACCCAGGAGGCGAAGGTTGTAGTGAGCTGAGATCATGCCACTGTGCTCCATCCAGCCTGGGTGACAAAGTGAGACTCTGTCTCAAAAAAAGGAAGAGAGGGTAAGGAAAGGGAAGGGAAGTGCAGGAAGAATTTCAAGTATGTAAATGTACTAATCCTGTGGTAGACTATTTGGAAGATATCACAGCTTCCTAGACCCTCACCCCCATCTCTTGGCACGTTTTTCTTCTCCTCACCTTCGGGGTCTGTTATATTCCTAAATAAGAAGGTTTTCACTTTCCAAAAACTGCAAGGAACAAAAATAGGTTAATTAGGCTGTACTTATTCACATGGAAAAGGGATCCCTGGCTTTGTAAACGATTTGACTATGGGGTGAATTTAAATAGAATAATTTCCTTCTATTTTTCAAACGTGATCAGATACATGTGCAACTTCTCTCGGGCAAAATGAAGTACAGCTATAATGGGATTTTGTAAATATCTCTGTTCAATTACAAGTTGCAGGAATGTATACACTTCAGTGCGTTGGGGTTCAAGTCACAGTGGCCCAGGATTCACAGATTAAATTAAAAGATGGAGGGACAACTGGACCGGCTCAAGTGGCGTTGGGCAAATCGCAATTCCACCATATGCATGCGTTTCCTTATCTGTAACATGATGAGATAGAGCTGAATTTCTCCTCTGGATTTCTCAAGTGTATGAATCGGTGAATTATTCAGTTCCTATTTGTGATTTTTTTTTGGGGGGGGGCCTTGGATTAATTCAGAAGAACTGAATGCATTTATAGACATCTATTTCCAGTCAATAACATTTACCTGCTAGGCTCTGGATGCCTGTGAGGCAGAGATGAGTAAGATGTAGGAACCCCTCCCTGGAAGCTGATAGTACTATGAGAGGCAGGCTAAGGGAAAAAAGTAGAAAGAGGATCTCTATCTGGGTGACAGCAGAACACATTAGAAAACATCTGAGACAATTCTTGAGTCATGACAGAAAATAAGGAAGGGGAAGGAGGTTTGACAGTCTATTGGAAACCTTAAACATGGTGTAAGCTCTGCCCAGGTGTTAACTAATGCACTGTCCTGGGTTAACTCTTAGCTTCACCAAATGTAACATTGAACCTCTAAGGAATCTTAAGAAAAAAACTTCCCTGTAGTTTACCACCAGCCTGGGAAGAGAGGTTGGGGAAAGTCTCCCATCCCAATAGCAAATCTGATCAACTTCCTTTTCTTCAATGTTAACTTCCAATCAAGTTGTAGAAACCTGGGTTCATTAATTGCAATGAACCGTTAGAACAGACTGGCCGGGCGCGGTGGCTCACACCTGTAATCCCAGCACTTTGGGAGGCCGAGGTGGGTGGATCACCTGAGGTCGGAAGTTTGAGACCAGCCTGACCAACATGGTGAAACCCCGTCTCTACTAAAAACACAAAATTAGCCGGCTGTGGCGCATGCCTGTAATCCCAGCTACTCGGTAGGCTGAGGCAGGAGAATCACTTGAACATGGGAGGTAGAGATTTCGATAAGCCGAGATCGTGCCACTGCACTCCAGCCTGGGCGACAAGAACAGCCTGAACAAAAACTCTTGCTAACAAGGGCTTGCCCAAGCAAGATGCCATGCATCCTTCTGAGCAGGAAAGAAATCCTTGGAAACATTTTTTAAATGCATGCCATGTCAAGGCCAAATTGGAATAAAAAGAAAATCACTTTGGAATCTCAGGTTTTCTCAAGTCACAATTTACAATCTACATTTCAAGGTCAATTGAACCACTTGATGGCCAATGTGGGGACAGGGAAAGAGCTACATGAGAAATTATAAATGGGCACAAGGGTTTCCGACACCAACCAGACTCTCACAGCCACGCTTGTCTGTAATGATCTCGGGTCATTCCCAAAAGCTCGGGTCAAAGGGCTCTGTGAGCACAGGGACTGTGGATTTAACACCAGCCTGCTGACATCCACTCTGCTCACTCTGTGGGCGGAATTTAAATGTGGAGGCATGGCACTAATGAGCTGGAAGGAGGAAAGAAAAACAGGGATTTAAAGTGTTTGTGGAAACCTGACCCTTCTCTGAGAGTCAGGGGTTCTCTTTTCAATTTTAAAGCATCCATCCTGTTTTACAGACAACACGCTCAGTTCTATAATGGGGACTGCGGAGAGTTGGGACTTGAAGTGAACATCTCCAGGGTGGGAAAGATGGTTTAAAGGTAAGGTCGTGAGAGGGCTAGCCATCCATGGAGATGTGAGTAGTCGTTTTGGGAAGAATATTAGGGAAAGACACTTGAGGAGTCCAGAAGCCAGAATTGGTCGGTGTTTGTATTCAGGCATAATGATTCTCATAGATAATGGTTAAGGGAAGCCACATCATTTTTTCAGTATAGAAAACAAAATCAGGCCAGGCACGGTGGCTTACGCCTGTAATTCCAGCACTTTGGGAGGCTGACAGGGTGGATCGCTTGAAACCAGGAGTTCAAGACCAACCTGGGCAACATAGGAAGACCGTATCTCTACAAAATAATAATAATTATTATTACTATTATTAGCTGGGCACGATGGCATGCATCTGTAGTCTCCGCTACTCAGAAAGCTGGAGGTGGGAGGATCACTTGAGCCCAGAGGATTCAGGCTGCAGTGAGCTGTGATTGCGCTACTGCACTCCAGCCTGGGCGCCAGAGTGAAACCCTGTCTCAAAAAACAAAACAAAATTTACCTTCAAGGCTAGACTAAGTGCTGACACAGATGTGCAAATTCCAATTCGTTCTGCTAAACCGAGGGGTGCTGAATCAGAAGTCATTGAGTGTCGTCTTTGTAGAATTGGTCTTATGATCATGACCTGTTATATCAGTTATTTCTGAACTGGAGTATGACTGGAGTAGATAAAGCTGCATCAAAATCATCAGGGAGGCCGGGCATGGTGGCTGACGCCTGTAATCCCAATACTTTGAGAGGCCAAGGTGGGTGGATCAGCTGAGGTCAGGAGTTTGAGACCAGCCTGGCCAACATGGCGAAACCCCTTCTCTACTAAAAACACAAAAATTAGCCTGGTGTGGTGGTGGGTGCCTGTAATCCCAGCTACTCAGGAGGCTGAGGCAGGAGAATTGCTTGAACCTGGGAGGCGGAGGTTGCAGTGAGCCAAGATCGGTCCATTTCACTCCAGCCTGGGCGACAGAGCAAGACTCCATCTAAAAACAAATCATCGGGGACATTTATCAGAAGTGCAAATCCCTAAATGCCATTTCCAAAGATTTAAGTCTAGTGGTTCTTTGGAAGTTTGATCTTCTCACTGATCATCTGGAGAAACTGACTTGTAAAATATATATTGATCTTTCCTGATAAATCTTATTAAATTATCCTTGACAAAAGCAGGGTATAAATGCATGAAAAATTATCACCTGGATGAGCTTGATTAGAGCATCTTCGGCTACCCATGCAGTGTTCATCGCTGTGCTAACTCGCTTTCTGGAGGGTCCGTTTAGAGGACGTCCTTCCTCTTCAATCTTCTGGTTTTCTGGCTGAAACACCCAGCTCCCTGAATGTCGTAGATCTGCCCCTAAACCCACAGCTGAACACGTGCTTTTGCAGTAAAACCCTGAAGCTCAGCCCTGTACTTCATCAAGGTGCTCACTCAGCCACAATGCGTGCACGAGCCCCTAATACATTGTGACACCCTATTACTGCAGGGCCTTTATGAGCTTCAAGGGAAATTACATTGTAAATTATAGCATACAAGTGTAATGGAGAATCTAATTGTGGCAATGACAGTTTATTTATCAATCATTTATCATTTTGATTTATAAGGTGCCCAACTTGATTTAAAAGGAGCTAATGTTTAAAAATCTCTAGGCACCCATTCAACCAAATACACATTGAAAGCAACAAAGTGAATAACTCCTCCTTTTCTGCGGCCTTTCGTTCTGTTCCATACTCAAGGCTGAAGCTACAAGCACAACCAGGTTGATCCCAGGCACCTCCAAACAGCATCTCAGAACCTCTTGATATCAAATCTCATTTATCGTAGAATTTGGCAGCTATAAAGTATCAATGTTAAGAGAGAGCCCAGGTTCAGCTGTATACCCAAGTTCACAGAGCTTCAGATTTTTTTTTTTCTTTGAGACAGAGTCTCACTCTGTCACCTAGGCTGGAGTGCAGAGGTATGATCTCAGCTCACTGCAACCTCCACCTCCCAGGTTCAAGCGATCCTAGTGTCTCAGCCTCCCGAGTAGCTGGGATTACAGGTGTGCACCACCACATCCAGCTAAGTTTTGTATTTTTAGTAAAGACAGGGTCTTGCATGTTGGCCAGACTGGTCTTGAACTCCTGGCCTCAAGTGATCCATCTGCCTCGGTCACCCAAAGTGCTGGAATTACAGGCATGAGCCACTACCGTGCCTGGCTGAGCTTCAGAATGTAGAGTGGGAGGGGACCTCCAGAAAGGACCTGATTTCCACACCTCCATCCTCCTCCTTAGTCAAGATTCACCCAACGGAGTCTATATGTGCAAGTCATTAACCCTTCAAATGCAACTTGCTCCGTGGTGTAAATTCACTAGGCAGTATACATATCCTTGTTCCCAAACCATTCCTCCTTGACAATCCTCTGTGGGCTTTGTTCTAGGATTTCAGCACCTCTGACGCTTAACTTACTCTAACACGGATCTGACGTCTCCTGCCGTGCCTGGCCCTGACACTGGGCCACTCTTGCCTGGGCTTAGCCTTCATATCCCACCGACACAGTCTACCCAGCTCCTGACTTCACCTTGCCTTGGTTTTCCAGCTTGATGTTCTCATTCCAGCTCTGGTAGCTCTAATGAGCTCACCATGACGCATGGCGCTATTGAGCTATCAGACGTCTTGAGAGGTATGAAGTCCCAGACTTGCTACAGCAACTCATCAAAATCGGAGTCTTCAAGGTGGGCCATCCCTACAGGCCAATGGCAGCAGTTATATAGGGTTTTCCAGAGCGTGGTTTCTAGTTCAAGTCAGCACACCTCTTACACCATGAGTACTTCTTACGTGCCAGGCACTAAATTTCCTAGGGCTCAGCTTTGAAGAGATTCTCCCACCCCGTAAGTTGTTTGTTTGTTTTATTTGATTGGTTGATGGGTTGGTTTTGTTTTCTGAGATGGAGTTTCACTCTCGTTGCCCAGGCTGGAGTGCAATGGCACAATCTAGGCTCACTGCAACCTCCGCCTCCCGGCTTTAAGCGATTCTCCTGTATCAGCCTCCCAAGTAGCTGAGATTACAGGTGCCCCCCCACAACATCTGGCTAATTTTTTGTATTTTTAGTAGAGATAGGGTTTCACCATGTTGGCCGGGCTGGTCTCAAACTCCTGACCTCAGGTGATCCACCTGCCTCGGCTTCTCAAAGTGCTGGGATTACAGGCGTGAGCCACTGCGCCTGGCTTGTTTTGTTTTTTGAGACTCTAGTCTCACTCTGTCGCCGAGGCTGGAGTGTAGTGGTATAATCTTGGCTCACTGCAACCTCCGCCTCCCAAGCTCAAGCAATTCTCCTGCCTCCGCCTTCAGAGTAGCTGGGATTACAGGCACCTGCCACTTGCCTGGATAATTTTTGTATTTTTAGTAGAGATGGGGTTTTGCCATGTTGGCCAGGCTGGTCTCAAACTGCTGACCTCAAGCGATCTGCCCGCCTCAGCCTCCCAAAGTGCTGGGATTACAGGCATGAGCCACCACCCATAGCCCCTTAAGTTGTTTGAATTCCCATCTTCCACCTCCAAAGGTGGCATGTTCTTTCCACTATACCCTACAGTTCTCCAACTCGACACATTCCCCTTTATTTGCTGTGTTCTGCTACCTTGTTGGAAAAGGCCTGAGGTCCACCAAGCTGCCACAGTGAGAGAAGAACAGAGCTCTCATTTTCCTTCTTCAGGGCTCTAGTTTCTCTACTAAAGAATGTGATGTGCTTCCAAATATTAGAACAACTGATTGTCAATAGAAAATCTAATTTTCAGATGCTGTAATAACTTAATAATCATCCCTTCTTGAATTAGGCTAAAATGGTCTTGAAGGACTCATTCTTTCCCCAGTGAGGAAGACTAATCTCTGAAAATAACTGATGGCAAAATCATCTGCCTTCTTAAGCAGGCTGTGGGCCACTTGGGATTCACACCAGCATCTCCCCATTGTATTGTTTAAAATTTAAAAAGGGCCGGGCTCGATGGCTCATGCCTGTAATCCCAGCACTTTGGGAGCCCAAGGAGGGCAGATCATTTGAAGTCAGGGGTTCGAGACCAGCCTGGCCAACATGGTGAAACCCCGTCTCTACTAAAAAATACAAAAATTGGCTGGGCGTGCTGGCAGGTACCTGTCATCCCAGCTACTCAGAAGACTGAGACAAGAGAATTGCTTGAACCTGGGAGGTGGAGGCTGCAGTGAGCCGAGATCACACCATTGCAGCAAAATGGTGTGAGGGAGGCATTTATGTAAACATTACAATTTGGCCCCTGTCCTTAAGATGCTTAGAGTGTAGTGAAAGCTTCAAGCTCTTTGCTGAGGTCAAAATACAGAGAAGGGTGGTGGGTGTTCTTCGCTTAGGGCTTCCTAGGGCTTGCATTGAGGCTCAAGTAGCCTCCTCTGTTGACTGGCAGAACCCCTCCCTTATAACCCCTAGAGTCATAGCTCACGGAGAGGCCTGAAAGTTCACGACAAAAATTGGGATCAAGTCCAGATGCAGTGGCTCATATCTGTAATCCCAGCACTTTGAGAGGCTGAGGTGGGAGGATCACTTGAGCCTAGGAGTTCAAGATCAACCTGGGCAACATGACAAAACCTTGTTTCTACAAAAAATACAAAACTTAGCTAAGCGTCTAGGTCTGTGACAGCAGCGTCTAACTCTATTTTCCCAAATTTCCATGTCGTATCTTATTTTAAGCAAATCAGGCTACCTCCTTGGAACTAGCCCCAACTGAGCATCTGATCTGGCTGGGATGTGTCCACTGTCAGCAGGAAGGTGGGGGAACATCTCTCTGGGCTGGTGATGAGGAGTGAGGCCCCGTGAATCTAGACCTCACTCCTTATCACCAGCCCAGAGATGTCAGGCCAGGAGTTTGAGACCCACCTGGGCAACATAGCAAGACCCCATCTCTACAGAAAATGTTAAAAATTAGCTGGGTGTGTTAGCGTGCACCTGTAGTCCCAGCTATTTGGGAAGCTGAGGTGGGAGGATCAGCTTGAGAGCAGAAGAGCGAGGCTGCAGTAAGCTACTGTGGCGCCACTGCACTCCAGCCTGGGTAACAGCAACACCCTGTCTCTACTTAGGGAGGACAGGACCTGGCATTTCGGAGGCTGCCTGTGCAGACTTGCAGCTGCCCTGCTTGACATCAGCTCAGGCATATCCAGGGGGCACAGGTGCCACTGTCTTTAGAAACGACTTCTCCATAGGAACAGCAAGGGGAATTTAGCCACCAAACTGCCTTCCCAGGCATCATGTCCTCTTCATCAATCCATCCTTCTATGCTTTTTTGGAACTCACCTCTTCTAGAAATTCTACCCGGAGCACCCTCCACAAACCAACCCATTCCATGATCCCAGTATCTTCAAGTTCAACACTATTTTGAACCCATGTATGCCCTGTTTCACAAAGCCATTTTAATATATGTGTCATGGGGGCCGAGAGTTTTTTTTTGTTCTTTTTTTTTTTGTTGTTCTTTTTTAGGGACAGTGTCTCACTATGTTGCCCAGGCTGATCTTCAACTCCTAGATTCAAACGATCCTCCCGCCTCAGCCTCCCAAAGTGCTGGGATTACAGCAAGAGCCACTGTACCCACCAAGAAGGAGGTTTTTGATGAGGTTATTTCTCAAAATTAAAAACTGGAAATTTCTCAAAAGGCAAGGCACTTATTTAACCAGTACTGATTGAACCTTCATTTAAGATTAAGCGTATTTATTTTAATTGCTTTATTTAACCTCACAGCTAGCCTGTGAAGCATTCGACATGAGATGAAATAACATATCCAAAGTCATATAGCCAGAGAGGCTGAGGCGGGTGGATAACTTGAGGCCAGGAGTTTGAGACCAGCCTGGCCAACATGGTGAAACTCTGTCTCTAATAAAAATACAAAAATTATCCAGGTGTGGTGGTGCACACCTGTAATCCAAGCTACTCGGGAGGCTGAGGCAGGAGAATCACTTGAACATGAGAGACAGAGGTTGCAGTGAGCCAGGATCGCGCCACTGTACTCCAGCCTGGGTGACAAATCCAGACTCTGTCTCAGAAAAAAAAAAAGTCCTACAGCCAGGTGCCATCCGGGATAAAAACCCTGGTGTTGATGCCTGGTCTGGCATGCTGCCTGTAACACCTGGCCATCGCTTCCCTGATGCGTCCCTAAACCCTCCCCTTGTAGATGCTAAGTAAACGTTGAGTAACTGGCTAACTGGTGCAGCAGAAGGCTATGGGAAAGGCTTCCGAGCACTCATTTTAGAGTCCAGGAAGGAGAACGTAACCATTCAGTTCCTAAAAGCAAAGCTTCATACCAACCCATCCCACCCTCCAAGGTTAGCAGAGATTTCTTCCATCTGGATTTTTACTCAATTGAGTCTGAAATGGTTGTGTGTGTTTGTTTGTTTATTTGGGTTTTTTTGAGACAGAGTCTCACAGTGTTGCCCAGTCTGATGTGCAATGGCGGGATCTCAGCTCACTGTAACCCCCACCTCCCGGGTTCAAGTGTTTCTCATATCTCAGCCTCTTGAGTAGCTGGGATTATAGGCATTGGCCACCATGCCTGGCTAGTGTGTGTGTGTGTGTGTGTGTGTTTACTAGAGACAAGCTTTCACCATGTTGGCCAGGCTGGTCTTGAACTTCTGGCCTCAAGTGATCCACTCGCCCCAGCTTCCTGAAGTGCTAGGATTACAGACGTGAGCCACTGAGCCTGGCCAAGTCTGAAATGTTTAACTGGTTAAAAAAAAAAGAAAGACGAGAAGGGAGGGGAGGGGAGGGGTGGGGACTCAATCTGCATTGTTTCACAATGGTCTGCCCAGGTAGTATGATTAGGCCAGCCCCCTGGTGCCTCTGGAAGCAGATGCTGAGAGAGAGTTAGAAATGCAAAATGTTTCAGGGAAGTAACATGTATTGATGACAAGGGAGAAAAAAGCAGCATCCAGCAGAAATCGCTGTTCCAGCAATGCAGGACTGACAAAGCCTCTGCTAGCGCAATGGAGAGTTCCAGAAAACAAATTGCCCACTCAAGGGGTCCCATGTTGGGTGGAACTGACCTGTCCCAAGTACCCCTGACTTGCTCAGTCATTCCATTCTTCTCCTTGCTCTATCATTGATTAAATGTTTCTCAGGAGCCAAGCCCTGTGACAAACTCACAGACTCTTTACACCTTACCCCATTCACCCTCCCAAAACTTTTTTTTTTTTTTTTTTTGAGACTGAGTCTCGCTCTATCACCCAGGCTGGAGTGCAGTGGTGCAATCTTGGCTCACTGCAACCTTTGCCTCCTGGGTTCCAGTGATTCTCCTGCCTCAGCCTCCTGAGTAGCTGGGATTACAGGCACCCAGCTAACTTTTGTATTTTCAGTAGAGACAGAGTTTCTCCATGTTGGCCAGGCTGATCTCAAACTCCTGACCTCAGGTGATCCTCCCGCCTCGGCCTCCCAAAATGTTGGGATTACAGGTGTGAGTCACTGTGCCCGGTCCTCTCCCCAAAACTTTTGAGGTTGATATTGCATGAAGAAACTGAGACCAGAGAAGTACAGTGTCTTCCCCAAGGTCACACAGTTGGTAGATGTCTGTGTCATTGAGGGCTCATAGCTGCAAGCAACATGGGATGATGACAGGCTGTCAGGTTTGGAAGATAATAGAGTAGAACCATGAAAGAGAGAGAGAAAAATGACAGTGCTGTGTGAGCGTAACCTCAGTCCCTAAACTGAGGTGGACCTGAAGGTGTTTTACATGCATTTAGCAACTGCACTCAACAATTGCACTCTGCTGTCAATCATCATACAGATGGGGCCAGGGGAGCTTGGACCAGTTAAGAACTTGCCAGAAGGTGCAGAGCTAGAAGTGTCAGAGCCTGAGGTCTAAGAAGCTCTGAACCACTGACTGCACCTTGATTTGCTCGCAAGAATCTCACAGAGGTGTTACGAAGATGAAAAGAGATAAGGCGCTTCAAAGTTCTTTGAAAAGAATAAAGGCCCACAGATGTTCAAAGGATTAGACAAGTGGATATTAAGGAACAATAAGCATTATCCTATTTATTAATTTTCCTCAATTTGCCCTGCCTGCTCTGTGAGACACTTTTCTCCAGTTCCCAGAGAGGCATGAAGGGAAGCTTTTTACAGCATATGAAAAGTATTAATAATTTGGTATGGTCTTAATTCATTTCATGATTCAGTTCTGCTGAATCTACAGAGACTGCTTCCAGCCTAGTAATTATAAAAGCTGCTTCTAAATCAGCCCCGACTTGATCTTACACTATTTGATCATTTTATGATTCCGTTTTACTTTATTATGCGGTTTGATTTGGCTCTAAGAAACCTGAGGTGACATAAACTGTATGTTTTATATCTTTAAAAGTTCTGTTGAGATAAATTCTTATATAAAAAGGCACTAATGCTAAATCAATGCCATTTATTTTTAAATATGAGAATTTTGCTCCAAGAGTGAGAAATCTTTGATACCAGATAGAGCATCGCTTATAAATCCAGTTTGACTGTCCATTCTAAGGATACAATAGCTATGACTAAGTTTTTATTATTTTTTATTTTGAACTATAGGAGATTTAATCAGCAATTTTTATTTATTATTTATTATTTTTATTTTTATTTATGAGTCGGGGTCTGGCTCTGTCACCCAGGCTGGAGTACAGTGTCACAATCTCGGCTCACTGCAACCTCTGCCTCCCTGGTTCAAGCGATTCTCCTGCCTCAGACATCCAAGTAGCTGGGACTACAGGCATGTGCCACCACCCTGGCTAATTTTTGTATTTTTAGTACAGACAGGGTTTCACCATGTTGACCAGGCTGGTCTCGAACTTCTAACCTCAGGTGATCTACCCGCTTTAGGATTAAAGGTGTAGATCGGCTGAGCCCGGCCTACTTATTTTCTTTATTTTACATTAATTTTTTTTTTTTTTAAGAGACAGGGTCTCATTCTGTTTTCCAGGCTGGAGTGCAGTAGCTCACTGCAGCCTTGAACTCCTGACCTCAAGTGATCCTCCTGCCTCAGCCTCCCGAGTAGTTGGGATTATAGATATGAGCCACTGCACTGGGCTCTTAATCAATCAGTCACTTTCAAAACATAGGTTTATTTGTGCTGATGTCAAATACTTGGCTAAGAAACAATTTCATTTTATAGCTGGTAATTATGGTGTAATTGGGGAAGTCAGGATGGAATTTAAGGTTCATGAGGGCAGGCAGGGCAGTTCTCCGGTTCCCCTCTCTCAAATGACGACTTTTAAATGATGCAAATGTGTTAAGTAACTATTAAGTGAGTGAATAGAAGGCTTTGGAATCATGCAGGCCTAGGTTCAAATCCTAAGCATGCTGCTTTCTGTCTAGGAGCCCATCAACCTCATGTCGGTTACTTGTAATACTTGTAATAAGTTGAGTTACATAATCTCCCTTCCATGGCTGCTATGAAGATTAAAGATGACAGTACCTGCAGTTGGAATCTTCTGTATCCTAATGGTGCCAAGCAGACTGCTCAGCACATGGGAACTCTCAAAAAAGAGGCACGCAGATGGGATTCATGCCAGGTTGCCTGTTTCTGGAGCTGTCCTTACCAGCCATGGTCCTATCCTACCTCTGATGCATAGAGGCCACCAGGGGTGTCCTGCAGACATTAAGATCAAACAACTAGCTTGAAGAAACAAATGTTTTTCTTTTTCTTTTCTTTTCTTTTTTTTTTTTTTTAAGACAGAGTTTTACTCTTGTCACCCAGGCTGGAGCATAGTGGCACGATCTCGGCTCACTGTAACCTCTACCTCCCGGGTTCAAGTGATTCTCCTGCCTCAGCCTCCCAAGTAGCTGGGATTACAGGCGCCCACCACCACATCTGGCTATTTTTTGGAATTTTAGTAGAGACGGGGTTTCACCATGTTGGCCAGGCTGGTCTTGAACTTTTGACCTCAGGTAATCCGCCCGCCTCCACCTCCCAAAGTTTTGGGATTACAGGTGTGAGCCACCAATCCTACAAATGTTTTTCTTAAACAAATTGTCTAAGGCAGCTGATTCTATTAAAGATGGGTTGACATAATACTTTTTTTTTTTTTTTTTTTTTTGAGACATGATCTCCCTCTGTTGCCCAGGCCAGAGTGCAGTGGTGCAATCATGGCTCACTGCAGCCTTGACCTCCAAGGTTCAAGCAATCCTCTCACCTCAGCCCCCTGTGTAGCTGGGACCACAGATGTGTGCCACCATGACCAGATAAATTTTGTATTTTTAGTAGAAATGAAGTTTCACTGTGTTGCCCAGGCTGGTCTCAAACTTCTGGCCTCAAGCGTTCTCCTGCCTCAGCCTCCTAAAGTGCTGGCATTACAGTCCTGAGCCACTGTGCAAGGCCCGTAATTCCTTTTTATTGTAAAGCAGGTAATACCTTTGAGAAGCATTGCATTTAACACACACACACACACACACACACACACACACACACACAATCAATCTTATTTTATTTGTTATAGCAGAGCAAGTAGCCCTGATTCATCAGAGAGCCACATATGAACTGCTCATTCATTCCATCTGTCATTCACTCAGTCAACAAACAGGTGTTGATTTCATCTAGTGTATAAAATAGAATGCTACATACTGTAAGAGACAGAGGTAAGTAAGAAGTTGGGAACTTTCCAAAACATAGGCAAGTGTGGAAGTCAGAATAATGCCTCTCCAAAGACATTCACAACTTATGAATATATTCAGTTACATGGCAAAATGGAATTAGGGAAGAAGCAGGTGAAATTAAGGTTGCTAATTAGCTGACCTTGAAATAGGAAGATTGTCCTGCATTATCTGCCTGGGTTCAATGTAATCAACAAGGCTGCTTCTAAATAGAAGATGAGTACAGAAAACTCAGTGCTGGACAGATGCAACTACCGTCATATCCCACCCCTGCAACTCTTATTTACCTCTGTGTCTTACAGTACATAGCATTCTATTTTATACACTAGGTGAAATCGAGACTCAAGATGAAACTGAACATCGCCAGCTTTAAAGATGGAAAAGAGGACTTGAGGCAAGGGCTGTAGTGTCTGGAAGCTAGAAAAGACTAGGAAAGGCCGGGCTTGGTGGCTCACACCTGTAATCCCAGCACTTTGGGAGGCCGAGGCGGATGGATCACCTGAGGTCAGGAGTTCAAGACCAGCTAGGTAAACACGGTGAAACTCCGTCTCTACTAAAAATACAAAAATCATCCGTGTGTGGTGGCATGCACCTGTAATTCCAGCTACTCGGGAGGCTGAGGCAGGAGAATCATTTAACCTTGGGAGGCAGAGGTTGCAGTGAGCTGAGATCACACTACTGCACTCCAGCCTGCATGACAGAGCAAGACCCATCTCAAATTAAAAAGGAAACAAAAAGACTAGGAAATTGTAAGACCTATTCTTTGTCCTTAGGGAGATTATTACAAACTATACCCAATCATTTCATCAGTTTTATGATCTGATACTTTTAAGCTAGGCAGTTTCTATGCCATACACTTAATTTAAAAAAGTATGTGTATTCATTTCAAAATACCAGGGGTCTGTGAGGCCCCTTAGGTCAAGTTACCATTTGAGTGACACAATTGTATAGAATGTACTCAAGCAAAGGGCCAGTCCGTTGAATTCCAATCAGCCATCAGGCTTGGTAGCTGCAGTTCGAGGCAGAGAGAAAAGCAGAGAGGTGGATGTTTATAAAATATTTACAAAAGCTCTTTGAAAACCAGGCGAACCCACTTTCTGATTGCTCTGGGTTTGAACAAGCCTTTGTTCTGATAACAAAAGAAGCCTTGATATCATTATGTGAAGAATGGCTCAGTGTTTTGAATTCTCTGTTGCGACATGTATACATTTGGCTACCTCCTGAAGCTCCCGTACTCCTGGGAAAATGCTGCTGATGTTTGATGGCATACTGACCCCAAGAGTACTTTATCTTTTTAAATAAAGTGTTAGTATTTTCAAAGCCTCTTCACATTTGCAGGCTTATTTGATTCTCCTTAAAATAATCTCATGTACTAAGTCAGGCAGATATCATGTCCTTATTTGATAAACAGGCACTTGACACTTGGAGTGTTAGGCACATTTCTCAAGGTATTGAGGAATTACTTTCAACTGCAAAACCCACAATTACTTTTGCATCAACCTAATAATACTGCTGGGAAGTGCTGGAGCTACAGTTAAAACCAAGTCTTCAGACTCTGATCTCCTGTTCTTTCCCTTGCAATATACTGTGTGTTTTTTTTTTAGATGGAGTCTTGCTCTGTTGCCCAGGCTGGAGTGCAATGGTGCAATCTTTGCTCACTGCAGTCTCCACCTCCTGGGTTCAAGCAGTTCTCCTGCCTCAGCCTCCCAAGTAGCCGGGATTACAGGTGAGCACCACCATGCCCAACTCATTTTTGTATTTTTAGTAGAGACAGACTTTCACCATGTTGGCCAGGCTGGTCTCAAACTCCTGACCTCAGGTGATCTGCCTGCCTCAGCCTCCCAAAGTGTTGGGATTACGGGAGTGAGCCACCGAACCCTGCCTTTGTTTATTTAATTATTTATTTATTTTAGGATGGAGTCTCACTCTGTAGCCCAGGCTGGAGTTCAGTGGCATGATCTTGGCTCACTACCACAACCTCCACCTCCCAGGTTCAAGCGATTCTCATGCCTCAGCCTCCCGAGGAGCTGGGATTACAAGCATGCACCATGAAGCCCAGCTGGTCTCGAACTCCTGACCTCAGGTGATCCACCTACACTGGCCCCTCAAAGTGCTGGAATTGCAGGTGTGAGCCACCGTGCCCGGCCCTTCAACTATTGTTTTAACGTCAGGGGTCCATGTGCAGGATGTGCAGGTTTGTTACGTAGGTAAGCGTGTCATGGTGGTTTGCTGCACAGATCATCCCATCACCTATATATTAAGCCCAGAATCCATTAGCTGTCCTTCCTGATACTCTCCTTCCCCACCTTCCCCAAACAGGCCCCACTGTATGTTGTTCCCTGGCATGTGTCCATGTGTTCTCATCATTCAGCCCCCACTTATAAGTGAGAACATGTGTAAACCATTGTTTTTAATCTTTACAAACTGAAAGCTATTGAATGGGATTTGAAGTACGTATCTCTATCAGAGACGGAAAATACATGCAGGCATGCTGCCCTCACCTGCACCCAGAGAGTGCTAATCAACGTGGCAGTCTCTTGCACTAAATCTGGTGCAGCCTTAAAAGATCTGTCCGCATGGGATACAAGCACCTGCCTTTGACTGGAACTGAGAAATTAATCTTTTTTTTGAGATGGAGGCTCACTCTGTTGCCCAGGTGGGAGTGCAGTGGTGTGATCTTGGCTCACTATAACATCTGCCTCCCAAGTTCAAACAATTATCGTGCCTCAGCCCCCCAAGTAGCTGCGGTTACAGGCGTGCACCACCATGCCTGGCCATTTTTTTTTGTATTTCTAGTAAGACAGAGTTTCACCATGTTGGCCAGGCTGGTCTCGAACTTCTGACCTCAGGTGATCCGCCCTCCTCAGCCTCCTAAAGTGCTGGGATTACAGGTGTGAGCCACCATGCCAGGCCTGAGAAATTACTCTTATTCCTGGGAGTATACAAGCAGAGACTGGATGCCTACTAGTCACTTAATTTCAGGAATTCACACATTGAGTAGAAGGTTCAGGATATCAGTGCTTCCCAAGCCTGGCTGTACCACAAAATTTTCTGGTTGCATTCAAAAAGAAATTTATTGTTTATTTATTTATTATTTTATTTATTTATTTTTTTGAGACAGAGTCTCACTCTGTCACCAAGGCAGGAGGGCAGTGGCACAATCTCGGCTCACTGCAACCTCCGCCTCCTGGCTTCAAGTGATTCTCCTGCCTCAGCCTCTCTAGTAGCTGGGACTACAGGCATGCGCCACCATGCCTGGCTAATTTTTGTATTTTTAGTAGAGATGAGGTTTCATCGTATTGGCTGGGCTGGTCTGGAACTCCTGACCTCAAGTGATATACACACCTTGGCCTGCCAACGTGCTGGGAGGACAGGCGTGAGCCACGTGCCTGGCCTCTTGTTTATTTTCAATTGAGATGTATGAGATCCAACCAGGAATTTTCCTGAATCACAATCTCTGATGGTGTAACACAGAAAACTATCATTTGCAAATTGTTCTGAGCTGATTATGATGCTACAGGTTTATTGCTTGAGAACTGGAGCAAATTTCCTTAAAGGTCTCTTCTGAATTTGCAATTAAATGTGACCTCCCACAGTCCAGCACTGGTGAGTTGTTACGTCACGTACAAGTGTATCGTACAGTGTGGAGTGTCTGAATCACACTGAAAACAATCAGCCAAAACAGGTGAAAGCAGGCACCAACTAGCTTGCCATCTGCGTATTTGTGGCGAATTAGACTTCCCCACGTTAGCTGTGTTCTCAGTGATATTAGTGTTACAAGCCCTAATGTATTGTATTTTATACTTTGGAGAGCTGGAAGAGAGTACTAATTACATGCATGTTTTCCAAGATTTCAGCTGGGAGTATTTCACATGCAAGTTAATTGTTCTTCTGGGGCTTTACCACTGGTTTATCCAATTAACGTGGAGTTTGCCTATATATCATGGTTTTGCTTACAGAAGGGAAACCATATTATTCACTTGAATAAAGTGGGGCTTTTTCTAAGAGTGTGTTGAAGTCCAACTGATAGCTTCTGGAACGTGTAAACAACTGTTCACCTCCTGCCTTCTGAGGTGGAATGAGGTTTGCTCTGCAGGGGAACGGCAAAAGTTGCTGATGAAATGCAGTGATAAAAAAAAAAGAGGCCAAGCAGATTTGCTTCTGAGGCTTTCCCTCTTACCCTTCTGTCTGTCAACTTGGAAACTGTCTGCAATCAAGTGCATACGTGGTATAACAATTCTTCTGATAATACGTATTCTCCAGTTGATAGACATCTGTGCTTTCATCTCTCCTGACCTTAGAGGCTTCTGTGAAGTAGGCACAGCTGTCTCCATTTTACAGGCCTCTGGACACTCAGGATTTTCCCGTTTGTCTTTGTAGAATTGGCCTATTCTCTTTCAGAGAACTCCAGACATTGGCATATGTGTGTGTGTGTGTGTGTGTGTGTGTGTGTGTGTGTGTGTATATATATATATTTATTTTAAATGGGCTCTATTAGTCTCCTAGAGAGGGAGTAAATAGGGGATACGGTTGGTATGGTTTTGAGATTATGTTCATACTAATCCCATCTGTGGTTGGCTCTGGTCAGGGTTGTACATCTGCCCTGACTCTTTTTCCCTTTGGAAGCCCTTGAGGTTCAGCACAGTGTTGGCACAGGAAGGAGTTCAAGGTCAGAATTTGTCCTCCTTAGGAAGTCTTAGGGTTCAGCATGGTGTTCGCATGGGGAACAGTTCAAGGTCAAGATTCTTTTCTCCTTTGGAAGGCCTCGAGGTTCAGCATGGTGTTGGCATAAGGAAAAGGCAAAGGTCAGGATTCTTTTCCCTTTTGGAAACCCTGTAATTGAGCATAATGTTGGCATGAGGAAGAGTTCAAGGTCAGAATTCTTTTCTTTGGAAGCCCTTGCGGTTCAGCACGATGGTGACATAAGGAAAAGGTCAAGGTCAGGATTCCTTTTCCCTTTGGAAGCTCTTATTAAGGTTGAGCATGGTGTTGGGATGGGGAAGAGTTCAAGGTCAGGATTCTTTTCTCCTTTGGAAGCTCTTGTGGTTCAGTAGGAGTTGGCATGGGGAAGAGGTCAAGGTCGTAAGTTCACAGGGTCAGGACTAGGTATCTGTCCACTGAAGCAGAGTCCACCCTCTGAATACAGAGTCATGGATAATATTAAAGATGGCACCCAGAAAAAAAAAGTAGGGAGACACTGAGAGATTACTAAGAACTGTAATCCAGGGAGGGGGCCAAGCATTGAGAAATAGGGGCTACTGTGGGTATCCCATGATGGGAATAGGTGATTGTTCTTGGGAGGGTCAATTGATCCTTCCTGTGGGGTTCCTTCTTGCCTGAGGCTGTTTTAATTGGGTAAGCATTATTCAGCCTCTGATACCTCAAGGGAGGTCCATGTGATGATTATGCAGTGAGAAGGTTCTGAAAGGAGCAGTTGGAATGCCGATGGTAACAACCCCAGGAACTTGAAGTCGTGTTTCAGTGACTCCCCCAGGAAGGGTCATTTTCATTGCCCACTGGGCACCATTCTTGATTCATATTCATCGTGTGCACATCTCGTAATGGAAAACATTAGTGACTCTGCAGGTTAGGTATCAAGGGGTCGGTGGATGTGGGTGGAGGTCCTGAATAGTGTGCAGGTAATTAAACTCCTGTTCTTCAGCCCTCTATCAGTCCATTTGCATTGCTGTAAAAGAATGCCTAGTCTGGGCAATTCATAAAGAAAAGAGATTTATATGGCTCACAGTTCTGCAGGCTGTGCAAGAAGCATGGCGCTAGTCTCTGCTTCTGGTGAGGACCTCAGGAAGCTTTCAATCATGGTAGAAGGAGGAGAGCCGATGTGTCGTCACATGGCAAGGGAGGGAGCAGGAGAGAAAAGAAGAGAGAGAAGAAGAGAGGTGCCAGGTCCTTTTACTTAAACAACCAGGTCTTGTGTGAACTAATAGAACAAGAACTCACTCGTTACTACAGGGAGGGTAGCAAGCCATTCATGAGGGATCCGCCCCCATGACCGAAACACCTGCCACTTGGCCCCACTTCCAACATTAGAATCAAATTTCAATGTGAGATCTGGAGGGGACAAATATTGAAACCATATCAAGCTCCCAAACTATCCAGGACTCTATATGCTGTGTTGGGGCTGGGACCCAGCCACATCACATTTCTTTGTCAGCTGGCTCCCAGGTAGGCTCTGCCAGCACAGGGCAATGCAGGGAGGTTGGAAATCTGCAGGAGGAAGAATGAGGGATCGTTTACTCCTCCTTGTTTCCTGTTGTGCTTGTCAATGTCATGGCTTTCTTCCTTTGTTGGTTCTCCAGTAGAAACTAGAGGAGTCCTCCTGAAAGTTGACATGAATATATGAACCCTAGAAGACAGCATCTGTGCTCATCAGGAATATAGAACTGGATACTTGAATGTCTGCCGTACTTCTTCCAGTGCAGTACTGTCGATACCATTCCTGGATCTCAGACTCTTTCAAATGGACCACGAAAACGCCCAGGATGCTGAGGTCTACTGGCACTTTTCAGGGGTCCTTGGCAGTGCCAGCAACATAAATCTGATAAAGCCCTCTACCTTGGTCCTTTTCTTGTTGGTAAATGGCACTACCATCATCTAGTTATGAAAGGCAGTAACTTGGAGGTTAATCTTAACTCTTCTCTTTTCTGTTGTTTCTTCCGAAATCCATCATCAAGCAGTTCTCTTTTGCAGAGAGAGATAGACGCGGTCTCACTATGTTGCCCAGGCTGGTCTCGAACTTCTGAGCACAAGTGATCCTCTTGCCTCAGCCTCCCAAAGTACTGGGATTACAGAAGTGAGTCACCATGCCCGACTCATCAAGCAACTCTAACATAACCAAATAAATATGTTCATGCCTGTTGTCTAATAGCCATTTCTATCACTGTCATTTTGCTGTTAATTACTGGGAAGCATTCTCTGACCTTCCCACATTGAGCAGTTCACTTTTTCTCTTGGGTCTCCAGAGTTTCTTATACTCAGCCTCCATCTAAGCATTTGTTTGTTTCCAGTTTTGACTTTGCAGTTGTGCTTCTGGGTCTCATCCATGACTCTCTCTATACGATGAAAGGGAAAACATTGCTATCTGTGTCTCTTTGTGACTTGCATTCTGCTCACGGCATAAATAATCTTATTTTGCTAATTCCTCTGGGTCCTGACTGATGATTGACACAGGGCAAGTGCTAGGTCAGTGTCTGAAAGATTCAATGCAATGAAGGGGAAGTCGGCTTGTTCTGATGTTGGGTGGTTCAGAAGGGCAGGGGAGGGAGGGTCCTCTCTGAGCTGCTGTGGGCTGCTCTGGGCCTTAGGGGAAGAGAGGCAGGTCTCACTGCTTCTTATATGAGGATGTATGAATGCCTCCTCTTAGATGGTTAATGTCACTCAAGTTTTGTTATGAGCCTTGATTAATGACCCACTGGTCTTGAGTAGCTTTAGAGGAATGTGGTGAAGAAGCCTCCTAGAACTCCTGTGGTGCCAGGTCTTCCTAGACACAGTAGCTCCCTAATTATTTTGAGCCCTTGAAAGACTTCAGATTAAACAAATAACCCCATCAAAAAGTGGGCGAAGGATATGAACAGATACTTTTGAAAAGAAGATATTTATGCAGCCAGCAAACATATGAAAGAAAGCTCATCATCACTGGTCATTAGAGAAATGCAAATCAAAACCACATTGAGATACCATCTCACACCAGTTAGAATGGCGACCATTAAAAAATCAGGAGACAACAGATGCTGGAGAGAATGTGGAGAATTAGGAACTCTTTTACACTGTTGGTGGGAGTGTAAATTAGTTCAACCGTTGTGGAAGACAGTGTGGCGATTCCTCAAGGACCTAGAAATACAAATTCCATTTGACCCAGCAATCCCATTACTGGGCATATACCCAAAGGATTATAAAACACTAAATTATAAAGACACATGCACATATATATTTATTGTAGCACTGTTTACAGTAGCAAAGACCTGGAACCAACCCAAATGCCCATCAATGATAGACTGGATAAAGAAAATGTGGCACATATACACCATGGAGTACTATGCAGACATAAAAGGATGAGTTCATGTCCTTTGTAGGGACATGGAGGAAGCTGGAAACCATCATTCTCAGCAAACTGACACAAGAACAGAAAACCAAACACCGCATGTTCTCACTCATAAGTGGGTGTTGAACTATGAGAACACATGGACACAGGGAAGGGAACACCACACACCGGGGCCTGTCGGGGGGGGGGTGGGGAGGGGTAGGGGAGGGACAGCAGGGGGTGGGGGGGATTGGGGAGGGATAACAATAGGAGAAATACCTAATGTAGGTGACAGGGGGGATGGAGGCAGCAAACCACCATGGCACGTGCATACCTATGTAACAATCCTGCACAATCTGCACATGTACCTCAGAACTTAAAGTATAATAATAATAAAAAAGAAAGACCTCAGATTACAAACATTCTCATTCTTCTTACGCCTCAGCTATATTCTTGAACTCTTTACTTCGGAGCTGCAGTTAGCATTGATGGTAAGTAAACCATCATCTTTCTTATCAAGAAGGAGGAGAAGAAAAAGAAAGCCCAGCTGTCATCCAATGTTCGTTTTCCCTTTGAAGAATGCCTGTCTTTGTTATTCAGCTGCGTAAGAATCCCAATGGCTAGTGTTACTTCCCTTTTAGGTACTGGAAACTGGAGAACTTTCATGGGCAGAGGACAACAATGTGCAGTTGCTCACTACTTTAGAAGTCATCTCTGAGAACTTGGTGACTGCCAACAAGCGCCTACTGTTCCTTAGCAGACTGAAAGTCGAATTTCACTTTGTGGCTGCCAATGGGTGGGGACAGACAAAAAGACAGACAAAAGGAGGGACGGAGAAAGAAAGCGTGCTTTCTCCCCCTCCAAATGAAGCTTTTCTTTCGTTTGGCAAGGAACTGAGGGTCAAGTGGCTGAAGCTATGATGATGGAGCTAGACCTAGATGCCTGTTTGTCATTGATTTCATTCACTTGTAACTTTGGGAATCAGTCCGACCACTTACTCCAGAAAGTTGGCTGGAAAGTTTTCACTACAGATTTTGTTTTGAGATGGAGGCTCGTTCTGTCACCCAGGCTGGAGTACAGTGGCGCGATCTCAGCTCACTGCAGCCTCTGCCTCCTGGGTCCAAGCGATTCTCCTGCCTCACTTCCCGAGTAGCTGGGACTACAGGTGCTCGCCACCACTCCCCACTGTACGCTACAGATTTAATCGGGAGATTCTGTTTTTCTCACAGCCCCAGTCTGATGAGGACCCAAATGCCTGATATGGATCCCCCAGTTGCCCTAATAAAACCAGTTCATGTTCCAGGAGATGTGATGCTTTGCAAGACATGATGGTTTCTTCAAAGGAAATAACAAAGCGAACTCCAAAGCCTTGTGGCTCTTGTTCCAGTAATATACATCTCATTTCTCCAGAGAATCACTCAAAGTATGTCGGGCTGATTCTATAAGGAAGCGTAAAACTTCAGAGGCAGGGGAATGTTAATCTAGTCCCTTTGCTTTATAAAAAGAGGAGACAGAGTATGTGAAAGGCTAAATGCCTTGGCTAATACCACACTGTTTTTTTTGTTTGTTTGTTTTTTTAGATGGAGTCTCATTCTGTCTCCAAGGCTGGAGTGCAGTGGTGCAATGTCGGCTCACTGCAACCTCCACCTCCCAGATTCAAGTGATTCTCCTACCTCAGCCTCCCGAGTAGCTGGGGTTACAGGTGCGCAACGCCACACCTGGCTAATTTTTGTATTTTTAGTAGAGACGGGGTTTCACCATGTTGGTCAAGCTGGTCTCTAACTCCTGACCTTGTGAGCCGCCCACCACGGCCTCCCAAAGTGCTGGCATTACGGGTGTGAGCCACCGCACCCAGCCAATACCACACTGTTTTGTGGTGACATTTCCAGCACTCCACAGTTTAACTTTTACCCTCAACAGAAGATCTCACTGTCCAAGGTGAGAATGTGTGGTTAAGTTTAGAAATAAAGGGAGAAAGTACTCAAAAATGATAGCTCTTTTTTTTTCTTTTTTGGGAGACAGGGTCTCACTCTGTCGCCCAGGCTGGACTGCAGCTTTGCAATCTCAGCTTACTGCAGCCTCCACCACCCAAGATCAAGTGATCCTGTTGCCTCAGTCTCCCAAGTAGTTGAGACTACAGGCCTGTGCCACCATACCTGGCTAATATTTGCATTTTGGGTAGAGACTGGGTTTCACCATGTTACTCAGACTGGTCTCGAACTCCTGGACTCAAGCGATCCTCCTGCCTTTGCCTCAAAGTGCTGGGACTAAAAGCGTGAGCCACTGTGCCTGGCCAAAAATGAGTTTTTAAATTATTTTAAATAAGCAAAACATAGGGCCTAGAATGATCTCACATTTTAATAACATGCACTGTTTCTTCTTATAAAAATATGTTTCCGTTGTTAGAGATTTTGGAAATACAGAAAAAGTGTAAGGAAGAAATTAAATGTCCCGTGGAATTTTAGCATTGAGATATAAACACTGCTAATGCCTTAATGTGTTTCCTTCTGTGCCCAATCGCTAACATTTTTTAAGGGGAAATATCATATCACAGAAGAGCTGGATGAGCCCTACAAGGCTAAAGATACATAGAGAGTCAATTGTGAGATGGAGGCTGCTCGTGGTGGCTCAGGTTTATAATCCCAGCATTTTGGGAGGCCGAGGCAGGTGGATCACTTAAGGTAAGGACTCTGAGACCAGGTGGCCAACATGATGAAACCCTGTCTCTACCAAAAATACAAAAATTAGCTGGGTGTGGTGGGGTGCACCTGTAATCCCTTGGGAGGCTGAGGCAGGAGAATTGCTTGAACCTGGGAGGCAGAGGTTGCAGAGAGCCAAGATCACGCCACTGTGCTCCAGCCTGGGCGACAGAGTGAGACTCCCTTCCAAGAAAAAAAAAAAATTGTGAGAATGAGATGGTTACTGGTGGTGAATCTATAGGGGTCTGCAGTAACCTCAACTCGTTGCCTCCGCGGAAGAAAGAATTTGACCGAGGAGGCGGGGAGAGACCAAAGCAAGTCTTAGAACGGGAGTGAGAGTTTATGAAAAAGCTATAGAGCAGGAAGGAAAGGAAGGCAAACAGTACACTTGGAAGAGGGCCAGGTGGACAGCTTGAAAGATCAAGTGCCCTGTTTGACCTTTGACTTAGGGTTTTGTGCACTGGCACACTGTCAGAGTCTTGCCCGTCCTCCCATGGTTCCTCCCTTGGGGTGGGCTGTGCGCATGCACAGGGACCTGTTAGCGATTGCGGAGTGAGCATGCGCAGTGTGTTTACGGGAGTTGTACGCATGCTCACTGGAGGCGTTCTGCCCTATCCGCTCGAAGGTTCCTAGACGGTCATAAACCAGGTAAACTCTGCCGTTTTGCCTCTTTTTTTTTTTTTTTTTTTTTTTTTTTGAGACCGAGTATTTGCTCTTGTTGCCCAGGCTGGAGTGCAGTGGTGTGCTCTCAGCTCACGGAAGCCTCTGCCTCCCAGGTTCAAGTGATTCTGCTGTGTCAGCTTCCCAAGTACCAGGGATTACAGGCACGCACCACCACACCTGGCTAATTTTTGTATTTTTAGTAAAGACGGGGTTTCTCCATGTCGGTCAGGCTGGTCACGAACTCCTGATCTTGTGATCCGCCTGCCTCGGCCTCCCAAAGTGCTGGGATTACAGGTGTGAGCCACCGTGCACCACCCATTTTGCCTCTTACTATGCACTCATGAGTCCACTTGCCCAGCTCCTGAGATGGTATCAGGAAGCTGTTAATCAGTTTCAGGTGTTTCTAGCTACTGGGAGGCTGCCTTTTCCTGGTGCCAGCTGCTATCAATTATTATTTTAGAGAGCCTGTTAACAGCTGCCTGACCATCATCTGATGGCTGCCTGACATTCCTGGTGGGTTTGGGAGAACCCTCTCCTTCCCCTGGCTATCACTGTAACAGAGACTAGAAATCAGGAAACCTGAACCTCCATCCAGTGCTGCTTCTGGTCTCCCATGCTGCCTAAATGTTCACGAAGACTCTGTCCTCCAAAAGAGAGCCTGTATAGAATTTATAGGGTGGATCTGGAAAGGCAGTGGCAACCGACCGGACCACATAACCCCTTGGAGCTGTTAGACCTGCAGAGTGATGTAGCTTTGTAAAGTGTACCTCCTCTGCCTCATTTACTCAGTAAATATTTACTGAGCGTCTGTGCAATTCCAGGCCTTGTGCTGGGCTCTGGGGCTAGCAAGACAAACAAACCAGACATGACTTGTACCCTGATAATGCTTAACATTGAAGGACAGGAGTTATGCAGGGCTCACACGGAAGTGTGCATGTGTGTTGCCAGATTCTTCTAGCAAGTTCCTTTCCCTTTTTTAGTGACCTATCATTTTCCTGTGCACCTGGGAGAACGCAGCAGGTGTAGAATCTGTTGTGAAGGAGCCAGGTGGAGCATTTGTGTACACACTCTGGCCTTTTCCCTCCCATCCCTGGTTATGATAAAATGGAGCAACTATGAGAAGTTTTAGGCTCAAAAGTTTCCGTGTGATAATGATCTAGCTCAACCTTTTGGTTTTGCAGGTAAGATAACCAAGGCTCATAGACCAACCCCTAAGCAACTTATCCAGAGAGTTTGCAGCAATGACAGGATGAGAATTTGATGCCTTTTGATTTTCTTACAATTCTTTTAATCAGGAGAAGCAAATAAGTTTCGATGTGCCAATTAGTTAAAGAGCTCAGTAAGACGTGTCTCTGAATAATAACGATTAGCATTTATTGGGGACTTCCTATGTGCCAGACACTGCTCTTAATGTCCTCTATTAAACAGCTCTTTTCCTCGCACAATATGAGACGAATACACTGTCATCCTCATTTTGCAGATCATGTGCACAGTACACGGAGGGTTGAGTAACTCATTCGAAGTGAGACAGGTGGAATGGTGAGTCAGAGGCAGAGCTCAGCGACCTTGGTCTTAACCATCACATTGGGCTACCTTGCTCAATGTGAATAACTGGCAGTGCAGAGCAGGCTTAGAACACCACCTCTCCATCATATGGACTCCAGTTCCAGAGAAGTTGCTCACACCACATCTTTTCACAGTCCTTCTCCCTATTCCTTAGCTGGGAGGCTGGGGGCAGGCAGCCAAATGGGCTAAGAGTGACTCTCAGCCTCACCTGTTTGTATTATTGGAAGTTGGCTCTATAGAGGACCCCTCCCTCCCCCCCCTCCCTCTCCCCTCCCCTCCCTTCTCCCCCTCCCCTCCCTCTCCCCTCCCTCCCTTCTCCCCCTCCCCTCCCCTCCCTCCCTTCTCCCCCTTCCCTTCTCCCCTCCCCTTCTCCTCCCTCTCCCCTTCCTTCTCCCCCCTCCTCTCTCTTCCTCCTCTTTCCCTCCTCCCCAAACCTTCCCTCTCCCTTCCCCCCTCTCCCCCTCCCCTTTCCCTCCTCCCCCAACCCTTCCCCCTCCCTCTTCCCTCTTCCCCCTCCCCTCTCCTCTTCCCCTCCCCTCCCCCTCCCCTTTCCCTCCTCCTCCACCCTTCTCCTCTCTTTCCCCTCCCCATCTCCCCTCTCCCCCTCCCTTCCCCTCCCTTCTTTCCCTGCTCTTCTCCCTCCACCTTCTTCCCCCTCCCCTCTCCCTCTCCTCCTTCTCCCCCTCCCCACCCCCTCCCCTCCCCTCCTCTTCCTTCCCCTCCCCTCCTCTCCTCTCCCTTCCCCTCCACTCCTCTCAACAGAGTCTTCCTCTGTTGCCCAGCCTGGAGTACACTTGAACTTGAGTTCAGGTGATTCTCCTGCCTCAGTCTCCTGAGTAGCTGGGAATACAGGTGTGTGCCAGCATGCCCGGCTAGTTTTTGTATTTTTAGTAGAGACGGGGTTTCACCATGTTGGCCAGGATGGTCTTGAACTCCTGACCTCAAGTGATCTGCCTGCCTTGGCCTCCCAAAGGGTTGGGATTACAGGCGTGAGCCACCATGCCTGGCTAAATTCCATCATTTTCTTCCTGAGTGAGTGAATTTCAATTAAGTGCCTTCTGTTTTTCTGAATTTCTCTTTGTTTTCCCCAGGAACGGTAGCTGCAAGCAGCACATCTCTGAGAACTTGGCACTTAGTGGTATCAGCAAGGCAAAGCCCTTGGGACCATTTGGCTCACACCTGCAGCTGTCACACTCTATCCTCACCTTTTAGGAAAAGGAATTTGAAGGACATTTCAGCACTCAGCCCTGCCTGTGGACCCTGTGGACCATGACACAGGTCTGTAGGGGGAGTTCTTGGTAGAATTTACCTCTAGAAAGTGTTACACTTAGTGAGCTTGGCTTGGGGGGTACAAGGAAAGGTTTTCAGAGTATAATAGCAGAAAGTTGACGGGGCACAGTGGCTCTCACCTGTAATCCCATCACTTGGGAGGCTGAGGCAGGCATATCACTTGACGTCAGGAGTTCAAGACCAGCCTGGCCAATATGGTGAAACTCTGTCTCTACTAAAAATACAAAAAACATTAGCCAGGCAGAGTGGCATGTGCCTGTCATCCCAGCTACTCAGGAGGCTGAGGCAGGAGAATCGCTTGAACTCAGGAGGTGGAGGTTGTGGTGAGCCGAGATTGTGCCACTGTACTCCAGTCTGGGTGACAGAGCAAGACACTGTCTCACAAAAAGGAAAAAAAAAAGCAGAAAGTCCTTTTAGTATTCCCAGTTTCCACCATTTCTGTGTCCGCTTGCCTGTGTATCAAGAACTACGTGGGGCGGATCCAGTAGACACTGGAAGTTGCAATTGCTGAATGACAAAGCAATGTGTTTGTTTGTTTTTCTAAAGAAATAGAAGCATGGAGGTAGTAGTTCTGGGCTGGCTGGAAGCTTATTCCATTTTCCTTTCTATCATCCTTGCTGCATGGGTCCCTTCTTAAAGGTGCCCCTGATCTCTGGCCAACCCTCAGCCTGAGCCAGCGTCCACTTCTGAGAACAGTCTGGCTTCAGGATGAAATATTCTTGGATCAATTTTCTGATTATGTTATTCTTTCATCCCACTTCCCCCACTCCTACTTTTCTCTAGCTTTGCTTATCTTTCTCTGTAAAAGGAGACTCTTTTGCCTAACCCTTTTTTAATTTTTTTTTCTTTTTCTTTTCTTTTTTTTTTTTTTTGAGACAGAGCCTCACTCTGTCACCCAGGCTGGAGTGCAATGGTGCGATCTTGGCTCACCGCAACCTCTGCCTCCTGGATTCAAGTGATTCTCCTATCTCAGTCTCCCAAGTAGCTGGGATTATAGGCACCTGCCACCACGCCTGGCTAATTTTTGTATTTTTAGTAGAGACAGGGTTTCACCATGTTGACCAGGTTGGTCTCAAACTCCTGACCTCAGGTGATCTGCCAGCCTTGGCTTCCCAAAGTGCTGGGATTACAGGCATGAGCCACTGCGCCCAGCCTTAAAAATTTTTATAGGTACTTAGTAGGTATATATGTTGATGGGGTACATGAAGTATTTTGGTACACACATGCAATGCATAATAATCACATCAGGGTAAAGGGGGTATCCATCACTCCAAGCATTTATCCTTCCTTTGTGTACAAACAAATCAGTTATACTCTTTGTTATTTAAAGATGTAGAAAAAATTATTGTTGACTCTAGTCACTCAGTTGTACTGTCAAATAGTAGGTCTTATTCATTTTATTTAAATGTATGTGTGGGTGTGTGTTTGTGTTTTGAGACAGAGTTTCACTCTTGTAGTCCAGGCTGGAGTGTAATGTGTGATCTTGGCTCACCACAGTCTCCACCTCCCTGGTCGAAGTGATTCTGCTGCCTCAGCCTCCTGAGTAGCTGGGATTACAGGCATATGCCACCATGTCCGGCTAATTTTGTATTTTCAGTAGAGAAGGGGTTTCTCCATGTTGGTCAGGCTGGTGTGGAACTCCCAACCTCAGGTGATCCGCCTGCCTCGGCCTCCCAAAGTGCTGGGATTACAGGAGGTCACATTGTGAGCCACCATGCCCAGCCTATTTAACTATATTTTTATACTCATTAACCCCTTCAACACACCCCCCAACTAGCATTCCCAGTCTCTGCTAACTATCCTTCTACTCTCTTTCATGAGTTCAGTTGTTTTAATTTTTAGCTCTCACAAATAAGTGAGAACATGCAAAGCTTGTCTTTCAGTGCCTGGCTGATTTCACTTAACATAATGACCTCCAGTTCATCCGTGTTGTTCCAAATACCCGGATCTCATTCTTTTTTATGGCTGAATAGTATTCCATTGTGTATAGGTACCACATTTTCTTTATCCATTCATCTGTTGATGGACATTTAGGTTACTTCCACATCTTGGCTATTGGCAGTAATGACTGCGATAAACAAAAAAGTGTAGCTGTCTCTTCCATACACTGATTTCCTTTCTTTTGGGTATATATCTGGCAATGGAACTGCTGGATCCTATGGTAGATAAATTTTTAGATTTGAGGAACCTCCAAACTGTTCTCCATAGTGATTGTACTAGTTTACATTCCCGTGAGAAGGGGGTGAGTGTTTCTTTTTCTCCACATCCTGGTCAGCATTTGTAGTTGCCTGTAGCCTAACTCTGGAGCTATGCAGATTTGATGGTGAGAGTGCTCTTCCTGTTGCAACAGTCTCCCTAAACCTATTGTGATTGTCCTCCTTTTCCTAGTGGAATAGTCTCTTGCCCCCATTGCAGGCCTCCTGCCCAACACACACTGCACAATAATCCTTTTGAACAGAAGTCCCTTGCTAAGTCCAGATTTGGTTTTTCCTTGACAGACCCTAAGTCCTGGGAGCACTGGGCAGGCACCTGAGGACCTGAGTAAACAAGAAGGCCGGATGCAGATTTTCTCCTGGACACTGTGGCCAGGTAAAGCTGAGTCAGTGCTCTCCCATGCTGGTGATGCTCTCTTGTGAATCTTCTCTCTCTTAAGGACCCAGGAAGTGTGAAGGCAGGTTGGCATAGGGACCCTGAATAGCATCTATAGTTATAAACAGCAGTAACCACAGAGCCAAAAGTGCCACAGAGCTGCTGTTGCCTGGGATAAAAGGGTTTCTTCTCAAAATGATGGGGAAACCCTGGGTTAAGCAAAATCAAACAGGCTTCTTTCCTGCAGGATTTTTCAGAGATGCTTTATGAAACCCTCAAGAATAGCATAGAGGACACATGGCTTCCCCCAATTGGTTGACTACGGAACATATGTATTTGTCAAACCCCTGGAAATACCACGTGGAACAGACTGGGAAATGCAGTTCTAAAGCTTTTCTATATCTCCTTCTGCAATTGCCTAATGTACTTAGTGTGGATGACAAGGTCTGCCTTGGGAGCAGGGGGAGATGGAGGCTTTGGGGCTGGCGGTCAAGGCGGCAAGGTGGCATCAGACACATTGAGTGTCAGGCGTTCTCTCTCTTTAAGTGGGAGGTGTGCTAAGTAGCCTCTCCCCTTGAGGAAACACAGTAAATGGGTCAGATTTCCCAACAGGAAGATGCTGTGTTTAAGACACATTTGATTTACAGCAGCTCTGGCTGTGACCTTGGCTTTCCAGTTTGCAAGTCATGTCACCAGGGTTTCTGACTAATGTGCAGTTGTGAATTTTTCATGGCAAGGTATGTATTTGTGCTGTCGGCCTCCTGGGCAAGGGAAAAAGCATGGCATGTCAAGAGCAACACAAATTGTTAGGTAAATCTTTATTCCCTCCAGACCGCCCTGCGAAGTCCCGTTATTCGTGTCCCTCTCAACCGTTTGTTCATTTACAAACATTTATTGAGCAACTTCCATTTCTAAGTACTGTGGGGCATACAAGGACGTATAAGCCGACGTGGTGACATTGGTGTTCCGGCAGCAGGTGTGAACATGAGAGGAGGGGGAAGAAAAGCTTTGAGCGGGGATCCCTCCTTGGAGTGAGTATTCAGGCATCTGGGGCTGGAATTGAACATGTGGATCTTGCAAACACAAGACATTTAAGTCCTGTAACACTCACCTCTAGGGGCATCCTGAGGGATCAAAGGGCAGGTGTCCTGTTGGAGTCAAGTCTAGTGATGGGACCTTCAGTAAGTCTCCTAAAGCTTTAGGACTAAACCTCTGATCTGTAAAAGGCAGAGGTTGAAATACATGATTCTTAAAGTTTCTTTGCTTCAAAACATATATGCTGGAAATAGTTGTTCTCAGCAAAGTGACACAAGAATAGAAAAACACCGCATGTTCTCACTCATAAGTGGGTGTTGAATAATGAGAACACATGGACACAGGGAGGGCACCATCACACACTGGGGCCTATCGGGGGATGAGGGACGAGGGGGAGGGATAGCAGGGGGTGGGGGGAATAGGGGGAGGGACAGCATTAGGAAAAATACCTAATGTAGATGATGGGGTGATGGATGCAGCAAAGCACCATGGCACGTGTATACCTATGTAACCTATATGTTCTGTACATGTACCCCAGTATAATAAAAAATAATAATATAATTTAGAGATAGAGACAGACGTATATAGTTGGCTCTTTTCTTTTTTTTTCCTTTGAGACAGAGTCTTGTTGTGTCACCCAGGCTGGAGTTCAGTGGCATGATCTCGGCTCACTGCAACCTCTGTCTCCCGAGTTCAAGCCATTCTCACGCCTCAGCCTCCAGAGTAGCTAGGACTACAGGTGCGTGCCACCACCCCTGGCTAATTTTTTGTATTTTTAGTAGAGATGAGGTTTTGCCATGTTGGCCAGGCTGGTCTGGAACTCCTGACCTCAAATGATCTGCCCGCCTCGGCCTCCCAAAGTGCTGGGATTACAGGCGTGAGCCACCACGCCCAGCCCACAGTTGACTCCATTGTTGTTGAACAATGCAGGAAGGAGTTGGCATGGGAGCCCCCACGCAGTCAAAAACATTTGAACCCTCTCACTCTCGTCCAAAACTTTACTAATAGCCTACTGATACGATTTGAGTCTGTGTCCTTGCCCAAATTTTATGTCCAAAGGTAATCCCCAGTGTTAGAGGTGGGGCCTGGTTGGAAGTGATTGGCTCATGGGGGCATATTTCCTCTTTGGTGCCATTCTCCTGATAGTGAGTGACTTGTCCTGAGATCTGGTTGGTTATAAGTGTATGGCACCTCTGCCTTCTCTCTCGTCATCCTGCTCTGGACATGTAGGAAGTGCCTGCTTCCCCTTCACCTTCCAGCATGATTGTAAGTTTCTTAAGGCTCTCCCAAGTCATGCTTCTTGTACAGCCTGTAGAACTATGAGCCAATTAAACCTCTTTTCTTTATGAATTACCCAGTCTCAGGTAATTCTTTATAGTAGTGCAAGAATGGACTAATACACCCACTGTTGACTGTAAGCCTTAACAGTAACGTCAGTGTAAAGGTAAATACACCAGGCCAGGCACAGTGGCTCATGCCTGTAATCCCAGCACTTCAGGAGGCCAAGGCAGGTGGATCATCTGAGATCAGGAGTTCGAGACCAGCCTGGCCAACATGGTAAAACCTTGTCTCTACAAAAATACAAAAAATTAGCCGGGCATGGTGGCATGTGCCTGTAATACCAGCTACTCAGGAGGCTGAGGGAGGAGAATCAGTTGAACCCGGGAGGCAGAGTTTGCAGTGAGCTGAGATCGCACCATTGCACTCCAGCCTGAGTGACAGAGAGACTCCAACTCAAAAAAAATAATTATACTAGTATCTGCAAATATTTTATGCCTTCACAACATACCTATTTTTAATTTTTATTTTGATATTTTTAGGCTATGTGTTTGTCTGCAAGTTTTTTCAAATTGTTGCAAATTTCCAAAAAATTATCTAGGATATTTATTTAAAACAATCTGTATGTAAGTGGGCCTGCATAGTTCAAATCTATGTTATTGAAGGGTTGATTGTACATATGCATGTACATGTACATATACATTCATGTATGTATATATATGAATTAATATATATATATATATATTTACACATCAACATAGAAGAGGGCAAGATTGCTTCTAGTCAGAGTGTGGAGGTAAGGCTTGGAGTTATTGAAAAACAGGCCTTTGCATGAGCTTCAAAAGAGGCCTGAATGTGTCTACAGCCATACACAACACCCTGAACATGCCTGATCTTGTCTGATCTCGGAAGCTAAGCAGGATCAGTCTGGTTGGTACCTGGAAAGGAAAGAGGCCTGAGTGTTGGATTTATAGGGGGGGGAATGCTAGGATGGTACCACTCAGGGCAAAGTGCAGAGTCAAAGGCCCTGGGGCAGGGAGGAAGGGGGGTGCAGGGACAGCCAGGACATCTGGTGGCTAGAGCTGAGCATGGGTGTTGGGGTACAGTGGAGGAGGGCCCCTGGAATGGGGGGCCTGGATCATAGAGGGCTTCGACTTCACAGCAGCAGAGGAGATTTCTGTCCTGCTCATGGGCTCTAGCCTCACCCTCTCTCTACCTCCTGAGGCTGACTCTCTGCAGGAATCACTTTTCTCTTCTCCTTACATATTTGTCCCTGGCAGTCTGCAGGTTCCCCCTCCTCCTGAGAGAGCAATTCAGAGCCCTTCCCATCCCACCCTGCACATCCTGTATCTCATTCTCAGTTGATTCCCCCCAGAGTGCCGATTGTTGTTTACCATGATGTATTCAGCACTTTCTCCATCATCTGTTTGTCGTCTGGGTCCTTGGGAATGGAAGCACCATGAGGCAGCGGCGGTGCCTGACCAATCTACTTTAGTATTCCCAATGACTACGTGCATGCCCAGTAAAGGCTGTTTGGTTGGATGAATGAATGAGGTGGGATATGGTCAGTAGATAGTGTGTGAATGAACGAATGAATGAATGAATTAGCTGAAATACACTCAGTAAATATAATTTGAATCAGTGAGTGAGCTGGGACATGCTTAATAAATACTATTTATTTAGTATATATAAATACTATTTATGCTTTTAGTGTTTATAAATGCTATTTATTTATTAAGCATATCTCAGCTCACTCCTTCATAGAGTCAAACAATATTTATTTACTGCACGAGGTGGAATATGCCCAGTAGATAGTGTTTGAATGAATGAATGAGCTCAAATACACTCAATATTGTTTAAAGGAATGAATGAATGATTTGGAATTCACACTATTGTAAAACCACAGAGGAAACTGTGTCTATTTCTCCAATGTGCAGGGCCTATATTATGTTATTAAGTTTAATATCTTCCTCAATGTCTGCCAAACCTCCAACATATATGCATAAACATAGATCAAAAACTTAAAAACTATTTTTTAATGAAGTGAAGACATGTGATTCTCCCCCGCTTTGTGAGCTTTGGTGAATGGGGTCCCCTTTCTTGATGACCAGGAAGTGGGGTGGTGTAACCAGGTACAAACACCGAGCTCTCAGTCCCGTAAGAGCCATGCTCCTGACCCCTCCGAAGGACCCTCAGTATCCTCCCTGGCACTAGCCTCCTAAGGGTGCTTACACTCGAGTCTTATTCCCCCAAGTCTGTTGCTTATTCTGAGTCCTGATAATGGGCACCATGATCTTCTTGTAAGCGGGAAGCTAAAGTTTCTTGCCTGGAGCTGCCTTTTAGTATGTGGTTCATGATCCCCTTCTCTGCTCCTCCTCCTTCCTGCAAAGGCTGCACCTGGGCCTGGGAGCGCCTGGTTGCGGCCCTCAGGCATTGCTCAGAGCTGAGCTAGAGAAGCAGTTTGCTCAATGGAGCCACCTGACAGCATCTCTGATTCAACCTGTGTGTGAAGTCTCTGGAAACAAAGGCTAATTTTTTGTATCTTTAGTAGAGACAGAGTTTCATCATGTTGGCCAGGCTGGTCTCAAACTCCTGACCTCGTGATCCACCTGTCTTGCCCTTCCAATGTGCTGGGATTACAGGTATGAGCTACCATGCTCAGCCGAGGATTTTCTTAAGAAAGAAAAGGAAGAAAGAACCAGGCTGGAGGAGGCAGATTGCCACTTCTATACAGAGGAAAAGTGAATTATTGAGGGGCCCTGTTTATGATCACTTAATTTCATCATCATCTTGAGAACCACAGAATTGCAAATTCTGCAAATTATTATCATTCTTCATGAGAATAAACGAAGGCCTGAGATAGTGACAAACCTTGTGGAAGATGATCTGCCATCGGTACCATCTCACACACTCCTTTGGAATGTGACTTTGCCCCTCCTTCCATTAAGAGGTGAAGTCTGTTTTCTCTCCTCTTGAATCTGGAATGGTCCTATGATTTACTTTGCTCGGTCTGGTGGTTCATCTCTGTAATCACAGCACTTTGGGAGGCAGAGGTGGGAGGATTGCTTGAGGCCAGAAGTCCAAGACTAGCTTGGGCAAGATAGCAAGACCCTGTCTCTACAAAAAAGAGAAAGAAAGAAAAATTAGCCAGGCATGGTGGCGCATGCCTGCAGTCCCAGTTACTGGGAGGCTGAGGCAAGAGGGTTGCTTGAGCCAGCAGTTTGTGGCTGCAGAGAGCTATGATTGCGCCACTGCACTCCAGCCTGGGTGATAGAGTGAGATCCTGTCTCAAAAGAAAACAATTAATGAGAAAGAAATATGGAAATGACACTGAGAACTGTCAAAGCTAGATCTTAAAACCAGGCCTTGTGGTTTTGTCTTCACTCTTCTGGGACACTGAGGTCACCATGCTATGAGAAAGCCCAGTCTTGGGAGAGAAGAAACCACAAATAGCACATTGGCACCCCAGCCAGCAGCCAGCAAGAACCACCAGATGTATGAGTGAAGCATCTTCGAATCTTTGGCCTTCCAGCCAGCCAGTCCTCCAGTGGGTGCAACCACATGAGTGAGGGAGCCCAGGAGACATCAGCAAAGGTGTGACGCAAGCAAGCTCGTTGTGATTCTGCGATATCATGAAGGATCATGAGAAAGAATAAATGACTAGAGTTTTAAGCCCCTACGTTGGGACAGTCGCTAACTGAAAGACAAATGGGCTGCTGTCACAACCAAGCTTGACAGTATATAGTGCTGCTCTGCAATCTGTTCACCTTCCCTGTTTACTGTACTGTCTGGGGCAACTGGGTTCAAATGCCAGGTTCAGAGGAAAACCGATTTGTGAAGGCACTCTGGAAGACGTGCAGCTGATGATGTTCTAAACAATGGCTGTGAATTAACCAGCTTTGACCACTGCATGCCAGGGACTGAAGGTGTCTGAGTATTCCAGGCATATTTTGTCCTTTTAAAGTTGGGAGTCACTTGGTATCCATGAAAGGACAGGCAGCATTGTCAGGACTTTGGTGGGAACCATTTTCCTGGGGTCTCAGGCCCAACTGAGATGGTCTTCTTGCTTCAGAAGCAAGGCTTCATAGGCCGCAGGGAACTTCCCCAGGCAGGAAGCCCTCAGGGGCGAGGGCAGCCTCTGCCTGCAGGCGAATGAGCTCCTCCCTGTGCACCCGCCCTGACCATCCACAGCCATCCCGTTTAAAGATTCCCATGGGTGCAGACTATAGCGTGGGTACTGTTAGTGGATGCTGGAGGAGTGGTTGGAGGCTGGAGAAGGGCAATCCATGCTACACAGTAGAGGAAGGATTACATTGGGGAGAGAAAGTGTACCTTGTGTACTTGAAAGGCTGGCTGAAAAAGTTTTAACTGCAATGTTGAAAGAGTCAAGTTGCTTTAATCAATTAATTATATCTGCCCATGATAAGATACAGGAAGAGAGAGAGAAACTAAGGAATAAATTGTTTTGTTTTAAAGCAGGATTTACAGAAGATACGGAAGGCCTAGCATATGCTAGGTTGAAAATAAAATTGTTAACACTTCATCCCTAGTGTGTGAAAAGATTCTCAAACTAAGACATGGCCTTAGGATAGGACCAAATCAAGGGAGTGGCTGTAAGACAGTTTGTTCAGAGTTCAGAAAAATTTCAGACAGTGCCTACTGTAAAAGGCTAGTGAGAATCTTAAGGGCCTTGCCTTGCAGCACCTTCACCTTCACCCACAGCACCTGGAGAGACCTAGTACAGAAATAATTATGGGCATAGCTGTGGGGCACGCAGTCAACTGCAGTTAGATTCATAGGATGGGCATGAAGTTTTTAAGATGGTTGTATTGGTTGCTGTTAGTGAAATGGGATACAAACTAATTTTTCTCCTATAAGACCACTATTAAAAATTGCTAATATATACTCAGTGTTTACCGTATGGCAGGCCCGATGCTGAGGATTTGATACAGACCAACTCACTTGATAAAGAAGGGGCAAAGTCACATTCCAAAGGAGTGTGTGAAATGGTACCGATGGCAGATCATCTTCCACAA
Organism: Ateles fusciceps; assembly: GCA_036589455.1. Classification (NCBI taxonomy): domain Eukaryota; kingdom Metazoa; phylum Chordata; class Mammalia; order Primates; family Atelidae; genus Ateles; species Ateles fusciceps. Next base: position 2,036,679 of record JAZHEH010002812.1, read on the forward strand.
GGTTTGTCACTATCTCAGGCCTTAGTTTACTCTCATGTTGAATGAGAATAATTTGCAGAGTTTGGTATTCTGCGGTTCTCAGGATGATGGTGAAATTTAAGTGATCATAAACAGGGCCCCTCAGCTCATAGGCTCAGCCCTATGCTGAGGATTTGATACAGATCAACTCATTTCTGTTTTATACCTATGGAAACTGGGGCTCAGAGAAGTGTCTTCTCAATGGCACGCAGGTGCAGGGCAGCAGCCTCCAACATGAGCCCAGAGTTTTCTGAGTTCACAGCCTGCAGAGTGGCAGCCCCAGGATCTGTGCCCAGAGTCTGGGTTCAGAGCCTGAACATAAAGCCACTCTGCTCTGCTGTGTCTCTGGCAGTTTACGCAGCAAACTCATTAGTTCCCCATGGTAATTGCTTGGCTCTGACTGAAATTCAATTCCACTAACCGCAAGTGGAGAAAAGTTAGGATTCACCTCAACCGGCAGCCAACAGAGTGATGACTTCCTCCTGGTCTCCTGTGCGCAAGTTGTCCCCTTCACTGTTGGGTGCCCTCCAACTCTTGATACAAATTCCAGGCAGCCTTTTTCCTTCTGGCTTCCATGAGCATCTGGAAGAGAAGACTCTTGGCTTGTTTACAGCCCCCTGTTCAGACCTGTTAACTGCCTTCTTGCTGTAACCAGACCCTACCAGTAATAGTTGTGTGAGATTCAAATGGTGTGAAAGACCTCGGATGTCTGTGAGGATGATTTATCCCTTTGAAATTGCACTCTCTCACCCTCAGGGCTTCTGCATCAAACTGTGTCTCTCTGGTTTTTTTTTTTCTTCCCTCTTTCCATACTGAGACGGCACTATTTGCTTGTTTCTTTTTCTTTTTTCTTTTTTTCCTTTCCCTCAGGAATAGACACCTGAATTGTTTTGTATAGAAAACCAAATTACTGAATTATGAAAAAAAGAAAAAAGATCTATTACTCCTTCAGAATGAAGATGAATATACAGCTTGTGGTGTAATGCATCAATTTGAGTAGTAAATACAGAAAACAGAAATGATATTTATATAGAGGAAAGGAATGAAGATATCACATCACCATAGAGAATAATAAAGATGAAGAAGGCAGGTGGGATTGCAGAACTGATAAAGTGAAACTCACAGGCAATGCGGTTCTACTCAGGCGTGTGGGGGACTGGAGGGCTGCGTGATAGACATGGAGAGCTTTGGAGTCGGTGGTTCTGCTCAGCACCATTGGCCACTTGGTTGCTTCAGTGTGTGGCGTTTACCTCTAGAAAACTCGTTTCCTGGAACAAAGTGCTGCCTGCAATTTTTTTAAAAAAGCAATTAACAATAGCTATCACTTTTCCAGCATTAATGACGTAGATTGAATGTAATCTTTATGACAAATGTATGAGGTGGTTACTGTTATTGTCATTACTATCTTATTGATGGAAAGGTGCACAGAGAAGTGAAGCAACTTGTCCAAAGCCACACAGCAAATAAGTAACAGAAGGTAGATTCAAGGCAGGTGGTCTGATGCCATGGTTAGTTCCCTTAACCACAGTGCTGTGCTGACTCTCCCCCACTCCTGAAAAGGTTGAGGCGGTCTATTTCTAGCTTATTATAGGTAGGTGCTTAGTAGAGACATAAAAGGGACATCTCCATGTATGGGTGGAGTGGGAACCCTGAATCCCCAGGCAAGTGATCAAGTGATGGGAAAGGGATCCTGAGAGTCATTGCAACCAACTTCAGCTTCTCCCGGTTTGCTATATTGTCTAGGGGTGACTGGGTTCAAATGCCAGGTTCAGATAAGAAACTGATTTTTGAAGACACTCTGGAAGACCTACAGCTGATGATGTTCTAAACAATGGCTATGAATCAACCAGCTCTGACTACTGCATGCCAGGGACTGAAGGCATCTGAGTACTCCAGGCATATTTTGTCTTTTTTTTTTTTTTTTGAGATGGAGTTTTGCTCTTGTTGCCCAGGCTGGAGTGCAATGGTGCAATCTTGGCTCACCATAACTTCTGCCTCCCAGGTCCAAGCAATTCTCCTGCCTCAGCCTCCTGACTAGCTGGGATTATAGGCATGCACCACCACACCTGGCTAATTTTGTATTTTTAGTAGAGACAGGGTTTCACCATGTTGGCCACGCTGGTCTTGAACTCCTGACCTTGTGATCCACCTGCATCGGCCTCCCAAAGTGCTAGGATTACAGATGTGAGCCACCATGCATAGCCCATTTTGTCCTTTTGAAGTTGGGAGTCACTTGGTATCCATGAAAGGACAGGCAGCATTGTCAGGACTTTGGTGGGAACCATTTTCCTGGGGTCTCAGGCCCCACTGAGATCATCTTCTGGCTTCAGAAACATGTCTTCACACACACAGAGAACTTCCCCAGGCAGGAAGCCCTCAGGAGCGAGGGCAGCCTCTGCCTGCAGGTGAATGGCCTCCTCCCTGTGCACCCGCCCTGACCATCCACAATCATCCCATTTAAGACTCTTCTGCCTTGACTTTCAAACCTGTCTGACCCCAGATGTCAGCTTTTTCTGCCTTGATATTTCACATCAGTTTCACTGTCCAAGTCTTGCTAGAAATCTTGGATACCTGCCCTATCTCCTCCCGTCCTTAAGTGGGCATGACACCAGACTGTTCAAGCTCAGCTCAGCCTACGAGATGGGTGGAACTTCTTTCCTCCCATCCCAACTCTTTCCCTCTCTGGGTGGAGCCTCCTAGAGCTCTGGCCCCCCATTTCCAGATGTCATGTTTCATCTTTTTGAGTCTCCTCGTTCCCCATCAATGGAACTCTTCTATACTGCATACCCTTAGGAAGACATACCTGTGCCTTCCAAGTGGACAATTTCTAAAGAAAATCAAAAAATATCTGTGTGATAGGGTAGACTTCAGGAATAATGCTCCAGTGGCCTTCTGAATCCATTGTGGGTTTGTGTCCCTGCCCCATCTGCCTCATTAGTAGGAATATTGTGCCTGATAGGAAAAGTAGGTGTCAGAATTTCTTTTCTTTTCTTTTTCTTTTTTTTTTTTTGAGATGGAGTCTTGCTCTGTCACCAGGCTGGAGTGCAGTGGTGTGATCTCGGCTCACTGCAACCCCCACCTCCCAGGTTCAAGCGATTCTCCTGCCTCAGCCTCCTGAGTAGCTGGGACTACAGGCACGTACCACCACGCCCAAGTAATTTTTGTATTTTTAGTAGGGACGGGGTTTTACCATGTTGGCCAGGATGGTCTCAATCTCTCGACCTCATGATCCACCCACCTCGGCCTCCCAAAGTGCTGGGATTACAGGCGTGAGCCTCCGAACCCGGCACAGAATTTCTTATCTTTTATCCATTCACACATTACTCATACAACTAAGGAACAGTTCTTGTATTCAGTGATCTCCTGAGTTTGGGGTCGTGTACCTATCTTCCTTGCCAGATTATGAACTTCTTGAAGGGTGGGATTATGACTTTACTTCTTTGCAGGATATCTTGATCTTAGGAGATGTCAATATATATATATATTTTGGAGATAGGGTCTTGCTCTGTTGCCAGGCTGGAGTGCAGCGGTGCAATCATGGCTCACTGCAGCCTTGAACTCCTGGGCTCAGGTGATCCTCCCGCCTCAGCCTCCCAAACAGGACACCTGTCCTATCTGCTCCCACCCTTACACGGGGATGACACCAGATTGTTCAAGCTCAGGTCAATCTATGAAATGGGCAGAACTGCTTGCCTCGAGTTCCATCTCCTTCCCTCTCCGGATGGTGCCTCCTAGAGGTCCTCCTGGCCAGCCACCTGCTTGCCTCACAGGTCCCACCTGGGACTGCAGGAGTGCACCACCATGCCCAGCTACCTTTTCAAATTTTTTGTAGAGATGGGGTCTCCCTATGTTGTTCAGCCTGATCTCTAATTCCTGGCCTCAAATACACCTCCCCTCCAGGGCTCCCAAAACACTGGGATTACAAGCATGGGCCACCGCACCTAGCCTCAATAATAATAAATTAATGTTGAATTTCCATAAACTTGTGAAATATAACCCAGCATCTAGAATGTAGCATGTTCATGCCAGCCAAGAGCAGCAGGTGATACACAGATTCCCTTTTGAGGGGAAATGAGGAGCTTTTTACAAATGGAAGGTTTGTCACCTCTCTGATTTCCTTGTGTGGTTTGTAGTTCTCCTTGAAGAGGTCCTTCACATCCCTTGTAAGTTGTATTTCGAGATATTTTATTCTGTTTGTAGCAATTGTGAATGGGAGTTCCCTCATGATTTGGTGCTCTGCTTGTCTGTTGTTGGTGTATAAGAATGCCTGTAAGTTTTGCACATTGATTTTGTATCTTGAGTCTTTGCTGAAGTTGCTTATCAGCTTATGAAGCTTTTGGGCTGAGACAATGGGGTTTTCTAGATATAGGATCATGTCATCTGCAAACAGACAGTTTGACTTCCTCTCCTCCTATTTGAATAAGCTTTATTTCTTTCTCTTGCCTGATTGCCCTGGCCAGAACTTCCAATACTATGCTGAATAGGAGTGGTGAGAGAGGGCATCCTTGTCTTGTGCCGGTTTTCAGGGGGAGTGCTTCCACGTTTTGCCCATTCAGTATGATACTGGCTGTGGGTTTGTTATAAATGGCTGTTAATATTTTTAGGTATGTTCCATCGATACCTACTTTATTGAGAATTTTTAACAGGAAGGGGTACTGAATTTTATCAAAGGTCTTTTCTGAGTCTATTGAGATAATCATGAGGTTTTTGTCTTTGGTTCTGTTTATGTGATGAATTATGTTTATGGGGGACATGGATGGAGCTGGAAGCCATTATCCTCAGCAAACTAACACAGGAACAGAAAACCAAACACCACATGTTCTCACTTATAAGTGGGAGCTGAACAATGAGATCACATGGACACAGGGAGGGGAACAACACACACTGGGGCCTGTTAGGGGGTTGGGTAGGGGGAGGGAGAGCATCAGGAAAGATAGCTAATGCATGCTGGGGTTAATACCTAGGCTATCGGTTGGTAGGTGCAGCAAACCACCATGGTACATGTGTACCTATGTAACAAACCTGCACATCCTGCACATGTATCCTGGAATCTAAAATAAAATAGAATAAAAAGAAAGTTTGTCCAGCGAGGTATGGTGGCTCATGCCTGTAATCCCCGCACTTTGGGAGGCTGAGGTGGGCGAATCATGAGGTCAGGAGTTCAAGACCAGCCTGGTCAACATAGTGAAACCCTGTCTCTACTAAAAATACAAAAAATTAGCCAGATGTGGTGGCAGGTGCCTGTAATCCCAGCTACTCGGAAGGGTGAGGCACGAGAATTGCTTGAACTCTCTGCCTCAGTGGAGGTTGCAGTGAGCCAAGATCATGCCACTGCACTCCAGCCCAGGCGACAGTACTAGACTCCGTCTCAAAAAAAAAAAAAAAAGTTTGTCACAACTCTGTATGAAGCAAGTCTACCAGCACTATTTTTCCAACATTGTACACTCACTTTATGTCTCTGTGTCACATTGCAGTAATCCTGGCAATATTTCAAGCTTTTTTATTATTATTATCTCTGTGATGAAGATCTACGACAAGTTATCTTTGATGTTACATCGTAACTGTTTGGGGCACTATGAACTGTGCCCATGTAAGACGGTAACTGAATTGATCAATGTCGTGTTTGTTCCGCCTTCTCCACTGACCGGCTGCTTCCCCGTCTCTCTCCGTCGCTGTGCGCCTTCCTATTCCCTGAGACAAAACAGTATTGATATTAGGCTCATTAATAACCAATTCACACAGTGCTGCTAAGTGTTCAAGTGAAACCACACGTGGCAGGTCTCTCTCTTTAAATCAAAAGCTAGAAATGATTAAGCTTGGTGAGGAAGGCATGTTGAAAGCTGATTTAGGCTGAAAGCTATGCCTCTTGTGCCAAACAGTTAGCCAGGTTGTGAATGCGAAGGGAAAGTTCTTGAAAGAAATTAAATATGCTACTCCAGTGAACACACATGTGATAAGAAAGTGAAGCAGCTTTGTTGCTGACATGGAGGAATTTTTAGTGGACAGAATAGAAGATTTAAGCAGTCACAACATTTCCTTAAGCCAAAGCCTAATCTAGAGCAAGGGCCTAACTCTCCTCAATGCTCTGAAAGCTGGGAGATGTGAAGAAACCACAGAAGAAAAATTGGCAGCTAGAAGAGGTTGGTTCATGAGGCTTAAGGAAGGAAACTGTCTCCATAACATGAAAGTATGAGGCTGAAGCAGCAAATGCTGATGGAGAAGCCGCAGCAGGTTATCCAGATCTAGCTAAGATCATTGACAAAAGTAGCTACACTCTGGCCGGGCACAGTGGTTCACGCCTGTAATCCCAGCACTTTGGGAGGCTGAGGCGGGAGGATCACCTGAGGTCAGGAGTTCGAGACCAGCCTGACCAACATGGAGAAACCTCTGCTACAAATACAAAACTAGCCGGGTGTGGTGGCGGGCACCTGTAATCATAGCTACTTGGGAAGCTGAGGCAGGAGAATCGCTTGAACACAGGAGGCAGAGGTTGTGATGAGCCAAGATCATGCCATTGCACTCCAGCCTGGGCAATAGAGCGAAACTCCATCTCAAAAAAAAAGAAAAGAAAGTGGTAACACTCAAGAATATATTTTCACTGTAGACAAAACAGTCTCATATCAGAAGAAGATGCCATCTAGGTATCTTCTTTCTAGCCAGAAAAAGTCAATGCATGGCTGTAAAGCTTCAAAGGACAGGTTGAATGTCTTGTGAGAGGTTAATGCAGCTTGTCACTAAATTGAAGGCCATGCTCATTTGCCATTCCAAAAATTCTAGGGCCCTTAAAAATCATGCTGAATGTGCTCTGCCTGTGCTCTATAAATGGAACAGCAAAGCCGGGATGACAACACGTCTGTTTACAAGATGGTTTGTTGAATATTTTAAGCCCACTGTTAGAAGCCACAGCTCAGAAAAAAAGATTGGTTTTTCCAAATAGTCCTACTCATTGGCAATGCACCTGGTCACCCAGGAGCTCTGATGGAGATATATGAGGAGATGAATGTTCTTTTCATGCCTTCTAACACAGCCTCCATTTTGCTACCCATGGATCAAGGAGTAATACCAACTTTCAAGTCTTATTATTTAAGAAATGCTTTTCATAAAGCTGTAGCTGCCATAGATTGAGTCCTCTGGTGGATCTGGGCAAAGTCAGTTGAAAACCTGTAAAGGATTCGCCATCTAGATGCTATTAAGAACATTTATGATTCATGGGAGGAGGTTGAAATGTCAATATTAACAGGAGTGTAGAAGAAGTGGATTCCAACCCTCATGGATGACTTGGAGGGGTTCAAGGCTCCAATGGAGTAAGGAACTGCAAATGTGGTGGAAATAGCGAGAGAACTAGAATTGGAATGCAGCCTGCAGATGGGACTGAATTGCTACAATCTCATGATCACACAGGAACAGATGAGAAGTTTCTTCTTATGGATGAGCAAAGAAAGTGGCTTCTTGAGATGGAATCCATTCCTGGTGAAGATGCTGTGAACGTTGTTGAAATAGCAGCAAAGCAGCCAGCCTTGGTGGCTCATGCCTGTAATCCCAGTACGTTGAGAGACCGAGGCGAGTGGATCATTTGAGGTCGGGAGTTCACAACCAGCCTGGCCAACGTGGTGAAACCCTGACTCCACTAAAAACACAAAAATTAGCCAGGTGTGGTGGCGTGTGCCTATAATCCCAGCTACTCAGGAGGCTGAGGCAGGAGAATTGCTTGAACCTGGGGGATGGAGGTTGCAGTGAGCCGAGATCACACCACTGCCCTCCAGCCTGGATGACAGAGTGAGACTCTGTCTCAAAAAGAGAAAAACAGGAAATGGTAACAGGATTTAGAATATTGCATAAACCTATAAACTTGGTTGATAAAGCAGGAACAGGGCTTGAGAATATTGACTCAACATTTTGAAAAAAAGTTGTGCTATGGGTAAAATGCTATCAAACAGCACTGCATGGTATAGAGAAATTTTTTTGTGTGAAAGGAAGAGTCAGATGTGGCAAATCTCACTATTGTCTTATTTAAGAAATTGCCATAGCTACTCCAACTTTCAGCAGCCACCACCCTGATCAGTCAGCAGCCATCAACATCAAGGCAAGACCCTCCACCAGCAACAAGATTACAGCTCACAGAAGGCTCTGATGATCGTTAGCATTTTTTAGCAATAAAGTACTTTTTAATTAAGGTATGTAAATTTTTTAGACATAATGCTATTGCACACTTAATGGGCTGCAACGGAGTGTAAACATCATTTCTATATGCTGAGAAACTAAAAAAATTGTGTGACTCACTGTGTAGCAGCAGTTGTTTTATTACAGTGGTCTGGAACTAAACCTGCAGTATTTCCCAGGTATGCCTATAGAGAGTTTAAGGCTAGATTTATTTATTTGTTTGTTTGTTTATTTGTTTATTTATTTATTTAGAGATGGAGTCTTGCTCTGTCACCCAGGCTGGAGTGCAGTGGCATGATCTTGGTTCACTGCAACCTCTGCCTCCCCAGTTTAAGCAATTCTCCTGCCTCAGTCTCCCAAGTAGCTGGGAATACAGGCACGCGCCACCATGCCCAGCTAATTTTTATATTTTTAGTAGAGGCAGGGTTTCACCATGTTGGCAGGCTAGTCTCAAACTCTTGGCCTCAAGTGATCCCCCTTGCCTGGGCCTCCCAAAGTGCTGGGATTACAGGTAAGAGCCACCGCGCCCGGCCGGACATGCACATTTTCTATCTTCACCTTTGCAAGAGCAGAGATGGTATTTTATGTAAAGAACGAGGAGCCTTCGACATGGCTGATTTGACACCAGTATAGTGATGCCTCTGGCTTTTAATGAATCCCCTAGGAATTGGAGAGAGACATCATTGATGATGGTCAGATTTCTAAATCTAGCCCGTCCCTGATGATCATAATAGCTTTATTATTTATTTATTTATTCAAATTTTTATTTTTGGTTCTGGGGCACATGTGCAGATGTGCAGGTTTGTTACATAGGTAAACATATGCCATAGTGGTTTGCTGCACCTATTAACCCATCACCTAGGTATTAAGCCCAGCATGCATTAGCTATCTTTCCTGATAGTCTTCCTGCCCCCTCCCCACCCCCAATAGGCCCCGTTGTGTGTTGCCTTCCCTGTGTCCATGAGCTCTCATTGTTCAGCTCCCACTTATAATGGAGAACATGTGATATTTCATTTTCTGTTCCTGTATTAGTTTGCTGAGGATAATGGCTTCCAGCTTCATCCACATCCCTGCAAAGGACATGATCTGATTCCTTTTTATAGCTGCATAGTATTCCATGGTGTACATGTACCACATTTTCTTTATCCAGTCTATCATTGATGGGTATTTGAGTTGATGCCATGTCTTTGATTACAATAGCTTTATTTTAACTGAGCATGTATTCTGTTCTAAGCACTGTGCTGATACCCTTGGGATATTTGGCCCCTCCAAATCTCATGTTGAAATTTGATCTCCAGTGTTGGAGGTGTGGCCTGGTGGAAGGTGTTTGGGTCATGGGGTGGATCCTTCAAGGAAGGCTTGGTGTCCTCCTCTGAGTAATGACTGAGCTCTACTTCTGTTAGTTTCATGAGAGATGATTGTTGAAAAGAGCATGGCACCCCTCCCTCTCTCTTTCCTTCTCTCTTACTTTGTGATTTCTCTGCTCTCCTTCCCTTTCTGCCATGAGTAAAAGCCTCCTGAAGCCCCCACTGGAAGCCCATGCGGGTGCCATGCTTCTCGTACAGACAGCCTGCAGACCTGGGAGCCAAATAAACCTTTGCTTTTTCTTTTTGTTTGAGACGGGGTCTCACTCTGTCCCTCAAGCTGGAGGGCAATGGTGTGATTACAGCTCACTGCAGCCTCAACCTCCCAGGCTCAAGGGATCCTCCCATCTCAGCCTCACGAGTAGCTGGGATTACAGGTATGCACCATCACACCCAACTAATTTTTGTGTTTTTTGTAGAGATGGGGTTTTGCCATGTTGCCCAGGCTGGTCTCGAACTCCTGACCTCATGCAGTCCTTCCACCTTGGCTTCCCAAAGTGCTGGGATCACCGAAGTGAGCCACTGCGCCCGGCCTAAACCTCTTTTCTTTGTAAATTACCCAGGGTCAGGTGTTTTTCCATAGCAATGCAAACAGACTCAGACATGTGCTAAGCACTTGATATGTATTACATTTATTCCTCCTGATCTCTCAGTGGGCCTGTGAGGAAGATATATTCTTAACCCTACTTTATATAAGAGAAACAGGCTCAATGATACAAGGTTGGTAAATGGCAAAGCCTGGACTTGAACTCAGATCTCACAGTGAAGTCAGGCTCTGACCCCATCCACCCCTGACCAACACACTCTCCTCTGTAGTGCCCATTCCTGACTCACTCAGCTCCTCTTCCCCTCCCTGCCCCATCCCATTCCTGAGTCTGGAGATAGTTCTGGGAAGCTTGTGAGATCCATAGGGATGGGATAGAATTGAGATACTTACTGAGAATACCTGGCAGGCACAGAATGGAGAAAAAATAAGCAAGCAGGCTGGGAGCGGTGCCTCACACTTGTAATCCCAGTACTTTGGGAGGCCAAGGCATGCGGATCACCTGAGGTCAGGAGTTCGAGACCAGCCTGGCCAACATGGTGAAACCCAGTTTCTACTAAAAATACCAGAATCAGCCAGGCATGGTGGTGCCTGCCTATAATCCCAGCTACTTGGGAAGCTGAGGCATGAGAATCGCTTGAACCCAGGGGACAGAGTTTGCAGTGAACCGAGATGGCACCACTGCACTCCAGCCTGGGTGACAAGAGCAAAATTCCGTCTCAAAAAAAAAGAAGAAGAAGAAAGAAAAAATTAACAAGCAAATAAAAATCTTGTAATTTTAATGACTTCTTGTTCCATCTGCATCAAATTGTCACCAAGACAAAATTGTAGAACGAAAATAGCGTGTCTGCATTGATGTAAGTGTGACTTCCATAGAATGCATTGTGGAAGAGGCTCATAAATATTTGCCAAATGAATTATTGCTTCCTTGCCTTTTTCTATTATGAAGTGAATAGTTCCCTATGTGCCTGAAGAGCTGTGTAATTTTAATAAAGCACCAATTAAAATACAATATGAAAATTGGAAGGAGCTTTAGAAACCTACTAGTTCAACCATCTTTTTTTGTCTTATTTTATTTATTTTTAGAAACAGGGTTTTGCTCTGCCATCCAGGCTGGAGTGCAGTGGCACAATCACAGCTCACTGCAGCCTCAGACACCTGGGCTCAAGTGATCCTCCTGCCTCAGTCTAAGAAAGTACTGGGAGGACCAGGCTGGGTGGCTCATGCCCTGTCATCCCAGCATTTTGGGAGGCTGAGGCGGGTGGATCACCTGAGATCAGGAATTCAAGACCAGCCTGGCCAACATGGTGAAACCCTGTCTCTACTGAACAAAACCAAACAAAACAGAACTTAGCTGGGCATGGTGGCACATGCCTGTAATCCCAGCTACTTGGGAGGCTGAGGCAGGGGGAATCGCTTGAACTGGGGAGGCAAAGGTTGCAGTGAGCCGAGATCACGCCACTATACTCCAGCCTGGGCACCAGAGTGAGACTCTGTCTCAAAATTTAAATAAATAAATAAATAAGTGCTGGGATTACAGGCCCATCTCATTTTATAGATTAAAATCCAGAGAGTATTGTAGAACTCATTGTTAGCAGACTGGGAACAGGTAGCCGTTGAGGTGCCGGCATTCCTTTCTGACGTTTCTGGACAGGCAGGTGGTGGAGGGATTGTTTGGGTCAGTCAGTGGCTGACTTACAGGAAGGAGCAGCCGATAGATCCCTTTTCTTCTTCTGCTTTTCAAGCACCGTAGCCACCCTTGCAAAGTGCTTCTTGGAATGATGTGTTTTTGCATATGGTGACTTGTATGTCAATAGCAAGTTGTTTCCATCGTGCCAGTGCCAGAGACATCGACGAATCTCATCAGTAATGGGTTTGAACCTGCCTCTGGTGCCAGCAAAACCCTTTTTATACTTGGGCTTACTATTCAGCTGTCCAAATACAGTATGATTAATCCAGCCTGCTGGGGAGAAGAGAGAGGGCTTGAACTATAGGAAGTGACAACAGTTAGGAAAATTGTTATGTTACAATGCCAATGATTTCCCTATAAGATTCAAATACGAATTGAGCTATAGACTGGCCCCTACTGACAGAGGCACAATTATGCCCAGCCAGCCTTGGAATTCCATAGAGATCCTGCTGTGAAGCCCTGTTCTAGAAGCATTGCAGCATTTTTTATTCTCCCTCCCTCCCTCCCTCCCTCCCTCCCTCCCTCCCTCCCTCCTTCCCTCCTTCCCTCCTTCCCTCCTTCCCTCCTTCCCTCCTTCCCTCCTTCCCTCCTTCCCTCCTTCCTTCCTTCCTTCCTTCCTTCCCTTTTTGACAGGGTCTCCTTCCGTCACCCAGGCTGGAGTGCAGTGGTGCTGTCATGACTCACTGCAGCCTACAACTCCTGACCTCAAGCAATCCTCCCACCTCAGCCTCCTTAGTAGCTGAGACAGGCATGCAACACCATGCCCAGCTATTTTTTTTTATTTCTTGTAGAGATGGGGTCTCACTGTGTTGCCCAGGCTGGTCTTGAACTCCTGGGCTCAAACGATTCTCCAACCTCAGCTTCCCAAAGAGCTGAGATTACAGGCGTGGGCCACTGCGCCCAGCCAGTGGCTTATTTTCCCAGCAGAGAGGACTGTGTATGACCTTCCTGAAAAATTTTCCTGTGGCCCAGAATTTAAAGTCTTACCAGTACCAGGCATAACGTTAGACTCTGAAGTTATGAGAAGAGATTCCATGCCACAGGTGGAAATCAAACCTCTTTCACTGCTTTTGTCAGTCCTTGGGGTCTGAAAGTGAGTCATTCTTTAAGAACTTAGAAATGAGGGAAATAAGGATGCCTTCTGAGTGTTAAACTTTAATGTGGATACATAATAGATCAGAGTGGAAATACTGCAAAGTCATCCTAAAGAGACAGTAAGAATAGACAACCTTCTTAGTATAACTACTCACATAGTCAAAGACGTTGGCAATCAGGAGAAACTATGGAAATCTAGGTCCCATCATGCAGGGAGATGGAGCTTGAACCAAAGATCTTGTTTTTGTTTTTGTTTTGAGATGGAGTCTCACTCTGTTGCCCAGGGTGGAATGCAGTGGCATGATCTTGGCTCACTGCAACCTCTGCCTCCTGGGTTCAAGCAATTTTCCTGCCTCAGCCCCCTGAGTAGCTGGGATTACAGGCATATACCACCATGCCCAGCTAATTTTTATGTTGTTTGTTTTTGAGACAGTCTAGCTCTGTCACCCAGGCTGGAGTGCAGTGGCATGATCTCAGCTCACTAACCTTTGCCCCCTGGGTTTAAGTGATTCTCCTGCCTCAGCCCCCTGAGTAGCTGAGATTGCAGGCATGCACCATTACGCCCAGCTAAATTTTGTATTTTTAGTAGAGACAGGGTTTCATCATTTGACCAGGCTGGTCTCCAACTCCTGATCACGAGTGATCTACCTGCCTTGGCCTCCCAAAGTGCTGGGATTACAGGTGTGAGCCACTGTGCCCGAACTTAACTGAAGATCTTTAAGAGTCTGTGATCCTGTAGCCACAGGCACCGCTACCATAGGATAGGTGTGAATGTTGTGGTCAACCCAGTCTAAGTCTCATTGTTAAAGCGAATTCTGCTTCATTCTGAGGCTCTCAAACATTCAGTCCAGCTAAAAGATTCTTTTTGCTCTGCTTGTATGCTCCTCAAACACCATTTTTATGTAGCAGTTATAAATAAATGTCCCACTGTACATTGAGAAGCCACTGTTTGGTTTTATACATGAGGCCTGCAGGTTTGGTTAATGTGAGTTTTCCTCTGAGAGAAGGACCTGCTCTATATGAGTTAACAATATTACATTTCTAGGCATGGAGGAAGGAGGGCAGAGGTAAAGTCTTGGATGGCGGTTTATTAGTAAAGTCAGGACAGCCCTATCATGAGGGAGCTTCATGGAGGAGAACCATTCCTGCTTCTATGGGGTACAACATATTTCAGCTCATTCCATTTAAAGCCAAGAGTTTCAAAACATTGCATGATAGAAATATACCCATAGATAATTCTCTTCATTTTATTATATTTCATTATTTTGAGACAGGGTCTCATTCTGTCTCACTGCACTCAGGTTAGAGTGCAGTGGCATAATCACAGCTCACTACAACCTCAGACTTCTGGGTTCAAGTGATGCCTCCACACCTCAGCCTCCCAAGGAGCTGGGACTATAGACACGCACCACCATTTCTGGCTAATTTTTATTTTTTTTTCTTGAGAATGGGTCTCATTATGTCACCCAGGCTGGTCTTGAACTCCCTGGCTCAAGCAGTCCTTCTGCCTTGGCCTCTGAAAGTGCTGTGATTCCAGGTGTGAGCCACATGGCTAGCATACCCACAGATATTCTTTGAAGGAGCAGCTAGGGTGAAATGTATGTAGAAGGGCTAAGCAATTTCTAAGTGGCTTGTAATGGGCATGCATTAAGACTGCTTGGTGCAGCCTGGGGATGGATGAAGGCAGGTGCCGGAAATAGGGGCCAGGCTATAGCCTCAGAGCAGATGTTCATCCTGGACTGGTGTATTAGTGACTAGAGGCAATTCTGCATCATTTAATTTCCCCCCTGGCAGATGAGAGTGACTTGAAGATGTACCCTCAGTTCTGTGGTTCTATGTTTGTAGTCTGTAGTAAATGGTGAAAAGCCCAGAGAAAATAATGTACATTGCTCAACCTGAGTCCAGAGGGAATAAAATGGTCCTTTGTATGATTCTTTTTAATTTTCTCTATGTGTTAGGACAATTATCGTGGTAGCTCCTTCCCCAACATTTTCTCTGTTCAGTAGCTGCTTCAGCTGTCCAGGACTAGCACCATGATTGCATGGGGTCAGTAGGAGCCCAGGATTTTTGCTTAGATATCCTTAGTATGTGCTCCTCTCTGTGGTTTCAATATGGCTTATGCACTGTTGATGTAGGGCAGGTGAGCCTCAATTTTGGAGCTCACCTGCCCTCCAGCTACTTTCCTGGCCATGGTCTAGGCAGGAAAGAGAAAAAGGTGAGATGAGATAGTGTGTTCTACCAGAGTGAGCCCTCTTTAAGAAACTTTGCAGAAAGCCCACTCAACACTACATCTTATTGGCTAGAATGGTGTCACATGATTACCTTCAGCTGCAAGGAATTCTGGGAAACTTTTTTTTTTAAAGGATGGTCCCTTGGTAGCTGGATTTCTGATGGAAATGAGGAAGGCTTGGTAAGGCTTGGTAACCGGGCATCTCTGCCATGGCTTTCAAGGCAGAGACTTGGGCTCCATCTAGATTTTTCCATTCCCTCACCCTTCTTCTTCAAGAAACCAACAATTCACAGCAACACACCAACATTTCTTTTTACTCACACATCTCCATCCCTTATGCATCCCTGCTGGGTTTGTCTTAGTTCAGAGCTCATTTCACCCAAACTGTTATATTGGGTGAGAATTGCTACCAGTTCCACTACACCCTGTCTCATCTTCAAGTCAGCATCCCTCTGCTTGCAGCCTTTCCATGTCTCCATATTGTCCTTGGGATGAAGAAAGACTGTACAGGTTTCCTCATGATGTAAACTTCGTCTGTGTCTCCAGCTTCTTGTCCTTCTGTTTCCATCTTTGTTCATTTTGCTTCATGGCAGCAAGTAGGGCTGTGCACTCGTGATCAACTTTCACTCCTCTCTTTCTCTCATACTCCACATTTGATCCATCCATGCATTCCAGTGGCTCCACCTTTAACATATATACAGAATAGGACCTCTTCTTGAAAGACAATTGTGTCTGGGCATGGTGGCTCACACCTGTAATCCCAGTACTTTGGGAGGCCAAGGCGGGAGGATCGTGTGAGCTTAGAAGTTTGAGACAAGCCTAGGCAACATGGCAAAACCCTGTCTCTAAAAAAAAAAAAAATACAAAAATTAGCTAGGTGTGGTGGTGTGCACCTGAAGTCCCAGCTCTTTGGGAGGCTGAGATGTAAAGATCACTTGAGCCTAGGAAGTGGAGGCTACAGTGAGCTGTGAGCACACCACTGTACTCCAGCTTGGGCAACAGAGCAAGACTCTGTCTCAAAAAACAAACAAAACAAACAGAATAATTGTTGAGTAATGAATGAATGAATGCTGGATATACAATGTGTTGCATAAATACTGATTCACTCAAAGGTAACATGATGCATGCCCATTGTGAGGATATTACCAATGGCTAGAGCTTTTTATGTTTGTATAATGTCAGGTGTGGGACATATATTATTTCTAATCTTCATAATAACTCTACTAAGTCTATTTTTTAATTTTTTTAGACAGAGTCCCGCTCTGTCGCCCAGGCTGGAGTGAAGTGGTGCCATCTCGGCTGACTGCAACCTCTGCTTCCCAGGTTCAAGCGATTCTCCTGCTTCAGCTTCCCAAGTAGATGAGATTATAGGCATGCACCACCATGCCTAGCTAACTTTAGTATTTTTAGTAGAGACAGGGTTTCACTATGTTGGCAGGCTGCTCTTGAACTCCTGATCTCAAGTGATCCGCCCACCTCATCCTCTCAAACTGCTGGAGATTACAGGCATGAGCCACCGTGCCTGGCCCAAAGTCTATTTTTTTTTTAACTGATGATAATAATAGCTTGTTATAGTTAATAGTTCTTTACTGCTTACTAGGGGGCAGACACTAAGCTAAGTGCTTTACGTGAGATACCTTGTTTAATTCTCACCTCAGTCCTATGAGGTAGCTTCTGTTCTTCTTCCAGCTTCTCCAGATAAAGAAACTGAAGCTAAGGGAGGTTAAGTGATGTCCAAAGTCACAGATGGGCTGGAAGATACTTTGTACTCAGTCTTAGCATCATGCATCTGTAGGACAGGGACTGAAAGAGTTTTCCAAAACTTCTGCTAAGCAGCAGGAGCTGGGCATGGTGGCTCGTGCCTATAGTCCCAGCACTTTGAGAGGCCGAGGCAGGTGGATCACTTACAGTCAGGAGTTCAAGACCAGCCTGGCCAACATGGTCAGGTCTCTACTAAAAATACAAAAGTTAGCCAGGTGTGATGGCATATGCCTGTAATCCCAGCTACTTGGGAGGCTGAGGCATGAGAATCACTTGAACCCAGGAGGCGGAGGTTGCAGTGAGCTGTGATGGCATCAGTGCACTCCAGCCTAGGCAACAGAGCAAGACTCTGTCTCAAATAAATAAATAAATAAATGAAGAAGCAGCAGGTATTCAGGGTATTTACAGGGATTCAGTGTTCCTTTAGATTTTGGTTGACCATTTCATGCCTTTGTTTCTGCAGTTTTATACTCTATCTGTAAAATATTAAAGCCCCTCCATTCCTTAGTGAGTACCAGGAGTTTAAGAGTTGGGAAGGAGAAAATAATTAGGGATAATTATTATAAATGATAATATTTGGCTGTTTCTTTCCAGAGTATAGATTTTTCCTAATCCCCGAGAGAGGCAGTACAGGACAATAATTATTACAGTGTACCCTGGAGTTGTTTGTCTGGTTTCTGATTCTGGCTCTAGTTTCATGAACTTAACCACGTTACTTAGCTCATCTGTGCCTCAGTTTACTCAAAAGCAACGTGAGTGTGGTAATAGTTCCTCTCTCATGGGGTTGCTGTAAGGATACCTTTGCAGAGCCTGATCCTCAGAAAGCAATCTGGCTGGGCACAGTGGCCCATGCCTGTAACCCCAGCACTTCCAGAGGCCAGAACGGGTGGATCACTTCAGGTCAGGAGTTCAAGACCAGCCTGGCCAACATGGTGAAACCCCGTCTCTATTAAAAATACAAAAATTAGCCGGGTGTGGTGGTGGGCACCTGTAGTCCCAGATACTCGGGAGGCTGAGACAGGAGAATTGCTTGAACCTGGGAGGCAGAGATTGTAGTGAGCAGAGATCGTGCCATTGTACTTCAGCCTGTGTGATAGGGTGAGACTCCATCTAAAAATAAAAAAGAAAAGAAAAGTAACCTACAAACATTAATCGGTAGTTTTGTGGTAGCAGTTGCAGTCACATCCCTTTCTTTTTATCACATTAAAAATGTTGACAATGAGATATTTCTAACCTGGTTTGGCCTATATCAGGAGCTGTCTAGTTAATATTGAGATTTTAAGAGGTTTTTGTCCTTGTGAGCACTTCCCAGTATCAGATGAAGAACTTAGGCAGATAAAGTATTTGTCATTAATTACAGGAGCTTGAGTGCTTCCTCAAAATGAGTCAGGATCGCCCAGGCATGGTGGATCATGCCTGTAATCCCAGCACTCTGGGAAGCCAACCAAGGCTGGTGGATATCTTGAGGTTAGAAGTTCAAGATCAGCCTGGCTATCGTGGTGAAACTCCGTCTCTACTAAAAATAGAAAAATTAGCCGGGTGTGGTGGTGCATACCTGTAGTCCCACCTACTCGGGAGGCTGAGGCAGGAGAATCGCTTGAACCTGGGAAGCAGATGTTGCAGTGAGCTGAGATCACATCATTGCACTCGAGCTGGGCAACAAGAGCACAACTTCATCTCCAAAAAACAAAAGGGTCAGGATCCATATTAAAGCAGTGAACGTTTGTTGTTTCTCACTTAGAATTTACTCCCTTCTCTTCTTTTGATAACGGAAACCAGAATTTTCTTTGGGAACTTATTAAACATGCAGATTCTTAGACCCATCCCAGTTCTGCTGAGTCTGAAATTCTGGGGATGGAGGTGCCTAGCGATCTTTACATTTCAGCAGCGTTTTCCATGTCATTCTGAATGCAGACAGAGCCTTAGAACCACTGATCTGGGATTGTGCTACTTGTGAATGTTGGTCTTACCAGTTGATTCATTCTTGTCACTCCCAACTACAACATAGTTGAGAAGCCAGGACATATAATATTGCTCTAAGAATGTAATTTTCTGCAAACCTGGCTGCTGAAACTGCCTGTTGTAATCTGAGATCAGTTTTATCTAATAGCTACTGAAACAACCTACCGTGACTGATTCTAATTTTACCACCACTGTCAGTCACCAATCAGAGCTTTGCCAACTCCCTGAAACCTTACCAATATCAATGCATTTTCTTGAAAAATGGGTGTGTGTGTGTGTGTGTGTGTGTGTGTGTGTGTGTGTATAAAACATTTCTCTTTTAAAATAAAATCGCCAGCCTTTGCTTTGTGCTTCTGACATACCAAAGGCCACCCGGTCTGTGTGTATGCCCCAAATTGCAATTCTTTCTTCAGTGTTCAATTTCAGAGATTCATTGCTGCATTTTCTTTTGACTTTGACAAACTCAAAGTGTAGCTCCCAAACCAGCAGCTCAATCATAACCTTGGAACTTGCTAAGAGTGCAGAATCCCAGGCCCCTTTCCCACACCAACTGAATAAGAATATGCTTTTTTTTTTTTTATGGAGTCTTAGTCTGTCACCCAGGCTGGAGTGTATAGTGGTGCCATCTCAGCTTACTGCAACCTCTGCCTCGCAGGCTCAACCCATTCTTGTGCCTCAGCCTCCCAAGTAGCTGGGACTACAGGTGCACACCACCAGGCTGGGTAATTTTTTGTATTTTTAGCACAAAAAATGGGGTTTCACTATGTTGACCAGACTGGTCTCAAACTCCTGACCTCAACTAATCTACCTACCCTGGCCTCCCAAAATGCTGGGCTTACAAGAGTGAGTTAGTGCCCTCTGCCAAGAATATGCATTTTTAACAAGACCCCCGTGTAATTGACAGGGATATTCACATTTGAAAACACTGAGCTAGGGTACCTGTTCTCAAACTTGGCCTATAAAGCTTTAAACACCACTGATGTCTGGGACCCTCTCTTAGGGATTCCGATTTGATTGATGGATCTGGGAAAGCAGCCTAGGTTTTGGGGACTTCTTTTTAAGCTCCCCAGGTAACTCTAATATGTAGCAAAGTTTGAGAGCCATTCAGCTGGGGTGGTGACCTAGGGCAATATTTCTGCAAGTGTGGTCCCTGGTGCAGCAAGCACAGGCCTCCTTGGGGGAATGTGTTAGAAATGTCAATTCTGGGCTCCACCCCAAACCTACTGAATCGAAAGCTCTGGGGCTAGGACCCAACAAGGTGTGTTTTAACAAGCCCAGCAGATAATACTAATGCAGGCCTGAGCCTGAGAACCGTGAGCCAGGGCCTGGGGACCCTTCCTATATAGCTGGCTGGGGATGGTGATGGGGAAGGTCTTGAGGCTCCCTGATGGTCAATTTGCCAGGGATGGATGGATTTCCCAGGAAGCAGGACTTTGATTGCTAAAACCAGGACAGTCTTGAGCAAACTGGGATGGTTGGTGTATTTCTCAGGGTTCTCTAGAGGCACAGAACTAATGGTATATTATATTATATTATATATATATATATATATATATATGGGGGAGTTTATTAAGTATTAACTTATACGATCACAAGGTCCCACAATAGGCCATCTGCAGGCTGAGGAGCAAGGAGAGCCAGTCCGAGTTCCAAAACTGAAGAACCTGGAGTCCGACATTGGAGGGCAGGGAGCATCCAGCATGGGAGAAAGATGTAGGCTGGGAGGCTAGGCCAGTGTCTCCTGTATTTTTCTGCCTGCTTATGTTCTAGCCAGGCTGGCAGCTGATTAGATGGTCCCCACCCAGGTTAAGGGTGGGTCTGCCTTCTCAGCCCTCTGTCTCAAATGTTAATCTCTTTTGGGCAACACCCTCACAGACACACCCAGGGTCAGTACTTTGTATCCTTCCATCCAGTCAAGTTGACACTCAGTATTAACCATCACAGTTGGTCACTCTAAGTTATGGAAGACTCCGTTTTTATGGAAGTGGCACAGAGCCCATTTCATTGGCCAAAATTCAGTCGTATGGCTGCAACTTTAGTACAAAGGGGGCTGACAAATGTGACCTAATTGTATGCCCAGGAGGAAGAGGAAGGTGCTTTGGTGAGGAGCTAACTGGTCTTTGCCATAGCTCCTAATCACTCCATAATGATCTCATCCTTTAAGTATGCACAGGGGCTGCAAACATCTAAAGACGTCTGTACAAAGCGCTTGTTAGGAAAGAGTACATTCTTGTTCTCTGGGGACGCGATGCTTGCTGCTGGCTTTTCTCTGTCAGTTCTCTGATTGTGACATCAGCATCTGGCATTAGCAGTACAACAGCAAGAAAAAAAATCCCCAAGCCTTCCCCAGCAAGTCTGTTCCCTTGTTGCAGGAGGTCTGCAGCTGGGATGTGATGGAGTGAGCATATGGCTTTAGGGAGGCCCATTTGGTTCACTTAGCAGAGTTCCGTGGCCTGTGAATGTTCAACACATATTAACATTAAAGTCGTCAGGCAGCTGGCCTGATGCCTGCCTCCTTGTGCTGACTGGCTCTGAGGGCTGGCTGTGCAGAAACAGAGACATGGGGCAGATGATCTCTAGCAAGGCTGATGGACAGGAACGGAGCAAGGGGCTTTCTCAGAGCATCACCCACTCCAGAGCATCTCAATTCAGGCTTTCTGCAAATGTCATGTCATTTGCTGAGGCAAGGAGTTTGCACTCCTTTGAATAGAAGGAGAACCAGCCTCCTTCGGTCAGGGGGCTTCTTTGAGGCAGAAAAAATTTAGGACACATGCCTGACAAAGTCTTGGCCTTTAATGAGGGAGAAAAGACAAACTCTGGAATACATTTGAACAGGATTTGCAGATGGAAATACAGTTGGGTTTCTCTGGTGGGCAAGTTTTTAGTAAGGGCCATTTTTTTGTCCCTAGATAGAATCTCCCAGTATCCTGATCTTCTGACCCATGCACAGAGAGGCATCATGTGTGTGGTAGACAGAGAACATTGGGTGAGGACTTAGATGATATGAGCTCCAGCTCTACCCTCTGCCTCTTGCAAGTGCAATTCCGGCTGTACAGGGGCTGCTTGAACCATTTGAGCTATCAGGGCTTAGGGCCGATGAGGAAGAGACGGAGCATGGAAAGAGAGGGGCGGTTAGATGCCTGGCAGCATGCAGGGAAGCCAGAACCCTAGGAATTAGTGAGTTTAGAGGTGTCAACACAGAGCAGGTAGCAGTGTGTCATCTGAAGTGCAAGAGCCAGGAAGATGGAGGAGCTGGAAGTTTTTGACAGAAGTGGATGACTTGGGAACGTTCCATGCTCATGAAGACAGCATCTTTTGAGGGACAGTAAACCCTAGCTGGAGAGATGAACTTTAATCTTACTGAAATGATCTTTACTTTTAGGTATTTTAGGTAAAGTACTTCTCTTTTCTGAAATGTTAAACAAAGGCAAATATTTTCTCTTTCTCTTTTCCTTCTTTCTTACCATCTGTATTAGTTTCCTATAGGTACTATAACAAATTTATACAAACTTGGTGGCTTTAAACAACACAAATTTAAGGCCAGATACAGTGCCTCATGCCTGTAATCCCAGCACTTTGGGATGCTGAGGCAGGAGGATCCCTGAGGTCAGGAGTTTGAGACCAATGGCCAACATGGAGAAACTCCATCTCTACTAAAAATATAAAAATTAGCTGGACGTGGTGGCTCCCAACTGAGGCATGAGAATTGCTTGAACTCAGGAGATGGAGGTTGCAGTGAACTGACATGCCAATGCACTCCAGTCTGGGTGACAAAGTGAGACTTTGTCTCAAAAAAGAAAAAAAAAAACCTCACACATTAATTTTCTTATGGTTATAGAGGCCAGAAGTCTGAAATGAATCTCACTGGGATGAAATTAAGGTGTTGGCAAGGCTGGTTCCTCCCAAAGTTCTTACTTTTATTTCTTCATTTTAAAAATTGTTTGTAGAGACGGGATCTCACTATGTTGCCCAGGCTGGTCTTAAATCCTTGACCTCAAGCAGTCCTTCTGCCACAGTCTTCCAAGGTGCTAGGATTATAAGCATGAGCCAGCATGCTCAGTCTCTTCCAGAGTCTTAAGGGGAGAATGCTGTCCTTGCTTTTCTAGCTTCTGGAGGTTACCTGCATTCCTGGGCTCACGACCCCTTCCTGCAATTCCCCCAACCTCTTGCTTCTGCCTTCACACCTCCTACTTCCTCCTTTGACTTTCTTGACCCCCTCTTGTAAAGATCTTGTGATCACATTGGACCCACCCATCAAGTTCCAGATAATCTCCTCATCTTAAGATTCTTAATCCCATCTTCATACTCTTCATGTCTTCCCATCCTTCACATCTTCACACCCTTCATACTTCACACCCGTCATACCTTCCTATCCTTCATCTTCACACCTTTATATCTTTCCATTCTTCATATCTTCCCATTCTTCATATCTTCCCATCCTTCATATCTTCACACCCTTCGTACTTCACACCCTTTATATCTTCTCATCCTTCATATCTTCACACCTTTATATCTTTCCATTCTTCATATCTTCCCATCCTTCATATCTTCCCATCCTTCATATCTTCACACCCTTCCTATCTTTCCATCCTTCATATCTTCCCATCCTTCATATCTTCCCACCCTTCATACCTTCCCATCCTTCATATCTTCACACCCTTCCTATCTTCCCATCCTTCATATCTTCCCACCCATCATATCTTTCCATCATACATTCTGGGGATTTGAATGTGGATATCTTTGTGGGGGTGGTCATTATTAAGCCTACTGCACCATCCTTCTTTATTTTTACCATTCAAAAATACTTACTAAGGACTTTAAAATGTATCATGTCCATGACTGATGCTGAAGATATATTGATAAGCAGAAACAGACATGATCTTTGCCACATGAACTCAGCTTACACTCTATAGGGGAAGGTAGACAAAATCAAATAGTCACACAAGTAAACATAAAGTTACATGACCATGGTGATGAATGTTGGTCTATGAAACCGAAATGAAGCGGTTTGCCTGATCTAGTTTAGGGAGAGGAAGTAAGACAGGAGGAATGCAATAATCTAGAGCTGGTCTGGGAAAAGGTGGTCTCGAGACAAGCATTGTTCAGAAGAGTACAAATACCTAGGTGGGAGTGGGGGCCATGGGAGAATGAACTAGAGTTACTTCTAAGCTCATGACAGTAACCAACAAATAAGAGAACCTAGAAGTCGTGTTTAGTACAGGCACAATTTGAATGCCAAGTCCAGCAGATGTGGCGGGTAGATCCCAGGAATGGATACTCATCAGACAGAACCAATGTAATGGAGATTCTGAAGATATGATTGAGAGACTAAGAGACTCAGGTACAATCTAATAGCTCTGTTTAAATATCTAGAGTTGTTGGTACTGACTAAATGTTTTTATTTTTTAATTTTTAATTTTAACTTTTTTTTTTTGAGGTAGTCTCACTCTGTTGCATAGTCTGGAGTGCAGTGGCACGATCTCAGCTCACTGCAACCTCTACCTCTCAGGTTCAAGTGATTCTCTTGCCTCAGCCTCCTGAGTGGCTGGGATTACAGGCACCCGCCACCATGCCTAGCTAATTTTTGTATTTTTAGTAGAAATGGGGTTTCACCATGTTGGCCAGGCTGGTCTCAAACTCCTGACCTCAGGTGATCTGCCTACCTTGACCTCCCAAAGTGCTAGGATTACAGTGTGAGCCATCCCACCCAGCCAGACTGAATGTTTTTAATCCGTGCAAAATGTATATGTTGAAACCTAATCTCCACTGTGATGGTATTTGGAGGTGGGCCCTTTGGGAGGTGATATGGTCAGAAAGGTAGAGCCCTTATGAATGGGAATTGTGTCCATATGAAAGTGTCCCAGAGGAGCTTGTTGTCCTCTTCCATCATGCAAGAACACATGGAAGGCAATATCTATGAGGAATAGGCCCTCACTAGACATCAAATCTGGTGGTGTCTTGATCTTGGACTTCTCAGCTTCCAGAACCACGAGCAATACATTTCTACTGTTTACAAACCACCTGATCTAAGATATTTTGTTTTAGCAGCCCAAATGCACAAAACCAAACAAAGCATAAGATTTTAGGCCAAAAGAAAGAAGAACATTAAGAAAAAATAGAGCTATCTAACAATAGTATGCTTTGGGGGAAAGTCTCAGAGACAAATCGGACCATCTATCAGAGTTACTTACTCAGGTAATTGGGATCGTACTGTATTCCAAGCACTGTTGAGGATATAGAGGTGAGGAAGACATGATCCTTGTCCTTTGTATGTGATTTTGGAAGTCAAACAAGACCTATTGTTACTGGACAGGGGTCTGGATTCAGACCCCAAGACAGGGTTCTTGCATCTCATGCAAGAAATAATTCAAGGTGAGTCTACAGGGTAGAGTGAAATGAAAGCAAGTTTATTGAGAAAGTGGAGGAATAAAAGAATGGCTACTCCATAGACAGAGCAGCCCCAAGAGCTGCTGGTTGCCCATTTTTACGTTATTTTTTTGATGATGTGCTAAACAAGGGGTGAATTATTTATGCCTCCCCTTTTTTAGACCAAATAGGGTAACTTCCTGACGTTGCCATGGCATTTGTAAACTGTCATGGTGCTGGTGGGATTGCAGCAGTGAGGAGAACCCGAGGTCACTCTCCTCACCATCTTGGTTTTGGTGTGTTTTAGGCAGCGTCTTTACTGCAGACTGTTTTATCAGCAAGGTCTTTATGACCTGTATCTTGTGCCGACCTCCTATCTCATCCTGTGATTTAGAATGCCTAGCTGGCTGAGAATATAGCCCAGTAGGTTTCAGACTCATTTTACCCACCCCTATTCAAGATGGAGTTGCTCTGGTTCAAATGCCTCTGACACTATGGCCACAATAATGATGGAGCATTTTATTTTATTTAAGAAGGATTAAGACAAGATGGTCTGAGGCTCCAGAGGAGAGGCAATCATGTTAGCTTGACTTGGGGGATCAGGATAGGCCAAAGAATAAACCAATGTTATACCAATGGGGGTATCAAGTTGAGCCTTGAGCACTGGGAGAAGCTTGAGAATTGGCATTTTTTGGCAGAAAGCAGGTCCACAAAGGCCTGCAGGTGGGAAGGTATAGGGTATGTTCAGCACACTATGAATTATCCTCTACAGCCAAGAACCAGAAAAACGAAGGTGACACAGAGAGGGACTGTTATAAACCTACCTTATTTCATGGCCCCATTTTCCCATGCCAGTGTTCTGGAAACGATTGCCTTCAGAGAGTTGAGTCATCCTAGCAACATGGAATGAGTAACGCAAAGTTGTGTTAAGTCTTCTCCAAGAGACAGTATGTCTCCCAGGCCAGATTAAGGCTTGATGGATTGTGTCGGCATATCTAAATAAAGCATTGCCCATTAGCCAGTCATGGAAGCATGACGGGTTAGTCATCGAGCAAATGCTGGCAGTGCTACAGGCAAAATTCCACAGGGAGAGACCTTGATGGGAAGACGAGAAGGATATGTGTTTAATGTCAGGGAGAGCCTTGTTGGGAAGATGATTGCTCATGCCATGGAAACCTGATGCCCAAAAACATACTGATCCTAAAACAAGCTCCCCTTGATTCTGCAGCCATGCTCCAAAGATTCTGCTGATGGGTTGAATTTCCTGCCAGTTTTCAAACAGGGAAATAGTGTTCAGGCTTTAAAAAATGTCTCATCAGCTAGAAGGTTACTCTGGTTTTTTCTGCATATCAGCTTTTTAGATGAATTTCATCAGAATAAATCTGTTTCTAGGAGTCAATAATTTGTGGTCGGAGGGAGACTGGGTGGTAACACTGACATGCTGTGAAATCATCAAGGCTCCGTCACTTTTTTGGGCCTCTTGGTGGCCACCTGGATGGACTTTTGTTCATGGTGGCAACCTGCTCTCATGGCCTTCTCTGCCAGCCATTTGCTTATTTGCTCTTAGACCCATGACATGCCCTTCTCTTACTCTGTCCTGTGAGCAAAATCACATTTTCCAGCCATCCCTGGACAACTGTCTTCTGGCTGGGCGTAGCCGATAAGGGAACTGGCGGGAGATGGTGGGGCAGAGAAGTCTTGGTGGCTAATGCTGTTCTTCCAGGACTTGGCTACCTGTCCTCACCACCACAGGTGCACTGTAACTCCAGCTTCTGTCCATGTACTAGTTTCTAGGTCCTAGCAACTCAGACTCTTCTGTCTCTGCAAACCTGGGGCAGGGGATGGGAGTGTAGGGGTCAGGGAACAGTTATTTCCTACTGTCTTAATCTCTCCGTTGTCTCATTGTCCCCTCTTAGATGTCTCGGATCTTTCATTCCCTTTGTAACAAATCTCCTGTGTAAAACTCCCTGTTTTTCTTTGTGAGATGGATTCTCATTCTGTCATCCAGGCTGGAGTGCAGTGGCACAATCTTGGCTCACTGCAACCTCTGCCTCCCAGGTTCAAGTGATTCTCCTGCCTCAGACTCCCAAGCAGTTGGGATTACAGTATGCACCACCTTGCCTGGCTAACTTTTGTATTTTTAGTAGAGACAGGATTTCACATGTTGGCCATGCTGATCTCCAACTCCTGCCCTCAAGGAATCCACCCTCCTTGGCTTCCCAAAATGCTGGGATTACAGGCATGAGCCACTGCATCTGGTCAAACTCCCTCTTTTTCTAATATTTGAAGTGACTTCTGTTTTCCTAACTGGACTGTGATTAAATCCATTTCCATTCAATCTCCTCGGTTACTTACAGTGCAGACCCTCCAATACTAGCCTGGAAGGTGTGGAATTTAACCCATGGGGTCATCCTTCTTAGTTTGGAGCACAAAATAACTAACCATCCATCCGTCATACATTTTCTTGGGTCATCTGTTTCACCTGTAAATTTGGGACAAACACAATAGCTGTGATTTGTATGCTAAGACAAAGGCTGACACATGGTTGTGCAGAAGTCAGGTGATTTTAAGAAAAACCAGGAGACTTCAAAGTATGTTTGCACTTTTAAGATGTCAGTGAGTATCCTTTTCTGTTAGAACTGCTTTGGAGGAAGTGTTGAAAGTGTTGCCGTAAACCAGGGCTTGGCAAACATTTCCTGTAAAGGGCCACATGGTGACTATTTTATGCTTTGTAGGTTATGTATGATGTCTGTTACAGTACTCAGTTCTGCCATTGGTGTACCAAAGCAGCCATAGCTCTTATGCAAATGAATGACTACGGCTGTGTTCCTATAAAACTTTATTAGTAGGCCGGGTGTGGTGGCTCACATCTGTAATCCCAGCACTTTGGGAGGCTGAGGCAGGCAGATCACTTGAGATCAGGAGTTTGAGACCAGCCTGCCCAACATGGCGAAACCACATTTCTACTAAAAATACAAAAAAAAAAAAAAAAGCCAGGTATGGTGGTGGCGGATGCCTGTAATCCTAGCTACTGGAGAGGCTGAGGCAGGAGAATCGCCTAACACAGGAGGTGGAGGTTGCAGTGAGCAGAGATTGCACCACTGCATTCCAGCCTGGGCAACAAGAGCAAAACTCTGTTTCAAAAAAAAAAAAAAAAAAAAACAACTTTATCAGTAGCAGGCTGGTTTTTGCCCTCACTTCTGTATGAAGCAATGAGTGGTGGTGGTGGTGGGGATGGTTAGGGACGGTTAGAGATTCTTTCTTTTTTTTTTTTTTTTGAGACAGTCTTACTCTGTTGCCCAGGCTGGAGTGCAATGGAGCGATCTTGGCTCGCTGCACTTCCAGGTTCAAGCAATTCTCCTGCTTCAGCTTCTCCAGTAGCTGGGATTACAGGTGCCCAACACCACGCCTGGCTAATTGCTGTATTTTTAGTAGAGACGGGGTTTCACCATGGTGGTCAGGCTGGTCTCAAA
The DNA here is from genome assembly GCA_036589455.1 of Ateles fusciceps. Taxonomy (NCBI): domain Eukaryota; kingdom Metazoa; phylum Chordata; class Mammalia; order Primates; family Atelidae; genus Ateles; species Ateles fusciceps. The sequence continues at coordinate 2,065,342 of JAZHEH010002812.1, forward strand.
CTCCTGACCTCAGGTGATCCGCCTGCCTCGGCTTCCCAAAGTGCTGGGATTTCCTTGCTTTGTGTGTTTTATCCAATTCTTTGTTCAAAGCGCCAAGAACCTGGGCATCCTCCACTGGTATCCTGAGCACCTTGGTGTTAATGTCAAGAGGTCTGGCAAACGTAACTCAGGTGCAGGCTGTTTGAAGAGATGCTGGTTCAGCTGTTTTCTAACCAATCATAACTCCTGTAGAGATCACTCCAGTTGTTCCACTTCTGGGTGAATTTTAGGAATCCTTAGGTCAATATTACTCCATTCTTTCTCCTTGGTACCTTTAACTTTTACCGGAATCGCCTCTGTTGCCTCATTTTGTTCTCTGGTAGGCTCCATGAAGTCAGCTGGGCTCTGAGCCATTGACTTTCCTGTTCAATTGAGAAAGCGACTCAGGGCTTCTCTTACCGTTTCCAGTGACTGCCACTTTCTGCATGGGCAACCCCAGTGAATGTTAACTAATTAGCATTTGCAAAGCGATTCTGGTGGCTAGGGTGAGAGCCACCCAGAAGGGCCAGGTATAATCACTGTTATATCTGTGGCTTACATAATTCCTGGTCCACCCAGGAATGATTTTTTAAGCCTTGTTAATTGAGGGAATGACAGTGTGAGTGCTGAAAACCAGCTGTGGTTTTAAGTGCTACAAGCTTTTCTGTAGGTGGTATAGGGCTGGGGGTACATGTTGATGGATGTGCTGGAGAAACTACAGCTCAGGTTCCTGTGCAGCTGCTTTGAGGGAATATTGGACAAAGGACATTTCTAAGCAGATGTGCGATTAGCAATTAGATGATGTTAAAAGTCATCTGATCAATGTTTATGCATGGATAAAAAAAGATACTCCTTATACTTCTATGACCTGAGTAAAATCAGAACACCAGTGTGAATTGCCTGTAACAAATTCTGGGGCTAGAAGTTCAAGGACCCAGTAAGACCTAGTATTTGACAGATTGGTAAGGTAATTGTAGTTTACAGTAATCTATTGTATATTTCAAAGTAGCTAAAAGAGAATAATTTGAATGTTTGTAGCATAAAGAAAAGACAAATATTTAAGGTGATGAATATACCATTCATACTGATCTGAGCTTTAAAAATTATATGAATGTATTAAATTACTACCACATGCACTCCCAAAATATGTACATCTATTAGGTATCAATACATATTAAAGAAATAAGTCAAAAGACCAAGAAGAGAGCAAATTTGAAGTGACAGTGTCTGACACTCGGTAGGTGTTACTGGGCAAATGGGCTCATTGCCCAGTGTGCACAGAAGCCAGCACCATGGTACCAGCTTTAGAGAAAAGAAAGGCTTTAAGTCTGGCCAGGAAGGAGACAGGTCTTGGGGATCAAATCCGACTCCCTGATTTAGGGTCTGGGCAAATTTTAAGGGGTCAGAGGGCAAGGGAAAGAATTTCAGAAATTTGGCTTGGCAGAGTCTGATTGGAGTGCTTTAAATTTGGCAGTTTACCGTAATGTATGTTGAAGTGGATTTTAGTGCCAGATATTCCTGGCCAATGAACCCCTCACTTTTGTTTGTTTTTTAAATTGAGATGGAGTCTCTCTCTGTCACCCAGGCTAGAGTGCAGTGGCACGATCTCAGCTCACTGCAACCTCCCGCTCCTGGGTTCAAAGAATTCTCTTGCCTCAATCTCCTGAGTAGCTGGGACTACAGGTGCACACCACCAGTAGATGGGGTTTCACCGTGTTGGCCAGGCTGGTCTTGAACTCCTGACCTAAAGTGATTTACCTGCCTCAGCCTCCCAAAGTACAGGGATCATAGTCATTAACCACCACCCCTAGCCTGAATCCCTCACTTTTAAAGGAGTTTCAACAGTCAGATTCTGGTCACATCCCAGGTTTCTTGGTTCCATGGGCAGGAATTGTTGATTTCAGGTGTTGTTAGGGGTCAAATCTTTTTCCATTACATGTGCCTAGGTTTCATGAGTCATAGTTTGGCTCTGTTATGCCTACAAAGAAGCTTAACTTTTGCTAACGACAGAGCAGGCCCAGTTTGGGCTGGTCCTACATAGATACTTAACAAAAGCCTGTGAATGAATGGATGAATGAATGCATACGTGCGTGACATGACTGAACTACCTATTCCCAAGTTCTTTTACTTGAGGAAGAATTTTTTGGCTGGGTATGGTGGCTCATACCCGTAATACCAGCATTTCTGGGAGGCCAAGGCAGGAGGATTGCTTGAGGCTAGGAGTTCCAGACCAGTGTGGGAAACATTGTGAGACTCTGCTTCTACCAAAAAAATTTAAAAATTAGCTGGGCGTGGTGGTGCACACCTATAGTCCCAACTACTTGGGAGGCTAAGACAGGAGGATTGCTTGAGCACAGGAGGTTGAGGCTGCAGTGAGTTATGATAATTGTACTCCATCCTAGGTGGCAGAGTGAGATCTTATGTCTGAAACACACACACACACACACACACACACACACACACAATTTTTTGTTTTCCTCACTAGACTCTAGTGAGGCTCCCTCACTTGCTGAATATTCCTAAATTACCTATTTTCAGACAACTCAATGTATTTTTAAGAGGTCCATTTACCTGATTTACCTGGTTTGTTGAGGGATGGATCCTCACCAATTACTGTCTGCCTAGTGAAAGTGAAGTGTCAGTGTAAAAGCACTGAACACTGATGAGCTTCTCTATGAGGCAGGCATTGAGCTAGACTCATCAACAGAATAGCTTTCTAACCTCCCCACAGCACTGTGACTTGTTATAACCTCCTTTTAATGCCTGGGAAAGGATTGCTTAGAAGATGGTGGGAAGTTTCCAAAGTCAGGTAGCCAGGATGTGATGGAGCCAGATTCACACCCAGGTGACTGTGACTCTAAACCACATGGTGGTCACAATCCAGGAACAGCAGACTAGCAAGCTCCCTAAAGTGGTCTGTGTATGGATTTTTTTTTAATAGCAATTATTATTATTATTATTTTTTTTGAAATGGAGTCTTGCTCTGTTTCCCAGGCTGGAATGTAGTGCTGCGATCTCGGCTCACTGCAACCTCCATTTCCCGGGTTCAAGCGATTCTCCTGCCTCAGCCTCCCAAGTAGCTGGGATCACAGGTGTGTGCCACCATGCCCAGCTAATTTTTGTATTATTAGTAGAGGCAAGGTTATACCATGTTGGCCAGGCTGGTCTCGAACTCCTGACCTCAAATGATCTGTCCACCTTGGCTTCCCTAAGGGAATTACAGGCAGGAGCCACCAGGAGCCCACTGCAATTATTTTTCAATTTAAATTTGAATGCCCTTTGGAGGGGTGTGCCCTCCCCATAGGGAGGGTGCTTCACTGTTTCCTCCGTGTGATTTTTAGGAAGGGCAGTTTTTCACCTTTGTATGATCTGTCTAGCCCTGGAGGCATCTGAATTTGCTCGCCCTGCAGAATAGGACATGCAGGGGGCTTCATTTTCTCCCCGTGGGTCACACACCTCCTGTACCATCTTTGCACTTGAATGGAACGTTCATCTGTTCTCCTCTGGCCTTTTCTAACACTTGTCTCAGAGGCCAAATTGTCTAATCGCACCATGAGCAGTGAGTGAAAACCTTAACAATCTCTGCTCCATATTTGCGAGAGAAAAATGATTACTCTTCACATTAAATGGGTATAGTGTTCAATCCAGTGTGTAACAGGGGCTGCAGTGCCAAGAGACCCATCGATGCGAGAAATCAAACATTTGTTCAAGGAAAGCGGGCCAATCAGAGGGTGTGCTGCAGGTGGAGGTGGAGGCCAGGAACCTGAAGGGGGAGGGGGAAGGTCTTGATGGATGTGATTTGAAAAGGGATAGAGAGGCAATGGAGTCTCAGCTTCCAGCTGGGCTGTGCCAGAAAGCTGGGCTGTGCCAGACAGCTGGGCCGCTGACGATATGCCCCTTGCCCAGCAGGGAGGCTGGTGCCCAGAGCTTTGACAGGTGCCGGGGAAGGGTGAGCAATGCTGGAGCTGGAGGAGAGAGCTAGTGCTTTTTTTTTTTTTGGCTTGTTGGTGGTTAACACATGAGGCTGCTTGAGCTTAATGAATGAGGCAGGCTGGTACTTCTCGTGGAACCAAAAGCCATTCCTGGGCTCCATCCTTTTGCAGGGAAGCATTGAGAAGAAGCAACTGGCAATGGGAACAAAATGGACAATGTAACCAGGGACCCTCCTGGATTTAACCTTGGGTGTTTCTTCCCCAGCAATGAGACCTGGCCTTGCCCTTGTTTACCTGCATTAGCAACACACTAGAGTAAAGCAGCTGTCCAGATAATCAGCTTTGTTTTCTATGCAGACATTCTGACTAATGCTGAACATGGACTAATGCCCATAGCAGGAAAGAACAATGATGACATTCATGAGTCAGCATTTGAGCCGTGCTGCTGCTGTCAAGGCTCATTATTTGTTGCTTTCAAGAGGGTTGCTTTCGCCTGCAGCAACGCCGCCGCCAACACCCTCGGGTAAAGGAGAGTGCATGTGGATTTGCCCTGGTGTGTTTGAATTTTCCATCTTTGCATTTCTTGGCAATCTAGGCAGAAGACTGGGAGGTGTGGGGGACTCGGCCACACTGCAGCCATCTGCTGGCTAGGCAGGTGCTGCGAGCTGCTTCGGTGGGTGGCAGTGCACACCCATTTACAGTCTTGTCATTAGCAGGTGGCTGCTCAGAGTTGGGGTGGAGGGGAGGTTGCCTTGGAGGCCACGTCTCTTGGTGCTGAGAAGGCCTTCTAAGGAGGCAACCAGGAGTTCCACCAAGGACAGCCATTCTTGACCTTTTTTTTTTTTCTTTTCCTTTTTTTTTTGAGACAGAGTCTCACTCTGTCACCCAGGTCGGAGTGCAGTGGCACAATTTTGGCTCAGTGCAACCCTTCAACCTCCGCCTCTTGGGTTTAAGAGATTCTCCTGCCTCAGCCTCCTGAGTAGCTAGGATTACAGGCACTCACACCACCACTCCTGGCCTATTTTTGTATTTTTAATACAAAAGGAGTTTCACCATGTTGGCCAGGCTGGTCTCAAACTCCTGACCTCAAGTGATCAGCCCACCTTGGCCTCCCAGAGTGCTGGGATTACAGGTGTGAGCCACAGAGCTCAGCCCATTCTTGATCTTTTCCAACTGAGTTTTATTGGTGCCCTATCTTTCTATGAACAATTTTGCAGAAATGTATCAGTTGCATTTGCAACGTCAGGAACTTTGATCCTTTAGTCTTATGTCTATTAGATTAAAAAAAAAAAAGAGCTCCTTTAAGAAGGCTAAGGGGTGGGTGAGGGAATGGATGGGACTCAAGGTCCTTCCTGGCCCACCTGTATTTTTGGGTCCCATGACTTGGAGCTGTCATATAAGCTCAGTCTGCACCATAACTTGAGTACTACACAAGGAAAAAATAAATGAAGTGAATCTTCCAAGTTGTGCTTTAACAATTGGATTTTATAATGGTTCTCCCCTGGTTGTGGACAACCTCTGCTATTAACCTCACATGCTCACTAAATGAAATGAGGTAAGTATTCATCAAAACTGCTCTTCCCATGTTCTTTTCAAACAAGAAAAACAAAAACAACAGCAAAAATCAATAAAGCTTGTTCCAATTTGATACATGACCAGGAGCAGCATGTTCATGAGCGCGCGTGTCTGCCGTCGGCTGTGCTGTGGAGCATCTCCCTTTTGCAGAGAGGAATACTGAGGCAGGGGAATGGCAGTCAGCGCCCTGGGGACCCGGAACAAGAGACAGAGTGTCAGAAAAGAGGTTTCAGCCGAACCTTCCTCTGCTCGGTCCCCTGGCAAACAGCTGTTTGTCAGGTGTTTACATTCAGCAGGGCCTGGAGAAACTTGAGCAATTAAAAACAAAAAGCCTCCTATCCAACCGTAGCATTCCCTGAGCCGAGCTGGGTTTGCAGCTTGTAATGTGTTATTTATTTTTGGTTTTAATTGCTGGCAGTCCCAGAAACATTAGTGTTATATATAGTGCTGGGCTCAGCAGGCATAATTAAAAGGCGGGGGCCCTCGTGGTCGGTAGTAAAATACCAAGTGCAGGCTGTTTAAGAAAAACGTGCCAGTGATTGGCCATCAGCGAAACACAGGGTGGCAGAGAAAGGACCGAAGAGGAAAGCTGGGTAGAAAAATCACACTGAACAGGAAAGGTTTTATGCACAGGCTGAGGTTTGCTGAGTTGTGGAATAGAATATAACTTATTTGGATCATGCTTCTAAGTAGCACCATGGCTCAGAAAGAACCAGTGTTTATCAAATGCAATATCAGACACTCAGGTCTGCATAATCTTACTTAAAATTCCTGAAACCCCGGCTGGGCGTAGTGGCTCATGTAATCCCAGTACTTTGGGAAGCCAGGGCAGGTGGATCACTTGAGGTCAGGAGTTCAAGACCAGCCTGGCCAACATTGTGAAACCCAGTCCCTACTAAAAATATATAACTTAGCCAGGCATGGTGGCACATGCCTGTAATCCCAGCTACTTGGGAGGCTGAGGCATGAGAATTGCTTGAAACTGGGGGATGGAAGTTGAAGTGAGCTGAGATCACGCCATGACACTCCAGCCTGGGTGAGAGAATGAGATTCTGTCTTAAAAAAAACAAAAACAAAAAACAAGGGGCAGGGCACAGTGGCTCACGCCTATAATCCCAGCACTTTGGGAGGCTGAGGTGGGTGAATCATGTGAGGTCAGGAGTTCGAGACCAGCCTGGGCCAACATGGTGAAACCCCATCTCTACCAAAAATGCAAAAATTAGCCGGGTGTGGTGGCGGGTGCCTGTAATCTCAGCTACTCAGGAAGCTGAGGCAGGAGAATTACTTGAACCCAGGAGGTGGACGTTGCAGTGAGCTGACATTGTGCCACTGCACTCCAGCCTGGGTGACAGAGCAAGACTCCATATCAACAACAACAACAAGAAACAAAACCAAGGGCCAGGCACCGGAGCTTACTCCTGTAATCCCAGCACTTTGAGAGGCTGAGGCGGGAGGATCACCTGAGGTTAGGAGTTTGAGAGCAGCCTGGACAACGTGGCAAAACCCCATTTCTACTAAAAATACAAAAATTAGCCTGGCATGGTGGCAGATGCCTGCAATCCCAGGTATTCAGGAGGCTGAGGCAGGAGAATCACTTGAACCTGGGAGGCGGAGGTTGCAGTGAGCCGAGATTGCACCATTGCACTCCAGCCTGGACGACAAGAGTGAAACTCTCTCTCCAAGACAAAACAAAACAACCACAAAAACTCCTGAAACTCCTTCCAGGCTGGTGTGCAGCTTCCTCTCGATCTCCATTCCATAGGATACTAAACTGAGATTGAGAGGAGACCAGCCCTACCTTCCTCAAGGAAGACAACACGAAGCACAGTGTTTTCAGTGGCCATCCCTAGGAGGAAAATCATGGACAGTTTTTTCTTTCCCTTTCTGTTTTTGCCCTAACATTTGGGGAAGACATGGGAGAGCAGAAGAACAGCAGGATAATAAGGGTCAAGGGAGAGTGGGAGTTTGTGCTGAAACCTAGAAAGCAGAGGGAGAGAACTGCTAGACACGTTAGATGTATTGTCTCTTGTAATTCTTTGCTCATTTTACAAATAAGGCGGATGAGGCTCAAAGAGTTGAAAAGGAACATTTACGGCACATGAAATAGGTCCCATTCATGTACCCATAATACATACATAACTATGCCAGTGTGATAGTACCTTATTTATGCACCAGTTTACATGAAGCACTAAGGTAAAAGAACTGCCCTGTACCTTTCACTTAAAATTTATTCTGTGGGCTGGGCACAGTGTGACTCACATCTGTAATCTGAGCACTTCAGGAGGCCAGGGCCGGTGGATCACTTGAGGCCAGGAGTTTGAGACCAGCGTGGCCAACACTGTGAAACCCCATCTCTACTAAAAACACAACCATCAGCCAGGTGTGGTGGTGGCCGCTGGTAGTCCCAGCTTCCGGGTTGGTTGAGGTGGGAGAATCGCTTCAACCTGGGAGGCGGAGGTTACAGTGGGCTGAGATCGTGCCCAGCCTGAGCGACAGATCAAAATCCTGTCAAAAAAAAAATGTGGTTTTCTAAAACCTCATTTTGAATAATAATCAACCGCACAGACATTGAGGGCACACAGTAGGGCATCTTGGGCTGTACACAGCTCATCATAGAACATCTTTCATTGGAGGAACTCAAATAGTAATAGCAGTTAGTGTTTAGCACATAGTAAGTGCTAACTAAATATTGCCTGGAACAAGTACTGCTTTCATTTGCTGACTCAGTTAATCCTCTCAATAACCCTGTGATAGTAATATTACCATCCTCTTTTCACAGGGAACATAATAGAGGCACAAAGAGCTTAAGAAATTTGCTCAAGTTTATACAACTAAGGGAGGAGTGGAGCGTGGGTTGTAATTTAGACAGCATTGTCGCAGAATGGAGCACACAATCTCTTTCTTTCTTTCTTCTGGTTACCTCCCTTCTTTCTTCCCTCCCTCTCTCCTTCCTTTCTCTCTTTTCTTTCTCTCTCTTTCTTTTCTTTCCTTCTTTTCTTTCTCTCTCTCTCTCTCTCTTTCCCTTCCCTCCCTTCCTTCCTTCCCCTGAGGCCAGCCTGCCTTCCTTTTTTCCTGCCTTCCTTCCTTCCTTCTTTTTGAGACAGGGTCTTGCTCTGTCATCCAGGCTGGAGTGCAGTGGGTTAATCACAGCTCACTGTAGCCTGGATCTCCTAGGCTTAAGTGATTCTCCTACCTCAGCCTCTTGAGGAGCTGAGACCACAGGTGCATACACCACCACACCCAGCTAATTGTTTTATATTTTGTGGAAATGAGGTCTTATCATGTTGCCCAGTCTGATCTTAAACTCCCGGGCTCAAGTGATCCTCCTATCTCAGCCTCCCAAAGTGCTGGGATTACAGACATGAGCCATCGTACCCAGCTGAATAAGACTCTTAACCACGCTACTATGTCTGTTGTGGGCAATTGATAACAGTCTCTCCAGAATACTAAATATTAGCCTTTCAGAGGTACTGGAAGCAAGGCAGCATGATGGTATTGCTCAAGAGTGAGGATGCTTTCTGTGGAAGTCCAAGTAGGCATGCTCAGGGGAGGTAATGGGGTGCTGATGAATAGGGGCCCAGAAGCAGGTAAATGCCCAGGGAGAAGCTGAGAGGGAAAACCATTTCCTGGCACAGGGCCATGGCCTGCAGTGTGACCGGCTGTGTCCTGAATAGGGCTCTTGGCTCAGGGATGAGCAGGGGCTGAAGGCCAGTTCTGGTTGCACTTGCCAAGCCATGCATTTGCCCCGAGGCAGTGTCTATCCTAGCAAGGCCCAGAGAACCAGAGGGTTCCCAAGCTATGTACCCTTCAAACTCGATCTGCTCTGGACGCTGCTTTTCCTAATTTGCATCATGGAATCCCACGGCTACCCTCAACCCTGATGTGCCAAATAGAGTGGAGGTGCTCCCCCTGGAACCCACAAATATCCCAAAGGCCTGGAGTCCCTTTTCCTTGATCTTTTTTTGAGACAGAGTCTCACACTGTTACCCAGGCTGGAGTGCAGGGTTGTAATCTCGGCTGGCTGCATCCTCCACCTCATGGGTTCAAACGATTCTCCTGCCTCATCCTCCCAAATTGCTGAAACTACAGGCACCTGGCACCATGCCTGGCTAATTTTTGTATTGTTAGTGGAGACGGAGTTTCACCATGTTGGCCAGGCTGGTCTTGAACTCCTGACCCTGTGATCCACCCGCCTCGGCCTCCCATAGTGCTGGGATTACAGGGGTGAGCCACTGCGCCTGGCCCTTTCCTTGATCTTTACTCTTTTACTATCTCCATCTCAAGTAGTCGCTTAAGTGCCCAGCCTGTGGCCAGTGATGGGTTCCTAACTATAGCTATTGAAGTAATTGGAGAGCTAAAGAGAGAGACTGGAACTTGGCCCAGAAAGTGATCATTGGTTTATTTCTTTTTTAGATATAGGGTCTTACTCTGTCACCCAGGCTGAAGGGCAGAGGTGCAGTCATAGCTCATTGCAGCCTCTACCTCCTGGGCTCAAGTGATCCTCCTGTCTCAGCCTCTTGAGTAGCTGGGATGTGCCACCAAGCCTGGCTTATGTTTTATTTTTTGTACACATAGGGTCTTGCTGTGTTGCACCCTGATGTGCCATACAGAGTGGGGGTGCTCCCCTGGAACCCACAAAGATTCCAAAGGCCTGGGAATCCCCTTTCCTTGACCTTTTTTTTTTTTTTTTTTTTTGGAGATGGAGTCTTGCTCTGTCACCTAGGCTGGAATGCAGTGACGTGGTCTTGGCTAGCTACAACCTCCACCTTCTGGGTTCAAGTGATTCTCCTGCCTCAGCCAGAAAAGTTTCATGATGGTCTGAAACTTTTGGCCTCAAGCACCTCGGCCTCCCAAAAGTGCTGTAATTACTGACATGACCCACTGCACCAGACCTACCTGGAATTTTAAAGTCACTTTATCATATATTGTGTTTCTCTAAATCTTGGTAACTCATGGAAAAGCTCATATAGCAAGCTTAGAGTCTACTGATCCCAGTGTACCTTTGCACCAAGATCTGGAAGGAGATAAAGGTTAAGACTTTGGTGCCAACTAGGTGCATGTGCTAAATAGGGATCCGATGCACAGGCTGTCACATGTTAGGGTCTGAGACCCCTCAGAAACTCAGGAAATGCGTGGGTGTATATTCATAGAGGCATCTGAGGGGCGGTTAGGAAGGAGAGTGAAGCTTGCAAGTTCAGAGGACTGTTTCTCAACTTCGATGCAGCCCAATCCTCCAGGAAATGTAGAGTAAACGGCAGGCTGACTTTTGGAAAACAGGGTGTACTACCCAGTCCTGGCCCTTTTATGTACCCGTAATACATGCATAAATCTGTGCATGTGTGATAGGACCTTATTTATCCATGAATTCTGTGTGTGTGTGTTTTAGAAACAGGGTCTGGCTCTGTCATCCAAGCAGGAGTGCAGTGGTGCGATTATCGCTCACTGCAGCCTTGAACTCCTGGGCTCAGGTGATCTTCCTGCCTCAGCCTCCGGAGCAGCTGGGACCACAGGCATGCACCACCATGCTCGGCTAATTTTTTTTTTTTGTAGAGTTGGGGTCCTGCTATGTTGCCTAGGCTGGATATTCTGTGTCTTTTTCATCTTTGTATTCTCTCCCTCTCTCAGTTTATCCAGCCAGTGATTAGCACGGTGCCTGGCACAGACTGGCTGCCATCTCCATTTGCTACCCGGCTGTCTGTGGATTGTTGGTCTGTATCAGATCTGAAGGGCTCCATTGTACTCATTGCTTCCCAGTGCCAGCTCCTGCGAGTGAGGGAGTTGAACTCGGAGAGCCTTGCCCACGACTGAGCATATGAAGCATGCCAGTCGGGAGCCCTTAACAACCCAGTGGGGAAAAGCAAATGCAATTTCTCCTCTTGGTGTTTCTTCAAATGCCTCACAAATTGGAATCATTTCGTGTCTGAAGGCTCATTAGAAAATGTTTCTAAAAGGCAATGCAGCCCATTAAGGCTCATTCTGAAGAGTGGTTTTAAGTTCTTCACGTTCGCATCTATATTTGTTAAAGATCAAGTTCAATTTTTGAAATTGCCAGATGTCTTGGCTCAACTACAGGGTTTAAGTCAGAACTCTTGGAGGACACTCTGCTTAGTAATAAGAAAGTTACTATCCCCTACTAAAGCCCAACATTTTAGCCAGGGGAATCATTATTACTGCTTAAAAATCAGAATTGCAGATTGAATTAATTTTATCTGAAGTGTTTTCTATAAAATGACTGATCTCAAGTTTCAGTAAATTTAATAGATCTCAGCTGCCGCTTTTGGTACCAGTGGTAACAGGGTAGGTTTCTGGATGTTTGCTAATTCTTAGCATTTGTCAGTTTCTCCTCTCTTCCTTCCCCTTCCCGCCTCCTTTCTTGTTCTTTGTCACTTTCAATCACTGGCTTTTAGTCCTGAGTTGTGAATTTTAGAGATTTGATCCTAAGACAAATAAACGTGGTATATTATATCTTCAATTTTGGTTTTTTGGTTTTTTTTGAGACTGAATCTTGCTCTGTCACCCAGGCTGGAGCACAGTAGGGCGATGTTGGCTCACTGCAACCTCTGCCTCCAGGGTTCAAGCGGTTCTCCTGCCTCAGTCTCCTGAGTAGCTGGCATTACAGGTGCCCACCACCACACCTGGCTAACTTTGGTATTTTTAATAGAGACAGGGGTTTCACCATGTTGGCCAGGCTGGTCTCGAACTCCTGACCTCAGGTGATCTGCTCACCTCGGCCTACAATCTTCAGTTCTTTATGAGGGAACTAAAGCAGAGTGAAGAAACTAAAGCAGAGTAAAGCATCAAGCCCTCCTGATGTCCAGTAATTCCACACCCCTCTTAGAACAGCGCTGTTCACAATAGCAAAGTTGTGGAACCAACCGAAGGGCCAGGTCAGGTCCACTGAGGCTCTGGTCAAGTGGTATCCTGAAAGCTCAGGTTTGAGTGGGTAGGTGGCTCTTTGGAGTGACCAGAAGCAGATGAAGTCAAGAAGACAAGTGGAAATTGTGTGCAAGATACAGTTTTGCAGGTCAGACACATAGCCTAATATGTGCTTGGGATCCGTGACAAGCGAGGGCTTAGGGAAAGATTACTGACACACGAAAGTTCAAAAGACACACGTCAGAACTGCTATCATTAAAAATCCAAAAAATAACAGATGCTGATGTGGATGTGGAGAAGAGGGACACTTACATATTGTTAATGGGAATGTGAATTAGTTTAATCTCTATGGAAAACAGTATGTAGCTGTCTCAATCCGGTGGGGTCCAGCAGTCCCACTACTGGGTATCTGTCTACCCAAAAGAAAAGAAAAGAAATCACCGTATGAAAAAGACACCTGTGGGCCGGGCACGGTGGCTCATGCCTGTAATCCCAGCACTTTGGGAGGCCGAGGCAGGTGGATCATGAGGTCAGGAGTTTGAGACAACCCTGGCCAATATGATGAAACCCCATCTCTACTAAAAATACAAAAAAATTAGCCAGGTTTGGTGGTGCATGCCTGTAGTCTCTAGCTACTCAGGAGGCTGAGGCAGGAGAATCACTTGAACCTGGGAGGCAGAGGTTGCAGTGAGCCGAGATGGTGCCACCGACACCAGCCTAGGGGACAGGGTGAGACTCTGTCTCAAACAAAACAAAACAAAACAAAACAAAAACACCTGCAAGCGTATGTTCTCGCAGCACTGTTTACAATAGCAAAGTCAGGGAACCAACCTAGGTGTCCATCAAATGTTGATTGCATAAAGAAAATGTGGTACATATCCATCATGGAATACTATGCAGCCATAAAAAAAGGAATGAAGTTATGTCCTTCGCAGCGACATGGATGGAGCTGAAGGCCATTATCCTAGGTGATTGAACTCAAAAGCAGAAAATCAAATACCACATGTTTTAACTTATAAGCGAGACCTAAACAGTGAGTAAAACATGGACATAAAAATGGAGGTAATAGACACGAGGGAATCTAAAAGGGAGAGGGTGGGAAGGAGGCAGATAAAAAAGTTCCCTACTGGACACAATGTGCAATATTTGGGTGATGGGTTCACTGGAAGCCCAGTATTCACCATTAAACAATATACCCACGTAACAAACATGCACACGTACCCCTGAATCTAAAATTTAAAATATAAAGTAGAGAGAGAGAGAGAAAGGGCTTTAAGGAACAAGGAAAGAGTGTGACTGCCTGAATGCAGATGCTGGGCTAACACTGTGCTATGGTGTCCAAGTTTCTTTACTGAGTCGTCCTGGCCGTAATAGTAGGTGGGCCTGATTCCATAAAGCAGTTAGGATAGAAATGGGACTTCCAGGCCCTTAGGGCACCACAGTTTTGGTTCTACAGAGCCTTCCTAGGATACATTATACATAAACCGTTCTCTGATGTTTCCATTGGCGGATGTCTTTATTTGCTATTAGCAGTTGATCCTAGAAATTTCCCAGGAAGGTAAGCCCAGAGGCCTTTGAATCTAACCAACCAAATAAATGAACGAATGCATGAACAAAGGAATAAGCCGTAGTGCAAGTTTTCTGTGCTTCCATAGATAATAGATATTCTAAAATTGTAGAGCTTAATTAGGCCCTCAGAAATTACTTCCTCCAATTAAGCTTATTTTAACCAATGGAAGTAACAAGCCCTAAAGACCCAGTAACACCAGCCAGTCAGTGATGGTTTCTGGACCCAAGGCCAGCTCTCCCACCTATTTTAGATTTTTTTTTTTTATACCGACTGTCTCTATCAAATTTTTAACCCTTACCAAGTTTAACTTCTGATAATGTTTGTTTTTAATTTTTAATTAATTAAAAAAAATTTTTTTTTGAGACGGAGTTTTGCTCTTGTCGTTCATGCAGGAGTACAATGGTGTGATCTCGGTTCACTGCAATCTCCACCTCCTGGGTTCAAGCGATTCTCCTGCGTCAGCCTCCTGAGTATGGGGATTACAGGCATGCATCACCACCTCTGGCTTATTTTTTCTATTTTTAGTAGAGACGGGGTTTCACCCCGTCGACCAGGCTGGTCTCGTACTCCGAACCTCAGTTGATCCACCTGCTTCAGCCTCCCAAAGTTCTGGGATTGCAGGCATGAGCCACTGTGCCCGGACCATGATAATGTTTGTTTTCAATGCAGACTTCCGGTGGAAATGCTCTTTGGATATTCTGTGTGTCTGGGCACTTTGTCTTGTATATAGGGTACAGACCTGTGATGTAGACGCAGCAATTCTTCATATTCTCCAGAGACACAATTTCAAAGCCAGTCTTGTCTGCATTTACCTTTACCTTCTCTCAAGCTCTGATCTGTGTTAGAAATGTCGGTCGCATAGTTAAAGAGAGTGGGAGAACACGGCGTCTAATGGTTTTGGAAACAGTGATTTCTGGATTTAAAACGTGGTCAAGCCCTTTACTAGATATGCGAGCTATGGACAGCTTTCATAACCTGTCAGCCACTTGGTTTTCTCAACTGAAAAGTAAGGAAGACAGTAGTGCTCACATCTTAGTGTTTGGGGGTGTTAGAGAGAAAAAATGACGATACCTGTGAGGGCGCGGTAAGACTTACTGGCCAGGACGGTGGCTCGTGCCGGTCATCACAGTGCTTTGGGAGGCGGTTGTGGGAGGACTGCTTGAGCTCAGGAGTTTGAGGCCAGCCTAGGCAACATAAAAGACTCCATCTTTTATTTTTTATTTTTTTGAGACAGAGTTACACTCTTGTTGCCCAGCCTGGAGTGCAATGGTGCGATCTCGGCTCACTGCAACCTCTGCCTCCCTGGTTCAAGTGATTCTCCTGTCTCAGCCTCCAGAGTAGCTGGGACTACAGGCTCGCACCACCACGCCTGGCTAATATTTGTATTTTTAGTAGAGATGGGGTTTCACTATGTTTGCCAGGCTGGTTTTAAACTCCTGACCTCAGGTGATCCACCCGCCTCAGCCTCCCAAAATGCCAGGATTATAGGCGTGAACCACTGCACCCAACCACAAATAAATATTTTAAACAAATTAGCCAGGTGTGGTGGCATGTGCTTGTGATCCCAGCTACTTGGGAGGCTGAGGTGGGAGAATTGCTTGAGCCCAGGAGGTTGAGGCTGCAGTGACCCATGATTGTGCCACTGTACTCCTGCCTCAGTGATACAAGAAAACCCTGTTTCAAGCAGAAAAGAAAAAGAAAGGCTATTTAGGTGGAACTATCATAATAAATACACAATAAATAAATACAGTCTCAAAATTCCACTGAGATGGGATTTTGCAGTGGGGAGGAGAGATTGGGCTCACTGTCAGGTACAGCATGGGTAAGTGGGAACTGATATCCAGGGGTGGGGTCAGTGGATGGAAAACTGCCAAGAGGAAACACGAGAGAGAGGTAAGGGGGGGTTCTGGATAAATCAACCTACCAGAATTCTTGCCGAAAACAGGCCAGGAATATTAGACATCACCTCTGAGAGACTGTAAAAGATGAGGAGCCTAATCAGATGGTGAGGGTGACCCAATATTGAGGGTGGACTTATTAGGGTTCCTGCTAAAACTGGATTCTATAAGGAAATACATAGATGGCCATGGAAAAGTTTCAGGAGCCTGACTAAAGCCGGTTCAGGTGATCTGTCCGCAAGATGTATTAAAAGGTAAGAAATCATGCCTGTATCCCAGCACTTCGGGAGGCCAAGGTGGGTGGATCACGACATGAGTTGAGGAGTTCAAGATCAGCCCGGCCAATATGGTGAAACCCCGTCTCTACTAAAAATACAAAAGTTAGCCGGATGTGGTGGCATGTGTCTGTAATCTCAGAGGCAGGAGAATTTCTTGAACCCAGGAGGCAGAGGTTGCAGTGAGCCGAGATTGCGTCACCGCACTCCAGCCTGGACAATAGAGCGAGATTTTGTCTAAAAAAAATAAAATAAGGTCAACTCAGGCACAAAGCAGCTTCCCAGATTAGAGTCCACCTGGTTTCCTGAGCCTGGGCGGGTTGCAGATTGAAATACTTACATAGCCGAGGGAGGCTGGCTGCAAGTTTGACTTATTGATGCTGATGGGGGCTCTAGGAGTCTTGGCCTTGCAGCCTTTCCTATTCCAAATTTGTGTTGCACTTGGGGTCTTCAGGTTTGAGAAAATTCCCTAGGGTCCTTTGAGCATGTCGAGGACCACAGAGTTATCTGTCAGACTCTGTGAGGCTGACTATTGATCACTCCCAATGGCTCAAGGAAATCACAGGCCTCATGCCTTTACTTAACAAAGCAGAGAGAGAGAGTCCCTCTTTCCTTGGAGAGACTTGTATACCACTGATCTCGTTCCTGTAGCAATAATCCACAGTCAAACAATATATCTTTCTCTCCCATTCAAGATTCTTAGTCTTTGGAACAAGATGATTTTACAAGAGAGCTGTTGTAGAGATAAATCTCTCTGTCTGAAAGCATCGTGTACTTAAATATAATCTGCTGTGCAAAGCAGGTGGATTTTCCAAATCAGATTCGTTGGAGGTGTGTATATGCATGATGCAGGTTCACTTCACAAGTGACTTTAGATACATTTATTATTATTTTAAAATATTTTATTTAAAATACAGGTTCAGGCCAGGCATGATAGCTCATGCCCATAATCCTAGCTCTTTGGGAGGCCGATTTGAGAGGATTCCTTGTGACTAGGAGTTTAAGACCAGCCTGGGCAACACAGTAAGGCACTTTTTCTACAGAAAATAAATAGAAAAATAGCCAGGTGTGGTGGCACATGCCTGTAGTCCCAGCTACTTGGGAGGCTGAGGCATGAGGATTGCTTCAGCCCAGGAGTTTGAGGCTGCAGTGAGCTATGATTGAGCCACTGCACTCTAGCTTGGGTGACGGAGCAAGACTTATAGTAGTAATAATAAAATAAAGGTTTATTAATTTAAATAATGAATGTATATTACCTGTCTCAAAAAATCATTTGTTACCGGACAGGATAGAATCTATCTCTACAGCAAAAGGTAGTGACAAAATGATTACTGCAAAAGAAAAAGGAGGTATTTTCCAGCATTTCCCTACAGCTAGTCTTTAAAACAAGATGTAGATAAAAAATAATTCTAATTCTACAAGCATGCCACAGACATTGTTGTGAGGGAAACAGAAACAGCATCAAATTCACGGAGTAAAGAGTAAAAGGACCTTTTTACAGGACACATCTGATCTCACTCTCCAGTCCAGATGGAGGCCCTCTTATCAGTGTGGACTGCGTTCTTCTATGCCCTTTGATATGCATTTTTTCATCCGATGAGCATATATCTAACCATACAATCTCAGATGTGTAAGAAATGTCATGTTTTTCATTTTCTATAACTAAGTGTGATATTGATTCCGAAGCTCCGAAGTTCTGTCAAGCAGGCAGAAGATCTCACTGCAGACATTTCAGGGTTCCAGCATTGTTTGGGCCAAGTGATAAAGGTCTTCTGTAGTGCTAAGGCAATGGAAGATGCTCTCAGAATTGTGGCCATTGGTTCCCACAGGTTGCTGTCCCTTTTCCCCATTCTGTTGTTCTTGCTAAATTATGGGTCTCTCTGCTGTGACCTGCTTTGCACAGGGCAAAAAAGTCTGCGTAGGCTATGAACCAAGAACCTAAGGACACGCCGCTCAGCTGCCTCTCCAAGTTTCTGCTGCTTCCCCCAACTGCTGGAGAATGAAACTTGGGTCCCAATCCAGAAACTCCAGACTGTTCACTTCCTGCTCAATCTGGGGCATGTGTCCTTTCCAAGTCTCTTCATCCGCGAGAGGCTTTTCCTGTTCTTCTGTTTAAAGACTCAGCACCATTTCATTCATGAGGTCCAATAAATCTTTTCCAGAACAAGAAAGATCCCCAGTCTTCAGGCTATGTCTGTTTCTGCCCTTTGCAAACCCCTGGGCCTAGGAATTACAGAGCTCAGCTACCAGTGTGAAATAAGAAGAAAGGAGATGGGTGGCCATAGGAAAGACACATGTAAATTATCCATGCACTTAACGTTCTCACTGTGTCTACACATCTTCTTCCCCTAAACATGTTTATCCCCTAGCTTCCCCATGTCAGTTAAGCCTTGCACTTTTCTTTCAGTTGCTTTGAACAGAAAGAAAACAGTCTCTTTTTTTTCTTTTATACTCCACACTCACTCCATTGCTAAATCCTGTTGGTTCTACTTTCTTTTCTTTTTTTCTTTGTTTGTTTGTTTTTTGACAGAGTCTTGCTCTGTGGCCCAGGCTGGAGTGCAATGGAATGATCTCAGCTCAATGCAACTCAGAATCTCCTGGGTTCAAGAGATTCTCCTGCCCCAGCCTCGTGAGTAGCTGGGATTACAGGCACCCGCCATCATGCCTGGCTAATTTTATATTTAGAGATGGGATTTTGCCATGTTGGCCAGGCTGGTCTTAAACTCCTGACCTCAGGTGATCCACTCACCTCGGCCTCCCAAAGTGCTAGGATTATAGGCGTGAGCCACTGCACCCAGCCCTGTTGGCTCTACTTTCTAAATGCAGCCAGAATTCAACCACTTGTCACCAGTTTCCCGGCCTCATCTTGGTTCATCTTCTTCCACTCACCAGCATTTCTTTCTGGATCACCTTAATAGCCTCCTAAGTGGTCCTCCTGCTTTTACCTCTTCCTCCCAATAATCTGTTCTTAGCACAGCAGACAGAGTGGCCCCAGTGAAACAGAGCTCACATCATATCCTATCTCTGTCCAGCACAGCAATGGCTTGTTGTCTCATTCAAGGTCAAAGCTGAAGACTTCAGAACAGCTACTGAAGACCTGTGAGATATGGTCCCCATAGCTACTGACGATCTATGAGATATGGTCCCCACTGCCTCTGTCTAATTGTGTCAACTCTACCCATTCTGCCCTATTCCTGGCTCTGTGCTCTTTGTAATGGCCCTTTACCTGCAATGATCTTTCTCCATCTATCAACATGATGATCAACTTCCTTTAGGTCTCTCCTTTCTCTTACTACAGTATTCAAAATTGCAATGTCCCCTCCACAGACACTCCTTTTTCCCTTACGTTGATGTACGTTTCTCTGCAGCTCTCACCACCATTTGATAAATTGCATATTTTGCTTGCTTATTGGCTTCATGTTGATCTCTTCCTACTTTTCTCAAAACTACAAGGACAAGGACTTTTGATACTTGGTTCACTGTGGATTCTCCAACTCTCAGAACATTGTTGGGCATGTTTTTGGAGATCTACAGATATGTGTTGAATAAGTGAGTAAATTAATGAATGAGTTGTACAGAGGTATACTATTTTCTGCTTCTGTGTCCTATATGAACTCAGTGGCATTATGGGGGATGTTTCTACGATTTGCTCTTTTTTTCTTTTTAATCATAGATTTTGATGGTCTTTCCATGACGGTACATAAAGAAACACATCATTTCTTTTTTACAGGCTACAGTAGGATTCCATGGTATAAATATAACAAAGAATGTTCAACTAGTTTTTTACTGATGGATTTGTTGGCAATTTTTCTCTATTATCAACAACGTTGACTCTTTTGCATTCAGAGTATTTCTCTAGGATAAACACCAAGACGTGGAATTGCCTCGTGAAAGAGGTGAAGCAAATTTTGACAACCTCATTTGCATTTCGACTTGTTTTCCCTCCCAGGAGAGAATGTTTATAATCCAATCTTTTGTCTCTCCCCTCCCTAATTCTTTTCTCTCTCATCCTTGTTGGGGGAGAAAATTTCAATAATTTGTCGGTGGCAGTACAATTGCTGGGAGCGTAATATTTTCAGCTGCTATATACATGTGAACCATGAGTTGGAGTTTTTGCAGAATCAGCCTGGATGAATTTTTCCTTTTTTTCTCAACTCCTTTGGCATTTAAAGTCTGTACTGCCCAGATTGGGGCTGGATTGTACATTCTCTCATAGTATTTCATGGAATTAATCTTACTCCTCAACTAGGTGCTTAACTCCTTGATAACAATGGTAATGTCTCTTAGTCCTACAAGTTATTGCATCCTCCGAGTCTAAGCAAATACTAATCATGTTGAGAGTGTTCATTGGGTATTTCAGCAATTTTGTAATAGTGGGAGGCTTCAGGTTGGCCATAGAGTTTGAGTAGAGCCATTGGGAAAGTGTTCAAAGTCTCCAGATAGACAAATCAGGGAAGCATGTTCTAGATAGAGGAAAAAGAATTTGCGAACATGTGGAATTGTGGAAAGACGTGGGTGGGATGGGGTGGGGAAACTGCAAGTCAGTCTCCATAATGAGCCTTCAGTTGGCAGGTAAAGGAGTGGTCAGAAATGAGTTGGAAAGAGTAGACTGGGACCTGGTCTTCAAGAACTATGAGGCCATGTATATTTGTGGGGATATTTCGGATCACAGTCCCATAAGCCCAGTGCACCTGACTGAAGTAGAATGGAGAAGTTATTTGCTTCCATCATCTAGAATGGCTGAGAATAGCTGGAGATACCTGGATTCTGAGACTCTGCAACACCAAATCCTTCTTTCCATTTCGTATCATCTTTCTAGTTTCATTATCATCCGAAGGAAGCAGTGTCTGTCTTCTTAGACTCAGGTGAATGAATCCCGGGAAAGAAAAGGACTGACTTGCCTTGGACCAGGGACTTCTCCCCTTTGACAATGATCAAGGGGCTGTTTGAGATGCAATTTTTTGTTGCAAGAAAGGAGAAGTTCTTCAAATCAAAAGAGGAAAAAAAAATGTGACTCATGCAGCAACCTAAAATTGTATTTAGTATGATTGATTATAAGATTTCGCTTTCCTTCAGCACCTTAAAAGGAAGATGTTCAGGGTTCTGAATTCTTAGTGTTCCCTAGGGAGCCCAAATGGCTCCAGACACCAATATTTGACAAGCTGAAGTGCCTCATTAAAGAAAAACTCTCCACTTACCAAGTCTTTAAAATTAAAACCCATTTGATGGTATTTTACGATTAGAATGTAATCCCAGCACTTTGAGAGGCCAAGGCGGGTGGATCACCTGAGGTCAGGGGTTCTCGATCAGCCTGGCCAACATGGTGAAACCCTGTCTCTGCTAAAAATACAAAAATGAGCCGGGCATGATGCCAGGCATCTGTAATCCCAGCTACTCGGGAGGCTGAGGCAGGACAATCACTTGAACCCAGGAGGTGGAGGCTGCAGTGAGCTGAATCGTGCTGCTGCACTCCAGCCTGGGTGACAGAATGAGACTCTGTCTCAAAATAAAAAAATAAATAATAAATAAAAATAGAATTAGAATTAGAAGAGACATTTGTCCCTCCGAAGTGTAGCTTAAGTGTTGCCTCCTTCCAGGAGACCCCACAGCAATTCTCTTGTCCCAGTTCTTGCTATTTCATAGGCGATAGCTTGGTTCTCCAGCCTTAGAAAGCCGAACAAGGGTAGAATCTGATTTCTCTGTTTCTCTGATCTCTCTCTGGCACCTAGCTTTATAAATGCTCATGGTTGCAAGGATGATTAAATGCCTCCCTGGAGAAACACAAGATTGCATTCTTTAAAAAAGCAGAGGGAGTATCTTGAGATATAAAAAAAATGTTGACAAGGAAAGTGCTGAAATCACCCTTTAATAATTAATATAATATCGTAGGTTTGGAAGAAGCATTATAATATTCAAAGCTCTCTGACTGTCCTAATCTCATTTAGTCCTTATAACAGTCTTGAGTGGGAAGCAGAGAAGCTATTATCCACAGTTCATAGACGAGACAGCATCGGAGAATTGCTTAGCATCTTGGAGATCATTTCATTCCATCACTTTTCTTTTATATTTTGACCCTGCTCAAAAGCCAATTAAATATCCAAAAGCATGACAGCTACCTGGTGGCAAGACAAATGCAGAAACACAGGTTTTCTATTCCCATATCCAGGGTATGGCATCCCAGAACTTTAACTCCTTGGCAACGTCCGAAAGACTTTGCAGTCAATACATAATGGAAGACCTCGGTCTCTGGCAACGCAGAGGGCCATTGCAGAACCAGGGGGGGACAGCAGCATTGCAGCTGCCAGCTGCTGAGTTTAAAATAAAAATCAAAAATGAAATAAGGGAAGTGACAGCAGAGAACATAATGAAGTATATAAACCTGGATAAAGCAGTGCAATGGGTAATAAAAAGTGAAATAGGGTGGAGGGGGGTGAGTGAATTGCAGTCACATATATCACGAATGCATTAAGCAAAGGAGACAGAGAGAGAGGCAGGAAGAAGGAGCTGCTCCATCTCTCGAAACTCATTAGAGGAGTCTCCGAGTGCTTTTTGAGGGAGTTCACTCACTCTCTGTGGCTTGGGGGATTGGCGTGTTGGCATCTCTGCTGTTTTCACAAAGCTCTTTGTGGCCTCAGGACTGGGACTAACACATGATTTCATACTAAGGGTTGTGTAGACTTTACTTGTTTTTTTTTTTTTTAGTTTTTTGAGACAGAGTTTTTGTTCTGTTGCCTGGGCTGGAGTGCCACAGCGCCATCTTGGCTCACTGCAACCTCCACCTCCTGTGTTCAAATGATTCTCCTGGCTCAGCCTCCCGAGAAGCTGAGGTTACAGGTACACGCCACCACGCCCGGCTAATTTTTGTATTTTTAATAGAGACGGGGTTTCGCCATGTTGGCCAGGCTGGTCTCAAAACTCTTGACCTTAGGTGATCCACCGACCTTGGCCTCCCAAAGTGTTAGGATTTAGGTGTGAGCCACTGTGCCCGGCTTTACTAGTATTAAGGTTACTGTCAATTTATGTGTACCTCCCAGGGAGACCTTACCTGGGTGTATCTGGTGGTTGTGTTAGGGAACCCCAGGCATTTCCTATGATATTAACGAGCAGCAGCACACAGGGTCTGAATTTCTCAGAGCCCTGAAATTTGGTACCACGCAGAGTTTAACCAAAGGGTCATTTTTCAAGAGTTATTTTTAATGTTTTTTGGGGGAGAGTCTGGAGGATGGGGAATAATTTTTAACCAGAAGACAAAGTGCTTGCACATAAATCTTTCTAAGCAAACCCATGTAAAGTACTAATGCACTTTATAAGCTGTAAACTAGGTTTTTATTAGCCATTTATGAGCCATTTTTTATGATGCAAGTTTAATATTTAACTATAAAGTTCCCAATGCACTTATAAAGACAGATAGACTCATTCACTTTATAATTCTTGACTTGGATGCCTGGCAAAAGCCGATTGTACCATGTCATTTCAGCAAACTGGGCCAGTTGGGACTTTCGAAACTGGTCTAGGATTAGGTCTGGGAATTGACAGGCACTGGGGTATGTTGTAGGCAGAAGTGGGAGAAGCAGTCAAGTGCAGCCATAAAAATAAATGCACAGGCTGGAAGGTAATTTTTCTTCTGACTTTTCTGGAGCGTGGGGCCTTTATAGCCATTTAGGAAGGGAATATTCTCTAGAGTAGCAATTCTTTTTGAGCAGCGGCTATATATTGCCATTTGATTTTGTGCAGCCTACCTTCTTCCTCATATATCAGCATGGCTGGTATTTTTTATTCAAGATGATGAAAATTAAGTTTCTTTTGAGAATGCCGTGCCATGTAACTAAAATCATAAGAGATAACCAGGAGTGTGATCAGTTTAGGATTGCAATGCTTCTTTTCCCCAGGAAGATAATCTTTGGCATATGGAAAGCGGATGGCCCTTAGTGGACCTCATGCAGAATACATAAAGTATCAATGAAGGCTTCTTCTCATCACAAGCCACACACTGTATTAAATCTCAAGGTTTCTTCTTTGCACCACATGTTTGCAGACTGGAATTTTTCTGGGAGGTGATGGAGCACATTTGAAGGGATCCAGTGACTCCAAAGAACACCAGACAGATCAAAGGTCATAACAACCACTTTTGCTACTAGAAAACCGTGCAATCTCCCTGGGTTCTAAAAGCACTTACAGTTGCTCTGCAAGACACCTGGTGGGTCTTTCTTTCTGGATGGTTTTATTCCATGAGTTTAATCCCCCAGTGTCTCTCTTGAGGCAAAGATTTCACATATTCCAGTACTCCTGCAATCTTAACTAATTACAGGCAGTCTTTGAATCACTATGGTTTGTTTATGAGTTTTTGAGTCATGATGAATTTTATTAGGATGCAACCCCATCATATGTTGAGGAACATCTGTAATTAATTTGTTCCTTCTTGAGCCTCTGTTATGTACCCGACTCTCTCTTAGGCAGTGGAGATATATTAGGCAAATTAAATTTTGTTTCCATCACCATTTCCTGGAGACCTTCACCCATCCACTTTAGACTCTGCCATACCCACTGTCAGACTCCTGAATCAGTTTCATTTTCTCACGGAAAGACCGTACAGTTCAAATAGTCAGCTGCAGAAAAACGAAAAGGTACCTAGTAGTATGTTCAGCCTTCTCACAATAGAAGGTCCCTAAACGTTCTGGACGAGGGTCTATACTAGTTGCCTTAATCTATGTATGCTAGTTGCCTTCATCTAAACTGGTTGCCTTCGTCTATAGCACTATTCTTATCCTATATTTTATCTCTGGGGCCCCTGGCAACCCAGGCTTCCCAGACATCTATCATCTGTTGGTTCTTATCAGCATGTTACTCTGTACAACACAAAATTCCTCCCGCCCTCCCAGCCCCCTGTCATTTTCTGCTCTCCTAAGCCCACTCTTCCAAGCCTCCCAAATCTTTCTGAAGTGTGCTCTGAGACACATCCTTAAGGGGAGACTGTTACTTATCTTAGATACCCCAAGGATGAATGTGTCCTCTTCTTGCTGCTGTTGTTTTTTGTTGTTGTTGTTGTTTTTTTTTTTTTTTTGAGACAGGATCTCACTCTGTTGCTCAGGCTGGAGTTCTGTGGCAGTGGCGAGATCACAGCTCACTGCAGCCTCAACCTCTTGGGCTCAAGGGTTCCTCCCACCTTAGCCTCCCAAGGAGCTGGGACTGTAGGCATGCCGTACTATACTCAGCTAATTTGAAATTTTTTGTAGAGATGGGGTCTAGCTATATTTCCCAGGCTGGTCTGGGACTCATGGGCTCCAGTGATCCTCCTGCCTCAGCCTCCCCAAGTGCTGGGATTACAGGTGTGAGCTACTGCCCCTGGCTGAATGTGTCTTCTTTGCCCTGCCTTGCCATCTCTACACCATTTCTCCTGGGAAGCAGTTGCACCTCGTCAGACTGCTTACAAGCACGATGCCTTTCCTTCCTTGCTATTATTATTCTAGGATTGCTTCTTTTTTTTTTTTTTTTCTTTTGAGGTAGGGTCTTGCTCTGTTACCCCAGGCTGGAATTGAGTGGCATGATTTCATAGCTTACTGCAGCCTCAAACTCCTGGACTCAAGCAATCCTCCCATCTCTGCCTCCTGAGTAGCTGTGACTACAGATGCAGACCACTGGGTCTGGCTAATTTTTCTATTTTTTTCTATAGTTGGGGTCTTGCTATGTTGCCCATGTCTTGAACTGGTCTTGAACTCCTGGACTCAAGCAGTCCTCCTGCCTCAGCCTCTTAAAGTTTGTTCATTTTTATTTCTGATTAGTATTCTATGGTGTGGCTATAACACAGTATATTCACTTATTAAAATATATCTCAGTTTTCATTTTCCTGAATTAAATGCCTTAAGAATGCCATTGTTGGGTCATATGATAGTTGCATGTTTAGTTTTATAAGAAACTATTAATACCTAGCTAATTTTCAAAGTGGCTATACCGTTTTATATTCCCACCGGCAGTTTTGGATGACAAGTTTCTCTGCGTCCTGCCAGCGTTTGATGTTGTCACCACCACGCCCTGCTAATTTTTTTGTTATTTTTAGCAGAGACGAAGTTTCACTGTGTTGAACAGGCTGGTCTCAAACTCCTGACCTCAGGTGATCTACCCACCTCGGCCTCCCAAAGTGCTGAGATTACAGGCATGAGCCACTGCACCCGGCCTGTATTAATATTTCCTCATGATTTTAGTTTGCATTTTTCTCATGGCTCACTATGCTGAACATACTTTCATGCGCTTATTTGCCACCTTTGGTGAAATGTTCCTTCATGGCTTTTGTCCATTTTCTAATGACATAGTTAGATTTTTCTGTTGCTGAGTTTTGAGTTTTTTATTCTAGATATGAATCCTTTGTCAGACACATAGTTTGAAAATATTTTCCTCTGGGCTATAGCTTGTCTTTTCCTCCTCTTAAAGTCCTTGTTCAAAGTGAAAGGTTTTAATTTGATGAGTTCAATTTATTATTATTTTTTTATGAATTGTGCTTTCTGTGATAAACCTAAGAACTCTTTGGCTAGCCCTAGATCCCTAAGATTTTCTCCTATGTATTTTTTCTTTTCTCTTGAGACAGAGTCTCGCTCTGTTGCACAGGCTGGGGTACAATGGCACAATCTCAGCTCACTGCGACCTCCGCCTCCTGGGTTCAAGTGATTCTCCTGCCTCAGCTTCCTGAGTAGCTGGGAGTACAGGTGCCCGTCACCATGCCTGGCTAATTTTTGTATTTTCAGTAGAGACAAGGTTTCACCATGCTGGCCAGGCTAGTCTTGAACTCGTAATCTCAGGTGATCTACCCGCTTTGGCCTCTCAAAGTGCTGAGATTACATGCTTGAGCCACCATGCCCAGCCTGTATTTTTTTCTCAAAGTTTATAGTTTTACATTGGACATTTAAGTCCATGATCCATTTTGAATAGAGTGGGATTTTTTAGTAATATATATTAAATGAGTAATTAAATGAAGCAATGATAGAATGATTTAGGAAGTACATTGCTTGAGAACCATTGTGTAACTAAACTCAACATAGTAAGTTCTACTTCACAAATCATATTTTCTTTTTACAGTAAGACTCAGTAGAGTTGATTACATTAGTCTTGGCTTTGACTTAAGATTTGGCTTAATGACTTTTCTTTCAATAAACTTCAGGCATTTGAGCTTCTGCACTCATTCAGTATAACTCCTTTATAGAAGGAAATGTTTTCTTTGATAGGGGAACCCTCACCAAACAATTTAAAAAAATATTTTGGTATAAATGTCTTCTTTGAAAAGTGTCTGTTCATATCCTTCACCCACTTTTTGAAGGGGTTGTGTGTGTTTTTCTTGTAAATTTGTTTCAGTTCTTTGTGAATTCTGGATATTAGCCCTTTGTCAGATGGGTAGATTGTAAAACTCTTTTTCCCATTCTGTTGGTTGACGGTTCACTCTAATGACCATTTCTTTTGCTCTGCAGAAGCTGTGGAGTTTCATTAGGTCCCATTTGTCTGTTTTGGCTTTTGTTACCAATGCTTTTGGTGTTTTAGTCATGAAGTCCTTGCCCATGCCTATGTCAGGACCTGAATGGTATTGCCTAGGTTTTCTTCTAGGGTTTTGATGGTGTTAGGTCTTATGTTTAAATCTTTAATCCATTTGGAGTTAATTTTAGTGTAAGGTGTAAGGAAGAGGTCCAGTTTCAGCTTTCTGCACATGGCTAGCCAGTTTTCCCAACACCATTTATTGAACAGGGGAATCCTTTCCCCATTGCTTGTTTTTGTCAGGTTTGTCAAAGATCAAATGGTTGTAGATGTGTGGCATTGCTTCCGGGACCTCTGTTCTGTTCCATTGGTCTATGTCTCTGTTTTGGTACCTTGTGTACCTACGCAACAACCCTGCGGGATGTACACATGTACTCCAGAGCTTAAAGTACAATAGAAAATTTTTTTAGTAATATAGGGTCTGGGTAGTTATTTTTATAACAGGTGTTGTTTGTAATCATAAAGTCTTTCTATTTAACGCTATGAAATCCATGGTGGTGTAAGTAGAATCCTCCTATTCATGATAGGGAAATTTTCCATAGGCCAGAAACATAGAACTTACCATTAATCCTATAGTTCCGACCTGAAAGATATGATAGAATCAGATTATAACCGAGGAAAATTGAAATGCAAACATCAGACTTTGAGCTCAAAGCTTTTAATGTCACCTTTTCCCGACTCTCTTTGCCTTCAGTGTTTGACTACTCCTGATACAGATGAGGCGGAAAAAAAATTGTCAAGACCTAGAAAGGAAGCTGAACTTTTATGAGGCTGCCTGACCACTTTTCCAGATAGGTTCCTCTGGTTACTTTGTTTGCGTTTTGTAGGAAGTTAACACAGTGGGTACATCTTTTTTTTTTTGATGGAATTTCACTCTCGTTGCCCAGGCTGGAGTGCAATGTCACGTTCTCAGCTCACTGCAACCTCCGCCTCCCGGGTTCAAGTGATTCTCCTGCCTCAGCCACCTGAGCAGCTGGGATTACAGGAGCCCACCACCACCATGCCCAGCTATTTTTTATTTTTATTTTTAGTAGAGACAGGGTTTCATCACATTGGCCAGACTGATCTTGGACTCCTGACCTCAGGTGATCCATCCACTTTGACCTCCCAAAGTGCTGGGATTAAAGGTGTGAATCACCGTGCCTGGCCAGGGAGCACATCTTGTAGAATGTGAATGCAGTGCTTCCCAAGAGTGGGATGTGCCACAAAGCTCATGGGCCACAGTGTCTGACAGAGGTACCATGTCCCACACTCAGGGCTGGGCTCTGAGGACTGAGAAGTTTAGGAGAGATGAATCAAACAAAATAGCTGCCTTCAAGGGCGTCAGAGGCTGTGAAGGAAACAGATGTGTATGCCTATCTCTGCAGCACAAGAATTCACAAACTTTAATGATTACCATGATTTGAATGATACACCCAATGTAATATACTTAAGAAATGTAAGAAATTAGTGATGGATTCGATTCTTGCAATTTCATTAGGAGTAAACTCTAGAGAAATTTTATCTACTCCCCAAACAATTTCTTTTGAGTTCCACTTGATTTTTAAAAATAGCTTTATTGAAATATAATTCATATACCATGCAAATCACCAATTTCAAATGTACAATTCAGTGATTTTAAAAAGTTATAATAAAAGTGTCTTATAACCATCATAAAAATCTATATTAGAACATACTCATAATGTGCAAAATGAAACTGTGAACCTCTTTGCTGTCATTCCTCATTCCCTCAACTCTCCTAGTCCCTGGAAACCATTAATCTACTTTCTGTTCCTATGGATTTGTTGAGGTAGTTTGGATATTTTCCCTGCCCACATCTCGTGTTGAAATGTAATCTCCAATGCTGGCCTGGTGGGGAGGTGTTTGGATCATGGTGGGGCGGATCCTGCATGGCTTGTGCTGTCTTCGTGAGAGTGAGTTCTAAAGAGATCTGGTCATTTAAAAGTATATGGCACCTCTCCCTTCACCCCACTCTCTCTATCTCTTGCTCCTGCTCTGGCCGTGTGATGGGCCTCTACCCCATTACTTTCTATCATGATTGAAAGCTCCCTGAGGGGCTTTACCAGAAGCTGAGCAGGTGCCAGTACAGTGCTTCCTACAAAGCCTGCAGAACCGTTAGCCAATTAAACCTCTTTTATTTTATTTTATTTTTTGAGATGGAGTCTCCCTCTGTTGTCCAGGCTGGAGTGCAGTGGCGTGATCTCGGCTCACAGCAACCTCCACCTCCCAGATTCAACTGATTCTCCTGCCTCAGCCTCCCTAGTAGCTGAGATTACAGGCATGCACCACCACACCTGGCTAATTTTTGTATTTTTAGTAGAGATGGGGTTTCACCATATTGGCCAGGCTGGTCTTGAACTCCTGACCCCAAGTGATCCTCCCACCTTGGCCTCCCAAAGCGCTGGGATTATAGGTGTGAGCCACTGCGCCCAGCCTAAACTTCTTTTCTTGTTATATTACCCAGTCTCAGGTATTTCTTTATAGCAACACAAGAACAGCCTAATAAATTCATCTATTCTGGAAGTGTCATACAGATGGAATCATGCAATATGTGGTCTTCAGTGACTAGTTTCGTTCACTTAGTGTAATGTTTTCGAGGTAAATCCATGCTGTAATATTCTTTGGTACTTAATTCATTTTTATTTCCAAATAATATTTCATTGTATGGATGTGTCACCCTTTTATTTATCCATTCATCGGTTGATAGACATTTGGATTGTTTTCATTTTTTATCTGCAATGAATAATGTAACTGTGAACATTAATGTACAAGTTTTAGTGTAAATATATATATGTATATCTACCTCAGCCTCCTGAGTTGCTGGGATTCCAGGTGTGCACCAGCCACCACGCCCAGCTACTTTTTGTATTTTTAGTAGAGACGGGGTTTCACCATGTTGGCCAGGCTGGTCTCGAACTCCTGACCTCCAGTGATCTGCCCACCTCGGCCTCCCAAAATGCTGGGATTATAGGCGTGAGCCAATGTGCCCGACCTAGTGTAGATTTATTTCATGTTCTCATTTATCTTGGGTATATGTCTAGGAGTAAAATTGCTGGGTCATATGGTAACTATACATAGCCGTTTAGGGATCTGCTAGCCTTTCCATGGCGGCTGCATCATTTGCTTTTCACCAGCAGCCTATGAGGTTGCCAATTTCACGACATCTTCACTGACATGTGCTGAAATCTATTCATTAAATTATAGCCTCCCTAGTGGGTGGGAAGTAGTATATATTGTGGCTTTGATTTGTGTTTCCTTGAGAGTGAATGATGTTGAGAATCTTTTCATGTGCTTTTTGACCATTTTATATCTTCTTTGGAGAAATATCTATCAAGTTCTTTGCCCATTTTTAATTAAGCTGCCTGTCTTTTTATTGTAAGGTTGTTGGAGTTCCTTGTATATTCGAAATACAAACTTCTTATCAGATATATGATTTGTGAATATTTCTCCGATTTGTGAGTTGTCTTTTCACTTTTTTGATTTTGTCAGTTGAAGCATATATTTTTAATTTTGATCATCTCCCAACTTGGGCCAGGCACAGTGGCTCACGCCTATAATCCCAGCACTTTGGGAGGCTCAGATGGGCAGATCATGTGAGGTCAGAAGTTCAAAACTAGTCTCGCCAACATGGTGAAACCCTGCCTCTACTAAAAATACAAAAATTAGCTGAGCATGGTGTTGTGTGCCTGTAGTCCAGCTACTTGGGTGGCTGAGGCAAGATAATCACTTGAACCTGGGAGGCAGAGGTTGCAGTGAGCTGAGATTGTTCCACTGCACTTCACCTTGGGGTACAGAGTGAGACTCCATCTCAAAAAATAAAAAATCTCCCACTTGATTGTTGTATAATTATTTTTCTACATTAATAAATTTAATTTGCATAATTTTGTTGAGGATTTTTTTTTAGTCTAAGGTCCTGAGAGACATTGATCTGCACTTTTCTTTTCATGTGCTTTCTTTGCCTGGCTTTGGTCAGGGTAACGGTGTCTCACAGAATGAATCAGGAGGTGTTCCTCCCCTCCTCTCCCATTTTTTGAAAAAATTTGTGAAGGCTTGGTATTAATTTTTGTCTAAACATTTGGTAGAATTCACAAGTGAAGCCGTATGGTTCAGGACTTTCTTTGTAGAAAGTTGTTTGATTACTATGTTCTTCATTTGTTATAAGACTATTCAGATTTTTAATTTCTTCTTGAGTCAGTTTTGATAGTTTGTGTGTTTTTATAACTTTTTCTATTTCATCTCACTTACCTAATTTGTTGGCGTACATTTGTTCATGGTGTTTTCTTATAATCCTTTTTATTTCTGTAAAGTCAGTAATAATGTCCCCCTCTGTCATTCCTGGTTTTAGTAGTTTGCATCTTCTCTCATTTTTCTTGGTCAGTCTATCTAAAGGTCTTTCAATTTTGTTGATCTTTTAAAGAACTGACTTCTGGGGTTTATTTTTTCTCTGTTTTCTGTTCTTCATTTTTAAACAATTTTATTCTAATTCATATTATGTTTTTCTTTCTGCTTGCTATGCGATTAGTTCACTCTTTTTCTGTCCAGTATCTTAAGTTGAAAGTTTAAATTATTGACTTGAGGTCTTTCTTCTATTTTAATATAGTCATTTATAGCTATAAATTTTCCTCCAGTTAAGCAGTGCTTCAGCTTCATCCAGTGAATGTTGATAGTTGTGTCTTCATTTCATTCATCTCGGAGTATTCTCTAATTTCCCTTGTGATTTCTTCTTTGACCCATTGATTATTTAGGAGAGTGCTGCTTAATTTCCATGTTATTTGTTAATTTCCCAAATTTATCTCTGTAATTAATTTCCAATTCAGTTGTAATTAGAGAAGACACTTTGTACAATTTCAATCCTCTTAAATTTATTGAAGCTTGATTTACGGTGTAGCATATGGTTTATCCTCAAGAATGTTCCATGTGCTCTTGAGAAAAATGTGTAATCTGCCATTGCTGGCTGAGTATTCTTTATATGTCTGCCAGGTCTGGTTTGTTTATAGTGTTATTCAAATCTTCTATTTCCTTGTTGATTTTCTATTTAGTTGTTTTCTCCATTATTGAAAATGAAAATATTGATGTCTTTAAATACCAGTGTTGAATTGTCTGTCTCTCTCTTCAATTCTGTCATTTTTCTGCTTGATATATTTTGGGGCTGTGTTGTTAAATGCATATGTGTTTATAATATTTATATCTTCCTAATGGATTGACCATTTTTTGAATTACAAAATGTCCCTTTTTATCTCTAATAACATTTGTAAAAAGTCTGTGCTGTCTAATATTAGAAATCTATTCCAGCATTTTTATGGTTGCTGTTTGCATGATATACATTTTCCCGTTCTTTTACTTTCAAACTATGTGTATCTTTGGATTTAAAATATTTCACCTGTAAGGAACATATCGTTGGATTTGTTTATTTACCCAGTCTGACAATATCTGACTTTAGTTTGGGTTGGTTAATGAAGTTCATATTTAGTGTTATTATTTTTTTTTGGAGACAGGGTCTCATTCTGTCACCCAGCATGGAATGCAGTGGTGTAATCATGGCTCACTGCTGCCTCGACTTCCCAGGCTCAAGCAGTTCTCCCATGTCAGTCTCCCAAATGGCTGGGACTACCACATATCTGCCATCATGTCTGGCTAATATTTTATTTTGTTTTTGTAGAGATGGGGTTTTGCCATGTTGCCCAGGCTGGTCTCAAACTCTGTCTTAGCATCCGAAAGTGCTGAGATTATAGGCATGAGCCACCACACCCAGCCTAATGCTATTATTGACATATTGGACTTATGTCTGCCACTATAGTTTTTCCTTGCTATTTGTCTCATATTTATTTTTTTGTTCTTCTGTTCCTTCTTTATTGCTCTTATTTGCATTAAGTGAATGTTTTCAGTGTAACATTTAATTCCCTCAGTAATTTTTTTCACTATTTTTTGAATTTCTTAGTGGTTACTCTAATAGTATGCATGTCAAATTATCAGAATTGAATTCAGATTTATACTAACAAATCAATTGACATATAGAAATGTTCTTCTACTGTAACTCGTACTCTCTTCTGTTTTTGTTTATTATTGTTGTTTTATGTACGTGATGCATTGCATTGTTATAGTTTTATTTCTTCTAAAGATGTTGAGAGAAGAAACAAAACCAGGAATAACCATGTGCTGCATGACATTTCAATGATGGACTCTATATATGAGGATGGTTTCATAGGTTATCACAGAACTGAATTTTTTTTTTTTTTTTTTTGAGATGGAGTCTCCCTCTTCGCCCAGGCTGGAGTGCAGTGGCACGATCTTGTCTCACTGCAACCTCCACCTCCTGGGTTCAAGCAATTCTCCTGCCTCAGCCTCCTGAGCAGCTGGAATTACAGGCATGTGCCACCACGCCCAGCTAATTTTTGTATTTTTGTAGAGATGGAGTTTCACCATATTGGCCAGACTGGTCTCGAACTCCTGACCTTGTGATCCACCCGCCTTGGCCTCCCAAAGTGCTGGGATTTACAGGTGTGAGCCACCACGCCCAGCCAAAATATTCTCATCACCTAGTGACGTGGTAGCCATTGGAACATCGTAGTACCATGCACTACTCATGTGTTTGTTGGCGATGCTGGTATAAACAAACCTACTGCGCTGCCAGTCATGTAAAGTCTGGCACATACCCTTTTGTACAATACATGATACTTGATATTGATAATAAACATCTGTGTTCCTGGTTTAGGTATTTACTAGTCTATCCTTTTAATGATTATTTTAGAGTGTGCTCCTTCCACTTATTAAAAAGTGTTTACTGTTATATAATATGCCGTGTTGCAGGGGCCACAGCCTTGTACATCTCCTGTTTACCATGTCTCTTGATTGCATCCTTCTGTATGATTTAATCTTGTGGTGTTTTGTTCATAATGGACCCACGTATACAAAATCCACTGCTAGGGTTGCCTGTAAGAAGCCACATCAAGTGATTGACCTGGAAACAAAATTAGAAGTGATTAAGGACTACTACGAAAGTGGAAAATCAGTAATGTTGATTGCTTGCCAGTCAGGCACGTCCCATTCCACCATATACAGTCTTGAAGAACAAGAACAAAATGTTGGAAGCCATTAAAGGACTTGCTTCATTAAAGGCAATGAGACTCTTAATAAGGGCCTCTGTAAGACATGGAGCAACTTCTGATAACTTGAATTGAAGACCAGATGCAAGTGTATTCCTCTCAGCACCATGACAATCACAGCCAAAGCAAAAAGTTTGTGATGTTGAAAGAAAAGGCTGAACCTGACTATAATGGTGCATTTACTGCTCACTCTGGGTGGTTTAAATGGTTCATTTTAAAAGAATCACTATCCATTACATAATGTGAAAGTGAGTGGTGAGTCTGAGAGTGCTGATGTGAAGGCAGCTGAAGAATTTTTGGAAACTGTAGATAAGCTGATTCTGGAGGAAAATTACTTGCAAAGCAAATCTTCAGTATGGATAAAACCTTTCTGTTCTGGAAATAGATGTCTGAGAGGACTTCCATCCATAAGGAGGTCAAGTCAATGCCAGGTTTCAAGGCTTTTAAGGACAAGATAACAGTGGTGCTTGGGGGCATTGTTACAGGCTACAAATGGAAACACTTTGTAATCTGACACAGTAAGACCCCCACCCATATGACTTTCAAGCATGCCAGCAAGCACACACTGCCCGTCTACTACAGGGGCAATAAGGAGTCATAGATGACCCAGTGAAATGGAGAAGTATGGTGTAGATGAGAATATACCTTTCAAGATTTTGCCTGTGGTGGATAATGTTCCTGCACATTCTCCTTTTATTGGTGATCTTCATCCCAATATCAAATTAGTATTTCCCCCCTCCAAATACCACCTCTTTGACCCAACCAATGGATCAAATAATTATACCAGCTTTTAAGACCTATTAACCGAGGAGGACTTTTGCTGAGGCTGTTGCTGAAAATGATAAAGACACTGAGAAGATACTGAGATACCCATGCAATTCTGGAAAGATTACCTTTATGGAATCAGGAAGCTGATTCTTTCACTCACTTACCCAGAGCAATTTCTAGTCCACTCTTAGACTCACCACTCACTTTCACATTATGTAATGATCAGGAACCTGATCTTGGGGCGATGTCACCAAGGAGCGTCTTCATGACATCTAGAAGAAGGCCCTCAAGGGGTTTGTCCATGACTTCAAAGGATTTGCCAAGGATGAGGAGGCTGCAACAATACAAGGCTGTGGTTGCCTCGAGTTGGCAAACAACTCTGTGGATGAGGATGGCATTGAAGAGCTCCTGGGGGTGGTTCCTGAGGAGCTGACTAAGGAGGAGTTGTTGGAACTGGAACAGAAATGTGTAGATAAAGAAGAGGCAAGAGAAAAGGAAACAGAAAAGAAAAAGAAAGAAAATCCACAAAGAAGCGTTTAGTAGAAGCTTTTGCAGACCTTGACAAGCTCCTTAAAAGTTTGGGAACATGGATGCCAACATTGAAAGATTTCCTTTAATACCGAGGAATGTTCATTGTGCATTATCTGCCAACAAGTAAATCGATAATGAAAAAAAAATAGAAGCAAACCAAGCTAACCACATTGGATATATTTCTGGAAAGACTGACACCTCCTCAAGAAGAGCCTCAGGCAGGTCCTTCAGGAGGGATTCCAGAGGAAGGCATTGTTATCATACAAGATGACAGCTCCATGCCTGTTAAGGTCCCAAAGACATTCCAGTGGGAGATTTGGAGATGGAAGACATGATACTGATGATCTCATGCTTTATAGTCGTAGGTTACTATATTTGTGTCTTCATTTTTAAGAAAAATATTCAAAAATCTAAAAATAAATTTTAAAAATAAAAATAGAAAAAAGTTTATACAATAAGAATATATAGAGAGAATATTTTTGTACTGCTATGCAAACATGTTTGTGTTTTAAGATGAATGTTACTACAAGAGTCAAAAACTTAGAAAAAATCTACAAAGTTTATAAAGTAAAAACGTCATAGGAAGCTAAGGTTAATTTATTGAGAAAACAGTTTTTACAAATGTTGGGTAGCCTATGTGTACAATGATTATAAAGTCTAAACAGGTGGGTAGTAATGTCCTAGGCCTTCACATATTCATGTTATTCTTTTACTCACTTACCCAGAGCAATTTCTAGTCCTGCAAGCTCCATTTATGGTGAGTTATCTGTACTGCTGTACAATATTTTATCTTTCATACTATATTTTTACTGTCTCTTTTCTATGCATTGCTATGTTTAGATATACAAATGCATATCACTGTGTTACAATTGCTTACAATATTCAGTACAGGAACATGCTGTACAGGTTTGTAGTCTAGGAGCAGCAAACTGTACTATTCCTAGTCTAGGTGTATACTAGGTTGTGCTATCTAGGTTTGTGTAAGTGCATCCTATCATGTTCACACAATGATGGAACCATCTAATGAGGCATTTCTCAGAACACATCCCCATTGTTTAGTGATGCATGACTATGTGTTTTTGCATAGTTGGTTACTTTAACCTTTATATTTTTTGGTTCATTTCCTATGTTCCTGTGGATTCGAGTCACTATCTAGTGTTATTTTCTTACTCTGATATTGCTTTGCTCTCATCTGGCCAAACTAAGCTTTTTAAGCAAAGGAGAAATAAAATCCAGGCTTCAGTGCAGTGACATGATCATAACTTACTGCAGCTTCCAATTCCCTGGGTTCAAACCATCCTCCTGCCTTAGCCTCCCAAAGCCCTGGGATTACAGGCATGCATCAATATTTGATTTTAATTAAACATTTTCTCTCACCCAAGATGCATTTGGGTTAGCTTTAAAAACACTGTTCCACCAAATGGAATAACTTTCTTTGAATTTTGTCTCTTCCTCTAATTCATTGTGTGTCTCTCCAGACACTAGTTGCTTTCTTGGTAACGGGGTTGTAATATTTCTTTCTTCCTGCCTTAAAAGGATTTTAGGTGCTTAAAATGAGATCGTTAATATACTTTAAAAGTATTTTAAAAGATCATTCAAGGTATTGTTGCTATTATAATTAATTAGTGATACGGTTTGGCTGTGTCCCCACCTAAATCTCATCTTGAATTGTAGCTCCCATAAACCCCGCCTGTTGTGTGGGAGGGACCTGGTGGGAGGTAATGGAATCATGGGGGTGTGTTTTCCTGTACTGTTCTCCTGCTAGTGAGTAAGTTTCATGAGATCTGATGGTTTCCTAAGGGCAGCTCCCCCTGCACATGTGCTCTTACTGACCGCCATGTAAGACGTGCCTTTGCTCCTTCTTCACCTTCCACCGTGATTGTGAGGCCTCCCCCAGCCATGTGAACTGTGAGTTAATTAAACCTACTTTTCTTTATAAATTACCCAGTCTTGGGTATTTCTTCATATCAATATGAATATAAACTAATACAATTAGGAAGGATTACAGTGATCCTTCATAACTGCTTCTGGATATAAATGTAAACCAACACATTTTGGAGAAAATCTCTTTCAAGGAAGGTCATGACTTCCATCCCCATTTTGAACCCATGCCCATGCCTATTCAGGTCACAACAAGCTGTTCATCCAGCTAGTGGAGTTTCCTGCAGCTGACATTCATCTCGTGTAAGAGGAGGTGTAGTGGAAAAAACATATGTTTTAAAGTTAGTAATTTGAGACCAGATCTTAATCCTACTAGTTATTCACTGCATCTCTGAGCATCTTAGTGTCACTTTCAGCTAAATGGGCATCTTCTTTCATGGTGTCGTGGGAGGGGTTAAGTGAGCAAGCACTTTGCATGGTCCTGAAACACAGTCCGGACTTAGTGTTAGCCACAGCTCTCCTCTTGAGCACGTACCATGGTCCTTCCTGTAGCCCTTCCTTATGAGTTGATGCCTTCATTTCATTTTCAGGTTCGCCATGGTTCCTGGCATTTTGTAAATAAGAAGTGTTTAGTACAAACATCCAGACCAGGCACAGTGGCTCATGCCTGTAATCCCAGCATTTTGGGAGGCCGAGGCAGGCAGATCACCTGAGGCCAGGAGTTCAAGACCAGCCTAGCCAACATGCTGACACCCCATCTCTACTAAAAAAAGATACAAAAATTAGCTGGGAGTTGTGGTGGGCACCTGTAATCCCAGTTACTTGGGCAGCTGAGACAGGAGAATTGCTTGAAGCCGGGAGCTGGAGGCTGCAGTGAGCAGAGATCACCACATTGCACTCCAGCCTGGGCAACAAGAGCGAAACTCTGTCAAAAAAAAAAAAAAAATTCCATCTGCAAGATGGTTTGAATCTGATGGCACTTTTCTGACATCTGTACTGTGTTTATTAGATTAAGCAGCAGAGCACAGGGCTCTAAGGAGGTGGCCCCCTGGAGTGGTAACTATGGAAGAGGAAAAGGTATGTAGAATGAACGAGAGTCACATGGGCCACATCTGCAAGGGAGTCCCTTGATCCTTGGAGATGGCCTGGACATACT
This sequence comes from Ateles fusciceps, assembly GCA_036589455.1. Lineage (NCBI taxonomy): Eukaryota > Metazoa > Chordata > Mammalia > Primates > Atelidae > Ateles > Ateles fusciceps. The sequence continues at coordinate 2,104,439 of JAZHEH010002812.1, forward strand.
GGGGACTTGGAAGTAAGTTAGGGATGAACAGGAAAATAATGGGACCCGCAGGAAGCAAGACAAAGCTACAGAGACTTATTTCTTTTTTTCATTGTAAAACTGAGTTTTCTGATTCATTGTCCCAGAACTAAAAATGAGCAGAGATCCACACCGGTGCTGCCCCATTCTCTATGCCATCAGACTGATGTTCTGTTATTTTCTTCTGCGGAGGTCATACCTTTAAAAAAAAATTATCTCCTAAATACAGCACGTTAAAGTCATGTATTAAGTAATTTATTTTTTCTCATTTTTATTCATCTTGGCATATCCCGCTGCCAAGCAGAGCTTCTGGTCTTCGTAAGATAAAAGTAAATGGCTTTCTCTGAAAATGCTTCCGTTCTTTTCTTCCTTCCTACCGCACCTACTCTTTCTCTTGTTTTTGAGCTTGTCTCTTTCTAATTGATTCCATCAAGGTGTTAGTCACAAATACGCCGTGCCAGTGACAAGGCATTCGACTCTGCTCTGCCCTGCTTGTCTCCCACTGGTTGTCTTCTGCGTCTCCCGTGTTGTCAGTCAGCTTTTTCCCACACCCAGGAGGCTCGCGTTGTTTGTAGTGGCTGCGGACGGCTCGCTGCTAGTGTCTCAGTGAAGGTGACGTGTTCTACATGAATGAAATAATTATTGACATTGTCATTGAAATGGCAATGTTATGTTGTGCCTCTGAGAAGAAGAATACAGTGTATAGATGTGGGGGAAGAGCAGTATGCCTCCTTTTACATACATCAGTATGTTGGAAGACAGATCTTTTGTCAACAAGTTGCAATTTAACCCACAGCTCTTCAAATGAAGTTTTGCAAAGCTGTGAGACCTTCCCCAATGAAAATGAGGCTGGAATTGCTCTGTTTCCCTTAGATAGAATTTGTCCACTACGAAGAAGAAAAAAGTCATTTCCAGAAAATGCTTCGGTTTGGTCATTGATTTCCTAGCCTCTGTCAAGCGGGGGCAAAAAATTTATGTAAGCAGACTCAGCACTCTCTCATTCATCTCTGAGTTATTTATGACCACGATGTGGAGAACAGTACTAAGTGGGGTCTAGAATTAAGATTACTTATGATCCTGAGATGAGTTCTAGTCTCCAGTGTCTGTTCGTATGACTTTTACCACTGTGTAATTCCTATTATTCATAGGAATAATAGTGGTAAATATTACAGAGGGATTATATAATTCACTGAAATTAACGTGGTTAAGAAAAGGAAGAACCGAAAGTCCAGCAAAGGTCTGCCTAACTTCAAAGTCCATATTCTTTTATTGCATTCTAGTTTTTGTTTGTTTTTGAGACGAAGTCTCGCTCTGTTGCCCAGGCTGGAGTACAATGGCGCGATCTCGGCTCACTGCAACCTCCACCTCCCAGGTTCAAGTAACTCTCCTGCCTTAGCCTCCCGAATAGCTGGGATTACAGACGCCTGCCATCATGCGCAGCTAATTTTTGTATTTTTAGTAGAGATGGGATTTCACCACGTTGGCCAGGCTGGTCTTGAAGTCCTGGCCTCAAGTGATCCTCCCACCTCGGCCTCCCAAAGTGCTGGGATTACAGGCATGAGCCACCATGCCCAGCTGTGATCAGTAATCTTTGATGTTAATATTGGAATTGTTTTGGGACACCAGAAACTGCTCCCATATAAGATGGCAAACTTAATCAGTGATGTTGTGTGTGTTCTGATAGCTCTGCTGACAGGCCACTCACTAATGCTCTCCTTCTCCTTGGGCCTCCCTAATCCCTGAGACATAGCAATACTGAAATTAGGCCAGTTAGTAACTCTACAATGGCCTCTAAGTGTTCCAGTGAGAAAGGAAGAGGTGCAGGTTTCTTACTGTAAATCAAAAGCAGAAAATCATTAAGCTTAGTGAGGAAGACATATTGAAAGCTGAGACAGGCCGAAAGCTAGGTCTCTTGTGCCAAACAGTTACCCAGCTGTGAATGCAAAGGAAAAGTTCTTGAAGGAAATTAAGTGTGCTCTCCAGTGAACACACAAATGATAAAAAAGTGAAACGGTCTTATTGGTGGTAGAAAATGTTAGTGGTCTGGATGGAAGATCACGTCAGCCTCAACATTCCCTGAAGTCAACGCCTACTCCAGAACAAGGCCCTCACTCTCTTCAATTCTGGGAAGGCTGAGAGGTGAGGAAGCTGCAGAACAAAAGTTGGAAACTAGCAGAGGTTGGTTCATGAGGTTTAAGGAAAGAAGTCTTCTCCATAACCTAAAAGTACAGGGCGAAGCAGCAAGTGCTGATACAGACGCTTCAGCGCTGTCCAGAAGATCTAGATAAGATAACTACTTAAGGTGGCTACACTCCACCATAGATTTTCAGCGTACATAAAACAGCCTTATGTTGGAGGCAGATGCCATCGAGGACTTTCCTAGCTAGAGAGAAGTCAACATCTGGCTTCAAAGCTTCAAAGGACAGGCTGACTCTCTTGTTAGGGGGTAATGGGGCTAATGATTTTAAATGAAGTCAGTGCTCATTTATCACTCCAAAAATTCTAGGGCCCTTAAGAATTATGCTAAATCTACTCTGTCTGTGCCCCAAAAACGAAACAACAAAGCCTGGATAACAGCACATCTCTTTACTGAATATTTTAATCTCACTGCTAAGACCTGTTGCTCAAAAAAAAATTTCCTTTAAAAAGTGCTGCTATTGAAATGTACCTGGTCACGAAAGAGCCTCAATGGAGACATACAAGGAGATGAATAAAATTTTCATGCCTGCTGACTAGGAGTGATGGCTCACACCTGTAATCCCAGCACTTTGGGAGGCCGAGGCAGGTGGATCACCTGAGGTCAGGAGTTCGAGACTAGCCTGGCCAATGTGGTAAAACCCCGTCTCTACTAAAAATACAAAAATTAGCTGGGCGTGGTGGCAGGCGCCTATAATCCCAGCCACTCAGGAGGCTGAGGCAGGAGAATTGCTTGAACCTGGGGAGCAGAGATTGCAGTGAGCCCAGATTGCACCACTTCACTCCAGCCTGGGTGAAAGAGTGTTTCTCTAACGTGACTCCTGACACCAGGCAATCATTGATCTGATTTTTTTTTTTTTTGAGATGGAGTCTTGCTTTGTGACCCAGGCTGGAGTGCAGTGGCACCATATCGGCTCACTGCAACCTCCATCTCCTTGGTTCAAGCAATTCTCTGTCTCAGCCTCCTGAGTAGCTGGAACTACAGGTGCGGGCCACCACGCCCAGCTAATTTTTTTTGTATTTTTAGTAGAGACGAGGTTTCACCATGTTGGCCAGGCTTGAACTCCTGACCTCAGGTGATCCACCCGCCTCAGTCTCCCAAAGTGCTGGGATTACTGGCGTGAGCCACCTTGCCTGGCCCTGATCTGATTTTTGTCGCTATAGTTTTGCCTTTTCTAGCCTTTTCTAGAAATTGAATCATACACGATATGATAATTTGCATTTTGACTTTGTCTCATTTAGCATAATGTTTATGACATAAACTCCTATTATTGTGTGGATCAACTTATTTTTCTTTTATTGCTCAGTACTACGCATTGTACTGAATTGTAATAATTTATGAACATGTCAGTGGACATTTACATTGTTTCAAACATCCGGCTATCATCAATAAAGCTGCTATGAACATTTATAACACGTTTTTATGTGGACATGAGTTTTTATTTATTTAGGTCTTTAATTTCCCAATGGGATTACTTGATCATGCAAGTTTATGTATCACTTTAAAAGAAACTACTTCACGTTTTCAAAGTGGCTGTGGCACTTCACATTCTCAACAGTGATGGATGATTGACGATTCCGGTTGCTCCACGTTCTCACCAACATTTGGTGTAGTCAGTGTTTTTCATCTTAGCCATTCCAGGAAATGTGTGTGGAAGCCAAATGCATAGTAGAATATCATATTAGTTTTAATTTGCATTTCCCTAATTAGTGACAATGGTTGACATTTCTTCATGGGCTTATCAGTTATTCCTGTGTCCTCTTTTGTAAAGTGTTTTTCAGATCATTTGAATACATTTCAATATTTTTTTCTTGGGTTTATTATCTTGTAAGAGTTCTTTTACTATTTTAGAGACAAGGTATTTGTCAGATGTGTATGTGCGTGTGTTTGTATAAATAGAAGAATTCTTTATTATATTTTTATGTGTAAAAAAGACATATATATTATTTATATATATACACACATATATGTATTTTTCCCAGAGTGTCTTGCCTTTTTGTGTTTTTACACATGTCTTTTTAGCAAGAGTTTTTGTTTCTGATGATGCCTCTTTAATCCACTTTCTCTGGCCGGGTGCCGTGGCTTACGCCTGTAATCCCAGTAATTTGGGAGGCCAAGGCAGGCGGATCACCTGAGGTCAGGAGTTTGAGACCAGCCTGACCAACATGGAGAAACCCGATCTCTACTAAAAAAAATAGAAAATGAACCAGGGGACGTGGCACATGTCTGTAATCCCAGCTACTAGGGAGGCTGAGGCAGGAGAATTGCTTGAACCCGAGAGACGAGAGACGGAGGTTGCCATGAGCTGAGATAGCGCCATTGCACTCCAGCCTGGGCAGCAAGAGTCAAACTCCATCTCAAAAAAATTAAATTAAAAAAAAAAGTAAGTAAAACCAACTTTCTCATGTTTTTTCCTAACCCTGTGCCATAAGGATGTTGTTCTATGTCTCCTAGAAATTATATAGTTTTAGGTTTAATGTTGAGATCTATGACCTAATTTTAATTAATTAATTTATGTGGCGTTTGGTAGGTATTGATGTTCGTCTTTCCCCATTGATACTCAATTTTTTTCAGCAACATTGTATGAAAAGGCTATTCACTATTGAATTATCTTTCTGACAAATTGTCTTTGTCAAAAATCAATTGACCATATATGTCTGGTTTATTTCTTAACTCTAATTTGTTCCATTAATCTTGATGTCGACCTTTTGCTAGTTTTATGGTGTCGTGATTACAGTAAATTTGTAAGTATTAAAATGAGAAAATGTGAGTCAAATTCTTTTCGTTACTCTAAGCCCTTTGACTTTCCCTATAAATTTTAGAATCAGCTTGTAAATTTCTTCAAAAGATTTAACTGTTATTTTGATCGGGGAATTTTGAATTTACTAATTTGGGAAGAATTTCCACATTAATATTTAAATTAACACATTAACATCATATATTTATTTAGGTAATTACCTCCATTTATTTAGATAATTTAGTTATTTAATTTTCCTCAGCAATATTTTTTAAAGTTTTCAGTGTAAAAGTCTTGTACAGTTTTTATTAAATTTATTCATAGTAATTTACTTATTTTTTAGTTATAATTAGAAATTGATTTCAATTTCACTAAGTACTCATTAATAGTTTATGGAAACAAAATTAATTTTTTATATTGAACTTTTATCCTAGGACCTTTATAAATTCACTTATTAGTTCTAGTGACTTTCAAAAAATTAGGATTTTATAGGTCATGTCATTATCAGTACAAATTTATTTATTTTTTTCTAAACTGAATATTAAACACATTTTTTTTCCTTTTCTTTATTTTTTTTGAGCTGGAGTCTTGCTCTGTCACCTGGGCTGGAGTAGAATGGCGCAATCCACCTCCTGGATTCAAGCAAGTCTCCTGCCTCAGCCTCCCAAGTAACTGGGATTACAGGCACTTGCTACCATGCCTGGCTAATTTTTTGATTTCTTTTTTTTTTTTTTTTTTTTTTTAAGTAGAGATGGGGTTTCACCATGTTCATCAGGTTAGTCTTAAACTCCTGACTTCAGGAGATTCGCCCACCTTTGCCTCCCAAAGTGTTGGGATTACAGGTGTGAGCCACTGTACCCGGCCAGTTTTCTTCTTAACTATGACACTGATTAACACCTCTAGTACAATATTGAGTGGAAATGACAAGGTCAAGTGCAGTGGCTCATGCCTGTAAGCCCAGCACTTTAGGAGACCAGGGTAGGAGGATTGTTTGAGGCCAAGAGTTCAAGGTCAGCCTGGGGAACATAGCAAGATCCTGTTTCTACAAAAACTAAAAATAAATTTTAATTAAAAAAAAACTGATGATAATAATATACATTCTTACCTTGCTCTTGCTTTTAGGTCAGAAATATCCAGTAATTAATCACTGACTATGATGCTAGCTAGGAGTTTGTCATAAATGCCCTATATCAGACTGAGGAAACTTCCTTCTATTTCTAGTTTATTTTTTTTTTGATATTGTTTTATTTCTTCCATGATGATTCAGAGGGACTATCTTCAAACCAGTACAAATATTTCATAAAGAATATCTGGCCGTTTTCCAACCAATTGAGTAATTTGTTATACAATAAGTTACCTCACATCTTTCAATAAGAAATACTTTAAATTTGGATAGTAAAGACATTACATAATAAATTAGGACACAATTAAAATTAAAATTTGCTTTACATGTTTCTTTGGGGGAGAGGACACCACACTTCTACTCAATGGATAGTAACATTTTTACAGTTCAGAGGTTTTTGTTTTGTTTTGTTTTGTTTTGAGACAGAGTCTTGCTCTATCTTTCAGGCTGGAGTGCAGTGGCACGATCTCAGCTGACTGCAACCTTCGCTTCCAGGGTTCAAGCGATTCTCCTGCCTCAGCATCCCAAGTAGCTGTGACTTGGGCGTGTGCCACCAGGGCCAGCTAGTTTTTTTTGTTTTTAGTAGACGCAGGGTTTCACTGTGTTAGCCAGGATGGCCTTGGTCTCCTGACCTCGTGATCTGCCCGCCTCCGCCTCCCAAAGTGCTGGGATGACAGATGTGAGCCACCGTGCCCGCTTTTTTTTTTTTGCCTAATATGTTATAAATTCATAGGGAATAGGTTCCAGCAGCTCAGGCTCCTTCCCATGGTTCTCACAAAGTGCACCTCTCTGGCTGGAGCCGGCTGGCGCTTCAGTTGAATCCAGGTACGTTTCTCTTTGGCTTCTTTCTTTTTCTGATCATTTTCCTTCACGTGTTTCAGGAAGCGATCTGGGCTCCTAGAGTGCCCAATGTGCTCAATACGTACATTAATTCTCTTGGCAGGAAACTTGCCCTTAAGTTGTTTTTTTACAACGATGCCAGCAGCATGCTGGATGACACCGTAGACGCTTCCAGTTTTACCATGGTCACACTTGTGGGGCTTTCATTTTTGAACAGTACCCATTCCCTTGATGTCTACAATATCCCCTTTCTTACAGATTCACATTTAGGTGGCCAAAGGAACAATTCCATGTTTTCTAACAGGCTTAGAGAACAATACCGGGTGCCTCTCCTCTTTCCCTTTGCGTTCGTCCTTTTGGTGAATTACTGGAAGACGGCAGTTTTGGCTGAGAGGCTATTTCTAGTTTTCTGGGAGTTTCTATTTTTTCAAATGCTTTCTCTGCAAGTAACATGTCCTCTTTTTCTTTCTTTATTCTCTTGATTCTGTGAATTGCATTGATTCATTTTTAGATACTATATCAACCTTCATTCCTGGTAGACACACTTCTTGTTCAACATTATTATTATTTAGTATATTGCTGAACTACATTTGCTAAAATTTGGTGGGGGAGGTCAGCACCTGTAATGACAGATGTATGTAGATACACTGCCTTAATCCATTTGAGCTGCGGTAACAAAATACCCTAAACTGCGTAGCTGACAAACTAAATAAATATGTATAAGTATATTTTGTAAAAATTATTTGTATTTATTAAAATATATATTTATATAATATATTAAAATATATTTAATAAATATACATTAAAATATATATTTATAAAATATATATATTAAAATATATAAATGTATATCATTTTTTCTCACAGTTCTGTAGACTAGGAAGTTCAAGGTTCAGGCACTCGCCAGATGTGGTACCTGGTGAGGGCCCATTTTCTGGTTCATAGCATCTTCTGGCTGTGGCCTCACGTGGTAGAAGGGGTGAGGAATCTCCTAGGGCCTCTTTTATAGGGGCATTGATCCTCATTCATGAGGTTCATCCATCTTTACAACCTAATTATCTCTCAAAGGCCTTGCCTCCAAATACTATCACATTGAGAGCTAGGATTTCAATTTACAAATTTTGGAGGGACACAAACATTTAAATCATAGCATATATGTATTTTTTTTTTTTTTTTTTTTTTTTTTTGGTGGGGGAGTTTTTGTCGCCAGGCTGGAGTGCAGTGGCGCTGTCTTGGCTCACTGCAACGTCCACCTCCCGGGTTCAAGAGATTATCTTGCCTTGATCTTCCAAGTAGCTGGGACTACAAGCAGCTGCCACCATGCCCAGCTTATTTTTGTATTTTTAGTAGAGATAGGGTTTCGCCATGTTGACCAGGATGGTCTTGAGCTCTTGACCTCATGATCTGCCCGCCTTGGCCTTTTAAAGTGCTATGATTACAGGCCTGAGCCACCACGCTGGGACGTATGTATATAGTTTTATTGTGACTTATTTGTCTGGTTTTATTAGTGTAATCCTGCCTCGTAAAATCAGTTGGGAAATAATGTCAGTATCTTCTGAGAGAGTTTGTGTATGATTGGTATTATTTCTTTCTTAAATGTATGACATAATTCACCAGTGAAGACATCTGGATCTGGAGTTTTCCTCATGGAAAATTTTTAATTTTAAGTTGTAGTTATTTGATGTATATAAAGCTTTTCAAGTTTCTTTTTATTTCTTCCTGGATCACTTTTGGTAATTTGTATCTATCAAGAATTTGGCAATTTAATTGACATTGTTAAATTTATTGGCATAAAGTTTTCCATAACACTCTTTTAACTTTCTTTTTATGTTGTATGATCTATAGTGACAATAGTGACATCCCCTCTGTCATATCCTTTATTGGTAATTTGCACTTTCTCTCTCTCTCTGTCTCCCTTTCCCCTCATCTATCAGGCAGAGGTATATCAATTTTATTAAACCTTTCAAAGAATCAGCTGTGGGTTTTGTTGATTTTTAAATTATTTTTTCTTTTACAAATACCTTGGGTATAATTTTTTTAAATTTTGGTGGTCTTTTTTTTTTGGATTTTAATGTGGAAATGTATAAAATTGAGTTTAGACCTTTTATCTTTTCAAATGTAAGCGTTTCAACTATGCAGTTCCCTTGAAACCCTATTGTAGCTACATCCTTAAAATCTGTATCCACTGAAGTTTGATGATGATGATGATGATGTTTTTTATTATTATTATTATTGAGATGGAGTTTTACTCTTGTTGCCCAGGCTGGAGTGCAATGCAATGATCTCAGCTCACTGCTACCTGTGCCTCCCGGGTTCAAGCAATTCTCATGCCTCAGCCTCCCAAGTAGCTGGGGTTACAGCCATGCACCACCACGCCCAGCTAATTTTTTGTATTTTTAGTAAAGATGGGGCTTCTCCATGTTGGTCAGGTTGGTCTCAAACTCTTTCTCCCGACCTCAGGTGATCTGCCCACCTCAGCCTCCCAAAGTGCTGGGATTACAGGCGTGAGCCACCTCACCTGGCCAAAGTTTGATTATTATTTAGCTTAAAACATTTTCTAATTTATTTTGAAATTTTTTGACACACAGATTTTTTAGAAGTATGTTGTTTAATGTTTGAATATTTGAATTTTTCCTGGATATTTTGTTGGAATTTTCTCGCAAATACACATCTTTTATAAATGTTAATTTATAGAGCACAATTTCTAGAGCACGTTTATGCCTAATGTTCCATTATTGGAACGCTGAGCATGAGGGAGTTATTTACATTCTGTTGCTCAAGGTCATCGCCAAGGTCTGATTGCAAAAATTCCCAAAATTGCAAACTCAGGCATACATGGGTTAAGTCAAGATAGTTGATAATGCTGACTTAATTATTTATGTGATTTGGTATGAGGCTACCATTTCATTACTTGTTTTCAGGTTTTGTTGCTTTTATCCTTGTTCCCGTGTTCTTCCTTTTCTGTCCTTTTTGTTTATTTGTTTTTAATTTGGTAGGGGAGGAGGAAGGGAAGAGTCTATTTGGCTCCTTTTGGAATTTCATACTAATTCTTCTATTTTAGCTTTACTTCTTGATTTTTATTCTAGTGATTGATTTAAAATTACAATGTAACTCTTTAACTTTTAACACTTTGCTTACAGTTAATATTGTACTATTTTAGGGAAACTGTATCAACTTTTCCAATGTATAGGTCCATCTTGGCCACTATCTTTATACTATTTACATACATTACAAATGTAAACACCAAGTTGTTATTTTTTCCTTAGAGATTCATATGTATTATAGTGAAATTATAAGCGAAAAAGTAAAAATAGCTTTCTGTTTACTAAGATTCTACTCATTTATAGTGCTCCTTATTTCTTTATGAGGATCCAAGTCTGTATCTGGTATAATATCTCTTCAGTCTGAGAGCTGCCTTTAGCGGTACATGTTTGGATAGGTTTGTTGTCAACAAAGTCTCTTTTTATCTGATTATGAATTTATTTCTCCTTTATTAAGAAACATTTTGCACTAGACAATTTTGTGTTGACATCTGCTTTCTTTCAGCAGTTAAAAAAGTATTGTTCTACTCTCCTTTGGCCTCTGCAGTTTCTGGCAATAAGTCTGTTGTTAATCACATAATGAGTTGGTTTTCTTCTTGCTGCTTTCAGTATTTGCTTTTTATCATTTGACTTTCAATTATTTGACTATGATGTGCTTCAGTTTTTATTCTGCTTGGAGTTTGTTAAAGCATTTTGAATCTGTGAGTTTATTTCTTTCATTAAATTTGAAATATTTGATGAAAATATTTGACCCTAATTTCTTCCAAAATACTTTTCTGCCCCATTTGTTGTCTGCTCTTTCTTTGGGACTCAAATTACACATATATTAGAGGAAATTATATTACTCAATGAGTTCCTCAAGCTCCGTTCATTTTTTTTTTTCAGTCTTTCGCACTTTGTTCTTCACATTTTCTACTTTATATTAACAAGTTCACTTACTCTTTCCCATGTCCTTGGCACTGTGTTAAGCCCATCCAAGTGCCTTTTTTATTTCAGTTGTTGAATATTTTTAGTTACAATATGCTCCATTTGATTATTCTTATTATTTTCCTTCTCTGCTTTCACTTTCTCCCTAATATTTTTTTTTACCACCAGCATGTTTTTATTTTTTTATTTTTGATTTTTAAAACATTTTTTTGAGAGAGAGTCTTGCCCTGTTGCCCAGGCTGGAGTGCAGTGGCGTGATTCTGGCTCACTGCAACCTCCGCCTCCCAGGTTGAAGCAATTCTCCTGCCTTGGCCTCCCATGTAGATGGATTACAGGCATGCACCACTACACCTGGCCAACTTTTCGTATTTTTAGTAGAAACAGGGTCTCACCACGTAGCCCAGGCTGGTCTCAAACTCCTCAAGTGATCCTCAAGCGATTCTCCTGCCTTGGCTTCGCATCTAGCTAGAATTACAGACATGCACCACCACACCTGGCTAATTTTTTCATAGTTTTAGTAGAGACAGGGTCTCACCATGTAGGCCAGGCTGGTCTCAAACTCCTCAAGTGATCCACCCACCTCAGCCTTCCAAAGTGCTGAGATTATAAGCTTGAGCCACTATACCTGGCCATAGTTATAATAACTTTTTACATCCATTTTTGCTCTCTCTGACATCTGGACTGTATCAGAGTTGACCGCACATCTTTCTTTTTGTAAGAATGTGTTCCATTTTCTTGATGCTTCACGTATCAGGGCAATTTGTTACTATATTCTAGACATTATGCACTCCCCATTGCCTTAAGGTAGCTGTTTGTTTTGTGTTATATCCGCAGTTTGCAGTGATTATCTGTAGGCAGATTAGTCTGTTTGGATCTTACTCAGCCATTACCCTCCATGAACATAATAATTTTCATATCAGGTTTTATGCTTGTCAAGGTTATACTCAATTCCTGATCATGACCTTTTAACGATGATCTTTTCAAATTTTTGATATCCACCATTGGCAAGACAATGTATTCATACTGGTAGGTGATAAAAAATTTAAAACCGTCTTTACAGCTATTCACAAATTTGCAATAGCTGAAGCATATTTAAAGGAGCTAACAGCTCCTCTGTTTTTGCACTGACAAATGTAATGTTGAAATTTCTTGTGATAATGCAAATGGGTTTCAAATCTAACAGAATGTTTTCATATCAAGTATTTCAAAATAATGACAATGCTCTAATTAGTAGAAAACACATGCATTGTTAGAGCAGTCACCCTGCCGCTATCCTGTATGCCACTAAAAGGGCGTATTAGCAGCAATTGCATCTGATATGTGCAGAGGCAGAGATTCAGTGCCCCCTGGAGCTGCTCTGCCAGGAGCACCTGCTGATACCTCAGCCTCTTCACCTCTAACACCTGCATATTCACCTGTGCATCTGACAGTTTAGCTGTTTGGAATACAAACTGTACTAGCAGTTCCGTGGACTCCTTGTCTATGGGGTATACTTATTGGGGCACACCACATTGCTGGCCATACCATAGGTGTCCAAGATACAAAGAAACCCATTGGCTGCTCTTGGAGAATTGTGGCAAGGAGGAGGTGTTCCGTGTCACTTACTATGTTCAGTGTTTGCTGACATTTGGGATCCGTTGTCAGATTCACCTCTGCTTAGGCTGAAACCACCTTTACAAAAATCATAACTGAGGAAATCATGACAGTGAAGAGATTAGACTTAACCGACTCCATCTTGCTTCTAATTAACTAGTCCTTTTTCATACCTAGGTGTCGGCTCAACAAACCTTGGGAAGGAATTTACTTATAGTTTAACTTTGAAACAAAATTGATAATAGCCCTTTCCTGAAAAAAGAAACCCATCTTGCCTAGGGACCAGTCTGCCTTTGTAAGGTTATTAGCGACAAGATTAGAAATTATGGGCCAGGCATGGTGGCTCACACTGTAATCTCAGCTCTTTGGGAGGCCAAGTTGGGTGGATCACTTGAGGTCAGGAGTTCCAGACCAGCCTGGCCTACACGGTGAAACCTCATCTCTACTAAAAGTCCAAAATCAGCTGAGTGTGGTGGTGTGTGCTGTAATCCTAGCTACTCAGGGTGCTAAGGCTGGAGAACCGCTTGCACCCGGGAGGTGGAGGTTGCAGCCAGTAGAGATCGCGCCCCTGCACTCCAGCCTGGGTGACAGAGCAAGACTCCATCTCAAGAAAACCCACAAAGATTAGAAATTACGGTTTAGGGGCCATGCAGCCTCCAGCTGCGAGAGTCTGAAGCTCCCCAAATTGCTCCGTAACATCACTGTTGTAAAACACAGGATCAGTGCTTCAGATGTTTTGCAGACCCTGTACTCAGTGGGTCAGCTGGCACCACCCAGATCGATAAATTGGTTTATTTGGTGTCATGGCCCCACCCAGGAACTGACTCAGTGCAAGAGGACATCTTCAGCTCCCTGTGATTTCATCTCTGACCCAACCAATCAGAACTCCCAACTTACTGGCCCCCTACCCACCGAATTATTCTTTAAAACTCTGATCACAGAGTTTCAAAGAGACTGATTTGAGTAACAATAAAACTCTGGTCTCCAGATTTGAGTAACAATAAAACTCTTTCTCCATTGCAATTCCCCTGTCTTGATAAATCAGCTTTGTCTAAGTAGCAGGCAAGGTGAACCCACTGGGCGATTACAAAGCCACTTTGTTAGGAATTCCACATTAGGCTGCTCATGGCTTTTACACACAGGCCTTAGGTCTCTGGTGGCAGCAAGTTCACTCGGATGTTAGAAGGTTAAGGTTATCAATATATAGAACACACTGTAACTCATTCATAGCACGTTAGTAGTCCCAGAGATTAATCTCCAGCTGGTAAATACCTACTAGTCCTACTGTTATTGAAATACTGAAATACTGTGGCAGGGCATGATGGCTCATGCCTGTTATCCCAACACTTTGGAAGGCCGAGGCAGGAGGATCACTTGAGGCCAGGAGTTCAAGACCAGCCTGGCCAACAGGGTGAAATGCCATCTCTACAAAAAATGAAATAAAAATTAGCAGGGCACAGTAGTGCACACCTGTAGTCTCAGCTGCTTGGGAGGCTGAGGTAGGAGAATCGATTGAACTCAGTAGGCAGAGGTTGCAGTGAACCAAGATGGCGCCACTGCCCTTCAGCCTGGGTGACGGAACAAAAGAAAAAAATAGAAAAGAAATACTGAAATACTTTTGCAGTGATCAATAAAAAGCCATGACTTTATTCACCCAAAATTCTGCTCCCACTGTGACTTCCAGCCCCTCCCTGGGGTCTTTCCTCACCTTGCTCCTGGGTATTTGTTACTAGTACAGTAACAAAGTTAAGTCACGGTACTTAAAAACAACAAAAAAATGTGAGTGGCAAATCTTTCGGTGTTCTCAAACTTTGATGTTTGTGCTACTCACTTTGACACTTGCTAAAATGCAGAGTCTAATGACAGGGGGCCAGAGGAGATGAGGAAAAAATTCTGCATGTCTAACACGCTCCTGGTGATCCCAAAGGGGCTGGTCTGTGGGCCACACTTCAAGTAGTAAGAGATGTACTTTGAATATCATTTCTGACTTTATTGCAGGTTATCAACTGGAGGGTTCTCAAGCAGTCTAGTGCTTGTGACTGTGAGATATGAGGCCTGATTGCACTAAGTCAAGTCCTAGATCATCACTAGATCATCATCTAAAAACTAACTAGGCCGGGCTCCGTGGCTCATGCCTATAATCCCAGCATTTTGGGAGGCCTAGGTGGGCTGATCACCTGAGGCCAGAAGTTCAAGACCACCCTGGCCATCATGGCAAGACCCCCATCTCTACTAAAACTACAAAAATTAGCTGGACATTGTGGTGCACGCCTGTAATTCCAGTTACTCAGGAGGCTGAGGAATAAGAATCGCTTGAACCGGGAAGGTGGAGGTTGGAATGAGCTGAGATTGCACCACTACACTTCCGCCTGGGTGACCCTGATCTCAGATAGAGACCCTGATCTTAAATAAAAAGAAAATAAATAAATAAAAAGTTAACAAAATGTAAACCAAAAATAAAATTCTAAGCCCCCACTCAACTGAATGGAGCCCTCCTGTTCACCAAGAATATTCTGAAGTAAACCTGAAAAACTAGTTTAGGCCATGGTGGGAAAGCGGGGTCGGACATGCCTCATTATACTCTCCTCCCTTTGGAATTCAGGCACAGCTGGCCAGCATTCACATTAAAACAGAGACCTTAGGCCAGCATGGTGGCTGACGCCTATCATCCCAGCACTTTGGGAGGCTGAGGTGGGTGGATCACCTGAGGTCAGGAGTTCGACACCAGCCTGGCCAACATGGCAAAACCCCATCTCTATTAAAAATACAAAAATTAGACAGGCATGGTGGTAGGTGCTTGTAATCCCAGCTACTCAGGAGACTGAGGCAGGAGAATTCCTTAAACCCAGGAGGAGGAGGAGGAGGAGGAGGAGGAGGAGGTTGCAGTGAGCCGAGGTTGTGCCACTGCACTCCAGCCTGGGCAACAAGAGCTAAACTCCATCTCAAAAAAATAAAAAACAGAGACCTTAACCCTGACAAAACAGACTCCTTATAGCAGTAAGATGCCAACATAACAGCAGGCCCTGAAGAAATAGAAATTAACCCTCAAATATTATGATCAAAATATTACCCCCAAATATATTTCTCTGACATATTTTGAAATGGCCCTGCAAAGCTGTCTCTTTATCCAGGTTTTATATACCTGAATATATACCTGGATGGGAGTGAAATGGATAAAGAGAGCAGAGAGGCAGTGTTGGTGCCTCAAGAAGACGTTGGAAGAACTTTGACTTCTCTTCTGGTGAAATAGGAGCTATTGAGAGTTTGAGTCAAAGTACAAACACGATGTGACATAGATTTTAAAAAAGGAGAATTTCATCTCTGCTTGGGAAAATGTAGGAGAAAGGTACCTCTTGAGCAGCATGAGGTCAGAGATAATCAGGTTTATGCATGTTTGTGTCTTTCTACCATGTCAGGCTTTTATTGATACTATTTCAATCATAAATGCCATGGACTATGTGGAATTCCCAAGGAGGCAATTCTCCTTCGTAATTCCCGTTCACTCGGTAGTCAAAGCCATGGGCACAGGGGCTCAAGCCACCCCACAAGTCAGTCAATATTACAAACCACACCTAATAGCATACCTGATCAATATATAAATGTTATAGAGTCAACACTGTATAACAAACAGACATTTAACATCGAGAGAAAAGCGACAGGAAAATGGGTTATCAACTCAGTCCAGGGAGAATGACCTGAACGAAAATAATATTTTGGCCTGGGCTGGGTGGTCCACTGCTCTTACAAGGAAGAGTCTTCAGTGTGGTCAGAGCCTTCACTAGCAAATGCTGTGTGCATATCACAAGTGACAGCAAGACCGCATCTATTAAGATGATCATTTTGAGCTGTTGAAGTCCGGCTCTCTTTATGGCCACATGTAGGACTGATAGTGGAAAGTGTGGTTGACTACGTCTGTATCTGGTTAGATGCAGTCTTTACTGATTAGGCAAAACATCTGGCACTTGCAACGTAAGATGGAGTCTTCTTCTGAGATGGAGTTACTTACGTCAAGGGTGCTCTACAGAGGCTGGAAACAGGAAGGCCAACTACAATGCTAACATAATGATGATTCAGACGAGATGGTGAGAAGCAATCAGATTCTAGACGTGGTGAAGAGGTAGAGCCGACAGGATATGCAGAAAGATTTGGAGTTCTGGAGAGAGGTTTGGGTTAGGGTTTTGCATTTGCGAGTTGTTGGCATATAGATGGTATTTAAATCTCTGAGGCCTGGACTAACTGTAGAGAAAGGAGACTAAAAAGACTGAGACTTGGGGTGCTTTAATCTTATGAGTTTGATACCCAGCTAAAATGACTTTTATCCAAGAGACAGGCAATAACAAATGCTGGCAAAGACGTGGAAAGCGTAGAACCCTTTACTGGGGGCAGTGGCTCATGCCTGTAATCCCAGCACTTCGGGAGGCAGAGGAGTGAGGATAATGAGATCAGGAGATGGAGACCATCCTGGCTAACACAGTGAAACTCTGTCTCTACTAAAAATACAAAAAATTAGCTGGATGTGGTGGCATGTGCCTGTGAGGCTGAGACAGGAGAATTGCTTGAACCTGGGAGGTGGAGGTTCCAGTGAGCTGAGATTGTGCCCCTGCATTCCAGCCTGGGCGACAGAGTGAGACTCTGTCTCTAAATAAATACATAAAATGAAAAATAAAAAATGGTAGATCTGTATAGGTAACTTACCATAAATGGAGTTTGCAGGACTGGAAGTTGTTCTGGATGAGTGAGTAATAGGCAAATTTGAAGGCCTAGGACATTACCGTATCCCACTGTAGACTTTATAAACACCATACAGAACACTTATATTTATTTTAATTTTTTCTTTATTTAATAATAAATTAACCTTAGCTTACTGTACCTTTTTACCTTATAAAACTTTTAACTTTTCAGACTTTTCGACTCTTTGTAATCACACTTAGCTTAAAACACAAACACATTGTACAGCTTTACAACAATATTTTCTTACTTTATATTCTTAATATAAGCTTTTTTTCTGTTTAAATTTTTTTTAACTTTTTTCAGCATTTTTGTTTAAAACTAAGATACAAACACACACGTTTATCCTAGGCCAGAACAGGGTCAGGATCATCAAGGTGTCCCTAGGTGATAGAAAGTTTTCAGGCTCATTACAATCTTATGGGACAACAATTGTATATGATCAAAGATGTAGATCAGATTACAATTGTATATGACCAAGATGTGTATGACCATCTTTCACCAAAACAGCATTACCAGGTGCCTGAGTGTACCAGGAAGTGCAATTGCTGGATCGTATAGTAAGCATATGTTTAATTTTGTAAGAAACTGCCAAACAGGCTTCCAAAGTAGCTGTACCATTTTGCACTCCCACCAGCAATGAATGAGAGTTCCTGTTCCTCCATATTTTTACCAGCATTTGGCATTGTCAGTGTTTTGGATTTTTGTCATTCTAATTGGTGTCTAGTGATATCTCAAGGTTGCTTAATTTGTAATTCCCCAGTGATACATAATGTCAAACATCTTTTTTCTAAGCCTACTTGCCATCTGTATATCTTCTTTGGTAAGATGTCTGTTGAAGTCTTTTGCCAATTTTCTAATTGGGTTGCTCATTGTCTTACTGTTGAGTTTAAGGAGATTTTATATACTTTGGAGAAGAGCCTTTTATTAGATATGTCTGTTGTGGATACTTTCTCCCAGTCTGTGTCTTGTCTTCTTATTCTCCTGACATTGTCTTTCACAGAGGAGATTTTAATTTTAACAGAGTTCAGCTTATCAATTCTTCCTTTTCATGGATTGTGATTTTCATGTTGTATCTAAAAACTTACCACCCAAGGTCATCCAACTGGTCTCCTATGTTATTTTCTAGGAGTTTTATAGTTTTGCATTTTACATCTAGGTCTATGATCTGCTTTGAGTAGCGTGGTGTGTGTGTGTGTGTGTGTGTGTGTGTGTGTGTGTGTGTGTGTGTGAAGGGTGCAAGGACTCTGTCTAAATTTATGTATTTATGCATGGTGGTGTCCAGTTGTTTCAGCACTATTTGTTGAAAACGCTGTCTTTGCTCTTTGTCCAAGATTGGTTGACTGTATTCATGGAAGTCTATTTCTGGGCTCTCTATTCTGTTTCATCGATCTGTCTGTTCCTTTGCCAATGCTGTACTACCTTGATTACCATACTTTGTAGTAAACATAAACACATTGTAAGTCTTCAATAAGTCTTCCAGTTGGACAGCATCAGTTCTCTGACTTTGTTCTTCTCCTTTTATTTTGACTTAGTTTTTCTGGGTCTTTTGCCTGTCCATATAAACTTGAGAATCAGTTTGTCAGTAGTCACAAAATAATTTGCTGAGATTTTGATTGAGATTGTGTTGTTGAGTCTACAAACCAAGTTGGGAAGAATTGATGTTTTGACAATATTTAGTCTTCCTATCCATGAACATAAAATATTTTTCATGTATTTACTTCTTTGTTGATATCTTTCAATATAATTTTGTAGTTTTCTTCAGATAGAGCTCATACATATTTTCTTAGATTTATGCTTAAGTATTTTATTTTATGGTGCTAATGTAAATAGTAATTCTTTTTTTAATCAAGACAGAGTCTTGCTATGTTTTCCAGGCTGGTCTCCGACTACTGGGCTCAAGTGATCCTTCCACCTTACCCTTCTGGAATTACAAGAGTGAGCCACTGCACCCAGCCATAAATTGTTATTTTTTAAATTTCAGATTCTACTTGTTTACTACTGGTATTTAGGAAAGTAATTAATTTTTGTACATTACCCTTGTATCCTACAACTTTGCTATATTCATTTATTTGTTCCAGAAGTTTTTTTAAAAAAAATTATTTCAGATTTTCTGCATAGATAACCATGCCATCTGTGAACAAAGGCATTTTTATTCTTATTTGCCAACAAATGTACCAGTGTGCGATGTTTAAAATCAGTGGTGCCTTGTTCTTGATCTTACTGGGAAAGTTTGGAGTTTCTCCTCATTATGTATGATGCTCACTGTAGGTTTTTTATAGATGACCTTTATCAACTTGAGGAAGTTCCCCCTCTATTCCTAGTTTACAAAGGCTTTTATCATGAATGGACCTTACATGCTGTCAAATGCTTTTTCTGCATCTAGTAACGTGATCACATGATTTGTCTTCTTCAGCCTGTCGATTCAGTGGATTACAAAAATTAATTTTTATTTATTTATTTTTGTTTTTTTGAGACGGAGTCTCACTTTGTTGCCCAGGCTAGAATATAGTGGCACGATCTCAGTTGACTGCAACCTTGGCCTCCCAGGTTCAAGCAATTCTGCCTCAGCCTCCTGAGTAGCTAGGATTACAGGCATGAGCCACCGCACCTGGCTAATTTTTGTATTTTTAGTAGGGATGGGGTTTTTCCATGTTGGCCAGGCTGGTCTCGAACTCCGGACCTCAGATGGTAAGTTGAGGTCCTCACTCGGCCTCCCAAAGTGCTGGAATTACAGGCGTGAGCCACCACACCCAGCCACACAAATTAATTATTGAATGCTGAAGTAGCCTTGCATATCTGGGAGAAACCCCACCTGGTCATGGTGCATCATGCTTTTCATACATTGTTGAACTCTGTGTGCTAATATTTTGTTGAGGATTTTTGCATGTATGTTCGTAAGAGATACTGGTCTGTAGTTTTCTTGTCTTGTAAAGTTTTTGTTTGGTTTTGGTATTCAAAACTTTTGAGGGCTTGCTTCTCTTTCCACATGTCCTGGGTCATCTGTAGGGCACATGAGCATCATTCTGCCAGACCGAAGGAAATTCTGTGGGGATCACTTGCCCCTTGCTGCCTGAAAGGGTCTCGCAGCTGTTTGTTCTCTGAAATCTTGCTGTCTGACTACCTATCTATAATAGAAACCATTCTGAGGGCTAAAAGGAATCACACTGCACAAAAGGAGGTTTGCAGAATGTGGCTGTCTAGAAAATGAGCAGATAGCTCTTAAGAATTCCAACCTGCTATTTAAATTTCAGCTCTTATCCTGTGTGGTTGACTGATCTTAGACAAAACCTATTAATAATCAGTGTTGAGTCTGCCATTAACTTATCACAATTCTTCTGGAAACTTTTAATATATTTGTCCTGCAGAGCTTCTTAGAGAAAGAAGTTGTATCTGTTTGTTATGAAGGGTATTAAAAAATGCTGCCTTTTTTCTTTTGTTCTTTGATTATCTCGCTCATGTTTGAAAATGGAAAGAGTAGGTGGGGATAGCTGATTTTACACTTAGGTGAACATCTCAACACCCATTCTGTGAATCAGAGATTCGGAGATTGGAGGGAGCACTCTGTTGTTTGTTCTTTAGTTCGTTGTTGTGAACAGTGTTTCTTATCTCCCAACAGAACATGCTTGTAACTTGATCTATCTATTTCCACTCTGTCTTCAGAGACAGATCTTACAAGAACTGGTTACAAGGCATCAATTTTTCGGATTCGACAAACGAGGTTTGTGACAAAAGCTGAGATCTCTAAGGATTTGCTAAGATCAGCATGCCTGCTTTTCTCTTTTTGTTTTCGATTGCATGATGACGTCTCACTGATACCCATTCTTCTGATGGTGCATTAAACCCCCAAACAGTTGACCTTTTCTTTTTAGCTGTAAGGCAATCTGGGGGAGGTGGTCATTTTCCCGGCTGAGCTGTTTTCTGGTGTTTCCAAGCCTGGTCACACCTTAGAAAATCATTGGAAAGTAATGAGTCTTTCCTTTCTCTTTACAACACCAGCTTGAAATCATTGTTCCCCAGTGAAGAGATGCTTTGTTTTGGTGTTCTTCTTTAACAGCCAGAACATAAACTCTGTTGGGTTTTTTTTTTTGTTTTTTTTTAAGATGGATTTTCACTCTTGTTGCTCAGGCTGGAGAGCAATGGCATAATCTTGGCTCGCAGCAATCTCCGCCTCCAGGGTTCAAGTGATTCTCCTGCCTTAGCCTCCTGAGTAGCTGGGATTACAGGTGCGTGCCACCACACCACACCCAGCTAAGTTTTGTATTTTTAGTAGAGGCGGGGTTTCACCATGTTGGCCAGGCTGGTCTCAAACTCCTGATCTCAGGTGATCCACCCGCTTGGCCTCCCAAAGTGCTGGGATTACAGGTGTGAGCCATTGTGCCCGGCCTGTTTTTTAAAATGTTTTTATTATTATTTATTTTTATAGACCAGCTCTTACTCTGTCACCTAGGGTAGAGTGCAGTGGCACAATCATAGCCCACTGCAGCCTCAGACTCCTGGGCCCAAATGATCCTCCTGTTTCAGCCTCCTGAGTAGGTGGGACTATAGGGGGACGCCACTACTCCCCCTTAATTTATTTTATTTTATTTTGTTTTTTATGAAGACTAGGATAAAGTCTCCCTGTGTTGCCCAGCCTAGTCTCAAGCTCCTGGCTCAAGTGATCTTTGGCCTTGGCCTCCCAAAGTGCTGGGATGACAGGCGTGAGCTTCCACTGCCAGCCCGGAACATAAAGCTACTGTTGTGGCCAACTGAAAAATAATCCTGCAGGGAAGCCTTAGGAAATGTGTAAAACACACATTTCAGGATTATCTTAGCCAAGGGGCAAATGGAACTGAGGCATTAATATCCCCCACGTCTATCACTCATTGGTTACAAAATTGGAACATTTGGGAAGATGTTAATTTTGGTCACTGGAAGAGCAAGGTCAGTGACTTAGTTTTTACTCACAGTGTCCAGCATACTGTCAATTCAGGGCTCAGTACTTGAACTGTGATGACAAATGCGTGATAATAGCAGCAGCTACTTTATTACAGACAGGTGATATACCTTCTTAAGGCAGTGGTAGGGGGAGAGAGAGAGGGAGGTGGAGAGGGTGGGGAGGGTGGGGAGGGAAAACATGGGCAGAAATGCCAGATATAGTATGCACCTAGAGTAAAATTTTTAAAATAATTCATAACAGAAGTCCAAAAAAAGAATAAAATTGATTTCTCAATGGATATTAATGCTGTTCAGTTTAGAGGACATTTTTTGTTTGTATGCCACATGTCATGCATTGCTTCAGAATGCTCATGGTTACTTTAAAAAAAAAATACAACTTTTTTTTTTTTTTTTGAGATGGAGTCTGGCTCTGTCACCCAGACTGGAGTGCCATGGTGCTATCTCGGCTCACTGCAACCTCTTCTTCCTGAGTTCAAGTGACTCTCCTGCCTCAGGCTCCCAAGTAGCTGGGATTATAGACACCCGCCACTAGACACCCGCCACTCCACCCGGCTTTGTATGTTTTGTATTTTTGTATTTTAGTAGAGACAGGGTTTCACTATGTTGGCCAGGCTGGTCTCAAACTTCTGACCTCAATGATCCACTCGTCTTGGCCTCTCAAAGTGCTGGGATTACAGGCGTGAGCCACTGTGCTTAGCCTAAGCTTTTATTTTAGGCATAGTGTGCAGATTTGTTATACAGGAATATTGTGTGATGCTGAGGTTTGGCATATAGATCCCTTCACCCAGACAGTTAGCATAGCCCTTGATAGGCAGTTTTTTAAGTCATTTCCCCATCCTGGAGTAGTCCACAGTATCTATTGTTATCATGTTTATGTCCATGTGTGCTCAAATGCTTAGCTCCCACTTAAAAGTGAGAACATGTAGTATTTGTTTTTCTGTTCCTGCATTGATTTACTTAGGATTATGATCGCCAGCTGCATCCATGTGGCTGGTGCATATACACCATGAAATACTGCACAGCCGTAAAAAAGAATGAAATTCTGTCCTACAGGACATGTGCAGTATTTCATGATGTATATGCACCACGTTTTCTATATTGAGTCTACCATGGATGGGCACCTGGTTTGATTCCATGTCTTTGCTATTATGAGTAGCGTAGCAATGAACATCCAAGTACATGTGTTTTTTTGAAGGGATGATACATAGACTGTCTTAAGATCATTATTATTGGAAGCACTTCCTAAAGGAGGGTTGAGGATGCATAGTTTATCTGGGAGTTGCAGAGGAATAAAAATATATCAGGGAGGAGACACAGGGAGGGGAAAGAAACAGCCAGAAACCCTAGCTACTGTTGTTGGCTTCTGAAGCATAATCCTGCAGGGAAGCTTCAGAAAATGCCACAAAACACACACTTTAGAATTATCTTACCCGAGGGGCAAAGGAGCTGGCAAACCACCACCAAAGGATGGCAAACCACCCATCAGCCATTGGGTACAAAAATGTGAACGTTTTGGAAGATGTCAGTTTCTGGTCACTTCCATCTCCTCTTACATATGGGCTGACAGTGTTCTGGCAGCGTTAGGTGAGCCAGCCAGCAAAGATGCTGGTGTGCCCAGAAATAGTAATCGAATCCAAAGAGATGTGGAAAGGACACAGACGGGACCTGCCACAAAGACCCTGAAATGCTAATTCATAAACGATCATTCTCTTTGTTTATGCATTTTACTCTCAAGACCAATCCCCGTTAATGTAGGAAAATATCCTTTTATGTGTGAGATAATACATGTGAACACATCTTGGAATGCATTTTATAAAGTGTAAAGTGTGATACAAGTATATTGTTATTATCATTATTCTAATTATTATTATTATGATGGCTTGATTATAGTCATCAGCACTTGAGAGGGTTAGTAGAATGCCTTCCTTAGAATAAAAGTGAGATGAGAAATTTAAATACGATTCCAGTTACACGTAATCAATAATTGTCCACACCAAGGTTCAGTGCCTTGCTTGCATCAATTTAGATACGAAAGCAGGAAGATCATGCATAAATTTGTTGATTGTCTCTCCCCCTGGGGAATGAATGACCACTGAGATCTTTATTAGGAGCTTCTATGTAAATAAAATACTTTCAATGCTTGTCTTTCAGAAAGAGACCATTAAATCTGAGTTTGACATCTAGCTGTTTAATTTTTTTTTTTTTTTTTTTTTGAGACAGGATCTTGCTTCATTGCCCAGGCTGGAAATCAGTGGCACCGTCATGGCTCACTGTAGCCTCGAACTCCTGGGCTCAAGCAATTCTCCTGCCTCAGTCTCCCAAGAAGCTGGGACTATAAGCACACACCACCACCCCTGACTAATTAAAAAGAGAATAGTTTTGTAAGACAGAGTCTCACTATGGGTTGCCCAGGCTGGTCGTAACCTCCTGGGCTCAATTGATCCTCCCTCCTCAGCCACCCAAAGTGCTGGGATTATAGGCATGAGCCACCATGCCTGGTCAACATGTAGATTTTGTTGTTGTTGATGAGCAGGAGTCTAGCCCTGTCTCCAGGCTGCAGTGCAGTCGTGTGATCTTGGCTCACTGCAACCTCCGCCTCCCAGGTTCAAGTGATTCTCCTGCCTCAGCCTCCTGAGTAGCTGGGACTACAGGCGCCTGCCACCACACCCAGCTAATTTTTGTATTTTTAGTAGAGATGGGATTTCACCATGTTGGCCAGGATTGTCTTGATCTCTTGACCTCGTGATTTACCCACTTCAGCCTCCCAAAGTGCTGGGATTACAGGCATGAGCCACTGCGCCCAGCCAGCATCTAGATGTGCTTGTTTGCTGTTATATCTGCCTGATTCTGCTTTGCATATTTAGTCTTACTTGAACCCAACAGCGACATCTGAAGACACGGTTTAGACCTTCATGTAGTGCTTGTGCGTAAGTACTGTGCAGAATCAGGGCTTCTTTTGGCCCAGTCCTGTTGAATTAGAGAATCCACTTAAACATGAGCATCTGGATGGGATTCATTTCTGTTACATCTGTAGCATTTAGCGACTTAAACTGCTATCCCATCTCTGGGAAGTTTCACTCTTTTTCCACCTAAACCCAACTCCAAAGCCACCAACCTGTTGCCCTTAACTTGTGCTTCCCTCCCTGCTGGGAATGTGCGGAATGTCTTTCTGTGTGGTTACCTGCCATGACGACTCCTGCTAGAACAGGATAAGCCACAGTGCCAAGGAGAGAGAGGGATGAATATGACAGCGACGTAGGTAATGGAGTTAACAGGGTTAGTGACATGGCTGTGAGAGACAGGGAGGAGGAGGTGTCAAAGATGATGGATTGGGTATGCCTTGGTACCTTCAACTGAAAGAGGACATTTGAGGAGGCAGCTGATCTGAGCAAAAAGATACATAGATACAGATAGATTTTTTTCCCACACTTAGTAAAATGCAGTCACTAGCAGTTACGGGTAAAACCAAACAGCACTGTTAAATGGTTTAAATTGATTGACAGCACAATTATGGATGACAGATGATTATTTTCCAGGTCATTCTCTTCATAGAGCTTACATTCAGTAACATTCAAATAACTAACAGAGCACATTTCTTATTGATAACGTGTCTAGTGTCTTGAGAGGATTCTCATTTGGTGAAAGGCACAGGGGAACCATTTAGGATTGTGAATCAACCCTATTTAATTAGAAACAATAAAACCTCATTGTACTTAACCAGAAAGATACCTGGAAGTATTATATTGGGTATAATCCGGCCACATTTCCAAGAACTGGGCCAGGCGACCTGGGGAAGCCGATCTGGTGGGTGCATGCGTTTTGTATTAATGGTGCTGGCATTGCTGATTCAATTAGATTTAATCTGATTTTTTTTTTTTTGCTCGATCCTCTGGCTGGCCTGTAACTGAAAACCTGAATATTTGTTCGTGTTACTATTGTCCTCAGACAAAGACCTCTTGAATTCACAGAGCAGTCTATAATGTAGCTGTCTATTCCCCATCTGCTCTGTGTGTACCTTAACTGATAGCTATTCAGGCATTTATTTTAGATAGCAAACTGGGGTTCTCTTTGAATCTGGGCTTTTGAGATCCAAATTGGTAGCCTTGGAAAATTATTCTTCAACAAAGGTCTGTTGAGGGCTCCTCTCGTCTGGGAGAAGAAGGAAAAGAATAAAAAAGGCTTACAAAACCTTCACAGTCCTCTTTCTTCTACAGAATTACCAAAAATGGTCTTGGAAGAATGGTACATGCAGACCCGGCTGACATTTCACTGGTGTAAGTAATTTCTGATTATTTCTAGTTTCTCTGTTTAAATCTGTGTATGACCCAGCAGCATCATTTTCCACTGAGTGGAGATAATGTGATTTCAAGTGAAATATACAAAGGGGAAAAATGAAATAAATCAGGTAGGAACCAAAAAAGTGTCCATTCTAGGCCAGGTGCAGTGGCTCATGCTTGTAATCCCAGCACTTTGGGAGGCTGAGGCAGGCAAATCACTTCAGGTCAGGAGTTCGAGACCAGCTTGGCCAACACGGTGAAACCCCACCTTTATTAAAAATACAAAAATTAGCCGGGCATGGTGGCGCATGTCTGTAATCCACGCTACTTAGGCGGCTGAGGCAGGAGAATGGCTTGAACCCGGGAGGTGGAGAGTGCAGTGAGCTGAGATTGCACCCCTGCACTCTAGCTTGGGTGACAGAATGAGACTCCATCTCAACAGCAGCAACAACAACCGTGTTAATTCTGTCTTGGGCGGGTGCATCCCAAGATGAGGGCATTGGCAGTGGAGGGCCAGTTTTGAGGTATAAATGGCTGGAAAGCTCTATGCACCGTAGCTTAGAGACTGAGAGCGGTGAATAAGCACAGAGGCATGAACTTGTGTCTAGCGCTGTCCCAAGTACTCTCTCTTTATCATGTCATTTACTAATCTAGGTCCTATTATCCCAACAGATGGGGGAGAGTGGGCCTGACGAGATAAGTTACTTGACTAGTCATGCAGGAAGCAGGTGACCTCAAATTTGAACTCAGGCTGCCTGATTCCAGAGCCAATGCCATAACCACTATGAGACGTTGTCTCTCTATGCCACAGTCCAGAAGACAGAGCAGAAGCATCTCATACAGTTCAGGTTTCTTATCCCTGTAAAGTAAAATCTCCTGCTGGGCACAGTGTCTCACGCCTAGCATCTTGGCACATTGGGAGGCCAAGGTAGGGAGACTGCTTGAGCCCAGGAGTTCAAGTCCAGCCTGAGCAACATAGGAAGACACCCTCTCTACAAAAAGAAAAAAGAAAGCCAGGGGTGGTGGTGTGCACCTGTAGTCCCAGCTACTTTGGAGGCTGAGATGGGAGGATCACTTGAGCAAGGGAGGTTGAAGCTGCAGTGAGCCATGATTGTGTCACTGCGCTCCAGCCTGCGTGACCGAGCATGAACTTGTCTCCAAAAAGAAAAAAACGTGAAATCTTCTTAATGCAGAACATGGAATTAGATACAAAACCATCCAGAAAAAAAGGGTGGAGAAGGTACAGTTCTAATGCCACAAAAATTTGAAGTGTAAAGACAAGGGAATAATCAATCTCCTCGCATTCAACCATGTTGAAGAATTTAATCAATGTGTGTTAAATTAATCAATGCTTTTTGAATGAGTGACTTTAATTAACTATTATTGGCAATTTGTTCTTTTTTTTTTTGGACGGAGTTCTGCTCTTGTTGCCCAGGCTGGAGTGCAATGGCGTGATCTCGGCTTACCACAATCTCCTCCTCCCAGGTTCAAGCGATTCTCCTGCCTCAGCCTCCTGAGTAGCTGGGACTACAGGCATGCACCACCATGCCTGGCTAATTTTGAACTTTTAGTAGAGATGGAGTTTCACCATGTTGGCCAGGCTGATCTTGTACTCCTGACCTCAGGTGATCCACCCACCTTGGCCTCCCAAAGTGCTAGGATTAAAGGCATGAGCCACTGCACCCAGCCTACTGTTCTATTTTTTCTTTTTTTTATGAGTATACCCAGCCTCCACAAATAGATGATAAGGAACTTTCAGACCAGTAACTTTCTCATACATCTCTGTCTGTCCCATGGGTCTTACATGGTTTATGGGATCAGAAGGAGCTCAATATGTAATGATCGATACGATTAGATTGGTGACTAAAGATGTTAATCTATTAATTAATTGATTAATGTGTTGATTACATTAAGTGTAAGTTATGTTGCTTTTTCAAGAAGTGATTAATAAATGTTATTAAATGAAATTTAAGGCTGGGCACAGTGAGTCACGCCTGTAATCTTAGCACTTTGGGAGGCCGAGGTGGGTGGATCACCTGAAGTCAGGAGTTCGAGACCAGCTGGCCAACATGGAACTCCATCTCTACTAAAAATACAAAAATTAGCCGGGTGTGGTGGCTCACACCTGCAGTCTCAGCTACTCAGGAGGCCAAGGCAGGAGAATGGTTTGAACCTGGGAGGTGGAGGTTGCAGTGAGCTGAGATCATGCCACTGCACTCCAGCCTTGGTGACAGAGCGAGACTCTGTCTCAAAAAAAATAAATAAATAAAAAATAAAAAATTTGCTAGGGGATTTTTTTTTTAAGCAGAAAAATATGGAGACATTTTAAGAAGGCTGTAGTACAATTTTATCCTGCCAATGGAGATGGGGCAGTGGGCAGAGCCCAAGTGGATTGTAATGAGAATGACTTAAATGGTGCAGTGGTTGGCTCTTATCTACAGGTTTACAGAAATGAAATTAAACTTGGGCTTTCTATTACAAAACAATGAGCAAATTGAAGGCCAATTATACCAGCTCATCAAAAAAAGCTGGTGAGCTGTAGAGGATTTTGCATTTCTGAGTAGAACGACTTTTCAGATGAAAGAACTTATTACAAGAAATTGAGAACATCTGGGCCATCAAAGACAAAATGCAGTGAATAATTGGACAATCACAGCCTGGCATCCATTTGAATAAGAGGCACTCCCTCAGTTCCCACTAGGGGAAGTGTTCAAAATTCCTCCTCTAATGGGAAATTGAAGCTCCGTTTTTAAAACATGATTTTTCTATACCTGGTTGTTATTTGGTTATGAAAGAAATCTATTTTGGGAGCTTCTGTTCCGTAAGTTATTCTTGTCACTGTAACCAGGATTAAATAGCAGAGTCCTAGTTGGTTCTGTCTCTGTATTTTGCCGACTGGCTTAACTCTTACCAACTGGCGGTTTTATAATCCTGGCAAACGTCACATTCATAAGAAGCCCTGTCAACTCTGCTTCTCCTCGCGACTCTCTTTCTTCTAACTTTGCTACATCGGTGCCAAACAGGTGTTTACAAAGAATAAATGGGAATTAGGCAAGTTCAGCTCCACTCATGTGGGCAGAGTAGTGGCTTGCCCCCATGAGTGGAGCTGAACTTGCCTAATTCTCATTCTGCTCAATGCCATGCGTCCTTCGTATATGCGATGGTGATCATGTCTTGCTTTAGGCTAAACACTGAATTAGATATTTTACACATATAGATTATTTCCAGAAGCTTTTGTTGTTGTTGTTGTTGAGATGGAGTCTCACTCTGTCACCTAAGTTGGAGTGCAGTGGCGTGATCTCAGCTCACTGCAACCTCCGCCTCCTGGGTTCAAGTGATTTCCCACCTCAGCCTCCCAAGTAACTGGGATTACAGGTGCCTGCCACCACACCCGGCTACTTTTTGAATTTTTAGTAGAGATGGGATTTCATCATGCTGGCCAGGCTGGTCTCGAACTCCTGACCTCAAGTGATGCACCTGTCTTGGCTTCCCAAAGTGCTGGGATTACAGGTGTGAGCTATCATGCCTGGCCTTTCCAAAAGCTTTAATAGTCCCTCTAGGTAGTAATTATCATTCCCATTTTACAGCCAAGGAAACTGAAGATTAAAGACATGATATAGTCAGTCAAAATAGTTCCGATTATACTGTGTAATAATTCAAAGATTCAGTCGCTGAAATCCATACATGCTTATTTCTCATTCATGTTACATGTTCGTTGTAGGTTGGCAGAGGGCTATGAGACTGTATTAGTCTGTTCTTGCATTGCCATAAAGAAATACCTGGGCTGGGCACGGTGGCTCACACCTGTAATCCCAGCACTTTGGGAATCAACGTCACCTGAGGTCAGGAGTTTAAGATCAGCCTGGCCAACATGGTGAAACCCCATTCTACTAAAAACACAAAAATTAGCTGGGTGTGGTGGTGGGCCCCTGTAATCCCAACTACTCAGGAGGCTGAGGCAGGAGAATTGCTTGAACCTGGGAGATGGAGGTTGCAGTGAGCCCAGATCATGCCACTGCACTCCAGCCTGGGTTACAGAGTGAGACTTTGTCTTAAAAAAGAAAGAAAAAGAAGAAGATAATAAATACTTGAGACTGCAAAATTGATAAAGATAAGACGTTTAATTGGCTTATGTTTCTGCAGGCTGTACGGGAAACATAATGCTTGGACTCAAGAAATCCTCCCGTCTCAGCCATTTTAGTGGCTGGAGCTAGAGGCATACACCACCATGCCCAGCTATTTACTTGTTGTAGAGATGGGGACTTGTTATGTTGCCCAGGCTATAAAGAGCCACTTTTCTAACTTCCATTTTTTTGGGTTAAAAAGTGCTAATCTTAACATCACGTTTCTATTTCGTTTTCCTCCAATTCTCTCTCAGATGTGGTTTGGTTGGCAAAGAGGCTCATAGCTTTTCTAAAATCAACGTTTCCAAGGACGCGTCCATTTAATAACTGTTTTCTGACAATTTTTACCACCATACCCTTTCTTGTGATAATTTCACCACTACATCCCCTCTCTCCTGAAAGCCAAATTCCTGTTTCCCACCTCTCTTCAAAGTTCACACTTGATCAGGGACCTTCAGGCTTCTTTATTTCCCCCAGGGAGCATGACAGATCTTTGACAAACACGTTGGAAGTGTTGCTAACCTCCAGGAAAGTTTGCAAAATGTGATCTAACTCAGTTACATTACTATATAAGTCAGGGTTCTCCAGAGAAATAGAACCAATAGGAAACACACACACACACACACACACACACAGATTGATTAGGAGAAATTGGTTCACATAATTATTAAGCTAAGAAGTAGTACAATATACCATCTCTGCCAGTTGCAAATTAGAAACCAAATGAAGTGGTGTCTGCCTGGAGTAAGTTCGTTGCCTCATGCTAAGGAAATTATGGACATGAACACACATGGAGTAAAGTTAAGAGTGGAGGTTTAATAAGCAAAAGAGAAGGGAGAACAGCTCTCTCTCCGTAGAGTGAGACAGGGGTGCGCACCCAAATGGAACTTCTGGCCCATAGCCGAGTGCCTCAGATTTTATAGACAGGCTGAAGGGGGTGGTGTCTGATTTACATAGGGCCCACAGATTGGTTGGACCAGGTGTGATGTTTACATAGCCTGCAGGGAAGCTGGCTGCCCCACCCTAATCTTATGCAAATAGACTTTCCATTGGCTGGTGCCATGTTGTCTGCTCTTTACTGCACATGTGGTTGGAAAGGAAGAGGGGAAGATGAAGCTGCCATGTTGAAGGTACCTGGTCTGGGGTAGCCTTTTCCTATTGGCCAGCTGCTGGCATTCACCCATGCAAGCTTCCAGATTGTTTGTCTATGTTTGTAGCTTGATTTTACAGGCTGCTCTTTGTTAGGAAAAAAAAAATGATTTGGGGGCTGTTTTTCATTAAAATAAAAACCTTACTGGGGTTTTCCTTATCCTCACTATCTGCCTTAATAATTTATTTTTAACACCTGTATCACCAGGAAAGTAGTGACATAATTGAGTCTAAGTATGAAAGCCTGATAACCAGGAGAACCAACAGTGTAAATCCCATTCTGAGGGCCAGAGAAGATGAGATGAGGAGATGTCCCAGCTCAGGCAATGAGGCAGCAACAAAAGGGATGAATTCCTCTTTTTCTCCTCTAGGTTTATTCAAGCCCTCAATGGATTGGAAAATACCCAACCACATTGGGAAGGACCATCTACTCTACTGAGTCCATCCACTCATTCAAATGCTAATCTCATCCAAAGACATCCTCCCAGACACATCCAGAAATAATGTTTAATCTGGGTACCCCACTGTCCACTGAAATTGACTCACAAAATTAACCATCCTAACCAGCAGAAAGAAAAGAGCATTTTTCCATATGTTTGTTGGCCACATAAACGTCCTCTTTTCAGAAGTGTCTGTTCATGTCCTTTGCCCACTTTTTGATGCGGTTGTTCTTTTCTTGTAAATTTATGTTCCTTGTAAATTCTAGATTTTAGACCTTTGTCAGATGGGTAGATTGCAAATTTTTTTTCCCGCTCTGTAGGTTGCCTGTTTGCTCTGATGACCAGCCATCATGCTCAGCAAACTAACACAGGAACTGAAAATTAAACACCACATTTTCTCACTTATAAGTGGGAGCTGAACAATAAGAACACATGGACACAGGGAGGAGAACAACACACACTCGGGCCTGCCAGTGGGTGGGGGAGTAGGAGGAGGGAGTGCATCAGGATAAATAGTTAATGCATGCTGGGCTTAATACTTAGGTGACGGGTTGATAGGTGCAGTAAACCACCATGACATGTTTACCTATGTAACAAACCTGCATGTTCTGCACATGTATCCTGGAACTTAAGAGAAAAGACAGTAGAGAAGAAAGGAAAAGAAAAGAGGAGAGGAGAGTAGACAGAATCTTCCCAGACATTTTGTATCATCCACCCCTAATAATGAAATATCTGACTCTAAAATTATTGTGGAAGAATTTCACCTGACAAGAAACCCAAACGGCACTCAGAGGGTCGGAGGAACACAGTTTATTTCGCGGGCTGGCCCAGACGAGTTTGCACCCAAAGGTTTGGACTCCGGCCCGGAACAGCACACAGCTTGTATAGGTTAGGGGCAAGGGGGAGTAACTCAAGGTTTTAGGCAACGTGGCCGTTTCTCAAGGGACTTCCTAGTTAGCCAGCAGGGAACGAGCATACAGAGGCAGATAGTGGCAGTTAGTTGGGCAATCAGATTTTTCACAAACTTTCCACTTCGAAATAATCTGGCTCTTTTCATTCTGGAAGATACTAGCTGCTCTTGATTGAATTAAGGCAATTGAGAATCTCTCAGAAGACAAACATATGATGAAGATCTCTCTAAGCCTCACTTTTCTCACCTGTAAACCAATGACTTTGCGCACAAAGTAAATATCTTGGGTCCTGGCAAAATCACTAAGCTAAAGGAGAAATTCAAGCTGGGAACTGCTTAGGGCAAACCTGCCTCCCATCCTATTCAAAGTCATCCCTCTGCTCACTGAGATAAATGCGTATCTGACTGTCTCCTTTGGAAAGGCTAAACTCCAAAGAATGCAACCCTTTGTCTCTCACCTACCTGTAACCTGGAAACCCCTTTCCTTCCGTTTCAGATTGTCCTGCTTTTGCTTCGAGTTGCCCCCTCTTTCTGGGCCAACCAATGTTTATTTTACGTATGTTGATTGATGTCTCATGTTTCCCTAAATGTATAAAGCCAAGCTGTGCCCCACCACCTGGGGCATGTGTCGTCAGGACCTCCTGAGGCTGTGTCATGGGCGGGTGTCCTCAACCTTAACAAAATGAACTTTCTAAATGAACTGAGACCTGTCTCAAATTTTGGGGGTTCACAAGTGTGATTTTAAATGAGATGTCTGGCCAGGCGCAGTGGCTCACGCCTGTAATCCCAGCACTTTGGGAGGCTGAGGTGGGAGAATCAGGAGGTCAGGAGTTCGAGACCAGCCTGGCCAACATGGTGAAACCCCGTCACTATTAAAGATACAGAAAACGAGCCGGGGGTGGTGGTGCACACCTGTAATCCCAGCTACTTGGGAGGCTGAGGCAGGAGAATCACTTGAACCCAGGAGGCAGAGGTTGCAGTGGGCCAAATCTCGCCATTGCACTCCAGCCTGGGCAACACGGAGAGACTCCGTCTTAAAAAAAAAAAATGAGATGTCTTATGTAAAACATATCTTTTGTGTGGCATTAAGTTCTCATGGAAGGGCACTGGGCTGGTGCAGTGGCTCATGCCTGTAATCCCAGCCCTTTAGGAGGCTGAGGGTACGTGGGAGGATCTCTTGAGGCCAAGACTTCAAGGCTGCAATGAGCTATAATCATACCACTGCTCTCTAGCCTGGGTGATAGACCCTGTCCCTAAAACAAAACAAAACAAAAACCCAAATAAATGGGAGTTACTACAGCTCTTCTGATGACAATTCCCCTTCTCTGGAGGCCTCAGGTTACCCTTGACTGGGTGGTATCATTTGAGATGTTCTAAATAGCTTTAAACATATATTCTAAGCACATGAGTGTCACCTCTCACTTTGGAGAGGTTCACACAAGGCGGTAACATCAGGCTGGGTCTGTTTTCAAAGACTCATAGAAACGTGGGCTGGGTTAGCTCCCAGAATTTAGGTCAGGAGACACTTCTACATCTTCCTTTCTGAGGGTGTGGGAGGAAACCCATATCCACAGTTTGCTGAGGATGATGGCTGGTCATCAGAACGAACAGACAGCCTACAGAATGGGAGAAAATTTTTGCAATCTACCCATCTGACAAAGGTCTAAAATTTAGAATTTATAAGGAACACAGTTCCTTACTGCGAACCTTGTGGGAGACTCTGGTGTAGAAGCGTAGCGGATTTATCAGGGGCAGGTTGGAGGCTCACAGACATCAGCAGTTTTACTTCTCCAGGGTTCCTGTGAGATCCTGCTTTTGCCTCATTTCATCTGAATTCACTGGAATGGAAGAATTTCAAGGAAACAGCAATTTAGATCCTTGAGTTTCTCATGGCCTTTGGACTAAATCATAAATCAACTCTTGCTCACTTGAAATGGAACCCCCCTCCCCCAACCTCCCCTGGGATCTTCTAGAAACTTCCAAAGAAGGTAGCAGAGACATTGGTCAGTTTGGAAAATTTCCAGACAGGTGGTTTTCTGACTGTCTTTTCTGCTTTTAATCCGTGCTACCCAAGGCTGAGAATAATGAAGCTATTTATATATTTTTATTTCAGAGGTGAGGAAACTAAGGCTTAGGGAAATGAAATCATTCACTCAAAAGAAAAAAAAATCTGTTTGTGCAGTTGTCTGATTGCTCAGTTTTCTGAGGCAGTGCCTTTCCACCTTGCTGCACTTCTGTTTTTTCAGCAAATATTATCATTGCATACTATGTGTCAGGTGTAAGGACTTGGAGATTGACTTGTGTGAATGAAAGAAGCAAAATTTAAAAAAATGTATATAGAGAGATATCATTAAAGAATGCATAGTCAACAGATGTTGAAGATTTTAAGGTTGTCTGACCAAGCTGGTTGTGTCCAGGCATAGGGCTTTCTGGATACAGGACAGGCAGGGAATGGCACTCTAGGGTCAATCAGGTGCACACATATGGTGCAGTATGCACGATCTTATTTTTAATGATTTATGGCAATGTTAGTATCAAGGGATTATGATAATCTTAAGGTTTCTTTTGGAGAAGGTGGTAAGTCACCGAGGGTGATGGATAGTTACTGCTCCAGCCAGTTAGAGCTGTGTTTCTGTTACTGTAGTTCCTCCCTTGGACCATTTCCCAGATATCCTGCCTCTAGTAGCTAAAAGGTTAATGTCTAGCACAGAAGGAAACTTCCAGGCCTCCTCCTGTGCTAAGACTGGCATTTCATCTGAAGCTTACATTTTAGTTTGCTATTTCAATACATGCATTTTCTTTGTGCTGCTTCTGGTCTCTTGCAGAATGAGGTTGGATACTAATAAATGAATATAAAACATTGATTTCTAATTATTTCAAAGAAATATACATTATATATTGTATTTGCATTGTATACAATATATAATGTATATACAACATACAATGCAAATACAATATATAATGTATATTTATTTGTACATGTACATACATTGTACACTGTATAGACCAATGTATGTAAATACAATACATAGTTTTTTGTACATACATTTGTACATACATTTACATGTAGGTACAAAAGTACATTGTAAACTATAGAAACATTAAGGCTTATTGTAGCCATCATCTTGTCAAAAGATGAAGAAAAAGATTTCTGTTACATGATTTTGGCATTTAGCTACTGTTCCTTTAACAGAGACTGATAATTGGACAGCCAGTCACTCTACCTTCTGCCAATTTCCCCCTCAATTAGCTAATAATAAGAACTTAAAGACTTGGAGATAATCATTGTGTAGATTAGACTCCGGATATTATGTATGATTAACGTATAATGTAATTTAAAAACAAAACACCAGAATCTTTTCATTTTGAACTGAATTTATCCGTTATCCATGGATAATTCATTATCCATTATCCGTCTATCCATGTATCATTTTAGAACAATAAAACAGCAGCTTTTTTGTAGCTCTCAATCTTGAATAGGCATCAAAACCTCCTGGAGATCTTAGGGAAACACAGATTACTGGTTCCCATCTGAGTTTCTGATTCATTAAACCTGAGATGAGACCTATTGTATATCCAACAAGAATTTGTATTCCCAACAAGAGATGCCAAAGCTGCTGGTTCTGGGACCACACTTTGAGAATCACTGACTTGAAGTAATGTGCCTGCATGCACATATCACACATATTAATGTGCCTTGATATAAAACAGCAAGATCCAGGGCACCTGGGGAGAGAAATGTATACAACAATGATTGCAATGTGTTGTAGTGCTGGTAGCAAGCCACTTCCTATTTGCCAAGAAACCACAGAAGGGAGAATAAGCAACTCAGCTTGGCACAGCTGGTGGGGGGGGGGGGGGGGGTTGGGTAATGATAGACCAGTTGGGTATAAAAGGGCAAATAACATTTATATACCCTTTAAAAATGTATTATTTTAGCCCTGGAACTTACCGTATGTCTAAGTTAGTGACGGATTTATTCTCCAAATTGCCCAATCAAGAACCTTAATCATCCTTCTGGATTCTCCTGCTCTCTTGTTTTGTGTTTCCACTACTTCTCCAGACCCTGATAACTCTACAACCTGACCATTTTTTGTTTCTATCTTGTTTTCTCTGTTCCCATGGCCATGCCTGGCACCCAGGTCCTTATCAGCACTTTCTTAGACTACTAAAATAACTTCTCAGCTTCCTGTGCACCCCGCCACTCTTCTATAAATGCCACACAACTTCTCTTTCTGTCGTGAAAACATAATTTAACATTTTCCAGTTCAAAAATTTCAAGTTGTTTTATATCTCTGAAATAAACCCTAAATTCTTAGGAAGGTATCAAAGGCCTTGCATGACACAAACTCAAACTACTTATCAGACTCTTCTTCCTTTTCTCTCTCATATGCCCCTAAATTTCAGTCATAAAATAATATTATTGCAAAATTTGCCAGGTTATTTTACCCTACTGGCCAGGACTAGTTACTTTCTCTATATGGAATGTCTTTCCTACCCTCCTCTGCTCTATAAATCTTATTTGCCCTTTTATACCCAACTGGCTTATCATTGCCCCTGTGAAGCCTTCCTCAGCTGTGCCAAGTTGAGTTGATTATTCTCCCTTCAGTGGTTTCTTGGCAAATCAGAAGTGGCTTGTTAGCAGCACACAACATATTACGATCATCGTTTTATATCTGTGTACTTCATGGATACCTCTAGAGAAGTGTCTCTAACTTTCCTGTCCCCAGTGTCTAGCATAGTATCTGGCAAAAGGTGAATGTCAATATATGTTTGTTGAATGAATGCTCTCAATTCTATGCTTCAAGAAATGCAACCCAAAGAGATGTCAACGGTATTTCTTTGTGCAAGTTAGAGACAATTCAATATATAATTTTCACAATTTTCAGTAGCATAAAGTAAGCAATGTTTGACCATTACCTAGGAAATGTATTCAATTTTCCTCTTGTCTGGATCATTTCCAGCATGTATTCGTGTCAACTAGTCCTCTTGTCTGTAAGCCTCCTCTCAGAGTAAGATGTTCATTTCATACTTTCATTGCATGCTTGTCACGAGTTGTAAGCTCTATAAAGAAGCTCTCTGCATTTATCATAAAACTGGAAATTGTAATTAGGAAATGCACAAATGTACTGGGATAGAGTCCAAGCTGATGACTACCAATGACAAGCTAACTGAGAACCCGAAGGACCCTTTGGCCTAAAAGAGAGACAGACACTTCAGTCTTATAGGCGGGTAGACTGAAGCAGGGGTGCTATGATTAAAGTAGGGGTGCTATAAAAAAACGATGGGAAGACCATAATCTGGAACCCAGGACTTCTCTAGTTGTCCATAAACTTCCAAATAAACCTGCCTGCTTGGTACATGGCCTTAGTACAAGGTAAGGACATTCTTCACATCACCAAAAAGTTTAACCCTTTCAGGAATTAGATGCCTGTTAGCAACTACCAAAAAGGTGGTCAAATAATTGAAGGAGTAAAATGTTTTATAACTATCTGTGGTCCCAGAGGTCAACATTAGAACAAATGGGTACAATTTATAGACATAAGATTTTGGCTTAAGATTTTCCTGAAAACTAAATCAGTTAAACTCTGTTTGTGGAGTTAAGGTGCTCTTATCATTGAAATATAGCCTGGAAGTGACATGCCCTGGGTAATATAAAAATGACTTATAGGCTGGGCATGGTTGCTGTAATCCCAGCCCTTTGAGAGGCCAAGGCAGGAGAACTTCTTGAGCTCAGGAGTTTGAAACCAGCCTGGGTAACATGGCTAAACCCCATCTCTATAAAAATACAAAAAGTAGCCAGGTGTGGTGGTGCATGCCTGTAGTTCCAGCTACTTGGGAGGATGAGATGGGTGGATTGTTTGATCCCAGGAGGCTGAGGCTGCAGTGAGCCAAGATTGTGCCACTGCACTCCAGCCTCGGCAACAGAGTGAGACTCTGTCTCAAAAAAAAATTACTTATATTTGGGGGGGGGGGGATATAGAGCAGTGATTACCTGTGATTCTATGATGCAGATTATTTTGTACAACTCTTACTCTCTTACCTCATCTCCTTGCCTCTAGAGAAAATGCTATCATCTAAAGAAATAAGATGATTGCTGACCATTCCTTGAATAACCACTGTCTCAGTCTGTTTAGGCTGCTATAACAAAATGTCTTCAACTGGGTAATTTATAAACAATAGGAGTTAGTGCTCACTGTTCTGGAGGCTGGGAAGTCTTAGATCAAGGTGCCAGCAGATTCGGTGTCTGGTGAGGGTCTGTTCCTTACAGAAAGTGCCTTCTTGCTTGATACCTTCACATGGTAGAAAAGGAAAATGGGGTCCCTCAGGCCTCTTTTATAAGGGTACTAATCCCAGAGCTGGGGATGATGTCTCATGTCTGCAATCCTAGAGCTTTGGGAGGCTGAGGAGGGGTGATTGTTTGAAACCAGGAGTTCAAGACCAGCCTGGGCAGCATAGTGAGGTCTCATTGCTACAAAAAACAAAATAATTAGCATGGCATCAGGGCATGGTGGTGTGTGCCTGTTATCCCAGCTACTCAGGCAAGAGGATGGCTTGAGCCCAGGAGTCTGAGGCTACAGTGAGCTGTGATCACAGTACTGCACTCCAGCCTGGACAACAAAGCAAGACTCCATCTCTAAAATAGTAATAATAATAACAACAATAACTATACTCATTCTGTTCATGGAGGCAAAGCCCTCGTAACCTAATCACCTCCCAAAGGTCCAGCCTTTTCATACTGTTACACTGAAGGTGAGGTTTCAGTAAGTCCGTTTAGGGGAGATAAAAATACCCAAACCAGAGTAACTGGAATCTTGAACTACCGTAGCAAGTCTTTCCCATCTCTCCCTTCTACAGGCTGTGAGTGGGTGGTGTTGGGATGAGCCTTCTGTAAGGATTCTCCAAGCAGAGATTTGGGGGAGGCGGATTCAAATAGCAGCAGAAATGTTCAATTCTGTTCTGATTTTCACGGCTTGGTGCACAGCCATTCACGTGTTTCTTTGTATGAGCGATATAATAACCAGCTTTCAGAAGGACAGACAGCATAATGAATGGATTGTAAAACATGCTCATAAAAACAGTCGAGTGTGTCTAGAAGTGTGTGTTATCTGCTTCAGATTTACTGTGTACTCTATTTTGCATTTTCACATCATGTGCACATTTTCTATTAACAATAAGCATTTAATAGGCACACAATTAATTTTAATTTTTCGTTTATTCCCCCAAGGTGATAAAAAAGTGTGTGTGTGTGTGTGTGTGTGTGTGTGTGTGTAGGGACATTTTACAGTCCTGACAGAACATTGATATTATAGCCATAGAGTTCATTACAGGGTAATTAATGCATGTTAAATATCTTGTAAATATTATCTGGTAATAGCTCTAAATAAATACACACTCCAGTTGGAAAGATCTACTCCACCCCTGCAACGGGGAATGAGATGTTCCTAATTAATGCCTTTAGAAGAGGAGCCTATGTCACCTTGGATAGTCTTGGGAAATTACAGCTTTAGTCTGTGCAAGGCAGCAGTGAATGGTTAATTAAGAAAGCTTGACATGCTTGGGGCCTGTCCCACCTGGGCTAAGTGGGTCGGACAGGCCCACCTGGCTCTCTCTCTTCCTTAGCAGCCTTTGTTAGAGAGCGGGCTGCACAGCTCTAGTTGTGCTTCTGGGAGCCATTCCATCCCCAGGAAGAAACACTTTCAAGAACAGTTGCTGGCAAGTGGCTGATCGTCTTCGACTGTTTACTGATCTCTTCAATGTAGGACCTGGGGCTCTGTCTGGCAAGCAGGACGAACTGTTGTTGTTGGTGGGATTCATCATAATGAGCTTAAATGATATTTCCTGTGTGACCTTCTGCTTGCCTTACAGATGGTCCGTCAGGTGTGTGGAGCTTGGGGGTCTCCTCTTAGCCCTTGGCTGCAGATATCCTTACCAGGGCCATGAATGTCTCTATGGCCATTGTCCCAGAGACCTTCAGAGGTAGTAGAAAGTGACAGAACAGCTCTTGCTCCTCCAGATTTCTCTCTTTTTTTATTTTAGTTGGCTGTACCCAGGCCATGCCATCAAGATAGTTCTTGGGGTAAAAGCTTTAGCATAAATATAATCTGCCCACCTCACCTTTGTAAAGTGCTGGGATTACAGACCTTAAGTACCACTGAAAGAAAATTATTCTGATACTTGTTAAAAATGGCAAGGAAAACTTTATTCAAGACTATTGCAATAAAAGAGAGACACAGCAATTTCTGCACAGGATACAGCAATTCCTCCTTTTTTTCTTTTTTCTCTCTCCCCTCCCTCCCTCCCTTCCTTCTTTTTCTTTCCCTCCCTCCCTCCCTCCCTTTCTCTCTCTCTCTCCCTCTCTCTCTCTCTCTTTCTTTCGACAGACTCTCACTCTGTCACCAGGATGGAGTGCGTTGGCACAATCTTGGCTCACTGCAACCTCCGCCTCTCGGTTTCAAGTGATTCTTCTGCCTCAGCCTCCTGAGTAGCTGGGATTACAGGTGTTTGCCACCACGCCTGGCTAATTTTTGTATTTTTCATAGAGACAGGGTTTCACCATGTTGGCCAGGATGGTCTCCATCTCCTGGCCTCGTGATCTGCCCGCTTTGGTCTCTCAAAGTGCTGAGATTACAGGTGTGAGCCACCATGCTCACCCCTCTTTTTTTCTAAATGTATTCACATCTCAGATTGTCCCTCTATGACGTCTGTGCTCTACAGGGAGGTCAGCCTTCCGAGATAAATGTACAGAGTGGGCCTTCAAATGTCCTGGCAAAGTCTTCCTATCCCCCCTTTAAGACCATGCCTTCCTTAAGCCTGTTGTTAGGTACCTGGAATTCATAAAGCAGAAAGCCAGTCCTTAACATCCTCAGCGAGAGATGTGGATTCCAGTGCCAAGTCCTGGAGCTGAGGTTCACACTCAGGTAAATGCAAATTTGCAGCAGGTTCCTTTAGTTGGAGTTTAACAGGAGCGAGATCCTGAGGGCTAATCATTCCTGAAAAGAATCATCCTTAGAATAGGAAACAGGGGCCCAGAGGGTGTGGCTGAAGGAACCAAAGGCAAACTTGACCTACTTCCAGTCGAGAAAGTCCAAGAACTGTCACGCCACGAACATGGGTGTTCACTTTACTGATGTTGTCAGCAACAAAAAGTGAGTGAATTCCCAGAGTGCGAATATTAACAGACAAGTAACACGAAGCTATTTAGCTCATGATGTACGTTACAGGCAGGAATTCCTAAAAGATGCGCAGAATGAGAGACAAGGAGACAATCCTTGCGAAGTAGTTAAGGCAGAGCTTGGCAAGAGTGAACAGTCAGTAGAAGCTTGATGTCATCATTATTAAGGAACATACCGTCTGCTCTTAGCATGGTAGAGAGATTGCCACACTTCTCATTCGGATGGAGACATAAAGGAACCTCATGGAGACAGCTAAGAGTGCATATTCTTGAGAATCGTTATTTTATTTTATTTTATTTTTGAGATAGTCTCACTCTATTGCCCAGGCTGGAGTTACATGGTGCAATCTCAGCTCACTGCAATCTCTGCCTCTCTGGTTCAAGCGAGTCTCCTGCGTCAGCCTCCCGAATAGCTGGGATTACAGCTGTGTGCTACCAAGCCCAGCTAATTTTTTAGTATCTTTAGTAGATGTGGCGACTCTGTTGGCCAGGCCAATCTTGAACTGATCTCAAGTGATCCTCCTGCCTCAGCCTCCTAAAGTGCTGGGATTACAGGCATTGAGCATCACTGAAGGAAAATTATTCTGATGCTTGTTAAAAATGGCAGGGAAAACTTTATTCAAGACTATTGCAATAAGGGAGAGATACTGAATTCAACTTGTAATACAACAGAGACAAAAGAAAAAAAGTAAAAAATTAGTTAAACTTAGTAAGGTATAAAGAGTAGGGAAGGGAAGGGATACTTGATATTAAGGATGGCGGAAGAGGAGCTTGGCTGGTTATTAGGAGTGGGGGAATACTCAATCGACTTAATAGGATTCTTTGCTAAAGCTCTGATCAGTAGGCCAAGGACTAGGCCCAGAGAAGAACACTCAAGGGTCTGACCAAAGTTTGATGAAGAAGGGAGTCCTTGCCAGTTCCTCTCCTTATTCAGGAAAAGAAGTCATTTGTCTTTCCTCTGAACAAGATAAGTCCATTTCTTCGTTAGTCACATTTTGTTTATGGAGGACCTGCAGAACTATCTCTTTACATTTGATAGTAGATGCTATTTGCTGGATGGTGCAGACAGTCAGGCGTTGGATACATTCCTAGTTCTTAGGATACTTGGTTCTGCTTTGTGAAGATAGGAGTTTGCTCACAGAACATTGGATTTTCAATCAGAGAAAGAGTCTGTCCGTCATGATTCAACCAGAGAAACTTAACCAGTAGGAGAAATAGATACTGATTTATTTATTACAAAGAATTGGCTTATGTGATTCTGTTCACGTGGAATTTTTTCCTTTCCTGGGGACATCCCAGCCTTGCTTTTAAAGTCTTCCAATTGGTGGAATCAGGCTCACCCAGATTATCCCAAATAATCTCCCTGATTTAATGTCAACTGATTAGGAGCTTCCATTACATCTGCAAAATACCTTTCTAGCCAAACCTAGATTAGCTGTTGATGGCATAACTGAGGACTATAGCCAAGCCAAGTGGCCACTTCAAAAACAAAAATCACATCAGTAAAGCTTTACTCAGGGAAATTATGCAAAACTTGTAAATAAGACAGAAAAGCTGATGGCATCACCTTTTAATGCCATGTCCACACATTTTGTAGTATGTCTGTAAAAAGATGATTTTACTTTCTTAGGATTGTAACTGGGCTTGATCAATAATTGTCTGAAGCCCAGGCATTTTACAGTCTTGTAAAGTTAGAGGCAATTTGTAGAAAACCAGTAAAGTGTAAGATTTTTTTTTTCTGCTTGGAAAGAAAATATAACCCCAAAGGGTTTAGTGTCCTGTGGAACATTAACTAGTTTTGTACCTAACTTGGCATCTTCATTAGCTTTAGTTTCCTTTCAGACTGTAAAATTCCCAGTTTCTGGCCGGGCACAGGGGCTCATGCCTGTAATCCCAGCACCTTGAGAGGCTGAGGTGGAAAGATTGCTTGAGGTCAGGAGTTTGAGACCAGCCTGGGCAACATAGCAAGTCTTTACAAAAAATAATGCTTAGCCAGGCATGATGGCACACGCCTGTACTCCCAGCTACTTGGGAGGCTGAAGCAGGAGGATCGCTTGAGCCCAGG
Source organism: Ateles fusciceps (assembly GCA_036589455.1). Taxonomy (NCBI): domain Eukaryota; kingdom Metazoa; phylum Chordata; class Mammalia; order Primates; family Atelidae; genus Ateles; species Ateles fusciceps. The sequence goes on from JAZHEH010002812.1 coordinate 2,148,721, forward strand.
AATTCGAGGCTGCATTGAGCTATGATTATACCACTGCACTTCCAGCCTGGGCAACAGAGGGAAACCCTGTCTCTTAAAAAGAAAAAAAAATAAATTCCAGTTTCTTCTACTCCATCAACTCAGTTCTGTCATTCTGCCGTTTTTCTCAATAAAGAGTTAAAACTGTGACATGTATTTATTATCATTTGTAAGAAAGTTACTTTTTTAATGATTTGAGAATTGTTTTTAATGATTTGAGAATTATTCTCTGACAGATTCAGAAGTGGCGGAGCAGGTAAGGGGGGGCTCACTGGGCAGGTGGGAGGCTACGAGGAGAAAAGAGGGGAGTACACGTCTGTGTACAGAGGGGTGGGTTTCAGCCAAGGAGAAGCAGAGCAGGTGTGGCTGGCTGGCTGGAGACAGCACCTTGATTTAGTTATTCAGTGCCACAGGACTGGCCTGCCAAGCGTTTGAGCTTGTTGGATTAGCCAGCAATAGTTTCCCATGCACATGCCCCTCCTCCCACCTTGGAAATATGAGAGAGAGACAGAAAGAGACAGAGAGAGAGACATTCTCGAGCAATTTATATGCAAACCAAGTAATGAACCCTCCACAGTTGTGCAATCAAAGGTCAGGGACAACAGATACTCTGAACTCCCTATTCCAGTTTCTGTTATAGTCTGAAATTCCCACTACCAATCAGTCCTTTGACTTCAGCCTTTGAAGAACTTGATTAAAAGCATGGGATTCTGACGTAACACCGCAGCCAATTCTAATTGTTTTTATCATGTAAGCTGGCCTCACATTGGAACAAGTGTTTCTGTGGTGGTGATGGTGGTGGTAAAATATACACGACATAAGGTGTGCTATTGTAACCATTTTGAAGCCTGCCGTTCCGTGTCATTAGGTACATTCATAACGTGCAACCATCACCACGATCTAATTCTGGAACATTTTTATCAGCCCTAAAAGAGACACTATATTCTCTCCTTTTCCTCCATATTCAGTCTCTCCATATTCCTCCCTCCCCCAGCTTTTCGCAACAACTAATTTGCTTTCTGTCTCAATGGATTTGCCTATTCTGGCTATGTCCTATAAAGGGAATCATGCAAAATGTGGCTTTTCGTGTAGTGCAAATGTTTTCTGATGGACGCGCATGTAAGGGTTGGAGAGCCAATGTCTGTGGGGGAGAAGCATAGACAGGATGGGTGGGTTTTCAGGGGATGTGATGTGGTCAGAGGCACCTTAAAGCCTGTTGAAGGGTCAGAAAAAGGAGATATGTGGAGGGAAATAAACAGATACATTTAGCTTACTTCACAGGTCTATCGCCTTTCATGAGTTCCAAAATAAGATGCAAATGTCTAGAGTGAACATCCTGTATCGAAGGTGTGATTTTTAGGAATTCTACAAAATAAAACTGATCATAGCTACTGAGACCACTGGGATGACTATTTCAAATGATATGGGCAGGTACCTGCCAGGATAAGTCTGCGTATTTAATTTATGCTCAAGGTGAGAGGCTCCTGACACCTCCTGGATACCGCATTCTCCCTGATAGACCTCTTTTCTCTTTCTTTGGCCTGTACAAAGAAAGCATTCTTGACTGGGCGTGGTGGGTGACTCATGCCTATAATCCCAGTACTTTAGGAGGCCAAGATGTGAGGATTGCTTGAGCTCGGGAGTTTGCAACCAGCTTGGGCAACATATCGAGACCCTGTCTCTACAAAAAAACACAAAAATTAGCTGGGTGTGGTGGTGCACCTGTAGTCCCAGCTACTTGGGAGGCTGAGGCAAGAGGATCACTTGAGGACAGGAGGTTGAGGTTTTCAGTGAGTCATAATCGGGCCACTGCACTCAAGCCTGGGTGACACAGCAAGACTCAAGACTGTCCACAAAAAAGAGAGAGAGAGGAGAGAGAGAAAGAAGAAAGAGAGAAAGAGAAAGAGAGAGGGAAGGAAGGAAGGAAGAAAGGATTGATTTCATTTGACAGTATGCATTTGTAACCTTTACCCACAACTATGCAAACTCGCAATTGAATTGCCAGGCAATCTGCAACCCTACTGATTTTCTACAATTTAGACAAAACACATGGGAACCCTTTGAGGAGCCAGGCAGGCTACAATCAAGCCACTCCACGCACAGGTCTCTAATAGTACAGTAATCAGTGGTAATCACCCATACAGTTTATGTACAGGAAGGCCTAATAGGATTCATGCCTCTGTAGTGAATACGTTTTCATTTACAGGACTAAATGCAAGCATACATTACCTGTTTAATTAAAAAAAAATTCTCCAGTTAACAATTTGCTCCCTCTCTTGGGTGTGTGCTGTATACATTACTGATGGCTCCTTTGAATTTACTGGTTATAGATTTCTCAAATAATTTGTCATTGTGAATGATTGCTTATAGTTTGGGAAGGTAAACCTTTGCTCCTGGTTTCCTTTTTTTTTTTTTTTCCTGAGAAATCAGAGCCTTTGTGTGTTATTTGTATGCAAAAATGTGACAACAAGTTCAAATACATGGACTGGTGATGTTCCCTGATACCTGCAATGTACAAATACACGATGCCAGAGGTAGCCGCCGCCAAAGCCAGCCTGAGACAATAGTCAGCAGCTCCTGCTATTCGCAGGAGCCTTTAAATAATGCTTTGCTTTTGTTTTTGTTTTTTTCTTAGAGACATGTCTGTCTTTCACCCAGGCTGGAGTGCAGTGGTGCGATCACAGCTCACTGCAGCCTTGACCTCCAGGGCTCAAGCGATCTTCCCACCTCAGCCTCCTGAGTAGCTGAGACTGTAGGTACATACATGCCACCACACCCAGCTAATCTGTCATTGTATTACTTTTTGTAGAGACAGGGTCTCACTATGTTTCCCAGGCTGGTCTCGAACACATAGCCTCAAGCGATCCTCCCGCTTTGCCTCCAAAAGTGCTGCGATCATAGGCATGAGCCACCAGGACCAGCCTAATAATTCCTTCATTCTTTATTTAATTCCCCTCCCTTGAGCCTTTATCCTGGATGTGGCCAACAGGATTGTAGGTGAGTGTGAAACGGTTTTCTCATTTAAGGAGGATAGGTCTCTGATATAAACAGATGGCTTACTGACGGTCTCACTGAACCCCACCTACATGAGTAGATGGAGCCTGGTCAAGGTGACTAAATTGGAAGCAGGGTCAGGTGCAGGGGGCAGCATCACCAGGCATCAAGGACATCCCAGCATGCTCCTTTCTGTTGCTGATGCTTCCAGATGCACCGTATTTCCGTCTTGAGTTCTTCCATTTCTCAAATGCTATTCTTTATTTTATTTATTTATTTAAGACAGAGTCTTGCTCTGTCACCCAGGCTGGAGTGCAGTGGCATGATCTTGGCTCACTGCAACCTCTGCCTCCTAGGTTCAAGTGATTCTTCTGCCTCAGCTTCCTGAGTATCTGGGGCTTCAGGCATGTGCCACCATACCTGGCTGCTTTTTTTTTTTTTTTTTTTTTAAGCAGACACAGGGTTTCACCATATTGGCCAGGCTGCTCTTGAACTCCTGACCTCGTGATCCTCCTGCCTCAGCCTCCCAAAGTGCTGAGATTACAGGTGTGAGACACTGCGCCCAGCCTATCATTCTTTTATTTAAATCAGGAGGATGAGAATGATGACGTTATGTCTACATTCAAGGAGCTCGTAATCTGGGAACAGAGTCCAGTGAGAAAAGTCAAGGAATTTAGTGTATTTTCCACCAGCTTTTACCAAAAAATTAAGGTGATTTAAAAGGATAATTATTTTTTAATTTTATATTTTAGAGATGGGGTCTTGCTATGTTGTCCAGGCAAGTCTCAAACTCCTGGGCTCAAGCAATCCTCCTGCCTCAGCCTCCTAAAGTGTTGGGATTACAGGTGTGAGCCACTGTGCCTGGCCAAAAAGAATGATTAAACTACAAGAAGATAGTATATATATCCAAGATACATCATAAGGGTATGGAAGGGGAAGGACACAGAATAGACAGGAATAGTGAGCAATTGGGACTATGGACTCGAATTCAGACGGGCCTAGATTTAAGTCTAAGCTTCACAGCTTTGTATGCATTCCTTTAAGTTCTTTGAGCTTTCACTGGCTTATCTATAAAGTAGAAGAAACAAATCTGTGGCATGAAAATATTTTGAAATAGTGATTGAGGCCTGTCCCCTGGCTTTCCTTCTTCCCTCTACACTCCACACCCAGACATAACCTTTTCCTGGACTCTTCATGTTCCCCATTTAGTCTGTCTGCAGAACAGAGTTCCCAAAGCAGGCCTAACTGCTGTCCTTTGAAAGACATGCTTATAAAGTTGGCCCTTGGTGGCATCTGGGAACTTGGAATTTGCAAGGGTTCCCACCAGTCCCCAACAGTTAAGAGTGGCTCACTACGTCTAAGTTGTTTGCACAAACAATGTGGTTGATGAGGAACACCAGCTTTCCTGCTGGGAATCTGGAATTTCAGTACACGTTAAGCAGAGGGTACTTACGTGACCAACCCCCAGCAAAGACCTTGGACATTGAGTCTCTAATGAGCTTCCCTGTTAGCACTGCACACGCTTTGTCACAACTTATTTTTGGAAGAATTAAGTGCCTCCTTTGTGACTTTCCCAGTAGAAACTCTGGAGGCTTGCAACTGGTTTCCTCAGACTTCACTCGCACCATTTGCTTTGAATCCTTTCCTTATAATAAATCATGGCCATGAGTGGGAGTCATGTGAATCCTCCTAGCAAATCATCAAGCCTGGGGATGGTCTTGGGCAGTGTCCTCCCTGTCTTCCAGTACACAGTCAGCTAGGATATTCTTCACATACGTGCACTCAGAGGGATGGCACAGCAAACCCTGACAATCAGTTGTTGATAACTGTCTCCAAAGCCAAGGCCGAAAGCACCAGATGCATAGAGTGGTGAACATGTATGTTCAGCTCCTCCTCCCCCACCAGACCCCACCAGTTCAAATGTATTCCCAGGAAGAGAAAAAGTAAGCATGGAAAGGAACAGTCAGTACTCATTGGATCTCTGAAGCTGGTACCCCACATCCTGCCCTCCCTTGGCCTGAGCTGTCAGTGGCAGGTAACGAGAAAACACACGTAGATTAAGGGGATGTGGGGCCAGGTGCAATGGCTCACATCTGTAATCCCAGCACTTTGGGAAGCTGAGGTGAGAGGATCACTTGAGGCCGGGGTTCAAGACAAGCTTGGGCAATATAGCAATACTCCATCTCTACAAAATAAAAAATTTAAAAAAAAATGCCGAACATGGTGGTGCACAACTGCTGTCCCAGCTCTCGGACTGGGCTGGGGTGGGAGGATTGCTTGAGCCCAGGAGTTTGAGGCTGCAGCAAGTCGTGATCGTGCCACTGTACTCCAGCCTGGGCAACAAAGAAACACCTTATCTCTAAAAAAAAAAAAAAGGAAAAAACCAAGGAAAAAGAAGGGGGGGTCTGGAAGCAAGAAGACCTGGCGCCACCCTTGGGGAACCCAGTGAGGTGTCAGAACCCAGGGTTGATGTAGCAGAATGGGGACTTCTGGAGATTGGCCTGACACAGCCTCACCTGTGGACAGGTGACTGAAGTTTACATAGAAAGGAAGACTTCTTTTTTTTTTTTGAGATGGAGTTTTGCTCTTGTTGCCCAGGCTGGAGTGTGCAATGGTGCCATCTCAGCTCGCCACAACATCCACCTCCCAGGTTCAAGCGATTCTCCTGCCTCGGCCTCCAGGATAGCTGGGATTATAGGCATGCACCACCACACCCAGCTAATTTTGTATTTTTAGTAGAGATGGGGTTTCTCCATGTTGGTGAAGCTGGTCTCGAACTCCTGACCTCAGGTGATCCACCTGTCTCTGCCTCCCAAAGTGCTGGGATTACAGGCACGAGCCACTGTGCCCAGCCAGGAAGACTTCTTAATGGGATACCAGCCATAACAGATGAAATCACCTAGGAACAGAGCCTCCAGCCCCAACTCAGACTATCTGTTGGTACTTTGGTACCAAGTAAGCCCCTCACAACAGATACATAGTCCTGGCAAAGCAAGGAACACGTAAGAAGAAGAAATGTTGTGTCTGTGCACACTTGAGTTTGGGATTGCAACCACCAACTCAAGGGTGCACAAGAGACAACTTTCGAACTTGTAGGTTGCTATGAATATAAAACAAACCTCAGTCTTCAATACAGAGCCTAGCAGACACTCAACAATTGTCAACACTGAACACATGTTTGTCTTTATTATTAATAAGAAACAAAGTGTTCAATGAACGTGAGTAAATGATAGCTATTATAATAATGATAAAGGCAAACCCTGGAATTGTACACATGTACGACAATGAGCTCTAGGTTTTCTAGAGGGTCCGTGGGGAAGCAGAACTTACCTGCAGCCTTCACGGGGTTCATTAACAAGTTGCACTGCAAAGCTATTCTTGACACTAAAATACAAAAGACATTTCTCCAAAATGTCCTCATGAAGACAGCGCTGCTAAAAAAAATATAACTTCCTGCAAAGGTCTTTTATAATATCCTTAGGAAACTTGTGTCGTGTGCAGGTCTCCCTTAGACCAGCCAACCTTCTGTAGAGCAAAATTCGCTACAGGTTAATCTGAGGAGTAGGGGTGTGGGTGAAGGGGCAGAAAAACAAACTAGCAATCGACATCCAAACCATAAGCTTCGTATCAAATTATGCTGAGGGCTTTGGGAGCACAAAAAAACCTAGCCACTCAAGGCTGGGAGAGTGAGAGAGTGTTAAGAGATGGCTTCCTGGAGAGCGTGACTAAGTTGTGAAGGATAAATGGCCGTTACCAAGATAGATGATTGACAGATGTGCAGGTCACGTGGCTAAGAAAAAAAAAGACGACTTAGAGGAGTGGAAGGTAGGGGAAAAACAACAGTTGCTGCAGAAGTGACTGTAATGCACAAACAGCTACCATGTGTTGGGCACGTGTTAATTTCTAGCTAGAGGTGAAGGAGATGAGTTTAATCCTAAATATATCCAAATGCAAGGTGAGAACTTGTTCTGCTCAGAGATTCGGAGCAGGACTTTTTGGGGAGCAGGGAGGAAAAGAGATGAGAGAGATTATGGTGACCAAGAGCCAGATGACAATTCCCAGTCAGATTACAAGAGTCACATTTCTGCCTTGGGGGCAGGAGTTGGATAGAGGAAAGCTGCTGGAAGACTGTGATTGGATGTGCAATTTAGGAAGCTCACGGTAGCACCAGTGTGTAGAGTGACTGTGTGGAGGACCGGACCAAAGGTGGCAAGAACGCTGATGCGATTATTGAGAATTAGCAGACCTAATCAGTGGAAGTGCTTATCAACAGTTCTACAGTAGTTCAGAGCTAGATTTAACATCAATTCTTGCTTGATTGAGTGGCTCTGGGGATAAGGGACTGGAGAGTCTTGGGGTTGATTTGCAAACTTATGGTGTGGATGCTTAAGTGGCTGGAGTTGCGGGTGATGAAAATGGGGAAAATAGAAGGAGTCCTGGTTTGGGGGAAGGATGGTGAGTTTAGCCTTTATTATATAGAGTTTCAGGCATGTCTGAGGTGTGGTGAGGTCATCCATCACATCTTCTAACATGTGAGTGGAGAAAGGGCCCACCTCCGTTGGGAGCTCCAGGGAGTGTCTAGGCTGGGAAATAGAAAGGTGGATATGTTCAGAGTCTGTCTGGGGGCCAGCATTATTGAATGGTTAAGAGATGCAAGATCTCCGAGCCAAGGCTGCCCAAGAATGATCGTTGCTCTGTCACTTCCTAGCTTCGTGACCTTAGGTAAGATATTAAACTCTGTGCCTCAGTTTTCTCATCCATACAAGGAGTTTTTTTTTTGTTTTTTTGTTTTGAAAGAGTCTTACTCTGTCACCCAGGCTGTAGTGCAGTGACACGATCACAGCTCAATGCAGACTTGACCTCCTGGGCTCAAGTGATCCTCCCACCTCAGCTTCCTGAGTAGCTGGGACAATAGGTATGCATCACCACACCTGACTAATTTATTTTTATTATTATTTTGTGTAGAGACGTGGTTTTACTGTGTTGCCTAGGCTGGTCTCAAACTCCTGGGCTCAAGAAATCCTCCCACCTCGATCTCCCCAAGTGTTGAAATTACACCATGTCTGGCTCTAAAATGAGATATGGAAGGTAAATACCTACTTCTTAGGTTACTGTGAGGATTATGAATTCATCCATAGAAAGTTCCTAGAACCGGCCAGGCGTGGTGACTCACGCCTCTAATTCCAGCACTTTGGGAGGCTGAGGTGGGCAGATCACAAGGTCAGGAGTTCGAGACCAGTCTGGCCAACATAGTGAAACCCTGTCTCTACTAAAACCACAAAAAATTAGCTGGGTGTGGTGGTGGGTGCCTGTAATCTGAGCTATTCAGGAGGCTGAGGCAGAAGAATCGCATGAACTCGGGAGGCGGAGGTTGCAGTGAGCCGAGATCTCGCCACTGCACTCCAGCCCGGGCGACGGAGCGAAACTTCATTTCAAAAAAAATAAATAAATAAAATAAAAATAAAAGAAAGCTTCTAGAACAGTCCTGAACATAGCAGGACCAATACATATGGACTTTGAACTTTTGAATTACTACTGTAATAAGTTGACTTTGGGGACTATTGGGATGGAAGGAATCAGACTTAAGGTAAAAAATAAAGAGGAAGGGAGCAAGTATGCAACCCCGGGGGTATCTTGATTTTTAAGTTGTGAGTGGAGAAAGGGACAGCCTAGATTGGGAGTAAGTGGCCATCCAAGTGACAGTGACAGCCTGGAAGAGGGTATCACAAAACCTAAAAGAGAAGGCATTAGTGAGATGTTAACAGAGGCACACATAGCATTGAATGTTTCAGAGGGTCAGTAACTTAAGGGCTGGTGGACACAGGTTCATTTGTTCTTTTGGCAAATACCTGTTAACATCAGTGATGCTGTTGGCACTGACTAGAACGGAAAGAGTTCCAGCCTTCGTAGAGCTCATATTCCCATGGGGATTGCAGATGATACACAGAATACATAAATGAATTGCATGGTATTTTAGAAGGTGGTATCTGCCATGGAGACAAATAATTCAGAAAAGAAGGAAGAAGCTTGCCCGGGAGTGAAGCAGGTTGCTATTGTAAACTGGAGCCAGGTGGCATTCTAAACTAGGGATTAAGGAAGGTCTCACTGAGAAGGTGGCATTTGAGCAGGCTATTAGTGACCTTAAGTTCTACCTGTTTACAGAGCAAATGAGAGACAGAGAAACAAAAGCAGAAAATATAAAGTGCTATTTCAAAAACCTGGATGATAGAGAAGAAGCAGAGATATTGGGCTGGCTGGAGACAGCGCATCTCATGTTTTTCTACTGAATCGCATATGCAAATATAGGATCCATTCATTTAGACTTCATCTAGATACATTATCCTTTATCCTGATGGGAAAGCATTCAACCTGCTTTCCTTCCTCCCTCCCTCCCTTCCTCCCTCTCCTTCCTTCCTCCCTCCCTCCCTTCCTCTCCTTCCTCCCTCCCTTCCTTCCTTCCTCCCTCCCTTTCTTCCTTCCTTCCTTCCATCCTTCCTCCCTTCCTTTTTCTTTCCTTCCCTCTTTCTCTTGCTTTCTTTCTTTCTTTCTCTTTTTTTTCTTTGTCACAGAAAAATTTGTATTTCAGATAAAAACGACTATAACCTACTTATGATAATCCCCCATTTTCTAGATGAACATGTGACTAGGGACATGAAGTGACTTGCTCAAATGTCCACAGAGCTAGTAAGTGATCAAGCCAGAATTCAAAACCAGTTAGGAAGGTTCTTAAAGCCTGTTAAGTCCAAGCAGAGACCTGTTAGACACAGCCAGCCCTATTCATGTCCCTAAAAATGTGTTGCTTTTAACCTCTGCTGAGATCTAAATGCCATTCTACATGTTTCTCAATGCCCATTCAGCTACCTCTCTTATTCTCCACATTGGGCACACAATTTCTCTACCTTTGTCTTGAAAACATTTGCAGGGCACTTGGAGCACATGAATACAGAGTTAAGGGATTAGGAGATATTGTAAAGAGAGTGTTTAAAGTAATGAGTCCTTGAGTCTAGGCAGGAGAGGGAAAGAGGAATAGCCGTAAGCATGCAAAGGTGGTGCTGTCACTTGGATCTCACGCTAATCAAGGCTTCTTAGAGGAGAAGGTAATAAATTGGACCTTGAAGTACAGGGAGGCGATTGAGTAACTCTTGGCACTGGAGGGAATGCTTTTGGCAATGGCGTAAGGTTATTCAACCCCAACTGGCCCTTGAATTGTGTATAAAACTATTGCAGTAGCTCAACCAGTTGCAGTGGCTCACACCTGTAATCCCAGCACTTTGGGAGGCCAAGGCGGGCGGATCACCTGAGGTCCTGAGTTTGAGACCAGCCTGGCCAACATGGTGAAATTCTGTCTCTACTAAAAATACAAAAATTAGCTGGACATGGTGGCCCGCATCTGTAATCCCAGCTACTCCGGAGGCTGAGGCAGGAGAATTGCTTGAACCCGGGAGGCGATTGCAGTGAGCTGAGATTGTGTCACGGCACTCCAGCCTGGGTGACAGAGCAAGACTCTGTCTAAAAAGGGAAACAAAACAAAACAAAAAGTGATTGCAGTTGCTTCTATCTTACTTAGGACGTTTTCCAGACGCATCTCCCACTCACCTACTTTGCTTCACTTCCGTCCTTCGCATCTTCGGATTCCTTTTTATCTTTTATTTGGGGTCTACACCTTGTCTTTCACTCTCCCCCTAGCCCTGCAGCATTAAATGTGAGAAGACTTTCATTTGTGGACCCCAGGTTCAATAAAAATCTGTGAGAGATAGCCCTCAAACTCCACAGGAATAGGTAATCCAAGCTCACCTCTCATGTTTTCCTACTGCATCACATATGCAAATATAGCATCCATTCATTTAGACTTCATCTAAATATATTTTCCTTTATCCTCATGAGAAAGCATTGAAAATAATTCCCATTTAACTAATTAAAATAAGCAGTAATGGGAATTCCCTCCCTCCCTCCCTCTCTCCCTTCCTCTGTTCCTCCCTCCCTCCCTCCCTCCCTCCCTCCCTCCCTTCCTTCCCTCCCTCCCCTCCCCCCTTCCTCCCTCCCTCCCTCCCTTTCTTTCTTTTCTTCCTGTCTGTCTGTCTTTCAAGACAGAGTCTCACTCTGTCACCCAGGCTGGAGTACAGTGGCACAATCTCGGCTCGCTGCAACCTCCACCTCCTAGGTTCAAGCAATCCTCTTGCCTCAGCCTCCTGAGTAGCTGGAATTACAGGTGCATGCCACCACGCCGGGCTAACTTTTTATTTTTAGTAGAGATAGGTTTCCCCATGTTGGTCAGGCTGGTCTTGAACTCCTGACCTCAGGTGATTTGCCTGTTTTGGCCTCCCAAAGTGCTGGGATTACAGGCAGGAGCCACCGTGCCCAGCCGGAATTCCTTTTTCTCTGACTTTGTTATTATTTGTTTTAAAAATATTTTTCATTGATCAGTTTTAAATAATGTAATTTGGTGCCCAATTATAAAAGATGAATAAACCAGGGTAGCAGTGTCACCTTTTGATTCCTCCTTTTTTCTTTTATTTTTAGTTAATTATATAATTTCCAAGTTGTCATTGTTTATAACAGTTTTGATTATTTAATATCTGGCCTGATACTGTTCTTTATAGAAGAAAGTAGATATTTTTCTTACTTGGCCATGCTTTTACTTTTCTTTATCTTTGAAGGCTTGTAACTTTATTGCCTTAGTGATATTGATTCAATATCAAGTTTTTCCAGGGAAAGAGTGTGTCCAGAAGGCAGGACGCGGAGTTAAGAAGATTATTCTCAAGTCTCAAGATTTGATGTTGTTTGCCTTGATGGGATTTGGATTTACTGTGAACCTGTTATCTCTTTCTTCTTTTCTCTTGTTTCCTTTTGAAAGGGGAACATCTATCCTATGCCTGCCCCACCAGGGTATCTGGGAGGTACATACGTTTTTAATCTCACAGCTTCACAGCTAGACAGTTATTTGCTTTAGGAGTGTCTTTGTGCTGTTAAAACAAAAGACCTGAGACAGGGTATTTGCTTTAGAATCTTAAGAATGTTAAGACCTGAGACAGGGTATTTGCTTTAGAATCTTACCTTGAGTCATACTCATACATGTTTTTGATGAAACTATGGTGTGATGGTGAATATTGAGTGTCAGCTTGATTGGATGGAAGGGTGCAAAGTATTGTTCCTGGGTGTGTCTGTGAGGGTGCTGCCGAAGGACATTAACATTTGGGTCAGTTGACTGGGAAAGACAGACTCACTGGGTGGGCACCATCTAATCAGCTGCCAGCACAGCCAGAATAAAAGCAGGAGGAACATGGAAGGACTGCACTGGCTTTATCTCCCGGCCTCCATCTTTCTCCCATGCTGGATGATTCTTGCCCTCACACATCGGACTCCAAGTTCTTCAGCTTTGGGACTTAGACTGGCTTCCTTGCTCCTCAGCTTGCAGACAGCCTATTGTGGGACCTCGCCTTGTGATGGTGTGAGTCAATGCTGCTTCATAAACTCCACTTTATACATATGTCTATCCTATTAGTTCTGTCCCTCTAGAGGACTCTAATATGTATGGACTTTGAACTTTTGAATTACTACTGTAATGAGTTGACTTTGGGGACTATTGGGATAGAAGGAATGGATTTTGCATGTAAGAAGAACATGAATTTGGGGGGGCCAGGGGGTAGAAAGCTATGGTCTGAATGTGCCTCCCCAAATTTACATGATGAAACTCAATGTGATTTGAGAGGTGGGGCCTTTAGGAGGTGATTAAGTCAGGAGAGCAGAAGCCTTATGAATGGGATGAAAGCTGTTATGAAAGGGTTTGAGGGAGTGGGTTCCTTTCTTCCACTCTCCTTCCATGTGAGATGGGGTTTCTCCATATTTGTCAGGCTGGTCTCAAACTCTCAATCTCAGGTGATCCAACTGTCTTGGCCTCCCAAAGAGCTGGGATTACAGGTGTGAGCCGCTGTGCCCGGCCCGGGCTCTTGGTCTTGAACTTCACAGCCTGAGAACTGAGAAAGAAATTCCTCTTTACTCAGTCTCAGGGATTCTGTTAGAACAGCACAGATGGGCCAACTCACCACTTCATAGCTACATGAACTTAGGCAAGTTGCTTAACCTCTCAGTCCCTTATTTCTTCATTTCAAAAATGGACTGATAAACCTCCGAAGGGTGCTGTCTAGATTACGTAAGTTACGAAATGTAAAGTGCCCTGAGCGGTCCCTGATAGGTATCATGCACTGAGTGTGAGCTCTTATTCTTTTTGTCTGCTCTTCCTGACTTCCGAATTGATCATTGCTTCTCTCCTTCAATGGTAAACAATTCCAACCTCAGTCCAAAGCCAGAGGGCAATTAACAGGATACCTAGCCATCCTTGGTGGTCCATGAACTAAACCCCAGTTGATGCACAGATTAATTCTCTCTTTGGTCCAACATTTATTGCTAGAAAGTTATTTTTATATGGCTCCCAGATGAAATCCTGTAATTGCCAAACGTGACTCCTAGTTCAATCACAAGAGTTTGTTGAGTGCCCACTGTGGGCTGACGTTTATATTACGCATTAAAGAGAGGAAACATTGTGAGATGTAATCTTTGTTCTCAAGAAATTTTAAATCTTGTGAGGAAATATAACACAACTATAAATTATTAACTTAGATCTTGTTGTTACTATAATAAAACAAGAGCTCCCAGTACTCTGGGAGGCCGAGGTGAGCAGATCACCAGAGGTCAGGGGTTCAAGACCAGCCTGGCCAATGTGGTGAAATCCCATCTCCATTAAAAATACCAAAATTAGCTGGGTGTGGTGGTGCACACCTGTAATCCCAGCTACTTGGGAGGCTGAGGTAGGAGAATTGCTTGAACCCGGGAGGTAGAATTTTCAGTGAGCCGAGACCATGCCACTGCACTCCAGCCTGGGCAACAAGAGCAAAACTCCATCTCAAAACAAAACAAACAAGCAAGCAAACAAAGAGCTTGGCTGAGGACAGACAAGCAAGGGTAGTTTTATAAAAGAGGTCAATTGGAATCGAAACAGGGAGTTTGGGCAACGTTTGAATGAATGAAAGGAAAGAGAATATTTCCAGTAAGCCATGGTAAGGACAATGAAAACATGTATTGTACTAATTCAGTATTTACATATAGTAAGAATAGCAGTGAAAAACTGGGTTGGCTGGGAGCACCAGGGGATTCTAAAGAAACCTTACTAATAGGTAGGCAATACGTGATTGATCTTTACTTGAGGAGCCAGAGCTAAAGAAAACCTTTAGGGAAGTTGCACTTGAAATAAACGAATGATAGAAAATTCTAGATATTGACTTAATCAGGTAGGAGTGGTTCCTTAAGCTGCTGCAGATCCTAAAAAGCAGTACATGAGTGCGAAGAACCTGATTATAGCTGGGAAAAGTGAGCTAAGGGCTTGTCTTTGCACTGAGGTCATAAAGAAGTGGAGAAAAAAGCAAGATGCATAGTTGGAAGGAACGAGAAGTCAAACACGAGGAATAACCTGGGCAGAGTGGTTCGAAGTTAGAGATGATATCCCCTGTCTAAGTTTTGTAAGATTTTAAAAGGTTTTCTGTGATAAGCTAGGGCTGGTTTTGCAAGGGCTGACACATGGCGCTGAGCAAAAGACAGGGCTGGAACATCCACAGCTCAGCCAGTAGAGATCTGGCTTATCTCTCTTGTGGGGTCTCCAGGAAGCCTTGGTTTTTCACATTCCCTGCTGATTGTCTGAGCTGCTTTGCAATCAGAGAATTGTTTCATCTGCTGGAATGGTAGAAGTGAATTAATTGCATTTATTAACGAACCATTCCACTGGCTTTTATTTTCCCCACGTGCTTTTGTGCATGTGAATTCCTGGGTGTTTTACTCTAGGGGATTTAAGGATGCTTTCTCTAGCTCAGCTTTTATGCTCAGATCCATCAAGGAGTCAGGGATGAGGCAAAGTAGAGTTCAAGAATTTGAGTATAGCCGGGTACCATGGCTCATGCTTGTAATCACAGCACTTTGGGAGGCCAAGATGGATGGATCACCTGAGGTCAGGAGTTCAAGACCAGCCTGGCCAACATGGTGAAACCTCCTCTCTACTAAAAATACAAAAATAAGCCGAGCATGGTGGTGGGCGCCTGTAATCCCGGCTACTTGGGAGGCTGAGGCTGGGAGGTGGAGGTTACAGTGAGCTGAGATTATGCCATTGCACTCCAGCCTGGGTGACAGAACAAGACTCCGTCTCCAAAAAAAAAAAAAAAGAAAAGAATGTGAGCATTGTCCTTGCCTTGCTGGTATTTGTTCAGCAGACGCTGAAGAGCAATTCCTATGGACAGGTAGAAGGAAAGGAAACCAGGAATAGAAATGAACAGCACTCGTCATTTTAAGTTTGCATTTGTAAGGATTGTTTTTGAGATGAGGAGCCAGAGCTGACAACTTGAAGTAATTGAGGCAATATTTCAAGCGATATACACGTGTTCGTACTTGATAGGTCTTCCTCTCTAACTAGCCATCATCCTATTTTATAATGTTATCATAGTTTTAATTATATTGTACACACTTGTTCACAGCTATTTGCTATATATCCGGGGTGACATTACAGTAAATTAGTTTTTCCCCTGTTACCTCTGACTGTTCTTTGCTTCAAACTCAACCATAAATATTGCACCTGAGAAAGCTCGTTCAGCTTATTTATCATTCTGGTGTGTGACCACAAGAGCAATACCCTAAGGCCTGGGAGCTGATTTACAGGAAGCTTTTGAGGGAGTGAATGTCTACATCCACCCAGCAGGATTCTCACATTAATACGTGCTCAGTGAGTAGTGCTGATGGCTTGCTTGACTGAGTATTCGGAAGGGAGTTTATGATATCTGTGCCCCGACCTCTTCATTGACTGCTATGGAGGTTGGGACAGTAGAGTGGAAGGCAGGTGATAAATGAAGAATAATTCAAGTAAAAGGTACCTGGTGGGATGGGCAAGGTGGCTCACACCTGTAATCGCAGCACTTTGGGAGGCCAAGGTGGGCAGATCATGAGGTCAGGAGTTCCAGCCCAGCCTGGGGGCAACATGGTGAAACCCTGTCTCTACTAAAAATACAAAAATTAGCCAGGTGTGGTGGTGCACACCTGTAATCTCAGCTACTCAGGAGGCTGAGGCAGGAGAATCGCTTGAACCCAGGAGGTAGAGGTTGCAGTGAGCCAAGATCCCACCACTGCACTCCAGCCTGGGCAACAGAGTGAGACTCTGTCTCAAAAAAAAAAAAAAAAAAAAAAAAGTACCTAGCATGGTGGCTGGTGCATAGGAGGTTTTAGGAAATATTAGTGTCTATCCTTCCTTCTGCATCAGCAAAGGAAAATAGACCAGAAACAGAAGAACACAAGGTTGTTGCAATGTCTCACCTATGCTACATCTTAGTTCAGCCTAAAGTCTATGTGAAACATTCACCTGGGCAGAAATTTAATCTTGTTTTTCTTATTTTTCCAACTGTGGCTTCACTGTGTTAACAACTGGACTCTTTCCTTTTCCACTGTGGCCAAAGCCCACTTACAGCATCAGTTACAGTTATAAAAGCTGTTTAAATTTATTGAGTATGTTTTATGGGCTAGATGGTGTGCCAAGCGCTTTAACTCCAACATGCAGTGTGATCCTCCTTTACACCAATGAGGCTGAGACTCAGTGGTGTTGAGTCATCTCAAAGTCACCCAGTTAGGAATGGCTGGAATCCATATTGCTGTGACTCCAAATCCCCTGCCTCTAACTACCTTGTCACTCCTCTTGTTATGGGTTTTTCTTTCTTTTTTTTTTTGAGGTGGAATTTCACTCTTGTTGCTCAGGCTGTAGTGCAATGGCGCGATCTCGCCTCACTGCAGCCTCGGCCTCCTGGGTTCAAACTATACTTCTGCGTCAGCCTCCAGTGTAGCTGGGATTACGGATGCTCGCCACCACGCCCGGCTAACTTTGTAGTTTTAATAGCAACCGAGTTTTACCATGTTGATCACGCTGATCTCGAACTCCTGACCCCAGGTGATCCACCTGCCTCCTGTTTTCTTATGGAGCCCAGTTCTCCAGAGATGATCTTCCTCTTCCTCCACAACAGTATCCCATTTTTATATCATCAATACCCATGACGCCATTTGCTTCCTGGGCCTCTGAATGCCACTCTCTATAGCTGAGATCGGAAAGAGAAACACAAGAAAGGGAGGTATCTCGGGATTCAATGGTGCCAGGCATCTATCGACCCCTGAGAGGTGATGCAAGGCTGCCTTATGACAGGCAGCTATATCAGGATAATGCAATTAGAAAAAACACTGGAAAAGTGAAGTGGAGACTATAGCAAACATGAATCTGAGTGTATGGAGCTCATAGTTGAGAAGTCATCATTGGAGAAGTGCAGGTATTCAATTCTGTCTTGGAAGAAAGAGACAGAATGAAGGTCATGGTGGCTCACACTTACGATCCCAGCTATTTGGGAGGCTGAGGCAGGAGGATCGCTTGAGCCTGAGAGGTGGAGGCTGCAGTGAGCCGTGATGGAGTGCAGTGCAGCCACGTGTCTAGGGAAGGATCTAAAAGCCAAGTTGTCATTGCTGTGAAATAGGGTTAGATTAGTAACAGGGGGAGTCAGGGAATACATCAGAAACAAATGAGCGGCAGCCTACCTTCTGCTGGTGAGTATCTCAGATCTTTTTTTTTTTTTCCTGTACTTTCTGTTTTTTCACTTTTAAAAAGATTATTATACTTTATGTTCTGGGGTACATGTGTAGAGCGTGCAGGTTTGTTACATAAGTATACATTTGCCATGGTGGTTTGCTGCACCCATCACCCTGTCATCTACATTAGGTATTTCTCCTAATGCTGTCCCTTTCCTAGCCCCCAATACCTGACAGGCCCCAGTGTGTGATGTTCCCCTGCCTGCGTCCATGTGTTCTCATTGTTCAACTCCCACTTACGAGTATCTGAGATCTTGCTTGGGCTACATTTACAGGGCTCAAAGTCTTCTCACTCATGAGCTTGATAGCTTTAGAGACCATCTTGGCACCTGCAGTTTATGAATACTTGAACTCACACAACTAAGGGCCTGGATTACTGCCGTTTCTCACCCAAAAGTTTGAGAACAGAGTGTTAAAAAAAAACCTTAGACAAATTAAATTGAACAGCGTTTCATTAAGTAAAAAGCAATTGTTGACTCTGGCAACCCCTGAACCCAAGTAGATTCAGAGAAGCTCCAGTGCAGCATGTGGTGGAGGAAGATTTACGGACAGAAAAAGGAAAGTGATGTAGAGAAAACAGAAGTGAGGTACAGAAATCCCTGATTGGTTACAGCTCAGCGTTTGCCTTGTTTGAACAGGGTTTGAACAGTTGGCTGCTCTTGACTGGCTGAAACTCAGTGATTGGCACAAGACTAGGTTACAGTCTGTTTACACATCCAGTCAGTTGACAGTTTACTATGGACAGAGAACCCTTCAGGCCAAACTTCAAACCTTTAAGGAGGCAGCCTTAGGCTAAACTCATTTTAACGAGGGTCATAGTCCATAGACCTCCATAAAGCCCCAAATCACCTTAGGTGCATAGTAGGTGTTTAATAAATACCGCATTGATCTACCTGGATAAAGAATAACAACAATTCCATTCCCTCAGCCTCCCTCAGAGGAAAATTATAATGTTGCACATGGGAGCAGCAAGGCATCAAAAGGCGTTTGACATTTTAAAAGCTGATTTCAGATGCTCAGAGGAATCTGATAGTGCACTGCTTTTCTGCCTCAGCAGTGTCTATGATATATGATATGTCCACAGCGTGTAGCCTTCTGCAAAATTCTGCCATCAATGAGGTTAGCTGTTTGAAGGAGGCAGGTAGAAATTCCAATAGAAACTTTGGCAAATGAGAAGTAGGGAACACAGAATCATTTGTTTCCAGGCCAGATCCTGAACACAGACAGATAGCAATTGAGGGAAGGTTCTGATCTAACTATACCAGCAGCTGAGCTCAGAGATGTAAAGTCCTGGGAAGAGCATCACTCCCACTTTTACAAAAAAAAAATAAATAAAATCTGGAGAAGTTGAAAATTAATTGCTTTTCTTTGAGATCATCAGAAAAGCAAGACTGCAGGGCAAAGAATGAACCTGGAATCTAGAGAGAGATGGATATCTGCAGGAAAAACTAGAATCTGAGCATTTGCTTACCTGAGCAGATGTCACCTGATATCATATAAGTGGGTAAGAAGATTCTGCTAGCTAGAGACAGAATTAAGGTCACAGTGGCTCACGCTTGTAATCCCACCTATTAGGGAGGCTGAGACGAGAGGATTGCTTGAGCCCGAGAGGGGGAGGCTGCAGTGAGCCATGATGGAGTGCAGTGCAGCCACCTACTGCAGCTTGGTGTCTAGGGAAGGATCTAAAAGCCAACTAAATCGCTAAACCTTGTTAGTGCAGCCTAGCATACACATGGCTACAGACATAGGGAGGTATGCACCTGCTTACAGGTTTGTTCCCAGCATCCCGCTAGCTGCTCATGAGGAAGATAAGGAGGATGGAAGCTTCCAAGTGTGCTGGCTGAAGAAGGGGCAGTAGCCACGCTGAAGCTGCACTCAGACCCCTCTACCCAGTCTCCTTTAAAGAAAAAAAGTCTTATCTGCAGCAGAGTAGAATGAGAAAAACTATATCCCAAGGGCATGGGTGGCAGCTGATTTTAGCTGAGGGCAGGGGACAGGAGAACGTTAAAAAGCTCAGTCCTGGCGGCACGGCCATTCACGCCTGTCATCCCAGCACTTTGGGAGGCCGAGGCAGGAGATGGAGACCATCTTGGCCAACTTGGCAAAACCCCGTCTCAACTAAAAATACAAAAATTAGCTGGGTGTGGTGGCGCATGCCTGTAATCTCAGCTACTTGGGAGACTGAGCTAGGAGGATCGCTTGAACCAGGGAGTCAGAGGTTGCAGTGAGCTGAGATCACACCACTGCACTCCAGACTGGCTACAGAGCAAGACTCTGTCTCAATTAAAAAAAAAAAAAAAAGAAAAGACAAAAAAGCTCAATCCTGGGAGAGGAATAAATGCTAAGCTTGTTCCATTTGGAGAGGGGCAAGAATATTTATAAAAAGCCATACTCCTGGGACTCAGTTCCTGCCCTTGAATGAGGCTCAATCAGATTAGCAGAGAATGCCCAGTTCTCCACCACTCACCACCATGCTAGCAAGCATCCAGTAAAAAAATTATAGTAGAATAAAAATAACAGTGGAGTACAAACTGGGAGAGCTACAAGACCAACTGTCTCTGAGGAGCAGGACGCTGCCCCCGGAGGCGGAGATTGCAGTGAGCCGCGATCACACCACTGCACTCCAGCCTGGGCCACAAGAGCGAGACTGTCTCAAAAACAAAAAACAAAGAGGTAAGAATAAAGAGTCCGAAGAGACCAAGCAATCAGGGCATCAGAAGGCTGTTTGACATTTTAAAAGCCTGGATTACTCACGCTTGCAATCAGAACGAGACTCAGCTATGTCAAAGATGTTGGAAGTATCAAGATGGGGAATTTAAAATACGCATGATTAATACATTCAAGATTTTATGAAAAAGTAGACAACATGCAAGAGGAGACCCAAAGCCGATCTGGGAGATCTGAAGCCACGCATGGGGCAGAAACTGAGGGAAATATGGCAGAGTAGCTCACGTCCTATACACAAGATATTGCCAGAGGAACTTGAAACGTGTAGCACCCTGAGGGTAACCACAGCAGCAGTGAACCTAAAACCCAGCCCAGCTCCTGAGTACATTAACAGAAACCCTTGTACTAAGGCTTAGCAGAAAGATACCATCTTCAAGGATTTAGAAAAAATTATCTCAGTATCTGTTGTCCTACTTAAAATGTTTGTTTTCCAACAGTTACAAGGTGTATAAAAAGGTAAGAAATCACCCCTGGAGTCCCAGCACTCTGGGAGGCCGAGGCGGGTGGATCACCTGAGGTCAGAAGCTCTAGACCAGGCTGACCAACATGGCGAAACTCCGTCTCTACTAAAAGTACAAAAGTAAGGCAGGCGTGGTGGCGGGTGACTGTAATCCCAGCTACTCAGGAGGCTGAGGCCCCCGTCTCTTAATACCACCACAATGGAAATTAGGTTTCAACATGTGAATTTGGGCGGGACATAATCAGACCATAGCAAAGAGAGTTCATTTCTTGATGGAAGAATGGCAAGTGCAAATCGTGGGAGAAGTAATTAGTGGCGTCCACCTAGGAGACAAGCAACCACAGCGTCTGCATTACAGTATTGCGATACTGCCACACTGAACCACGTGTGGTTCCTCTGCGTTACAGTATTGCGATACCGCCACACTGAACCACGTGTGGTTCCTCTGCGTTACAGTATTGCGATACCGCCACACTGAACCACGTGTGGTTCCTCTGCGTTACAGTATTGCGATACTGCCACACTGAACCACGTGTGGTTCCTCTGCGTTACAGTATTGCGATACTGCCATACTGAACCATGTGTGGTTCCTCTGCGTTACAGTATTGCGATACTGCCACACTGAACCACGTGTGGTTCCTTGAACACACAATTCTGTTTCATGTGTATAAATTACAGAACAATTCAGTCCTTCTTTTTCAGATTTTCTCTTTCTCCCTTATCTGTCAAACTCCTCATTTTTCAGGACAAAGTAGTATACCACTTTTTTAAGATCAACTGACCCTTGCATCTTTGGGCTACTGTTACAATTTAAAATGTGTCCTCCCCAAATATATGTTTAAAGAATTGAAGGGACCCATCTCCTGAAGCCTCCCAGGTAGCTGGGATTGTAGGTATGTGCCACCATGCCCAGCTGAGTTCTGAATTTTTAGAAGAGATGGAGTTTTGCCATGTTGACCAGGCTGGTCTCAAACTCCTGACCTCAAGATATCTGCCCACCTTGGCCTCCCAAAGTCCTGGGATTACAGGCATGAGCCACTGCATCTGGCTTTATTATTTTCTTTCCTTTTTCACTTCCTGTGCATGTTCCTCCTTAAATGTGTACTTTGGAAGAACACATTTCAGTTCCTAAGCCTTAACGCCTGTGCATGTGACCTTATTCGGAAACCAAGTCTTTGCAGATGTCATGTTAAAGTGATGTTATTAGGGCAAGCCCTAATTTCATATGGTTGGTTTTCTTACAAAAGAGAAGAGACACATGCGGAAGGAAGATAGAGTCAGAAATTGGAGTTATACAAGCCAAGGAATGCCGAGGGTTGCTAGTGACACCAGGAACTAAGAGAAAAGCGTGGAACTGGTTCTCCCTTACAGTTCAAGAGGGCATGGCCCTGCCGACACCTTGCTGCTAGCTACCAGTGCTGGGAAAGCACACATTTCTGTTGCCTTAAGCTAACCAGCTTATGATTCTTTGCTGTGCCAGCACTTGGAAACTAAAAGAGCTATCACGATAACCATGTGTGTACTTCAAATTTAGAATTTAAAAGACCTTACAAGCTGTTGATTAAAGGTCAGACAAGAACAAAAAAAAGAAAACAAGTAAGCAAAAGTCTTTATTATGCTTACTTTTATAATACAGTAACTGGAGACATCATTCATTGTTAAATAAATACTTTTATTTTATTTATGTATTTATTTTCTGAGATGGAGTCTCTCACCATTGCCCGGGCTGGAGTGCAATGGCGCGGTCTTGGCTCACTGAAACCTCCACCTCCTGGGTTAATGTGATTCTCCTGCCTCAGCCTCCCGATTAGCTGGGACTACAGGCACCCACAACCACACCCCACTAATTTTTGTATTTTCAGTAGAGATGGGGTTTCACCATGTTGGCCAGGATGGTCTCGATCTCTTGACCTTGTGATCCACCCGCCTCGGCCTCCTAAAGTGTTGGGATTACAGGCGTGAGTCACCATGCCCAGCCATAAATACCTTTATTAATGCATGAGTAAATGAAATACATTTGAATAGGGATACATAGCACAAGTGCTTTGCATATGTGAGGCATTTCCTTGTCTCAGTATGATTCAGAATTTTATTGACAGAAAAAGGGCTTTCAAAAAACATTCAGTTAGTCTTTGTTTACAAGTCTTCAAATGCTCCAACCTATACACCTGTTGCTGTGGTCTGAATATTTGACCCCTCCAAAACTCATGTTGAAACTTAATCCCCAATATGGCAGTATGGAGAGGCCGGTCCTTTCAGAGGTGATCACGTCATGAGGGCTCTGCCTTCAGTGAATTAATTAATTCATTCATAGATTCATGGATTAATGAGTTATCGTGGGAATAGGACTGTTTCCTTTATTAAAAGGAAGAGAGATGTGAGCTAGTATGCTCAGCCCCTTCACTATGATTCCCTGCACTGCCTTGGGTCTTTGTAGAGAGTCCTCAACAGCAAGAAGGTCCTCCCCCAGATGCAGCTCCTTGACCTTGGACTTCTCAGCCTCCATAACTGTAAGAAACAAATTCTTTTTCTTTATAAATTACCCAGTTTCAGATATTCTGTTAAAAGAAACAGAAAATGGACTAGGACACCTGGAAAGCAAAACTATTCACAGCTGTGGAACCTGAGCCACATTTAAATCCTCATCCGACAAGGGAAGCTCAGGAATGTTTTAGCACCTGTGTGGTCTGAGAAAGCCAAAGGCCTTGAAGAATGTGAGAAAGAGCCATGTGAGGCTTGATTGCTAGTTTATGGCTCTACTCTGAGTTGGTAAGTTTCATGAAACTGAAAGATCTTCTGAGAGCTGCATTGCAATGTGCAGACATGTAGAAACTTTGCTTAGGACTCTGTTAGGTCCCAGGCCATACCTGGATCCTTAGAGGTTCTCCACTCCAGGCACTGGTCTTCTAATATACTTCTGTATGACTATACTAATTTAAGGGGCTGAGAAATATTCCTTCATTCCTTTAATTTCGTGACCTCCTCTCCAGGTCCCTTGCATATCTCATTATGTAGCACTCTCACTTTCCTTAAGAGGCAAGGTAGGTAGTGGCAACCTGGAGAATAGTCCCCTTCTTAGCCTGTCCTATTAGAACCCTGGCTATTGGGCGGGGCACCGTGGCTCATGCCTGTAATCCCAGCACTTCTGGGAGGCAGAAGAGATGATATTACTTCAGCCAAGGAATTTGAGAACAGCCTCGCCAGCATAGTGAGACCCCATGTCTACAAAAAATAAATGAAAAATTAGCTGGGCATGGTGGTGCATGCCTGTAGTCCCAGCTACCTGGAAGGCTGAGGCAGTGGGATTGCTCGAGTGCAGGAGTTTGAAGCTGCAGTGAGCCATGATCGTGAGACTGCACTCCAACCTGGGCAACAGAAAGACCCCCACCCCATCTCAAAAAGCAGTAAAAGGCCAGGTGCGGTGACTCACACCTGTAATCCTAGCACTTTGGGAGGCTGAGGCGGGCAGATCACCTTAGGTCAGGAGTTCAAGAACAGCCTGGACAACGTGGTTGGCCCCATCTCCACTAAAATACAGAAATTAGCCAGGCAAGGTGGCACCTGCCTGTAATCCCAGCTACTTAGGGACTGAGGCAGGAGAATCACTTGAACCCAGAAGGCGGAGGTTGCAGTGAGTCGCATTGCACCACTGCACTCCAGCCTGGGCAACAGAGTAAGACTGTCTTAAAAAAAAAAAAAGAAAAGCAACAAAAAAAAGAAAGCAGCAGCAGCCTGGCTTGTATTGTTCATGATCCCCTGGGACTCCCATTCAAGTTTACTGATTGGGTTGCAAGCGTGGCTTTGGAACCATGAGGTCCTTTTAAGCATGTTGATAAGGAAGGAGCCTGCTCAGATGAACACAGAAGCATTCATAAACCAAAAAACACAGACACACATAAGATACTGCTTTGCATTGCAATGACCAGTTTACACATTTTTCTTCCTCACCAGGAAGAAAATGAGCTCACGAGAGCAGAATCTGTCTCTTTTTTTCTTTTCCGTCCTCAGCACTTGCACCATGTTTGCTCCAGAACAAGTGTAAAATAAATGCTGCGAAATGAGTGGTAAGCATAGGCATAAACACGCTCACACATTCACACAGGGGTCCCAGTTGCAAGGTACCTTGCTCGGCTTGCTTTAGCCCTATGGGGAATCTGTGCGCTGTTCGGCTAACTCAACATGCCTCACACTTGGTGAGCTCAGTGCTGCTACGATTTGTTTATGTAGCACCCATTTTGCACATTTATTTTATGCATTACTTTGCTATCAAAACAAATAAAAAGCTGGAACAGCTCTATCCCCAGAGGAGAAAACCAACCTTCTTTCCTTCTTCCTGAATATGCAGGAGGTACCCAAAATATCCTCCCATTCTCTGTCTGTCCCTTTCCTGGAGTTGGTGCCTCACTCCCCTGCTGGACAGCTCCTGCCAGGTGCAAAGGCTGAGGCTTTTTGTCCCTACTGGGCAACTGATGAAATTGTGGTCTAAATCTTTCACCTACCTGGGGACAGGTGAGCTGCAGGTGTCATAGAAACTGTGTACACAGTAGCTTACCAGCATTCAAGATTTTGTAGTTAACAGTATTGCTTGAAATATTAACTTTGTAGAATTGTTTTGGGAGGTTCTATTTATTTTTCTGGTTTGGATTTGTCTGCAGTGCGTCATTCTCTAGAAAGTTTTCGCTATTGAATGCGACATCCCTCTTTCTTATCACGGTGATTATGTTCTTTAGTATTAATCAACTACCACATTTGGAGCCTTTCTTTGGGGCCTGTGAGTCTGCTGCAGCGCCAGCATCTTCCTTACTGAGCAGGAATAGCTGTTTTACATCGGGCCACAAAAATACTGAACTTCAAGTGGCGATGTCTTGAAGGCATGTGGCTCAGGGGGAACATCAGAATGCTCAAATGAGTCGTAGGATTCAGAAGCCAGGGAACGATTAGAAGCCTCTCTGTGTCCAAGATTCAGTCAGTCTTTGGCTAGAGATATGGGTTAGGCAAGGGCTAAAAAATAAATCAGAATTACAGGTTTCATGAGGGTAATAGAATCTGTGACCTACAGTAGCCATTCGATCTGGCTTTTCTTGAAGTCAGGGTAGGACATTCAGAAAAATAGAGTCTGCAGTCAACAGTGATAAAGATATATCTGTTTCTAGGAGCATGGCAGATTTTATCACCCTCTTGTTTAAAGTAGCCAGAAATATTTTATTAGAAATGTGTTTAAAATAATTTCTGAGCTTGCAAGCAGTTAAGGAAACCTCAGAGGCTGAACACAAAGGGAGAGGTGTAATTAGAGAATAAAATATCTTGGCATGTGGATTTGGCATTGGACGCGTCTACCAGAAACCTCTGTGATTTTTAGGTATTATAGGGACCAATAGGGACATGTCTGTATGACATGTAATGACATAGCTTAGCATCTGGCTTAACGTAGAAGTTAATAGGAACCGCTCCCCCCCAACACAGAATTGTGGTCTCAAAAGACTACACTATCATTTTAAGAGTAAACTAGAAATAAACTTGCTCCACATAAAGGAACAAGAGGCAAATTACTGTATCTGCCTTTGTTATGAGTGGCAGGAACAGATGAATCTGCTTCTGTTTTTTGTTTGTTCTAGAGATAGGGTCTCACTCTGTCACCTAGGCTGGAGTGCAGTGGTATGACTATAGATCATTATAACCTCGAACTCCTGGGCTCAGGTAACTCTCCTGCCTTTGCTTCCTGAGTAGCTAGGACTACAGGCCTGCACTGTCACACCTGGAAAATTTTTTCCCTTTTTGTAGCAACAGGGTCTTGCTGTGTTGCCCAGGCTTGTCTCAAACTTCTGGGCCCAAGTGATCTTCTGGCCTTGGCCTCCTAAAATGTTCAGATTACAGGCGTGAGCCACTGCTCCCCTTCTAAATTTCCCTTTGAATGTGCAATTACAAACTGGCCTTCATATAGATTTGCAGCCCCAATTTATGCTACCTGGTTGGCCTAAAATTCTTCAAGCTGAGAATTTATTTTAAAGAGATGCTGGGTTGGTAGTGTCTTTTGGATACCCAGTGGAAACTTACATAAAACTCTGTGGAGTGCATCTTTAAAAGAGGTCTCGAAGTATATCCATAGATAACATTCCATGCCACGAGTTCATGGTCAATATTTATGAAATATACAAAGAAGCACCATAGTCTGAGTCAGCAGAAACCACAGACAAAACCATAGAATGAGGTGCCCTAATACTCAATCAAACACCACAGTTATCATCAGACGAGAATATAAAATAACTATGATTAGTATGTTAAAAAATAAAAGGAGATTTGGATTGTGGCTGTAAAAGAAGAAGCTGCAGAGATGGCTGAGTAGATTTAAAAATCGAACAAATAGAATTTCTAGATGGCAGTTTCTGTTGAAGTTTTAGCAGGCTGTGCTATACCACTTTCAAGACTGAGCCCACATTTGAGGCAAATCTATGGAAAGATGAGAGACTCACCCACATGTAGAGGTCATCTCTTCCCCACATACTGCCTGCTTTTGGTTGCTTTACAAAATACTGGGGTAGTGTGTGTGTGTGTGTGTGTGTGTGTGTGTGTGTGTGAGAGAGAGAGAGAGAGAGGAGAGAGAGCTAGAGTTTATAGTTGTAATTAGCAGGAAGAACAGGCCATACATGGGGTACCTCACCACAGTGTGACCCAAACTCCCTACCATCACACAACTATTTACTAATCCGTAGGCTTTATTAAAATTTTTTGAACTGTCCAGCTAATGTCCTCCTTCTGGTCTGAGACCCAAACCAAGATCATATATTGTGTTTAGTTTTCATGGCTCTTGAGTCTCTTACAACCTAGGACATGTCCTCAGGCTTTCTTTGTCTCATATGACTTTGACACTTTTGGTAAGTTTTAGGCAGTTGTTTTGTAGAGTGTCCCTCATTTTGGATGTGTTTAATGTTCCAGCTTTTATTCAGGCTCTGCATTTTCAGTGAATTACACAAGTGATGTCATATCTTTCCCAGTGCATCATATCAGGAAGCGCGTGGTGTTGCCACACCTCAGCTGGTAAAGCTAATTTTGTTCTTTGATTAAAGCATTATCTTTCAGGTATCTCCACTGCAAAATTTTTCCCCTTCATCATTTTCCCCACTTGTCTTATGGGGAGATACCTTTTGAGGCCAAAAAAATATATCATTTTCTTATATTTTCACACATTACTTTCATTGGATACAAAATGTAATAAATCCTTCACTGGTTGCTAGTAAATGTAAAATTTAGAAAGAATATAGAACTCCCAGTCATTCCTCCAGAGGAATTTTTAAATTTTATTTTTAAATTGATGCATAATAGATGCACATACTTTCGGGGTATATGGGACAATTTAATACAGTCATACAATTTGTAAAGATCAAAGCAGTGGAATTAGGATATCCATCACTATAAATATGTGTCTTTTCTTTATGCTAGAGACATTTTTATTATTCTAGCGATTTTGAAATACATAATAGATTATCATAAACTATTGGTCTGTGAAACACTAGGTCTCATTTCTTCTATCAGACTATGTTTATACCTAGTAATTAAGCTCTTTTCATCTCTTCCCCAACGATTTCTGGCTCCTGATAACCACCAATTTACTTTCTGTCTTCATGAGATCCACTTTTTTAAGCTCCCACGTATGAGTGAGAACATGCAGTCTTTGTCTTTCTGTGCCTGTCTTATTTCACTTAACGTAGTAACCTCCGGTTCCATTCATGTTGCTGCAAATTATAGGATCTCATTCTTTTTATGGCTGAATAATATTCCATTGTGTATATGCACCACAGTTTCTTTATCCATTCATCCACTGATGGGCAAGTCAGTTAATTCCATATTTTGGCTATAGTGAATAGTGCCGCAATAACCATGGGAGTGCAAATATCTCTTCAGTATGTTGATTTCCTTTTCTTTGGGATATACCCAATAGTGGAATTGCTGGATCATATGGTAGTTCTATTTTTAGCTTTTTGAGGACCTTTCATACAGCTTTTCATAGTAACTATACTAACTTACCTACCATCAACAGGGTGCAGGAGTTCCCCCTTTCTCCACATCTGAGAGTTAAAAAAAAAATAATGAATGTGACATACTAAAGGGGGAGAGCTGTGTATTTACTGATGCCATCACCAAAAGATTGACCTTGATAAAGAAATAATAGCCAACACTAGAATGCTTTAGTTGGAGTACTATTCTAAGATAGGTTGGGGACAGTTTCTTATCCACTAGGACTCATTTGATGGTCAACAGAAGATACCACTTATCATATCACCGTCACCAGCAGCACGGTCATCCTCCTCCTCATGTAGTGCTAGCTAATCATTCTTCATTCATTTAATCTTTACAACATCTTTATTAAGTCTGGCTCTCCAGCAAACAGGCTGTGATGGAGAACTGCATGCTGGAAATTTTGGGGGGAATACCTTGAGAATCGACACTTTTTGGGGAGAGAAGTGTACATGACAGGACAAGAAGACGTGAAACTGTGATACGGTTGCAAGCGATGCCTCAGTTTATTCTGTGGGATCTCTGATGCTGGGAAGGAAGCGTTTTCAGAATTTCCCAGCTTTAGGAAGACAGATAAGCCGTTATGTCTCACTTTGACCAGCCATTCAAGGTTGGCTGGTGCAAACGTAATTGTGGTTTTGGACTGAATTTTAAATCATTATCACTAGGCTCGAACACATCTTTATTAATCAAAATAGGAACCATTACAATCAACACATTTTGTTTGCCAATGAAAAATACATTCATTTTTCCTGGAGTATGAACATCCATGCTCCAGGATTCAGCGAACTCTTAGGAAGCATTTTCTGCGTCCTGCTAATTGTGGAAGTGCTTTCGCTGCAAAAGTTGTCGAGATGCTGAGAGAAGCGGTGGTTGGCTGACAGAGGTCAGGTGAATGTGGCGGATAAGATGAACCTGCGTGGCCCAGTCCATTCAACTTTTGAAGCACTGGTTGTTTGATCTGTGGTCCAGCATTGTCCAGGAGAAGAATTGGGCCCTTCTGTTGGCCATTGCCAGCTGCAGGCATTGCAGTTTTCGGTACATCTCATTGATTTGCTGAACGTGCTTCTCAGATGTAACGGTATCGCCAGGATTCAGGAAGCTGTAGTGGGTCAGACCAACAGCAGACCACCGAGCAGTGACCATGACCTTTTTTGGTGCAAGTTTGGCTTTGGGAAGTGCTTGGGAGCATCTTCTGAGTCCAGCCACTGAGCTGGTCATCATCGGGTGTCATATAAAATCCGCTTTTCAGCACACATCACAATCCAATCGAGAAATGCTTCATTGTTACTAAGTAGGAATAAAAGACAACACTTCAAAGTGATGACTTTTTTGATTTTTGGTCAGCTCATGAGGCACCCACTTACGGAGCGTCTTCACCTGTCCAGTTCACTTCAGTTGCTGAATGACCGTAAAATGGTGGACACTGAATTCTTCAGCAACTTCTCATGTAGTTATAAAAGGATCAGCCTGGAAGATTGTTCTCAGTTGGTCATTATCAACTTTGGATGGCTGACCACTGTGCTTCTCACCTTCAAGGCTCTCCTCTCCTTTGCAAGACGTCTTGACCCACCACTGCGCCGTACATTCGTTAGCAGTTCCCGGACCAAATGTGTCGTTGCTGTCACGAGTCGTCTCTGCTGCTTTACGGCCCATTTTGAACTCGAATAAGAAAACTGCTCGAATTTGCTTTTTGTCTAACATCATTTCCATAGTCTAAAACAAATATAAAATAAACAGCAAGTAATGTCATCAGCAAAAAATAAATAAATAAATAAAGGGAGAAATGCCATTAAAATGATGTATAACACAACCACATTTATTTAAGAATGTATTCCAATATCAAATGGCAAATTCAACTGTGCAAAAACCGCAGTTACGTTTACACCAACCTAATATACAGACTGCCCTAGAGAGGGGGCGTGAACTTGGGCTATGCTGATCTATCTGACTCCTCTGAAATCCATCAGTTGCCAACACTACCAGTTGGGGGAATGAATGTCTTAGTCAAGAAGGGAGATTGTTGGTGACATGCTGTATTATTTATTACAGCATCCCTCCCTCCCTCCCTCCCTCCCTCCCTCCCTCCCTCCCTCCTTCCTTCCTTCCTTCCTTCCTTCCTTCCCTCTTTCCCTCTCTTTCTCTTTTTTCTGATAGAGTCTTATTCTGTCATCCAGGCTAGAGAGTGGTGACATGTGGTCTCAGCTTGCTGCAACCTCTGCTTCCCAGATTCAAGTGATTTTCCTGCCTCAACCTCCCAAGTAGCTGGGATTACAGGTGCGCACCACCACGCCTGGGTTATTTTGTAATTATTTTGGTAAAGACGAGGTTTCACCATGTTGGCCAGGCTGGTCTCCAACTCCTGACCGCAGATAATCCACCTGCCTTGGCCTCCTAAAGTGCTGGGATTACAGGCATGAGCCACTGTGCCCAGCAATGTAGGTACTATTATTATCATCTGACTTTATATATAAGGAAACTGAGGCTCAGAGGGATTAAATCACTTTCTCATTGCCTATGAGACAGTTGTGCTGTCTATTAGGAGAATCAGAATTTCAACCCAGGCTGTCTGGGGTAAGAATCAGTGCTTGTAACTTCCACGTTAGGTTGCTTCTACTGGGGGAAGGGGTTCCCTTCCACCAGTAAAAGTTCAGGGGTACAGCTGGGTGCAGTCACTCATTCCTGTAATCCCAGCACTTTGGGAGGCTGAGGCGGGTAGATCATGGGGTCAGGAGTTGAAGACCAGCCTGGCCAAGATGGCGAAACCCTTTCTTTACTAAAAAGACAAAAATTAGCTGCATGTGGTTGCACGTGCCTGCAATCCCAGCTACTCGGGAGGCTGAGGCACAGAATTGCTTAAACCCGGGAGACAGAGGTTGCAGTGAGCTGAGATTGTGCCACTGCACTCCAGCCTGGGCAACAGAGACAGACTGTCTCAAAAAAAAAAAAAGAAAAGGAAAGTTTAGGGGTACATGTGCAGAATGTGCAGGTTTGTTGCGTAGGTAAACGTGTGCCATGGTGGTTTGCTGCACAGACCATCCCATCACCAAGTTATTAAGCCCAGTATCTATTAGCTGTTCTTCCTGATCCTCTCCCATCCTCCCACTCCCCAACTTCTGACAGACCCCAGTGTGTATTACTCCCACCATGTGTCCATGTGGTCTCATCATTTAGCTCCCACTTATAAGTGAGAACATGTAGTATTTGGTTTTCTGTTCCTAGGTTAGTTTGCTAAGGATAATAGCCTCAAGCTCCATCTGCAGTCCTGCAAAGGACATGGCTTCATTCCTTTTTATGGCTGCATAGTATTCCACGGTGTGTGTACCACATTTTCTTTATTCAGTCTATCATTGATGGGCATTAAGGTTGATTCAATGTCTTAGCTACTGTGACTAGTGCTGCAGTGAACATACATGTGCATGTGTATGCATGTTTATAATAGAACAATTTATATTCCTCTGGGTATGTACCCAGGTACCCAGTAATGGAATTGCTGGGTCGAATGGTATTTTTGTTTTTAGGTTTTTGAGGAATCCCCACAGTCTTCCACAAAGGCTGAACTAATTTACTCTCCCAACTGTGTATAAGCATTCCTACAACCTCATTAGCTTCTGTTATTTTTTGGCTTTTTAATAATAGCCATTCTTGAAATTGAAATTGAAGGGCCAGGTGCAAGTGGCTCAAGAAAGAAAGAAAGAGAAAGAAAGAAGAAAGAGAGAGAAAGAGAGAGGGGAGGACAGGAAAGGGAAGAAGGAAAAGAGAGAGAAAGAAAGAAAAATAGAAAAGAAAGAAAAAGTATTATAGTATTCCACGATATATATGTATCACATTTTCTTTATCCAGTCTATTATTTGATGGGCATTTAGGTTGATTCCATGTGTTTGCTACTGTGAATAGGCTGCAATGAACATACAAGTGGGTGTGTTTTTATAATAGAGCAATTTATATTCCTTCGAGTGTATACCTGCTAATCAGATTGCTGGGTCGAATGCTATTTCTGCCTCTAGATCTTTGAGGAATCGCTATACTGTCTTCCATGATGGTTGCACTAGTTTACATTCAGTCTGTGATACTTTTCAGTGAGCACCAATATTTTGAGTTTCTCTTGCTCTCGTGGCCATCACAAGCCTGGGTATCCTCTTCTGCTTCCTTCCACAAGGAGGCGTGAATTGTGGGCTGTCATTGCTTGTGTTTTACAGCACCTCATTGGTAGGTCTTGGGTGTACCATCTTAGTTGTGCTGTCTATTTTTTGTAGAGGACTCAGGGAGATGAAAAATTAAGCCACTACCAACATCTTCCAGAATCCTACCCAAGGCATTAGATTATTATCCAGCAAATAGTCACTCCCTCCCTCACGAGCTCCAAGGGGGAAGCCTGCATTCCTGCCCTGTTGACATTCGGCTTGGCTGCGTGATTGGTTTTGGCCAGGGCAGAGTGAGTGAAAGCGACAGTTTTGCAATTCTGACTCTAAGTTTGTATTTAAGGCAGTTTTACACGCATTATATGTTTCTGCTCTCCCCTTTGGTAGCTTCTGACCTTCACAATGAGAAGAACACGACCTGAGTAATCATAGCACCTCTGGCTGGGGCCCCACAATAAGACATGTGGAATGGAGTCATCACAGCCAATCCACTGACCTATGAGCATGAAAACATGGTGTGTTTGCTGCATATCATTAAGTTTGGGACCATTTGTTACACAGCATTATCATGGTGGTTGTTGATGAATACACTACATTTATTTATTTATTTCACGTCTCGCTCTGTTGCCTAGGCTGGAGTGCAGTGGCACAATCTCGGCTCACTGCAACCTCCACCTCCAGGGTTCAAGCGATTCTCCTGCCTCAGCCTGCTGAGTAGCTGGAACTACAGGTGTGCACTACCATGCCTGGCTAATTTTTGTATTTTTAGTAGAGATGGGTTTTTGCCATGTTGGCCAGGCTAGTCTGGAACTCCAGACCTCAGGTGATCTGCCCACTTTGCCCTCTCAAAGTGCTGGGATTACAGGCGTGACCACCACACCTGGCCCACTCCATTTATTTTTGATGACTGTTGTGTGTATCATGAAATAGAATAAGGATTGACAAATCCATTCTACTTCCTGTTTTCATAAGGCCCTAGAACTAAAAACCAGTTGTTATATTTTTAAAGGTTATAATTTTCCTTTTAAAAAAATGACAGAGATTGTCTGTGGCCCCGCAAAGCCTAAAATATTTAATACTCAGCCCTTTAGAGAAAAAATCTGCCAAGCCCTAAAGTAGAGTAAAGAGCATGAGACCCACAGCAAGAGACTTGGGTTCTCTATGCACTGACTTAGGTTATGGAAGCCTCCGTTTCTCCATATGTGCAATGAGCTAGTTGGACTACAAGGTCCCGTCAGTTCTAAGATTTTATATGAAATCTAGAAGACTATTATATTTGAAGTGTTTTGATGATATCAATACCCTCACATATGTGTAAGCTCTAACAAGTAATAATTGCAAAAAAGGAGCTATGAAGTGGTTTCCATCACAAAGGCAGAATTCCCTGGAGAAGACACAAGTTGAGCTGAGAGCTAGGAAGGGAGCATTCTGAGACTGTGGAGCTCCTGGATGTACACCGTGCATTCATTAGCCCTGTTTGCTACCGAAGGGGAGCTTTGTGACTCAGACTACAAATCTCTAATCTCCGACTAACTAGCAAAAGAAAAGAAAAATGACGTGTGTGTATGTGCATGTAACATCTGATTTGACTATAGCAGCGAGCACTTGGTCTTTTGTGAATTGATGTGATTTAGAGACGCCTACAAAATAAAAGTATGGTACTTCAGGAAGAGATGAATAAAATACCAGTGTTTTATTGGAATGGTGCTGTGCAGCTGAAAAATTGTTGAGTTTTGGAAATGGAGAAATTGCATCTTTCATGGTGTCAGCGTGCAGCAGTACCTTGGAACTATGCTGTTCGACTGCACTTCAGCTCGTATTCAGCATACCTAATATTTCCCTGTCTCCCTGCCCTTTTATGCTGAGTCGAAAAAGTATTTCGGGAATGTCTTGACCAGCAGACTTGGTGTCTTGACTTTTAGAGAGAAGCAAAACCCGTTCTAACCTTGATGCCGTTCCAAATATGTGATTTAATGTCCTTTCTCTCTCTTGGAGGGAAATTCAATCCATTTTAATATTGTATAAAAAATGTTGAATGATTGAAATGCTAACACATATCCTTCCAACCAACATTTTATATGAAGAACATCTGCTTGGAAATTTTTTGCTCAAAGTATTAAAGGGAAGAAATGCTCCATCCCCAGAGAACAGAAATTTCTCTTTCGGAGAAGGTAAATAGATGTGGAGATCATTAATTAGGCCCAAGGACTGTTTCCTCTTCCTGAATATATAACCCAGGAACATTCTATCCTTCTTTTATTGGCATTTTACATTTGTATTTGAAAAAGCCAAAGTGTAATGTTCCATATCAAATCAAGTGTGACAATGTAATATTTCCAGTGTAGAAATTATTTGGATAAAGACTCAACTTGAGGTAAAAGACCTACTTTCCGTTCAACTTTTTAAATAGGTTCATATTGTTTTTGCCGCTGAATAAAACTCAGTCTCTTGTTGTGAGCGGATAACACATCAGAGTTAATCACTTTTCCAATTCTAAATTAGAAATGACAGAATTGCCAAGTTTTTGCTGCAATCCTTCAGTCAAATGGATTCTTTCAGCAAGGAAGAAACATATAGATGACTTAAAAAAATAGTTTTCAATGGCACTGGGCAGGCTCTGGACTCTTTTCTTTCTTTCTTTTTTATTTGAGATAGGCTCTTGCTCTGTTGCCCAGACTGAGGTGCAGTAGTCTGATCATAGCTCACTGCAGCCTCTCCCTCCTGGATTCCAGCAGTCTTCTCACCTCAGCCTCTTGAGTAGCTGGACTACAGATGCCCATCACCATGCCTGGCTAATTTTTATTTTTATATTTTTGGAGAGACAGGATAGGGCTGTATTGCCCAGGCTGGACTTCAGCTCCCGGACTCAAGCGATCCTCCCTCCTTGGCCTCTAAAGTGCTGGGATTACAGGCGTGAGCCACCGCGCCCAGCCCAAGGACCCTTTTCTTAGTGATGTTTTGGTAACTCGTGGTGAACAAACAGAGAAGTTGGGAAGAGAATGAAAGGTGAGAGGAAATATAATTTATATCTATGTCCCACGGAGAGGATTGGATGAATAAAGGCTTCACCAAGTCCCCAGCCCCCTGTATAGCCGTTTTGAGGATATCGTATCATGTAGTCTGACCTGTGGGTCACTCCTACCTTGCTTCAATGGGCTGTGTTCCCACTGTGCTTGCCAGCGCCCCACAAACAGGACTCAGAAAATACAAGAGCAAGGGACATGCCTTTGAAATTGCAGTGTGGAAAGTTTAGGACCACAGAAAGAAGTTCCACTTCACAGAGTGAAGAACTCCATTCAAAGAGGTAGAACTAGGAAAAAATACTTATGAATGTTCCTTTTATGCTTGGCTCAGGGCACTTTGCTGAGCTGGGGGGCAAATTTTAAAGTGATTGAGTCTGGCTGGGAAACATCAATGGTGGGATTA
This sequence comes from Ateles fusciceps, assembly GCA_036589455.1. Lineage (NCBI taxonomy): Eukaryota > Metazoa > Chordata > Mammalia > Primates > Atelidae > Ateles > Ateles fusciceps. The sequence goes on from JAZHEH010002812.1 coordinate 2,185,153, forward strand.
TCAATATTATAGCTAGAAGGCAAGGAACGGTTTTACATTCTTGCTCACATAACGCCACCTAAGGTGGATTGATTGAATTGATCCAGGAATTGTATATTTATAGGTATAAAAGGTAAATTTAAAAAAAAATTTTTTTTTTGAGACAGGGTGTCATTCTGTTGCCCAGGCTGGAGTGCAGTAGTGCAGTCATAGCTCACTGTGGCCTCAAACTCCTGGGCTCAAGCCATCCCTCCTGCCTTGGCTTCCCAAAGAGCTGGGATTACAGGCATGAACCACTGAGCCCAGCCTCAGCGAGTACTGCTGATTGCACAGTACAGGAACTGACTCCGGATAACCTAAGAAGAAAGGGAAAAAATTGTGAACAGACATTATGAACAGAGATAGCTCCGAGAATGATGGGAAGTCTGAATAGCTAGGCTTGGGGGAAATCAGCAGAGATGAAAGGAAGCTAGCAGCCCTGAGTTCAGCCAAGGTCCACCACGATCCTGTTGGGATATTAATCAGCCCTAAAAAAGGAACAGGATTTTGCCATTTGTCACAGCAGGGATGAGCTGAGAAGACATTATGCGGAATGAAATAAGCCAGTTACGGGGGAAAATAAAACATTAGATAATCTCACTTATATGTGGAATCTGAAAAAAAATATTAGATATACAGACCTAGAGAACAAAGCAGTGATTACGCAGTGGAGGAGGGTGGAGAGCACGTGGTGGGGAGGAAATGGGGAGGTGTAGGTCTAAGGATGGCAGGCTAAACAAGTCTAGTGATAAAATGCACGCATGAGGACTATAGGTAATAACATTGCACTTTATTGGGATTCATGCTATTAGGCTGGTGCAAAAGTCGTGGCAGTTTTTGCCCTTACATTTTTTTTTTTTTTTTTTGAGATGGAGTCTCACTCTGTCACCCAGGCTGGAGTGTAGTGGCATGATCTTGGCTCACTGCAACCTCCATCTCCCAGGTTCAAGCGATTCTTCTGCCTCAGCCTCCCGAGTAGCTGGGACTACAGGCACGTGCCAGCATGCCCGGCTAATTTTTGTATTTTCAGTAGAGATGGGGGTGTCATCACATTGGCCAGGCTGGTCTCGATCTCCTGGTTTTGTGATCTACCCCCTTGGCCTCCCGAAGTGCTGAGATGACAGGCCTAAACCACCGCACCTGGCTTGCCCTTACTTTTAATGGCAAAAGCTGCCATTGCTTTTGCACCAACCTAATAAATGAGTAGATTTTAGCTGTTCTTGCCATAACAACAATAACAAAACAAGAGGCAACTGTGAAATGATGGATATATTAGCTCACTTTATGTCGTACACGAAAATAAGCATGAGCCGGGCACGGAGGCTCACGCCTGTAATCCTAGCACTTTGGGAGGCCAAGGCGGGCAGATCACTTGAGCTGAGGAGTTCGAGACCAGCCTGGGCAACATGGCGAGACCCCTGCCTCTACTAAAAATAAAAACAAAATATAGCCCGGCATGGTAGTGTCCACCCATGGTCCCAACTACTCAGGAGGCTGAGGTGGGGGAGATCCCTGAAGCCCAGTAGGCAGAGGTTGCAGTGAGCTGAGATCACGCCACTGTACTCCATCCTGGGCAACAGAGTGAGACCCTGTCTCAGAGAAAAAAAAAAAAAAGCAAGATGAACATATGAACATTCAGGCACTGATCAAGAAAGATTGGCGTACCAAAAACTAAACTGTAGATTAATGGGAGGAATCAGAGGACTATGATGACACACAGATGCCAAACCCACGCCCAATACCCCCTCCCAGCCAGAGAGGTCTCTTCCTCTACGTTGAAGAGGCTGTTCATCCCTTCTTTAATGACCCTGTTGATGAGAATTTTCAGAACCTAGGAGTCCACTGCTGTCATGCCCTGAAGTGTCAATTACAATGTCAGAACTGTAAGAAGAATAAAGATAGAACAGAAGAATGACAGGAATTGACAACTTTACAAAAGAAAAAAATCAAAATATATGTGCAAATGGATATCATAGGAGCTTGACCTGGGAGTGTATCCCACAATACTAGGTCAGTCTGAATTTCCTGATCTGAGGGAACTCATCCGAGATTCTGGATTCCATTTTCTGGTTCAAAACCTAGTAGTAGTTCTAATTTTTGCTTCCTCTTGTTGTTGCTTGATTGAAATGTGGACTCAGTGTTTGCCCACCCTGAGTGAGCTTTAGATATGAGAAAATACTTGATATAATAAAAGACTTTGGATCACAGAAATTTTACAGTGGACTTATATGTATTCTAAGTAACTCCAACAGCATCATGAATAAGAGAAATCTTACCCTTGCCTTTCTTTAAAGAGACCTGTATTAATAGTAATAATAGTATTATTATTGTTATTATTATTTTTGAGACAGAGTCTTGCTCTGTTGCCCAGGCTGGAGTGCAGTGATGCAGTCTGGCTCACTGCAACCTCCGCCTCCCCGGGTTCAAGCGAGTCTCCTACCTCAGACTCCCGAGTAGCTGGGATTACAGGCGTCTGCCATCACACCCAACTATTTTTGTTGTATTTTTAGTAGACACAGAGTTTCACCATGTTAGCCAGGATGGTCTAGATCTCCTGACCTCGTGATCCGCCCACCTCGGCCTCCCAAAGTGCCGGGATTACGGGTGAGAGCCACCACGTCCAGCCCTGTCTCAATATCATTAAACACTGGCTCTGAGTTAGTACTAATCCTAGGGACACAAAATATCATTGTATTCCAGCAGCTGGAGTGGAGTTTTAACCCAGGCCCACCGCACAAATGCCTACTGTGTTCCTAAAGCCTCATCCAGTTATTTTGCCAATTTGTGTGTGTTGAAATAGTTATCCCCCACATGTTGAAATAATTATCTTTGGCAATTAGAAGAGCGGGCCAAACTTCAGGCCAAAGATGTCCCTGAAGTTTCTTTTATGTAGCCAAATAGCAAATCATTCTTGGAAAAATCAAAAAGGATAGTGTCACTGTCAATGACACGAAATAGCAGAGGCTTGGTGTACGCCAGGGATGGATGGGTTTCAAAGAATGACAATAGATTATCGTAAATGGAAGCAGATGGTCACTCCAGTCGCTGTTGCTGGTTCTGATGTCATTTTCATAGTTGGCTGGCTACTGGTCTGGAGAATGTTTTATTTCTATCTAATTAAGAACATCAAAAGCAGCTTTATTCCTCCTGTTCCGGCCATCAGCATGTCTTTATAATCTTGCCTCAGGTATAAATCATGTATCTGAATCTGTGCTCTGCAGTTTATTCTACAGAGACATTAATTATCTTACCAATGGGTTCGCTGCTCTGATACATTAAGACTGATAAAAGCTGAAGACAAGGACACCTCATTCACTAAGGCAACAGAAGACTCATTGGAAGGGGTTCTAGTATCTTTGAGATGCTCAGTAGTGACTGTCTTCTGTAGACCAGGGTTGTTGACAGGGGGAATTTGACTTCCTAATAGAAAGAGGGATGATGAGATTGTGAGGAAGCAGAAACAGCTGGGAACACTTAACCATCAGAGACCAGGCTGACAAAATCGCTGTACTAGGCAGGAAGGCTGACATGACAGTCAGGGTACCCGGATCTGCAGGTATCTATTTATAATGGTTAATCATGGTGATCCTAAGGGTAAAACAGATGGGAAGCTGGCTGAGGTGTTGCTGAATTTGTATAATCTGGAGAAAACTAGATTTGGTGAGTGAAAGACTCACAATGCTTTCCAGATCTAAGTCAGGTCATAAACCCAGAGCCTATTGATTGAGCGGGAGGTTGGGTCCCTGTAAGGCAACGATCTACAACATTGCTATGAATCTATCAATATGTTTATCTACGTATCCTATCATCTCCCCTGTCTATCATTTATCTACCTACCTATCTAATCTGTCATCTCCCCTTGTATGTATGTATGTATGTATCTATCTATCATCTCCCTCTATACACCAGTCTCCTCTATCTAGCCATCTATCTATTTATGACTATCTAATCATCTATATCTATGCCTTTCTCCCTCTTTAAATCTGTCTTGAAATTGATCTTTGATTTTTTTTTTTTTTTTTTTGGCAGAGTTTCACTCGTCACCCAGGCTGGAGTGCAGTGGTGCGATCTTGGCTCACTGCCACCTCTGCCTCCCAGGTTCAAGCAATTCTCCTGCCTCAGCCTCCCGAGTAGCTGGGATTACAGCCACCCGCCAGCACGCTCACCTAACTTTTGTATTTTTGGTAGAGATGGGGTTTTACCATGTTGGCCAGGGTGATCTTGAACTCCTGGCCTGAAGTGATCTGCCCACCTTGGCCTCCCAAAGTGCTGGGATTACAGGCATGAGCTACTACACCCAGCTGATCTTTATTTCTTTGTCAAAGTAACTGTACGCTGGGAAAAGGAGAATGCCTACATTTTTTGAGGTCTGTTGGATACAAAGTGAAATTGATACCAGGAGACCTGATATGCCATGCTGATCTCATAGTTAGAATTTTGGCCCCAAACAAATTGAGTTTATTAGGCCCTCAGACCTACCTGTGATTATTTCATCAGTTCCCCGATGTATAATCGGGATTGAGATATTAGGAACTGATAGAATTCTCCGTTTTATTGTCTTATGTGTGCATTAAGGTCGCTCTATTAGAAAGGGTCAAATGGGAGCCTGTGTGACATATTCTAAAGTAATACGTAATTCCTAGAGGAATTGCAGATATGAGTGCCAACAACAGTATTTAAATGATGCAGCGGTAGTAGTGGTTCTTACCGTACTTCCTTCCTATGAGCCGTTCTGGCCTCTGAAAAAACAGATAAGTCTTGACAGACGATGATAGGCTGTAAACTCGATAAGGTGATAACCCCAAATCCAACTGCTGTGCCATCTGGGGTGTGTTTACTGAACAGATCAGTGCAGCCTCTGGATTTGGGCAGGTAGTTATCAATGTCATGAGTACTTTCTTCTTGATACCGATTAGTAAGAAGACCAAAGTCAGTTTATACATTGATGTCAAGGACAGCAGTATACCTTCTCCTGTGTATGTCAAGGATATATAACCTTCCTGTTTGCTGTCTGATATGGTTTAGCTGTGTCCCCCACCCAAATCTCACCTTGAATTGTAATAATCCCCACGTGTCAAGGGTGGGGGTCAGGTGGAGATAATTGAATCATAGAGGCGGTTTCCCCCATACTGTTCTCATGGTTGTGAATGAGTCTCATGAGATCTGATCATTTTATAAGTGGGAGTTCCCCCTGCACAAGCTCTCTCGCCTTCTGCCACTTAAGATGTGTCTTTGCTGCTCCTTTGCCTTCTTCCATGATTGTGAGGCCTCCCCAGTCACGTGAAACTGCAAGTCCACTAAAGCTCTTTGCTTTATCAATGTCCAGTCTCAGACATGTCTTTATTGGCAGCATGAGAATGGACTAGTACGCTGTCATAATGCAATCTGTGGAGATTTTGATCCTCTGAACGTTCCATTGACACTGGCCCCATATATTTTGGATAGTGCACCGTGTTAACCCAAGTAAGTAGTTGGTGGAAAGTACTGTGGATATTTTGATAAGGCGTATGCATTCTAGAGTGAGGAAATAATCCCCACTAAGGTACGTGTAACATCTATGTAGGTTTAGATACTCAGGGCATGAAAATCATTCTGTCTGAGATTTAAAGATAAACTACTGTACCTCGTCTCTCCTGCCACTAAGGAAGAGGCACAGCTCTTGGCAGGCTGCTGGATTTTGGAGGCAGCATATATTACCCTCGTGAATGCTATTGTAACCCATTCACCATGTCACCTAATATACTGCCAGTTTTGAGTGGGACACAGGGTAAAAGAAGATGCTGCAGCAGGCGCGGTGGCTCACGCCTGTAATCCCAGCACTTTGGGAGGCCGTGGCAGGTGGATCACGAAGTCAGGAGATTGAGATTATCCTGGCTAACACGGTGAAATGCTGTCTCTACTAAAATTAAAAAAAAAAAAAAAAAATTAGCTGGACATGGTGGCATGCACCTGTAATCTCAACTACTCGGGAGGCTGAGGCAGGGGGAATCACTTGAACCCGGGAGGTGGAGGTTGCAGTGAGCTGAGATTGCGCCACTGCACTCCAGCCTGGTGACAGAGCAAGACTTCGTCTTAAAAAAGTAAAAAAAATGATGCTTCACTAAGTTTAGGATTGCAGTCCAAGCTGACATGCCATATGGCCATGCATTCCAGTGGATGCAATAATGTTGAAGATACCTGCATTAGGTAAGGATCCTGGGAGGAGTCCCTGCAAACCCGAAAAGAGGCGGGTCAGCACAGACCCTTAGAGTTCTGGGAGAAAACCATGACTTTCAGAGCAGAAGACCACTGTCATGTGAAGCACTTCTTTGGGTTCTCTTGAGGTCATGTGGTTTCAGCTGTCTGCTTTGCTGCAGCGGCCACTACAATGATGAATTTCATCAGGGCTCACGTGATCCCATGACCCGGACCTGTGTCGAGCCTATGGCTGTTCCCACCCCTTCTTGTAGAGAAGGGAAATCTCCCTAAAGAGTAAAACATCAAGCAGTATTTCTTATCCACTTGGAAAAGTCAAGGTGATTTAGCAGTTGATGAGAACAAGAGTAGAATATCGATGTCAAGGCGTTTGGGGTAAGTTATGGGAATGGATTTCCCTGAATGGACTCAGAATGTAAAGAATATTTGTATCTCACGTGAAGGCTCACAAAAGACCTTTCCTGCAAAGCTTTCAATAATTAGGAAGATGTCAGTCATCTCCTGCCTTAGTGCTTGCTTAATGAGCGCTGGAGTGGAATGTCTGCAGGGGCAATAGTATAGGCTCTGCATTGTTTAAGAACTTGGACTTGACTGGGCACAGTGGCTCAAGCCTGTAATCCCAGCGCTTTAGGAGGTTGAGGCAGGTGGATCATGAGGTCAGGAGTTCAAGAGCAGCCTGGCCAAGATGCTAAAATCCCGTCTCTACTAAAAATAAAAAAACTAGCCAGGTGTGATGGTGGGCACCTGTAACCCCAGCTACTCGAGAGGCTAAGGCAGGGAATTGCTGGAACCCGGGAGGCGGAGATTGCAGCGAGCCAAGATCATGCCACTGTACTCCAGCCTGGGCAACAGAGTGAGACTTTGCCTCAAAAGAAAAAAAAAAAAACTTAACCTGCCTCTGCCATTGCTGTGTGGCCAGTGTGTGTGCAACCAGTAATCACCAGTGAGTCCCAGGATGGCAACAGACCTACTGGTGGACAGGAGCCAATAACATGGTGATTTGTTGGTTTTTATTAGACTTCTTATTTTTTTTCTTAAAGTGGGATGCAGTCTTCTTCCCTGAATAGACACTTATGTTGGATCTAGACTTTTTCTTGTCCATTATTCTTTTGTCAGTAACAGCAGCTGTGAGCTTCCTAAATGTCTTACATACTGACATGATGGCAGTCAACATTTCCTGCCACACAGGTAACTACAGTGAAAGAAACAAGATAATGGGCTGATAGCCACGGTAGTCATTGGTCTAATCAGGTACTCTGAAGTAACAGGCTCTGTGGAATAGTGGAATGGCTGTCAAAGATTTAGCTATGACACTGAGTGAGAGACAGTCCTGAGCAACAACAAGGTGATTGAATCTGTTTATCCAGGACACACAAGATTGCTGCTGCTGGGGAGAGTGAGGGGATGTGGTTAAAACCTTGCATGCTCCTCATACTAGTATATCTACAGCGTCTCCCTATAGGGGAGGGCCACCAAAAACCTGGGGATTTCAGGAATGAGGCTTTATGTCCTCTTCAAGTAAAGAAACTGACAACTTTTCAATTTCATCTATTTTCCAAATGTGATGAAAGTCTGAGTGTTGTAAGGACTAACAGTGGTTGTTTTGCCTATCAAGAGGAATTTGACCTCAGGTCTTCCATGACAAAGCTAAATACCATAACCGATGAAACTGATTACTCTGCCTTCGTGGGGTTAGAGTGCACATGTGAATGTATTTCTAATACACAAAGAAAAGAATTACAGTTGTTACACAGAACAATTTTTTTTGAGATGAGGTCTTTCTCTGATGCCCAGGCTGGACTGCAGTGGTGCAGTCTTGGCTCACTGCAGCCTGGATTTCCTGTACTCAAGGGGTCCTCCAGCCTCAGCCTGTAACTGGGACTACAGGCACACACCACCATGCCCAGCTAATTTTGTTTATTTTTTTGTAGAGTCAGGGTCTCACTATGTTGCCCAGGCTGGTCTCATATACTCCTGCGCTCAAGCAGTCTTCCTGGCTTGGTCTCCCCAAAGTGCTAGGATTATAGGCATGAGCTACTACGCCCAGCCCAGAACCATTTTAAATGGATATATAGCAATAGAAAGCATGGCTGTCTATTAATAGGTATTATATCAATGAGGGGGTGGTCTCTGATGGAATTTCTGGCCATTCTGTTCCAAATTTCCTTCTTTAGGATTTTCCTTATTCTGAAAATCAAAGGATGCAGCTATTTTCTCTCCCCACTTTGCAGAAACTAGGACGTGGAATATGAAGGAGTGCAGTGGTGCGATCTCAGCTCACTACAACCTCCCACTTCCAGGTGCAAGCGATTCTCCTGCCTCAGCCTCCTGACTAGGTGGGATTACAGGCGACTGCCGCTACACCAGGCTGTTTTTGTGTTTTTAGTAGAGATGGGGTTTCTCCATGTTGGTCAGGCCTCCGAACTCAGGTGATCCGCCTGACTCGGCCTCCCAAAGTGCTGGGATTACAGGCGTGAGCCACTGCATCTGGCCCTCAGCTCCTAAAACAAATGGCAGAAGGGAAAATAATGTCAGAATAGCTATGTAGCTTTCATATATGTTCTTATGTAAATCACTGGGGTTGTTTTTATGTCACGTTGATTTCAGTAGGTTTTGTGTAAAGCCTGAGTTTTAATACATAAATACTTGGTTGGACTTACAGGATCTAAAAGAAGTGTCTCTCTTACAATTGCTGAGACTTACATAATTTATGTTATTATTTAATAGATAATGTGGTAAAAAGTTGTTCATTGCAGCACTATATATAAGAGAAAAATTGGATTTGCAGGCAACAGAAAAGATGAGGTAAATATGATGAGGTATTATGAATTCATTAAACATCCTATTTTTACAAAGACCTTTTAACACTTTAGGAAAATACTTGAGTTAGAATCTTAAATTGAGAAACATAGATAAAGTCGTACAGAGAGATTTTTAACTGTGCAAATGCATACACGTGTACATGCGCATAAAATTTTAGAAGGGAATAGATGATTGCAATCACTGTTTTATTTTTTAGTAATTTTGTGTTTCTAAGAATTCCATACACACACACACACACACACACACACACATATATATATATATATTTTGTTGTTGTTGTTGTTTTTTTTTTTTTTTTGAGACAGAGTCTTGCTTTGCTGCCCAGGCTGGAGTGCGGTGGCGCTATCTTGGCTCACTGCAACGTCCGCCTCCCAGGTTCAAGTGATTTCTCCTTCCTCAGCCTCCAGAGTAGCTGGGACTACAGGCACATGCCACCACACCCGGCAAATTTTTGTATTTTTAGTAGAGCTGGGCTTTCACCGTGTTGACCAGGCTGGTCTCAAACTCCTGACATCAGGTCATCAGCCTACCTTGGCCTCCCAAGGTGCTGGGATTACAAGTGTGAGCCACCTTGCCCAGCAAGAGCATATATAATTTCTACAGGGAGAAAAATGTGATACATGAAAGTTAATGCAACTGTGGATTCTGAACTAGACCAACAATCATTATAAAAGATTCATTCCTGTAATCCCAGTGCTTTGGGAGGCTGAGACAGGAGGATCGCTTGAAGCCAGGAGTTCAAGACCAGCTTGAGCAACATAGTGAGACCCTATCTCTACAAAAATAAAAATAAATAAATAAGTAAAATAAAATACATATCAATGGGACAGCAGGCAGCATTTGAATAATATCTATCAATGAGATAATAGTATTGCATCAGTGTTAAATTCCCTGATTTTGATTACTGTGCCGTGGTTATGTAAGTAATATTCATGTTCTTAAGAAATGTTAAATGTTGTATATAGGAGAATAAGGACATAATGTCTACAAACAATTTTTGAGAGAGAGAGAGAGAGAGTTAAAGCAAATGTGGCAAAGTGTTAAGAATTGGTGAATCTCAGGCAAAGCATGGTGGCTCAGGCCTGTCGGTAATCCCAGCACTTTGGGAGGCCAAGGCGGGCGGATCGCTTGAAGTCAGGAGTTGGAAACCAGCTTGGCTAACATGGTGAAACCCCATCTCTACTAAAAATACAAAAATTAGCCAGACATGGTGGTGCATGCTTGTAATGCCAGCTACTCAGGAGGCTGAGGCAGGAGAGCCACTTGAACCCAGGAGGTGGAGGCTGGAGTGAGGTGAGATTGCGCCACTGCACTCCAGGCTGGGCGACAGAGTGAGACTCTATCTCAAAAAAAAAAAAAAAAAAAAAAGAAAAGACAAAAAGAATTGGTGAATCTTACTGAATAGTATTATTCAGGGATTCACTGTACAGTTTTTATTTCTGTAAGTTTCAAATTATTGTTTAAGTAAAATATTTAAAAATATGTTCTATGATGACAGCGGAAGTCATTAGCCACTATATTTTTGTTTTACAGGGGACGGGTAGCAGTACTTTTCTGTTCTAAAGTGCATTGGCTTTGAAAGATTGTAGGCTTTGCGGTGAGCCATATTTGGTAGAATCCCTGTTCTGCTATTTATGTCTGCCTTGTTGTGGACAGTTTATTTTCTCTCTAGAGACTCAATTTCCTCACCAGGAAGACGGGGGATAATAATATTTCCATTGTAAACATCAACATGTTTGTAAAATGCCCAACTAAACATCTCACTGCAGGTGCTCAAAAATTGCAAATGGCTTTTAGTCATTAATGATACATTCTCTGAAAGTGGACTGGGTGCTAGTCAGCATTAGCTTAATTATTTATGAAGTTCAGGAGATTTCCTTTATCCTTGCTCTTTGAATAGGCAGAAAATGGTAGGTATCTTTCAAACACAAAAATGAGAGGTCTCTGTACAGTTGAGCAATGAAAAAAATCATATTTAACACTCACTGATCATTTACTACAAGCCAGGTAAAGTACCAATAATAATAATAATTACTATTATTATTATTATTGAGACAGAGTCTCACTCTTGTTGCCCAGGATGGAGTGCAATGGTGCAGTCTCGGCTCATTGCAACCTCCACCTCCTGGGTTCAAGTGATTCTCCTGCCTCAGCCTCTCCAGTAAATGGAATTATAGGCTCGTGCCACCATGCCCAGCTAATTTTTGTATTTTTAGTAGAGATGGGATTTCACCATGTTGGCCAGGTTGGTGTTGAACTTCTGACCTCAAGTGATCTGCCCACCTTGGCCTCCCTAAATGCTGAGATTATAGGTATAAGCCACCATACTTGGCCTGTTTGTTTTAAATAGTTGTTCATTTAATCTGTACTACTGTGAATATTCTTTTTTTGTTGTTTTTCTTTTTAGAGATGGAGGTCTTACTCTATTGCCCAGGCTGGAGTGCAGTAGTGAGTGGTATACTCATAACTCACTGCAGCCTTGAACTCCTGGGCTCAAGTGATCCTCCTGCCTTAGCTTCCTAAGGAGTAGCTGGGACCACAGGCTTGTACCACCACGCCTAGCTAATTTTTAATTTTTTTGTAAAGGCAAGGCCTTACTATATTGCCCAGGCTGGTCTTGACCTCCTGGCTTTAAGTGATCCACCCATCCCAGCCTCCCAAAGTTCTGGGATTACAGGGACAAGCCACAGCACCTAGCCCACAGTAATTTTATTAGAGTGATTTTATAAATGATGAAAATGTGGTACAAAGAGGTTAAGAAACTTGACGAAGATCACACAGCTGGTGCTGCCGGATTTTAAACCCAAATACATTCACTCTTAAGCTCGTGATTTTTATTTACTATACAAGCAGTGAGAACATCCGTTCCCTGGAGAGCTTGTGAAAGTGCAGATTTTGATTTTGATGTTTGTTACAATATAGGTGCACATGTGCGTGCTTGTATGTGTGTGTGTGTGTGTGTGCACTGAGATTCTCTGTTTCCGACAAGCTCTATATGATGATGATAGTGCTGACCCATAGATCACACTGTAAGGAGCAGGGTCCTAGGAGGTGGAATGCAAACTCATATTTGTATACATGGATTCAGGTGATGCAGGCCAGCTTCCAGCTTCTACCATGTATCACCTGCCATTTCTACCTCATCCTATTCCACTGGGTGCTCTGTAATTTATATACTTCAAACCACTTGCGCTGCTTGTGCTGTTGTGCTGTTACCCCACCATGTCATGTGCTGTCATGCACATATGCTTTTATCCCACTCCTTCTGCTTGAAGGGACCTCATCCCCAGGATATCACTGCACTTGATGCTTCCCTGAGTTGCCCAATTCAGCGTTAGTTGTTTCTTCCTCTTTGGTCATAGAGCACCAGGTACCAACTCTTGGTGTTAGCACTTTCCATTTTTCAGTGTCTTTATTTGTTTGATTTTCTGCCTGTTCCACCAGATGGTGAGCTGTTCGAGGGCTAACAGAGTGTTCTGTTTCTCTGTGTAACCTTAGCACCCCGCCAGTGCAGACTACATACCAGACACCAGAGATACCTTTGCAAAGTGAACGAACCAATGAAAGACTGGATTGCATATGTGAGTGAATGAATATGCAAAAGATGTGAAGTTACATATTTTAAGCTATCCCGTAATTTACAAATCCTTCGGATTGTAACCCGCTTCTAAAAATTGGGTGGGTGTGTATCATACGTACACATACCTTACTATATTAATATCTGTGTACATTTCCAAACACACACGGAACAGATGAAGAAAGGGTGAGATATATATAAACAGAAGCGGGCGGATCACGAGGTCAAGAGATCGAGACCATCCTGGTCAACATGGTGAAACCCCGTCTCTACTAAAAATACAAAAAACTTAGCTGGGCGTGGTGGTGCGCACCTGTAGTCCCAGCTACTCAGGAGGCTGAGGCAGGAGAATTGCTTGAACCCTGGCAGCGGAGGTTGCAGTGAGCCGAGGTCGCGCCACTGCACTCCAGCCTGGTGCCTGGTGATGGAGTAAGACTCTGTCTCAAAATAAATAAATAAATAAATAAAATAAACAGAAGCATAGGTAAAAGGTTTAATATTTTGGTAGCACATTCCAGTGGAATGTGTTGTATGGCCCTAGGGTGGAAAGCACCCACCCCACCTCAGACAGCCTTGGGCTAGAACAATAAGCAATGTTACTTTTAGGTTGGTGCCAAAGGAATTGCGGTTTTGTCATTATGTTCAGTGGCAAAAAAAAAAAAAAAACACCTGCAATTACTTTTACACGAATCTAATACATTTACCAAGGAGTAGAACTCATTTAAATGATGCGCTAATGAATAGGAATCAGAAGACATTCATACAGAGGAAAGAAATAGGTCCTGGTAAGTATAAGGTTTCCAGGAGCTAGAACTTTAGATTCCTTGGAAGAAAGCCCGATCATGGCTCAGTGCAACCTCCACCTCCCTGGTTCAAGTGATTCTCCTGCCTCAGCCTCTTGAGTATCTGGGACTACAGGCATGCATCATGACACCCAGCTAATTTTCGTATTTTTAGTAGAGATGGGGTTTCGCCATGTTGGCCAGGCTGGTCTTGAACTCCTGACCTCAGGTGATTCGCCCGTCTTGACCTCCCAAAGTGCTGGGATTACAGGCATGAGCCACGGCACCCGGCTACATCTTTGCATTTTCAGTCTGTGCACTGCCATAGCATAAATTTTTGATAGACACTTGCAGAACTGATCAGTAAAACCACAATTTGGTTAGGAAAGAGGCCTTACACAAAACTTTACTCTTTTTTATAGAGTAAAATATGCTCTATAGGTAAATGTAATGCATACCACCCACAAATAATTCTACAATTTTGATTGATAATCAATATTGCTGATACTTGTATCTCTAATATCTATCTCATTATAGATCATACAATCCTGCTTTGCTTATTAGGTGTCAAAAAATACCTTCAAGTTACAGAACATTTTTAATGCAATCCAAGCCAGTGATTCTTGAAGGCAAAACCCAGATTATTGCCCTCCCTACCCCACAACCTTCCCATATCCGAACTCGCATACTGTAGCTGGGTTAAATACTTCAGATTCCTGCAGGCATGTGTCCTAGTGAGGGGCTGAGAGTCCATGGACTATAGAACTGGTAATCTATATTTGCTTTCTTCCTGATAAACTGGTCTGGTTTATCTCTTATGTCACTGTCATCTGTGGCTGGTGATGCCCTCTCTAATTTCACAATTTTGTATGTTTCACTTAGAACATGAGCACATTGTTTATATAGGGAAGTAGGAGCTGGGTGAACTCTCCCAAGGAATCCAGAATAGGCTAGAAGGAAGACTCAGAAGCAAAGTCACTCTACCTAGACGAGCCTGAGCCACCTTTCACAGGAAGATTATATATTTAGCTCTCCAGAGGTAATAAAAGTCTACGACAGAATAGGGGGAAAAAACCCTTAAATTCATACAGAGTCAATTGCAAAGGAAAATATTTAATGCTTAGAGTTTATTTTTTATTGTAAAGTTTGGTGACAGTGATGGTTTGTATCAATTAACTCAGAGTTAAATCGCTTATGAACAAGTCTATCAAATGGAAAAGCTCATAGCCTGAGTGAAAAGTCAGTTCATTGTGATTATCCGATTCTGCTTAAAGAACATGATTAGGTACATTTTAATGGCAGTATCCAGAGGCCTGACTATAAGCTTATATTTCTTATTAACAAAACTTCATGCTTGGCTGGCAGGCCTTGAACTGTGATCAGTTGCAGCGAGAAAATGCCGCTTTTGGATCTGTTAAATCATCAAGACACCACAATCTTAATTAGACATTTAAGCCAAAATGAATGTTTAAACATCGAGGCTTCCTTTAACTCTTTCTGCTTAAATCTTTTCCCTGTGAAACTGAGCCGAGCCATTTCCTGCCTGAGTCAACACACAAAAAGGCTTTGGAGAGAGAGCTGGGGTGGAATAATTTAGCTCTGTCAATCTGCCTGTTCTGCTATCTGCAAAACCACTGATTGAATTCAGACAAGTCAAATTGATTATTAGCACCCAGTTGTTGATTGCACGAGTTTCTATTCTGTAGATCCACCAACCCATGGTAGCTCTTTTCTTGTTTCTATAAGCTTAGTCTACGGATGAAGGCACCCTTAATCATGGCCCAAGCATTGTTTTAAAGACAAGGAAACAGACAGTAGTGAACTGCGTAATCCTACATCAAAAAGATAGAATGGACTGGACACGGAGGCTCACATCTGTCATCCCAGCACTTTCGAGGCCGAGGTGGGTGGATCACCTCAGGTCAGGAGTTGGAGATCATCCTGACCAACATGGTGAAACCCCATCTCTACTAAAAATACAAAATTAGCCAGGCGTGGCAGCGCATGCCTGTAATCCCAGCTACTTGGGAGGCTGAGGCAGGAAAATCACTTGAACCCAGGTGGCAGAGGTTGCAGTGACCTGAGACTGCATCATTGCATTCCAGCCTGGGCAACAAGAGTGAAAAGCCTACTCAAAAAAAAAATATATATATATATCTATATATCTATTTATCTATCTGTCTGTCTCTATATCTATCTATATAAAGATCTTAAATCAACAACCTCAAAAAATGATAAAAACAAGAACCAAACCCAAAGCTAGCAGAAAAAGCACGAAGATCCAAACAGAACTAAATCTGATTGAGAACCCCCGCAAAACAATATAAAGGATTAATGAGATGAAAAGTTGGACCTTTGAAAAGGTAAGCAAAACTGATAGACCACTAACTAGACCAAGGAAAACAAAGCAAGAAAACAAAGAAGATTCAAATAAGCATAAACCGTCTATATACCTTTCACGTACATTGAGATAATACCGAATGTCATCGCAGTGCTTACAGATTTAATAGCAAGGCCTCCTTTAAAGTTTGCTCTGATAGGGAAAAGTGGTACAATTGAAGAAATTCCAGAGTAATTTCTTTTCAAAATATTTCAATAGGATTTAATAATCACACAGTGCTTCGAAATCTACTTACATTTATGGACACACCTCCTTGCAGCATGTCTCTGCACTTAAATTTCCTTTCTCATCTCAAATATGAGTCTTATTTCATCCATGTAACCAATATCTCGGCCAAGTGCTTCAGTAGGTGTGTCTCCACATAATTTGTTGTGTATATAAATGCTGGACAGGGCAAAAAGACATACAAGTTCTATGGCAACATATATAAAGATGGGAAAGTAGAGAGAGTATGGTGATGAGCAGGTGGAAGGAAGTTAAACGTATGTCCCCGCAGAAGGAAACATTTATGGGAATCAAGAGGGAGACCAGCTGGCATGGGGCTCATACCTGCAATCCCAGCACTGTAGGAGGCCAAGTGGGGGAGGATGGCTTGAGCTCAGGAGTTTGAGACCAGCCTAGGCAAGAGAGTGAGACCCTAAAGAACAAGAGGAAGAAGAGAAAGAAAGAGGAAGAAGAGGAAGAAAAAGGGGGGCAGAGGAGGAGGGGGAGGAGGAGGGGAAAGGGAGAAGGAGTAGGAGGAGGGGGAAAGGCAGAAGGAGTAGGAGGAGGGGGAGAGGGAGGGAGGGAGGGGGAGGAGGAGGAGGTGGGGGGGGAGGAAAAGAGGGAGGGGGGAGAGGGGCTTAAAAAGAGGGGAGATAGCTATATAGGCAACAGAGTGAGACCCTGTTGAAGAAGAAGGAGGAGGAGGAGGAGAAGGAGGAGGTTAAAAAGGAGATACCTATAAAAGCAGATGTTCTTTCTTTTTTTGGAGATAGAGCCTCATTTTGTTGCCCAGGCTGGAGTGCTGTGGCGCGACCTCAGTTCACTGCAACCTCTGCCTCCTGAGCTCAAGCGATTCTCCTGCTTCAGTCTCCCGAGTAGCTGGGATTGCAGATGAACACCACCATGTCTGGCTAATTTTTATATTTTTAGTAGAGATGGGGTTTCACCATGTTGGCCACACTGGTCTTGAACTCCTGACCTCAGGTGATCCTCCCGCCTCGGCCTCCCAAAGTGCTGAGATTACAGGTGTGAGCCACTGTGCCTGACCAAAAGCAGGTATTCTTTCTGATGAACCCCATAAAGACTTGGAATTTAAAGTCACCAGGGGCCTTCAGAGCTCCCCAGTGTTCTGCGAGGGACATATACTCTCCCCTCCCAAGCAGGACAGGAGACCCATCTTCTCTGGAGCAATGAAACTAGAAATGCTTGAGGATCGGAAACATCTCTCACAAAGGAGGGCATCTGGAGAATTAAGTAAAACCTCTCCAAATAAATCCAATCATTTTCTCTCAACTGTCTTGAGGATGCTTGTAGGCAGGCATATAACCCCCCCAAATGGCAGAAATAGAGCTATTTCTCCAGATAAATTAAATTACCCTGGAGAAAAGACATACAAATTCCATTATGGGGGTGGAGGTGAAGCTTTCTAGCAAAAAGTTCAGCTGCGTCTTGATAATCAGGTCAATCAGTTGAAAAACCTCATCCACGCACTCAGAACTTGAATCTGCTATTCAGGTTCTCATCATTTAATTAGAGCAGATGGTCAAGGATTGACGGACTTTTAGGGAAAGTTTTCTACAAGCGAAAGAGCAAACAGTAGCAAAAAGAATCAGGAAGAAAATTATGAAGCAGAAGAAGATTCTAAAAAGACTATACCTTATATCATCGATGAGGTGATAAGATACGATATACCTGAAACTACACAGTGGTGCTCTAAAAAGAATAAAGAATGAAGAACGAGCTCTTAGAAATAAAAATATAATCAGATTTAAACATTCATGTTTTTAAAAAGAGTTGAACAATGTAACATAGATAATTCCAGGAAGGAGAAAAGAAAGATAAAAAGATGGAAGAAAAAATATAAGAAAATGAGAGAATTGATTCAGGAGATGAAATATTTGAGGGGTTCAAGAAAGATATGAACTAACAGATAGTGGTACCTATATCTTATTTAGAAAAAAATTCAATTAATGAAAGGATAGCTAACAGCGTTGGAAATGGTTGCTTCCGTGAGTGGAACAGGAGCAAAGTTGGGCAGTAATGTGTTGATTTTAACCCAAACCTTTTAGTTGTATGTGACTTTTTAGAGCATGCGTTGCTTATTATTTTAGAATGAATACTAGCAAGTGCATATTTATATTGTCAGGTAAAATTGATGCCCCAGTAATACGACTGTGTCTGTTCTGTAACTTCATCCTCCCTGATACAGGACCAGAGACACTTGGGGGGTCAGGTACACTGAGAGTGATTCTGACAATTAATTTTAATTCTTGTGACAGCTGTACATTTTTTTTTTTTTTAGAGCCTCGCTCTGTCACCGAGGCTGGAGTGCAATGGCACAATCTCGGCTCACTGCAACCTCACCTCCTGGGTTCAAGCAATTCTCCTGCCTCATCCTCCTGAGTAGCTGAGATTGCAGGCACGTGCCACCATGCCCAGCTAATTTTTGTGTTTTAGTAGAGATGGAGTTTCACCGTGTTGGCCAGGCTGGTCTCAAACTCCTGACCTCGTGATCCGCCAGCCTCAGCCTCCCAAAGTGCTGGGATTACAGGTGTGAGCCACTGCGCCCAGCCTGTTTTGTTGTTTATTCTTTAGTCATGCTGTGTTGTCCAGGTTGGAGTGCAGTGGCATGATCATGGCTCATTGCAGATGCAAACTCCTGGGCTGAAGGGATTCTCCTTCCCGCCAGCCTCCCAAGTATCTGGGATTACAGGTGCTTGCACCCACACCCTGTTAATTCTTTTATTTTCTGTAGAGATGAGATCTCACTATATTGCTTAGGCTGGTCTCCAACGTCCTCTTAAAGCATTGGAATTAGAGGAGTAAGCCACCATGCCTGGCGAGGCTATGCTTATTTTAATTAACTGGGTACTTAGTTAAATTTATGGACTATCTTCACAAGTAACCGAAGTGAGAGAATTCCAAGCATAACTGCAGTTCATGCATATCTTCATGAATTTCCTTCCTTACCTGATATCCACTAAGATGTTCTAAATCCTAAAGAAATGCTGAGTTGATCAAGCTGTATTTAAGAAACTTTGCCTGCTCCTTTTCATGATGGGTAAATATGCAGTGTCGTGGTACTTTTGAAACACAGAAAGTAGCTGTAGCTTCTTCCTCTCGCCATCTGTAACTCCTAAGAATCTGAAAGTCCTAGAGCTGGTACTGGTAATTTAGCTCAGGACACTTGTTTGTACTGATCATGAAAGCCAGGCTCAGGGATGGTGGGTAATTTGCTGATGTCACACAGCTAGCTCATTAAAGCTTTGGTTGCTACGATATGCATTATTATAATCCAAGCCAGAGGTATGTCTATTTCTATGTACTTTCGAATTTTTCTCTGCTAGAGCCTGAACCTATGGAGAGGCTGTTGAGCACCAGCTGTCTACGGCTTATACTGTTAATTCATTAAACTTCATGCTTTATCCTCTCTGGAAATCACTGGCAAACAATAACACTGGAGTGCTTGCTGCTGCAATTGCTGACAATATCAATTATTTAGTTTTCTGCCAATTCCTATTAGATTTTTTCTAACTGGAGAATTTACACTGTGTTATTGAATTAAAAACAGTGGAAAGCTTTGGGGGAATTTAAACTAATTAGCCAGCATTTGTAAACCCCTTTGTGCGAGATAATTTGTTTACATGACTAATTCAACCTTTTAATTATGGGGGCCCGCATGGACCATGAAAGGTGTCACTGCAGCCATCCTTTGCTGGGCACTGGGAAGCCAGTATGGCAAAAGTCATTTTTCTTTGTGATAAGGTGTGATGCCCAGTTCACTGGTGCCTAACCTTGAATTTTAGCACGTTTATAATTACACCTTCGAGAAGCTTTGCGTTCCCACACTTTCAGGTGTGTCTTTGTCTGAGCAATTTCTCACTCATGTTTGCAGGGCAGCTCCACATCACTGCCTCATCAATTCTCCAGTTTTTCGTAGCTCCTGCCTGCTGCCCCCATCTATTCCTTTTAGATCTCTTGTCCTGCAGAATTTATGATTGCATTGTCCTTCAGAATTCACTGTTGCATTCTTCAATGCTAACATGTTTGAATGTCTCCTCTGTCCATGATTTCATGTGTGGATAGTCATGGTTAATTATCGAGTCTGGGTGTAGCTATCGTGTTAACTGCATGGCCTGCATTCAAATAAACTCAGCGGCTGGGTGTGGTGGCTTACGCTTATAATCCCAGTACTTCAGAAGGCCGAGGAGGGAGGATCACCTGAGGTCGGGAGTTCGAGACCATCCTGACCAATGTGGAGAAACCCCATCTCTACTAAAAATACAAAACTAGCTGGGCATGGTGGCGCATGCCTGTAATCCCAGCTATTCAAGATTCCGAGGCAGGTGAATCACTTGAACCCAGGAAGCAGAGGTTGTGGTGAGCTGAGATCGCGCCATTTCACCCCAGCCTGGGCAACAAGAGCAAAACGCCATCTCAATAGATAAGTAAATTAATTAATTTAGCTACAACTAAATTTACCTTGGCAAAGAGAATAGAGACCATAGACATCCATTTTTCTCTACTGTGAATGGGATGATGGTATGGTTCTCTCTAATATATGAGGTACTTCTATTTGCTGAGAGAGAGAGTTAGAAAAGAACTGGATAAATATTTAAATTGTGTTTCTTTGTGGTCTGTTGACATTGGGCTACCGAAATGCAACTTTTAGCTGAGAATGTATTTCCCAAGAGTGATTCTGAGAAATAATATTAATTCTTTTGGTAGCTGTACATATTTTAATTAATTAAGTACTTTAGTTAAGATTCAAGGACTATCTCCACAAATAACTTTAGCAAGAGAATTCCAAGCATAACTGCAGTTCATGCATATCCTCCATGAATTTCCTTTCTTACCTGATGTCTGCAAAGATGTTCTAAAACCTAAAAATAAAAAAAAAGGTGGGTTATAAAAAAAAGTGGGCAAACGACATGAACAGACACTTTTCAAAAGAAGATGTACATGCGTCCAACAATCATATGAAAAAAAAGCTCAACATCACTGGTCATTAGAGAAATGCAAATCAAAACCACAATGAGATTCCATCTCACACCAGTCAGAATGGCTATTATAACAAAGTCAAAAAATAACAACTTCTGGTAAGGTTGTTGAGAAAAAGGAATGCTTACACAGTTGGTGGGAGTGTAAATTAGTTCAGCCATTGTGGAAGAAAGTGTGATGACTCCTCAAAGACCTAAAGAAAGTAATACCATTCAACCCAGGAATCCCATTACTGAGCATATACCCAAAGGAATATAAATCATTCTGTTATAAAGACACATGCACGCACATGTTCATTGCAGCACTATTCACAGCAGCAAAGGCATGGAATCAACCTAAGTGCCCATCAATGATAGACTGGATAAAGAAAATGTGGTACGTCTACACCATGGAATACTATGCAGCCATAACAAAGGACAGGATTATGTCCTTTGCAGGGACATAGAGGGAGCTGGAGACCATTATGCTTAGCAAACTAATGGAGGAAGAGAAAAACACATGTTCTGATGAGAACACATGGACACATAGAGGGAAACAAGGCACATTGGGGCCTTTCAAAGGGTGGAGGGTGGGAGGAAGGAGGGGGATCAGGAAAAATAACTAGTGAGTGTTCGGCTTAATACCTGGGTGATGGAATAATCCATATGACAAACCCTTATGACACAAGTTTACCAATGTAACAAACCTGTGCTTCTACCCTTGAACTTAAACTAAAAGTTAAAAAAGAAAAAGTGGGTTGGTAAATAATTGAATGTGTGGATGAAATGTTTAGTCTGTTTCCGCTTGCTGGGTCCGACGTATAAATGATTGTCTTCAAGATACAAATTAATATCCTTGGCAAGTATTTTAAAGCATCTTACTCCTATTCGTAGGTATGTTGAACCCTCTTTAGGCATGAAACCAACTTAAGAATTGCTGTGCAACAGAATTGACTAGGCATCTTTTTGCAATAAAAGAAGACATCTCTATTTTGTGGTATTTGTATCCCCAGTTCTGTGTTCTATGTTGGAGGTAATTAAGGTCTCTCTTGTCATTCTGTAAAATGGTGGGGCAGGCAGCGTTTGGAGGTGTTTAGTTGAAATTCAAAGGTGGTTCTGTTCCTGTTTCCTCCTGATCGTAGCCATGGAGAACAGTTTTCATTTATTTCCTTGGATTTGTGCTGATGTGAAAATGAGTATTAGCACTGTAGCCAGCACATATGGTCTGCTTTATAGATACTGCTCCATGTAATTCTATATCATCCCCAATATTCAGTGTAGCCCCACTCAGGATTCTTTTTACTGCAGGAGACAAGACCCAACACAAATTGATTTGAGGAAAAAAAAAAAGGCATTTATAGCTCCCAGCATGGGAAAGTCTAGCATAGGTAGGTCTAGCTTTGTGCTTGCTGGAATCGATCAGGTGCCCCAAAATAATTGGCCTCCCTACAAATTTCACCTGTGTCTTCCTATGTATGGACCCCATTCCAGGAAGGCTCTTCCCTAAGGGGGGAAAATACACACACAGACACACACACACACACACACACACACACACACACACACACACATTGCCTGAATCCTACCACAAACTGGGGTTTCTATCTTTGCTTTTTTTTTTTGAGATGGAGTCTTGCTTTGTCACCCAGGCTGGAGTGCAGTGGTGTGATCTTGGCTCACTGCAACCTCCGTCTCCCGGGTTTAAGCGATTTTCCTGCCTCAGCCTCCCGACTAGCTGAGATGACAGGTGTGTGCCACCATGCCTGGCTAATTTTTGTATTTTTAGTACAGATGGATCTTCACCATGTTGGCTAGGCTGGTCTGGAACTCCTGACCTCGTGATCCACCTGCCTTGGCCTTCCAAAGTGCTGGGATTACAGGCGTGAGCCACTACTCTCGGCCCTATCTTTGTTGTTTATTTCTATGTCTTCAGAACTTAAGACAGTGCCTGACATGTAGTATTACCAAAATTGGAAGTTACTAGATTATACCTTGAAATGAATGTGAACAGATAGTGGTAGGTAGATCTTATTTGGAAAAAATGTAATTAATTAAAAAATAGCTAAAACAATTGAGAAATGGTTGCTTCATGGAGTGTTTCATGACTGGCCTGGCTCAGTAGTATTTATTGAATGAATGATCAGATGGTCCACTCTGATCCAATCTTAGAGCCAGAGATGGAGTCAGCTCCAGCCAATTATGTGACTAAATACAGGAGTATTTGTTTCCCCAGGAAAAATCAGGACCTGTTGTCAGAATAAGGGAAAGTAGATGCTGACCTCAAGTCATCCACCTGCCTCGACCTCCCAAAGTGCTGGGATTACAGGCATGAGCCACCGTGCCCAACCCATAAACCACTGTTTAAAATGATTTTGCCCATGAGAAATAGTTTCTCAGAGCTCTGATCACCCACCTCCCAAAGCGCTGGGATTATAGGCATGAGCCCACCATACCCATTTCTACTAAAAAAATACAAAAATTAGCTGGACATGGTGGCAGGAGCCTGTAATCCCACCTACTCGGGAGACTGAGGCAGGAGAATCACTTGAACCCAGGAGGCAGAGCTTCCAGTGAGCTGAGATTGTGCCACTGCACTCCAGCCTGGGTGACAGAGTGAGACTGTCTCAAAAAAAAAAAAAAAAAAAAAAAAAAAAAAAAGAAAGGAAGTAGATGCCGAACTGACAAAGCATGACAGAGATCAACTCCAACAAGAAAGTGATATAATATCTGATGCCATGTAATCCTAGAACTTTATTTCTCTTTCACATACACGAGGGTATATGAGGAAATATAATGGAAAATCAGCATGCTGTCACCAAAGAAAGAAGAAGGGAACTAGTGAGGCAAAATCAACAATGCCTCCTCTGCAGAACAGCATCGGTGTCACTGGTGAACAGTTCATTCTCTACTTTGTATTGGTCGCAAAGAAAGACCCTCCAATTGGAAAAGGCAATCAGGTTTTATTTACTGGCCAGAGAATGGAGAAAGTGAGCTCTCACCCCAAATACACCTTCTCCGAAATAATAGAAAGCCTGGGATTTTTAAGGACTAGGTTCAGGGCAAGAGATGAATGTTAGCCTGTGTCTGATGGGACTCCAGACACACAGGCATAATTCATAAACACAAGTTTTCATGCATCACATGTACACAGAATGGTGGAGATTTCCTTTCAAGTGAGAGAGTTTTAGCATCATAACGATACGTTAAATGATTGGAAGGCAACTAAGCATCACCTATTCCAGTGTGCACCAGTTTTGCAGGGTTTTGTCTTCCTCCAGTGTCTAGTTAGGGATCAAGAGCTCTGGTGCCATCTCGGGCTGTGTGGTTTCTTTAAGCAGCTTTGCCTATAGATAAAGGGACAGCAACACAAGGGAACTTTCCCATTTATTTAATCAGGGGCTGCCCTGGTAACATTAGGACAGAAAGTGGTTTGAATCTGAAAGTTACAGTGCTGAAGGAGAACCCACTGAATGGGGCAATAACTGGAAGGAAACTAATCTCTGCCTGTGTACCAGAAACTTCTAGTGCTCAGTAATGTGGCATTGATCTCTCTGCAATGCCTGACGACTCCAAGACCTAGCTATCCTCATCCAGCAGGGGATGCCTTCCTCTTGGTTTCCCCCTTTAGCCAAGGACGGATGACCTAAGACCACAGGACATGAATTCATGACATCCAGATTGCTGAGATTTTGTCGCTCAAGATCAAAACAGTGTCTCCGAACCTAGTCTGTAATTAGACTAAGGTCAATTCCTCATTCTCTTCCTGTTGTCAGGTGAGTGACAGAGTCGTTGAATGTGATTATCGCTGCATGGTTGCATTTAAGACTCTGGGCTGGATACACGGCCCAACTAGAAACACAGGCAGTTACCGGAAACCCATATGTTTATTAGTCCCTGTAACAGATCTCAAAGGAAGAGGTCTAGATCATCAAACCCAGGCAATAAAACCACATCCCATAATCCAGCTGGGCCTGTTTGAGAGTTCTAGGTGCCTTTTTCTCTTCCTCCAGTCTTGGAGTATTTTTACCTGCTCTGTGGTATATGCATAGGTCCATGCAGTATTTGCTTGTATAGGTGCATGCAGTATTTGCACAGGTGCACATATTTGCATGTATAGGTGCATGCAGTATTTTCACAGGTGCACGTATTTGTATGTATAAGTGCATGCAGCATTTGCATAGGTGCACGTATTTGCATGTATAAGTGCATGCAGCATTTGCATAGGTGCACGTATTTGCATGTATAAGTGCATGCAGCATTTGCATAGGTGCACGTATTTGCATGTATAAGTGCATGCAGCATTTGCATAGGTGCACATATTTGCATGTATAAGTGCATGCAGCATTTGCATAGGTGCACATATTTGCATGTATAAGTGCATGCAGCATTTGCATAGGTACATGCAGCAAGCTTAAAAGAAATCAAGACCAAAGTGATTTTCCATGGCAACTCTGGCTGATGAACTTAAACGAGCTTACTGAGCTTCCCGGGCTTCCCGAGCAGATGTTCTATTATTTATGACATCTGTTAGAGTCAATGACAAGTTTTCAGATCACCGTGGGAATTGCAACTCAGTTTGCATGAAGAGGGGCATCAGTTATCCCTTCTGGAGTATTCCATACTTGCCTCATTTCAGAGGTTCTTGGGAGGGGGTGGCAGTTTTCCATAGGTAGTGGTCTCTGATATGTACCTTCTAATACACAGGGTAAGTTAGTGTAAAGCTGGCGGGGTTCAGCCTGATACTAAGGGCTAGAACCCCCAAGTCATGCGTTTATCTGTATCACAAACCTGCACATGCACCCCTGAACCTGAAATTAAAGCTTAAATGTTTCTTTTAAAAAGGGAAACAAGAACTAGAATTTTAGTGGGGCATAGGCTCTGTTGGAAATGTAAGGATTATTTATCACAACAGGAGTGAGCTCAGGCTGTGTGCATTTTATAAGAGTTCCTGTAGTGGTCAGGAAATCAATTTGTTTTTAAATCATTTAGAAGTCAGATTAATCCTAAATTATTTGCCTCCTTAGAGTATCAATATTTGTTTTTTTTTTATTGTTTATGAGTTGGTAAGTCAGGGCAAGGGTTAATTAATGTATTCATCTACACTGATTTAATTTCTGTGAGAAGCTTAAATTTCAGTGGTAAATTCAACACTGTACAGCTGAGTGTTTTGGCAATTTTTAGCTTTTTTCTTTTTAAGTACCAGCCATTGATAAATTTTCTTTTTAAGTACCAGCCATTGATAAATAGAATTAAATCGGGGATATTCAAGGGAGTCTCTAGCGGGTCTCAAAAAGGCATGGATAGTTTCCTAACAGAGGTTGCTTTCCTGCAGCTAGTAGAGAAAATGAGATTATAGGAAACCAAGAACTGTTAGTTCTTTGTTTTTGTGATATCATTACAATTACTTTGATGATGAAAAGTTAAATGAATACATAAATATGTAATATCAAATTAGTTGTATAATTTGGTAATCTATTGCCATTTTAAGAAGTGAAGATAAATTATGTTTGTTGATTAGTGTTTCCAATCTATTTCTTATTTAGAAACTGCCCAGGCATCCAAAGATCATTTATTAATTAAACATTTATCTAAGGTCTTAAAATTAGTTA
Source organism: Ateles fusciceps (assembly GCA_036589455.1). Taxonomy (NCBI): domain Eukaryota; kingdom Metazoa; phylum Chordata; class Mammalia; order Primates; family Atelidae; genus Ateles; species Ateles fusciceps. The sequence goes on from JAZHEH010002812.1 coordinate 2,211,741, forward strand.
TGGTTCTGAAAATTATAACTTGGATGTTAAATCCTTTTGATTTGTACCAGTGTAAGAATTTAATAACAGTAAACCTTTAAAGACACATCTAAGTATTATCATTTCATTTAGGTGAGTCTGACTTTATACGTATAAATTTTTTATTTTAAACAAGCTGTGGGGACAGTGGTAACTTAAGTAATTCATAGAAGCAGTGCAGGCAGTTTTGAAAGTTTAAATATGAGACATGAAACTCTGTATTTATACAAATAAAATTTTGTGCCGTCAGTATTTTTCTAGGGTGAGCTAAGTTTTAAAGACTGAACCATGCCCCAAGCTCTTGTTTTATCTTGGAGCTAATGCCATTTTTTCTTACTTCAGAGCTATAGTAACAGCGGCTGTTATATCAGTATACTCTTCAGGGTCTGCAAAAAGGAACACTGCTTGATAACATTTTCTTTGAGGCATTGTTGACCATTTATCTGGACTAGATATTTCTGCTGTGCCAATATAACAAATGAATCTTAAAAGAAAAAAATATTAACCTCTTTTCCCAAGAGAGGGAAGAAGAGAGAGAGACAGGAACAGAAACTAATGAAGGGTGGGCAGCTTCAGGAAAATATGAAATTATCATTATGAAAGTCTAATTATGTTTTCTCTACAAAGAGAGGACAGAAAGTTTAGATGCTGTAATAGTCTATTTTCATGTGCTGATAAAGACATATCCAAGAAAGTGATAAATAAAGAAAAAGATGTTCAGTGGACTCACAGTTCTGCGTGGCTGGGGAAGCCTCATAATCATGGTGGAAGGAGAAAGGCACATCTTACATGGTGGCAGGCAGGAGAGAGTGAGAACACAGCGAAGGGGAAACCCCTTATAAAACCATCAGATCTCGGGAGACTTACTCACTACCAGGAAAATAGCATGGGAAAGACCTACCGCCTGAGTCAATCACCTCCCACCAGGCCCCTCCCATAACACATGGGAATTGTTGGAGCTACAATTCAAGACGAGTTTTGGGTGGGGACTCAGCCAATCCATATCCCCTTATTGAGACAGGTAATTTTGACTTGGGTAGGTAATTTTGGGGAGAGCTTAATGATGAGGGCTTTCTTCTGGATTAAATGCTGTCAGGAAGTGAGTCAATCTTATCTGGAAGGAGTCAGGAGAGCAAAGGTAAGGGTATAATTGACAAAGAAGCAATGGCCCCCTCCTATCAGCTGGGAGAGGGTGAGGTTTGGTGCTTTCCTGGTTTTCGTCTGTGCTTAGATAAGATTCTGAAATTGTTTTCCTTTGTTTATTGTCGTTCTGTTGTTTCTTCTCACTGCATCACAGTCACAGACAGCAGACCCCAGTCTGATGTTGGTGCTCTGTGAGAAGGTTGATATCTAACAGGAGGTCACCAAGGTCTTGTAATGAACACTAGGCTCCTAAGAGCTCCAAGACTTTATTGTAAGTGGCAGGGCAGTCTCAGGACATCAGAAACCCTTCTTCTCTTTCTCAATACATAAATTTAAATTGTTTTTCATTTTCTGTGGCCTAAGATTTATTTTTCAAAAATATTCACTGAGCCACAAACAATATTATAATTATTATATCCAATTTACCCAAACAGTACAAATGTATAGCATACTGTGATCATGATTAAACATAAAAATTTTATTAGAAATTACATCTCCTGATGAGATAGAAAGGAAAATATTTAGGTAGGTCATGCATCTATGAATAAATATTGCTTATTCCTTAAATCAAAAGAGTCGGTATAAATTTTATTCCTTATTTGGTTTTATTCATGTAAGTACTGAGAAAACTCATGCTAAATGAGTAAAAGAAAGCAGAATTAGGCCAGACACAGTGGCTCATGCCTGTTATCCCAGTACTTTGGGAGGCTGAGGTGGGCAGATCACCTGAGTTCAGGAGTTCAAGACCAGCCTGGTCAACATGGTGAAAAATACAAAAATTAGCCCGGCATGGTGGCGGACACCTGTAATCCCAGCTACTTGGGAGGCTGAGTCAGGAGAGTTGCTTGAACCCAGAAGGCAGAGGTTGCAGTGAGCCAAGATCGCACCTCTGCACTTCAGCCTGGGCTACAGAGTGAGACTTCATCTCAAAAAAAAAAAAAAAGAGAGAGAGAGACAGAGAGAAGAGAGACGGACGGATGGACGGATGGATGGAAGGAAACAAGGAAGGAAGGAAAAGAAAGGAAAGAAAGAAAGAGAGGAAAGAAAGAGAAAGATGGGGCACTCAATTTTTTTTCAGGTATTTGCAAAATACTCATTTAGACATAGCATCAAAGACAAATTTTAGTGATCTCCCTGTTTACGAAGCAATTGAGCCCTCAAATTGAAAGCAAAGAATAAGAAAGTAACTGACTTGCAAAAGGACGTGTTTTTCAGTAACAGAGCTTGTATTTTCCTCAACCACAGGAGCAATATTTCAAATTCTCCAGTGTTCAAAATCCAGAAGCCCCCTCCCTCCTTCCTACCCAGTCCAGTTACATCCTAGGAAATAAGACGGGTGGGAATTGGTCTATTTTTTGTAAAGAGGGAGAGATTGTTTAAGGGAAAGCAGACACTGAGAATCCATATCCCCTTAACTACCAGTGGGTTCTTTGTTAAAATAATGTTAGCGAAGAACACAAATGGAACATACAAAGTGGAGTTAGACTCCCTAAAGCCATCCATACTGAATACCCCTTGACAAGTCCAAAGGTATCTTTAGGATTACCTGTAATTGATCTTGAAGAGTCACCAAGTGAGGTGCCAATTGTTTCCCCTGGAATATCTGCCTCACCAATATATGGACCATGATCCTTTTGTTTATGGTTTTGCAATATTACCCTTAAATCTCTGATATACTTTATCCTTGCACACAGGAGGTTCTCTACAAAAATTAGTTGCAGTGGAAGAATCCACTGTAGCACTTTAGGTGAGAAAACACAATTAAAGATAGCAACCGTTGTGTACCACGAGAACCAGTGCCTGACGTAATTCCTGCCAATTAAGTAGTGGCCAATCATTGCTTATTGATTGAATAATATTAATTATCTGAAACAGCAGCTGATGCCTGCCACTTAGCATATGTGCCTATGGATACACACACACACACATGCACACAAACACACACACTGCCCACACTACAATGGCCCCATTAGTAGGCATTACTTCATTTGATTAATACACAGTTCAGAAAGGTTATATAAGTTGCTTGAACTATAGACATAATACATAGTTGTACAGAGGTTATAATCAGGTTCCCAAATATCTGTTGTTTTCATCACATCACACTGCCTCTATCACATCTGGACTTAATCCTGGCTCTCCTGAAGAATGTCAGCAGTTTTTTTAAACAAAGAGCATCCTTGTTTTCTTACAATTAAAAGGAGGAGGAGGAGCAGAACTACCTTATACTTGTGATGAATAAAATGAGATGAAACATGTTAAATTCCAACACAGTGCCTGGGACACCTTAGATGTTTAATAAATACTGGTTCCCTGTCTCAATTGGTAGAAAAGAGATAAAAATAAAAATGTATAACTCAAAACTGATACGTTTTGCTTTTGACCTGATTGGGTGACATTTTACAGAGATAAAGTATTTTCCAATTGACCAGGTCTCCAACCAACCAGACCAGCTACTTGGCTGTTTTGAAAGCCCTTCTTAGCGCAAGCTCACTTTAAAACAATTCAGGGAAGATGGATTCAATCCAAACAGCACAGATTAGAAGCACTCCACAATTTTCTGTCATTTTAAGCGGTAGAATACAACCTGAAAATGGGATATAATTGGGGCATAGAAGCATCTCTGGGCTGCCTATTTTATTCTCATTTCCTTGGGAAGAATTCATATTTGATCTCTTGGTGTGCAAATGGGAATTAGAGCTTCTCCTGCTCTGCCTTTGAAATAGGCGAAGGGTATCAGCCTAGAAGACACACACACAGTTGAGCCATATCAAACCAATGATCTGATCTTTAACAGGGAACAGCCCCTGGTCTTTAGAAGAGCAGCAGAAATTCTATAACAAGACAAAAACCAAGGCAGGCATGTTCTCTTCCCTGAGGAATTTCTTGCCCATAGATTTTGTCTGGTGGGTGGGAGGAGGGTCCTCATAGATGTGTTTATTTTTATTTACTTATGTGATGAATTTTGTGATGTTGTAAGCTTGAAACGGAATTTATATATCCTGATTTATAAAAACACATCTTTAACCAAAAGAAAACACAGAGCTAAGAGACAGCAGGCATCCGAAGAGGGAAGTTGGCCTTTCACAGAAGTCTGGACATTAGAAAGGCAGAAAGATGTTGAAAAGACCTTTTTTTTTCTTTTTTCCTTTTCTCTCCCTGCCAACGTGTTGAATGGCTGTTAGGAGACTGGGCTGAAGAATAGGGAGCCTCCGAAGCCTTACTCTGTTAGCTTAGCCACATGCAGGGTTTTTTATCCTTTGCCCCTGGAAGGGCTAAAAGAGGCCATCATGGTGATGTGGGAAGAAAATAGAATAGATGTTTCACCTTCCAGTCTTGGCTGATGTTCAATTACAAGTAGCCCTTTTGATACTGCACGTGGGCCCTGTGTGTGCTACAAGGGGCGAGTTATTAGCAATGAAATTGATGCAGGGCAAGTGAGCCTGAAAATTGGGGTTTAGCCTGGGAGAGTTCTTGGCTTTGCCCAGAAAATAATTCAAGGAGGAGCCAGTAGTGCTAGGTAGCAACTTTCAGGGCAGCGGTGCACAGTAGCAGCAGAGGTCCTGCTCCTTGCAAAGCAGGGCTACCCCATACGCGGTGCGCCCAGAGTAGCAGCTCAGAGGCAGGGCTGCCGTCATACTTATACCCACTTTTAATTATATGTAAATTAAGGGGTGGATTATGCACAAATACCAAGAAAAAGGGCGGTAACTTCCGAGTTGTCAGGTGGTTGCCATGGAAAGGGGTGGTAACTTCCGGTGTTGCCATGACAACGGTAAACTCGACATGGCGCTGGTGGGTCATTTCCCGCTTCAGCTAGTCTTCGGTCTAGCCTGGATTCCGAGCCCCACCTCTGGAGTGGAGTCTTGCCTCCTACCTCACAATGTCATGACAGAATAAGGCTTTTCTGTTTTCAAAACACTTAGATATTCTCCTGGTTATGTCCTTGCCCCGCTTTGAAATTGCCTGGTCCCTTCCCACTGGATGACATGATGAAGGAGACTGTCTTCCTCGTGCTGATGCCACTGCAAATATCACCTGGCCATACACAATCACAATTCTAAATATTCCTGTTGACTCACAGACAATCATAGGTGACCAAAGAATGTTAATCTTCAGCAGCTATGAGGCTTATTGTTCGTCCAAGCTGCACCATTATGTAGGCTCCCCCGCCATGTTGCAGACTCAGGTCAGAGTGAAACATTCCACAGGGGTGTGGGCCATGAGAAACATACTGCCTAACTGCCTGACCACATGGCACAGGAACATCCTTTATTATACCCTGCTGGGGAAGAGCCTCAAACCAAGGAACATCCCTATCACATCCTGCTGGGCAAAGGTTCAAGGAGCATCCTATCACGTCCCACCAAAAAAAGGGCCAGACTGCCTGATCATAGGAATATCATATCAATATCCTCCCAGGCAGCAAGCCATACTGCCCAGACCCTTCCCACCCAGACCCGTAAATTACCCCAGCCTGTAAGCAGCAGTGAGCTCTGGCATTAAGCTGGTCCCCCACCTCCGCAGGTTTCTGCAATGTACCTGTGTTGCTGCAGAGCCTCCCCCTCTGCCACCCTGTGTCTTTCTCTAACACTCGCCTTCCCTTGAAAACCAAACACTTATATGCTGTATTAGTTTCTTACCGCTTCCATAACAAATCATCACACATGCATTTATTCAACCCACATTTATTCTCCTACACTTCTGGAGGTCAGAAAGGTAAACAAATCAGCAGGGATGGAGTCTATCTGGAAGCTCAAAGGAGAATCGGTTTCCTTGCCTTTCCCAGCTTCGAGAAGCTGCCTACATTCTTTGGTCCCAGCCCTGCATCCCTGCCCATCATCACGCAGACTTCTCTGACTCTGATCCTTACAAGGACCGCTGTGATTACATTGGGCTCACCAAGATCATCTAGAGGAACCTCTTCATCTCGAGATTCTTAGCTCAAGCACGTTGGCACAGTCCCTTTTGCCATGTAAGGCGACATGTTTGTTAGGTCTTGGGGATTAATCCATAGGCATCTTTGGTGGGGGTGACCCTTTAGCCTTCTACATGTGCTAAGCCGTTGTCTCAGGGTACATCATCTAAAGTCAAGTTGCTATCTCCATGGACCAAGTATGGGTTAAGTATAAATGATTAATAGAATTTTTACTACTGGGTATTGGTAATTATTTATTGGGAGCACAGCTGCTAAAATCATCTCTTCCATAGACTAAAAACTCTTTGAGTGATGAGAATGGCATAAGATGACACTAATTTTGGTGGACCCATGGTGTCCCACATATCAGGCACCCAGTACTACCTTTTTTTTTTTTTTTTTTTGAGACGGAGTTTTGCTCAGTTGCCCAGGCTGGAGTGCAGTGGCACGATCTCGGCTCATTGCAACCTCCACCTCCAGGGTTCAAGCAATTCTCCTGCCTCAGCCTCCCGAGTAGCTGGGATTACAGGCACGCACTAGCATGCCCATCTAATTTTTGTGTTTTAAATAGAGACGAGGTTTTACCATGTTGGCGAGGTTAGTCTCGAACTCCTGACCTCAGGTGATTCTCCCACCTTGGCCTACCAAAGTGCTGGGATTACAGGCTTGAGCCACCACACCCAGCCCTCAGTAACTACTTGTTAATGAGACTCTATGGCCCTTTCTGTGTGGGAGGAAGTGGTAATGGCCAGGGAAGCTAGAAACCTACAAAATAAACTACCTTTTTCTCTTTCACAGCGTAAATTGCTTTATTTTCTCTATCCAGTGTTTTTTCCTTTTTGATATTTAAGTGTTTGTTGATACAATGTAGAGTGTGTGGGGAAATGGCTGATGGCAGAGCTAAAGCAGGCAAAAGGCACAAGACCCCAGAGCATCTTGTGGTACCAGAAAGTTAGGAAGTGCCAGCCGGGCACAATGGTTCACGCCTGTAATCTCAGCACTTTGGGAGGCTGAGGCAGGTGAATCATTTGAGGTCAGTAGTTCGAGACTAGCCTGGCCAACATGGTAAAACTCTGTATCTATTAAAAATACAAAAATTAGTCGAGGATTTTTTGTATTTTTAATACAAAACATAATTTTCGTGATACACACTTGTAATCCCAGCTACTCGGGAGGCTGAGGCAGGAGAATCGCTTGAACTCGGAGCGGGTGAAGATTGCAGTGAGTCGAGATTGTACCGCTGCGCTCCAGCCTGAGTAATAGATTGAGACCCTGTCTCAAAAAAAAAAAAAAAAAAACAGAATGAGCTAAAAACAATACAGAACAAAACCAAGCAACCAACTACACAACAAAACGGGGGTATGTTGAAAGGATGTGAGAACCAGTGCTGAAGGAGCTCCCAGTGACCAGAACTGGCATTAGATAAAAGCCCAAAGTATAAAACAAATATCCATGCGTTCACACTGACATACATATGTAATGGAATGAATAAATGAGGGAACAAGAGACAACCCTTCACTGCAAAATAATTCTAAGCCATAAATGTAGAAGGAAATAGAACAAGGGAAAAAAATCACTTAGAACACCACAGTAATAATTGCTGCAGGCAAGATTCACCAAAGGAGGCTAAAATCAGTAGACAGAAGTTTAAGGAGAAACATATTTTGCATAATCTGAAAATGCCTCTGCAAAACTAAATATTGTGAATTGAAAAGGAATAAATAGTAACTTTACAGTAGAGAAATTTTTCATATATCACATTAAAGAAGTGATCATTTTCTCCCTCCCTCCCTCTCCTTCCTTCCTTCCTTCCTTCCTTCCTTCCTTTCTTCTTTCTTTCCTTCCTTCCTTCCTTTTTCCATAAGTTATTGGGGTACAGGTGGTATTTTGCCTACATGAGCAAGTTCTTTAGTGGAGATTTGTGAGACTGTGGTGCACCCATCACCCGAGCAGTATGTACTACACCGTATTTGTTGTCTTTCATCCCTCAACCCCCTTTTATTCTTCCCCGCAAGTCCCCAAAGTCCATTGTATCATTCTCACGCCTTTGTGTCCTCATAGCTTAGCTCCCACATATCAGTGAGAACATATGATGTTTGGTTTTCCATTCCTGAGTAACTTCACATAGAATAATAGTCTCGAATCTCATCCAGGTCGCTGCAAATGCCCTATTGCTGTAAAAGGTAGTAACATCAGATACTCCAAGATATATCATGTACTGAGAAAAGCACTTCACCTTGCTGATATTTTTCCTGATAATGGACAACCTCGATCTAATCATAAGAAAACATCAGACAAATCTATATTGAGGAACTGTCTACAAAATAACTGAGTGTCTTAAGTCGTGAAAGGCAAGTAGATGCTTGTAGCAAATTGGAGGAGGTGAAGGAGACGTGACAAATGTACTGTGAATTCTGGAGGAGAGAAAGCAAAGTCGTGCAAAAACTAGGGAGCTCTGAATAACGCCAGTATGTCAGGGAGCAGTGTTGTAACTAATGTTAATTTCTTCGTTTGACGGTTTTACTGTGCTTATGTCAGAAGCCCGTGAACCAGACCAGCGCCATCTTGAACAGGAGCTGGGTAAAATGAGGCTGAGACCTACTGGGCTGAGTTCCCAGATGGTTAAGTCGTTCTAAGTCACAGGATGAGATAGGAGGTCAGCACAAGATACAGGCCATGAAGACCTTGCTGATAAAACACGTTGCAGTAAAGAAGGCGGCTAAAACCCGTCAAAATCAAGATGGCCACAAGAATGACCTCTGGTCATCCTCAGCACCATCCTCAGCACTCCCACCAGCACCATAACAGCTTACAAATGCCATGGCAACGTCAGGAAGTTACCCTAGATGGTCTCAAAAGGGGAGGTATGAATAATCCATCCATTGTTTAGCATATCATCAAGAAACAACCATAAAAATGGGCAACCAGCAGTCCTTGGGGCTGCTCTGTCTGCGGAGTAGCCATTCCTTTATTCCTTTACTTTCTTAATAAACTTGCTTTCACTTTACTCTGTGGATTTGCCTGGAATTCTTTCTTGAGCGAGATCCAAAAGCCCTCTCTTGGGGTCTAGATTGGGACTCCTTTCCTGTAACAGTTATGTAAAATGTTAACGATGAGAGACACTGCGTGAAGGCTATGCTGGAACTGCCCTCTGAGTCTACAATATCTTACAATAAAAAATTAAAGCTAAAATAGAGCAGGAAGGTAGTGCCGGTAATTTCTCTGCTGGACTGTAAATGCTTCAGTGTTATTATCCTGCAGTTGCAGGCATGAAGTCTGTTTAAAGAGTGAGGTGTCCCCACCTCAGTCTGATGCTTAGAATTCTTCACGTGTTTCCACAATGATCTTCCCGTTTGAACCTCTCAGCAGTGTAAACATAAGTATGGAGTGGATGCTAGTATTTTCAGATTAGGAAACAGATGTTTAGGGAGAATGAATGATTTATTCAGGGACTCCAGGTTTCCTGGTTTCAAGTTCTGTGTTCTTGCTAAGCCAGGCAGTTTGCCAGGATTCCTCTCTGTCCATATTTTCTGGCCTTTAAGGAGCCACCATCTTGGATTTGAAATCGCCCTGTTACTCTTTACTCACTAAGTATATCGCAAAGCATCTGGCTTTAACCTTGTTTGAGGATGCCACAAGTCCAATCAGACTCTTGCACAGAGTTTCACTCCCCCAACAACTTTGCAATCATCAGAAAGGATGAGGCTATAAGCCTTCTTTCATCCTGATACTGCATTTGAAAGAACCCCCACCCAGTTTCTGCAAGTCTGATAGCCTTATTTGCATGTGCCTAAAAAGCTGTGGCTAACCCTTTAACTACCTAATCAGCCAGCACAGCCACAGCATGCCAGTGTCTTGGATTTTTGGATGATTCAGGGTTTCTACATTTCAAAAACACCTTTGATGGTGGCAGCATTTTGGGCAAGGGATGTGGGCATCGGGAGAGATAAGAGTTTCTGTGGGCTAGAATTCAAACATGCACCATTCATTCTCATACTTTGATGCCGTGACTTTACTTGCTGCTGTTACCTACATCTAGTTCGAGGCTATAAGCATGTTTATTGGCAGTCTGGATTTAAAAAGAAAAGAAAATGCCCTCTATTTTGCTATAGAGACCTTTCTTCCCTTTCTCAAAACAAGCCTTTGTCAAAGAGAAGAATAGCATCTGTGTTAGTTAGCTTGGGTTTCTGTAACAAGGTACCGTGAACTGAGGGGCTTACCTCATAGAAATTAATTTTCTAACCATTCTGGGTGCTAAAAGTGTGAGATCAAGATGTCAACAGCATTGGTCTCTTCATTTCTTCTGAGGCCTCTCAACTTGTAGATGACCATCTTTTTTCTGTGTCTTTATATTGTCTTTCATCTGTGTGCATCTGTGTCCGGATTTCTTCTTCTTATTATTTTTTTAAGGGACAGGGTCTTTCTCTGTCACCCAGGTGGAAATGCAGTGGTGCAATCATAGCTCTCTGCAGCCTCAACTCCTGGGCTCGAGATCCTCCTGCCTCAGCCTCCCAAGTAGCTTGTACTACAGGTGTGCACCACCACGCCTGGCTAATTTTTGTATTTTTTGTAGAGATAGGGTTGGAGTCTCACTATGTTGTCCAGGCTGATATTGAACTCCTGACCTCAAGTGATTCTCCTGCCTTGGCCTTTCAAAGTGTTGGCATTCCAGGTGTAACTCACCATGTCAGTTCTTATTTTTTTATTTTTTTGAGATGGAGTCTCACTCTGTCACCCAGGCTGGAGTGCAGTGGTGCGATCTCGGCTCACTGCAATCTGTCTCCTGGGTTCAAGTGATTCTTCTGCCTCAGCCTCCTGGGTAGCTGGGACTGCAGGCACATGCCACCACGCCCAGCTAGTTTTTAAATTTTTACTAGAGACAGGATTTCACCATATTGGCCAGGATGATCTCGATCTCTTGATCTCATAATCTACCTGCCTCAGCCTCCCTAAGTGCTGGGATCACTGGCATGAGCCACTGGCGCCCTGGCCCCCTTATCCTTATAAGAACACCAGTTATTTTGGATGAGGGCCCGCCCTAAAGACGTCACTTTAATATAATTAACTTTAAAGATCCTGTCTCCAAATGCCATCACATTCTGAGGTATTGGGGTTAGGACTTCAACATACAAATTTTGAGAGATCACAATTCAGCCATCATTGCACCTTTGTTACAAATAAACATGCAATCAACCAGAAACACTCAACCAGGTCTTCAGAGACCTTGGTTCTAATTTCATCATATATGCATTCTGGGTCTGAGATTTTCACCCAGAAAATAGGACTGATTGGTTTGCATATGAAAGTTGAAGAGAAGGTAGTTAGTGAAGGGAATATTTAAATTATTCAGAGTATACAGGAGGCCCATTCTGAGGTGACTTTAAGTTCTAATAGTCTTAAATACATCCTTCAGCGTTCACACCACCAATTTAAAGGACAATCAAGAGGTATAAGGCTGGGCACCGTGGCTCACACCTGTAATCCCAGAACTTTGGGAGGCTGAGGCGGGAAGATCACCTGAGGTCAGGAGTTTGAGACCAGCCTGGCCAACATGGTGAAACCCCGTCTCTACTAAAAATACAAAAATTAGTCGGGCATGGTGGCATGTGCCTGTAATCCCAGCTAGTCAGGAGGCTGAGGCAGGAGAATTGCTTGAACTGGGGAGCTGGAAGTTACAGTGAGCCAAGGTCATGCCACTGTACTCCAGCCTGGGCGACAGAGCATGACTCTGTCTCAAAAAAAACACAAAAAAACAAACAAAAAAGGAGGTATGAGTGACTGTCACAATAGTCTCTTGTAAGTGAATCCAATGAGAACAAAATATTCTGGAGGAGACTTTATTCCTCATTGATGTCACGCCAGCAGAGTCCCAAGGGTTCCCTATCCTCTGTGGCCGCCATTGACGTTCTTCAGCTTTGGTGCAGTACTTCATTAAACCTCAAGGGGGCCTCAGCTTGCAGTTGCTGGACCCACACCCTGGCTCCATAAAGAAAATACCCACATGGGGTGATGTTGGTGCCACTGAGCAGCCATCCCGTAATATCTCGCACATGACACTCCTATGTTATGTCATGGTGTTGCTTTATTATATTTCCATGGAGGGAGATTGCTGTCCCTTAACAATGTAAGCTGGAGCCCCCCCACATGAGGGCCACCTCCCATATGAACCCCTTACATGCACCCAAAAGGTGTTCAGTCTGTTTCCTTGCAGTATATCTTACAGTCCATCTCACTCTTCAGTTTCTGAGAGTTGACTTTTCCCAAGAAGATCAGAATAGATTTTCCTAGGGCTTGGACCAGAAGACAAAGACAACGTGAGCAACTGTTCTAAAACGTAGGTTTTATGATTATTCAGGGATGGTGGGGTCAACAGATAAGGCAAGGGCTATCATCATAAAGGCTGTTACAGTTTCCCAGGGGAGGGGACATGCAACCCCAGGCAATGCCGGGAAACACCAGGGTTGGCCGTGAGACAGAGGCAGCGAGGGAAGAATGTGGGAAAAAGCCTTTATGGTGGTTTCTGCAGGAAGGAATGGGTGAGGCAGGGTAAGCAGGCTTGGGATTGGCTATTTAGAATAATTTCAATAGGCTCTGGGGTGTTGGAGCTGGTCTCTGGCCCTGCAGTAATCAGGACAGGGAAGTATTGCCCTGGAGGGTAAGAGCCATATAGAGGAGGTGGTTGAATACGAGCTGTGGATTGATTGGTTGGTACATGAAGGACACATCCACAGGCCAGCCATTTCCTATCCTAAGAAGGCCAAGGGAGGCAGCTCACACCCGTAATCAATCCTAGAGTTTTGGGAGGCCAAGGCAGGAGGATCGCTTGAGGCTAGGAGTTCAAGATCAGCCTGGGCAACATAGTGAGACCCTGTCTCTACAAAAAAAATTTTAAAAACTAGCCAGATGTGGTGGCTTGTGCCGTGTGCTCCCAGCTACTTGGGAGGCTGATGTGGGAGTATCACTTCAGCCTAGGAGGTCGAGGCTGCAGTGAGTGATGATTCTGCCACTGCAGTCTAGCTTGAAAGACAGAGCAAGACCCTGTCTGCATCAAAAAACAATATATATATATATATATATGTATGTATTTTTTATAAGAAAAACATACATATATATATATCCATTTTATGGATAAAATAACTGATACTGGAATGTTTGAGCAAGTTGCCAAAGGTCACCCAGAAGAAAAAGTAATTCAAACCCAGCTTCATCTGACTGTAAAGCCAGTGTAAACTGTCAGGCATCTGAGGAAGACCCTCAATACAAATGGAAGGGAAATCTGACTTGCTAACCTGGTTAAGTCATTTCAACTGCTAATAGGTGTTATGTCTCTTTCTAGGTGTGTAGATGGATACTTCTTAGTAGCATTTTGACTCACAGCTAATTAAATAATAGAGAGGCACCCAAAAGATGAGTGCGTAATTTCCAGTTTTAAATTTTTTAATGAGTAAATAGCAAGTCTATTCTTTATTTACCTAGTTTAGAATGTGAATGAATAGCTCCCCCTTCTAATTGCAAAGCTGAGTATTTAAGGGAACCTGACTCTTCATAAATATCGAACTGTGAGGTTTCATGTGCTGGTTTTACATAAACATAGAAATTGAGTAATTACCATCCCTGCTATTCATTAAAATTCAAAATTAGATAAACAATAAGCAGAAATGTTTTTGTTCGTTATTATTCATATCAAGTGCTTTGCTTATCACACCCCTGCTTCTTTTTATGATTTCCTTTGTGCACTGCCCTTTCTCTTTGTAGCATCGCCAAGAGTGGTCCATTTTGTGAAAAAAAAAAAAGAAAAACTCTTCTGGTTTTCTCTTTGGCTTCCTTTTATTTTTTAAAAAACCAGGTGAATCATCACTTCACATACAGGAATGGTGGTGCCAGAGAAAGAAATGTGGGGCTCAAAGCTGCAAGATCCTTGGTTTGGGTCTCAGGTCAGTCACTAATTTGTGGTGAGTTCTCCAAGGCAGGTCACTTCCCCTAACTGGGCTTCTGCCTCCTCATCTGCAAGGGGAGGAATTTGCACTATATGATCCTTCATTCCATTTTTTCTGTGCCTGTGTGTGCCAGGGGAGGTACTAGATGCCGAGGTTCTAGTGGTGAAGAAGAGATGAGTGAAATTTCTACCACCACAAAGCTTCATCCAGTAGCCACACAAACAACAGTGAAGATCACAATTATGATTCATTGCATTAAAAAATTACATAACTTGTGAATCGTTGTAATGAGGTTTGGACATAAAATGACCAGGGGGAAGGATCCGTGGAAGAAGGGATGCCTGAATTGCTGTCTGAAAGGATGAGTAGACACTAATTAGGTAAAGTAGAAAGTCTCAGGAGCCCAGAACAGATTGAGCGAAGGTTCATCTGGGGTCAGGTGTGATAACTCACACCTGTAATCCTAGCACTTTGGGAGGTTGAGGCGGGCAGATCACCTGAGGTCAGGAGTTCAAGATCAGGCTGGACAACATTGTGAAACCCCATCTCTACTAAAAATACAAAAAATTAGCCAAGTGTGGTGGTGCACGCCTGTAATCCCAGCTACTGTGGAGGCTGAGGCAGGAGAATCGCTTGAACCTGGAAGGTGGAGGTTGCAGTGAGCCAAGATCGCATAACTGCACTCCAGCCTAGGCGACAAAAGCAAGCAAGATTCCATCTCAAAAAACAAACAACAACAACAATAAAACAGTTCCTGGAAATGAGCTATCCTTCAAGTCTCTCTTTGAGCCCTCTCTGAGTCTCAATGTATGAAAAACAGCCTCTGTGGCCAAAGGCTGATGATCAAGATTCATGGCACAGCCTATTTCCGGACAGAAGCAGTTTTTCCCCCAAGGGGAACCGCCAGGGATAATCTCTGCTACGTATCCCTTTCCTTTTTCAAAAATAAAATAAAAATTACAAGTGGATTATGTCAACCAATGTACCCTGGAGTAAGAAACGTAGTTTATTAGCTGTAAAAGAAGGAAAGTGTGTTTTGAGCACCTTCATCCATTTCTGGAGAATCATGTTAGTGTGTGTGAAATTATAGACCTGGAGGACTGCTGTTGAAGCCCTAATTTCAGGTTCATAAAGCCATTTTAGGGGGAGCGCCTCATGACAATTCCTTGCTTGTGCAAAGCTATATTTCCCTCGAGGTTTTCTGCATGCAGAGTCACAGAGGGCACAAAGGAGAAGCCAGGGGAAGGAGGGGGAATATCTGAGCTCTAGGGTCCACTGACTCTACCCACTTGTGATCTGGTGCTTGCTGATAAAAATACAAAAATTAGCCAGTGTGGTGGAACGCACCTATAATCCCAGCTACTTGGGAATCTAAAGCAGAATTGCTTGAACCCAGGAGGCAGAGGTTGCAGTGAGTTGAGATCATGCCACTGTAACTGCAGCCTGGCGACAGAGTGAGATTCCATCTCAGAAACGAAAAGAAAAAAAAAGAAACGGGATTTCACCATGTTAGCCAGGCTGGTCTAGAACTCCTGACCTCAGGGGATCTACCTGCATTAGCCTCCATTGGGATTACAAGTGTGAGCCACCGCGCCCAGCCCGAAACCTCATTATTTTTAAAATTAACTTTATTGAGGTACAATTTACAAACAATAAATACACCGATTTTAAGAATACAGTTTTAGCCAGGTGCGGTGGCTCATGCTTGTAATTCCAACATTTTTGGAGGCCAAGGCAGGTGGATTTCTTGAGGCCAGGAGTTCAAGACCAGTCTGGTCCACATAGTGAGACCTCATGTCTACAAAAAATAACAAATCAGCTAGGTGTGGTGGTGCTTGCCTGTAGTCCCAGCTACTCAGGAGGCTGAAGTGAGAGAATTTCTTGATCCCAAGAATTGCAGGTTGCAGAGGGCTATGATCATACCACTATACTCCAGCCTGGGCGATAAAGCAAGACCTTGTCTCAAATAAAAGAATAAAAAGAATAGAGTTTGATGAGTTTTGACAGATAGATAGCATTTGTAGCCACCACAGCTTGTAACCCTTTTCAATCACCCCACGCCTTGATACCCAACACCAGGCAAATATTGACCTTCTTTCTATCACCATAGACAAATCTGCCTCTTCTTGAACTTGGTCTAAATAAACTCACTCTTTTTTTTGGTTTTTGGCTTTAGTTTTTCACTTGATGTATGTTTTTAAAATTCCCTTACACTGGGCATGCACCAGTACTCCGTTCTTTTTTGTTCCTGAATAGCATTCTGCTGGATGCATGAATATTTGGGTTGGTTTCATGCTATAAAACTGCTGTGAATGTTCAAGTACTGTGTTTGTTTAGACTTACGTTTTCATTTCTTTTGGGTCAATATCCAGAAATGAAGTCTGGGTCATATAATATGTTTGACTTTCTGAGAAATGGCTGAGATGTTGATTACTACTTTCAGAGGAGGTCTGCCTCGCAGACTTTGACTCGGTGATGGGTGAATGAAATACACTTACACACACTGGAATCCAGTGAATCTAAGTGGGCTAGGGGTGGTCGTCAACTGCTTTTCCAGGCTGACTGCAGCTAACTGACTACGACGTTTTGTTCTTCACATTTATTCAGTATAGATTTAATAACAGGCTTTAAGTTAACATACTTGTGGATAACTAACATGGCAAAAGAGTGGTTTTAGGACTGATAAAAGGTCCTGGTTCTGGGGCATAGAATAAACACAGTTAATGGGTGATTCTTCAGCTTCTTGAGAGGCCTGTCTAGCACAAAGTTTACGTGAATAAATAGTTAGACCCAAAGGAATGTGGGGTAAACAGACTTAACTAGGGAAGCTTTTATTATTTTAATCTTTATTGACTTAAAGTTTTAATGTAAGAACTGGCTGCTTTCAGCCTGTTCTATTAAAACTTTTCAGCCTTCTAAAAGGTTTGAGACTATAATCTTAAAAGTTTCCTTAATATTTCCCTAACATTTTGCTAGCCACCCCGAGTGAATCCCAACAAATGGCCAAAATGTTTTCCAGATAACTGTCCCATTTTGCATGTCCATCGGCAAGACCGGAAGTTCCAGTTGCTTTACTTCCTCACCAATACTTGGTATTGCCAGTCTTTTTAAATTTTAGCCACTGTAATATCCATTTTAGCCGTTAGAATGTCCATTTCGGCTCATCACACATCACCCAATGTGTGATGAGCAGACTTCTTTCAACTTTTCTAACCTGTATTTGTCTTACTCCTCACAAAAGGGGATATCTTGTGAATAATTGTTTTACAGATGACATGAGAAAGTTTGTAATAATTTATATGATACGTAGCAGGTGTCCAACTAACATTAGCCCCACTTCTCATGGTAGCAGTTCTCCACCATACTATACATTTTCTCAACCAGGGATCTCGAAAAATACAGCCCACACCATGCAATACAGGGACTCACACTAGGTCAATTTTGTTGGAATCTCTGGGGATGGGTGCCAGGCACTGCTGTGTGAAAGGAAGGCGCCTCGGCCTCTGCACAGGACCCAGCCTTAAGCAGCATCACATTAAAGGACTTGGGTATTTACAGTCTGCATGTGTGTGAACGAGGGAAATGGCAGTGGGGCCCACTCACTGCTGCTAGTGACCTTTCCAGGCAGGCTGGCCACAGACAGGCATGTTTGCAGTTTCCGAGGAATCTGCGAGGTGGGAATGGGATTTGCAAACATCAGGTCTCCGACACAACAGGCTGTGTCTGCAGGATGGCGGAGATCACGGACAGTCAGCTGCAGCAGGTGGATGAGGCGGCTGCAGTCCCCCTCTGTCGCTTCTTAGGCTGGCTTTGTGTGTCTTAATGAGGCTTTCCCAGACTTTCCTCCGCAGCCAGCTGGCAAAGCCGTGGATCAGCCAGGGGTGCTGCTCAGGCTCCCTTCTGAAGACTGCCTTTGTGCTCAGAGCCCATCAGCGATCCTTTGAGAATGATAGAAAGGGAGAATGAAGCCTTCCTCTCCCCTTCAAAGCAGGAGACCCCAGACTGGCAGCAGGATACGCATTGGCCTTCCTGTGGCTGCAGTTTCTGGAGAGACTTTTTTTTTTTTTTAGACAGAGTCTTGCTCTGTCATCTACACTGGAGTGCAGTGGCATAATCTCAGCTCACTGCAACCTCCACCTCCCGGGCTCAAGCAATTCTCCTTCCTCAGCCTCCCAAGTAGCTGCGATTACAGGCAACACCACCATCTAATTTAGCCCATCTAAGTTTTGTATTTTTAGTAGAGATGGGGTTTCCCCCTGTTGGCCAGGCTGATATCAAACTCCTGACTTCAGGTGATTCGCCTTCCTCAGCCTCCCAAAGTGCTGGGAATACAGGCTTGAGCCACGGCACCCAGCCTCTGAAACGACCTTTAATATCATTCTGAATAGCTTTGTGACTTTCCAGAAGGACGGTGCACCCGGAATGGAGAATAACGTCCCAGACTGGAGGTTGCAGCATCTTCTTTTGTATACCGCCTTCCTACCCTGGCATCCTGTGTAATAGATGCTGGGTACTTGTTACGTCAGGAGAACTGAGTTGAAATCAGAATTTCTAGAAGATTTGGATATGTCACACTCAGGGGTCTCACGGAGTCAGGTGTATTAGGGTGATGATATTGATCTTGGCTCTGTGGCGTGCTCCTTGCCCGCTTTCTCCTTCTGTATCTACAGCTCATGCCCAGCCGCTCTGCTGCAACCTCAGCTACCAGAGCCTCCACCACAGTGCCCCAGATAAACCCTGCTACCAGTGGAGTGGACACTGCCACAGCCTCACCCTCCACCCATTCCTTCTTCCAAATTTGTCTGCCCCTGAGGCTCATGGCTTCACATGTCCTGCCAAATAATAAAATAATCTGAGCAATAAGATATCAGGGCTTTCCTCCCATTGGATCCTTGGGGGAGACAGTGCATTTTCAAGCACCCAGAATGTGCATGGAGAACTTGCTTGGAGAATGACGGGAGGTGGGATTTCAGTGTCTCCCCCAACTCTCCTTAACTACTGCTGTATCACTACCGCTCCCCGTTTCAGTGTAGAATCGGAAGTCCACGTGGCTTGGACTTCCTTATAGTATGGCGGCCTCCTTGTGTAATAGATGCTGGGTACTTATGTGAATAGAACTGAGTTGAAATCAGAATTTCTAGAAGAGCTGGTTATTTTATACTCAGGAGTCTGACAGAGTCAGGTGTATTAGGGTCACTCCTGATATGAAGCCTCAGAGTTCTAAGAGCTAATTAGAACTGGTCAGAAGCACTAGAAGACACAGAAAGTGACTTTCCCATCTACCCATCCCAGGATTCAAAGCAATTGCAACCCCTCCTAGATTGAAAATGTGAGGCCTGTCCCCAACCTCTCAATAGGAGGGAGTGGTTAAAAGATTTTCTTATATTTATGGACTCAGTGGGGCAGAGATTTGGACAGAAACAGTGAAGATGTTTGTCTCTACTCCATAATGTCTGGGACCACAGATGGGAAGTTTTGAATGGCTGAGGGTGACTCCAATGGCTGAGGCTATGACAGTCTGGAGGATTCTACACTCACAAATCTGGTGACTGATAGAGAATGACGTCATAGGTTGGCCTTTTCTCAGAATGTCGACCAGAGCACCCACATCTGGCTCCTCCACATGGCTTGGGCTTCTTTGCATGGTGAGTATCCACACATGGCCTCTCCATGTGGCTTGGGCTTCCTTACAGCATGGAGGGCACCCACACATGGCCTCTCCACGTGGCTTGCGCTACCTTACAGCATGGAGGCCACTCACACATGACCTCTCCACAAGGCTTGGGCTTCCTTACAGCATGGTGGAGCAGAAGTTTGGACAGAAACAGTGAAGATGTTTGTCTCTACTCCATAATGTCTGGGACCACAGATGGGAAGTTTCAAATGGCTGACTCCAGTGACTGAGGCTAGAACAATCTGGAGGATTCTATACTCACAAATCTGGTGCCTGTTATAGAATGACTCAGAGGTTGGCCCCCTCTCAGAATGTCGACCAGTGCACCTACATAGGGCTTCTCCACATGGCTTGGGCTTCCTTACAGCATGGTGGGTACCAACATGTCGCCTCTCCACGTGGCTTGAACTTCCTTATGACATGGTAACACCCACACGTGGCTTCTCCACATGACTTGGGCTTCCTTATGGCATGGTGGGCACCCACATGTGGCTTCTCTATATAGCTTGACCTTCCTTATGACATAAAGTAAGCTCAAGAAAACTGACCTCTTCATATGGCCGTGTGTGAGCACCCACAAATGACTTCTATGTGTGGCTTAAACTTCCTTATGACATGGTGGGCATCCACATGTGTCCTGTTCACATGGCTTGGACTTCTTGTAACATGGTGGCCTCCTTGTGGTCAGACTCCTTATATGAAGCCTCAGAGTTCTAAGAGTCAGTCACAAGTAGACACAGAAAGTGACTTCCTCATCTACCCATTCTAGTATTCAAAGCAATTGCAACTCCTCCTCGATTCAGAATGTGAGGCATGTCCCCACCTCTCAGTGGGAGGAGTGCCCTGTAATTTGTGCTTTAGAGTTTACGGGCACTCCCTTAACTCATCCTTTTAGTGGGAAGCCACCCAGATGGAGGCGAGCAGTGGATTGAGGGACATGAGCCCAAAGCCGCTTGCAACACACTCCCTGCTCCCCTCCCAGAGCCTCCCTGGCAACCCCCAGTGGCAGCTCTCACAGCCTATGCTGCTGGATTCCAAGGCAGGCAGACATGATTGTGTTTCAGCCCCACCATGAGAAATTTGGATTTGATTTTCTCCTTTGCAGTTGGAAGGCAAAGAGGAGCCTTTTGTAGAGGGCAGATTTAAGGATGCTGTGCTGGGGGGGGTCAGAAGGGTAATGATGAGCTGAGTTGAGTGGCGAGGGGTCACCCTGGGGAGGAAGACAAATGAGGTAACCATGTACAGGCTGAGCACTAGGGCGGTATCTGTGTATACAGAGAAGAGAAAAGGGACATAACTTACAGCCCAAAGAACAAGATCAACGAGGGAGCAGGAATTTTCTAGAAAGAAAAGGACCCTCTAGCAGATCACACAGCTCAACTCTGCGGGCAGGTTAATGAGTTTGTGTAGACAACACTGCTCCTTCCTGCTGAATAGCTTTGAATGACTGTGGCATTTCAGTGCCATAGAAATTACATCAAAAACAAGTTAACTGTCCCAAGCCTCCCCCTTGCTAATGAGACCCAAGTGTGAGGGTTCTTCACCCCGTCCACCTTCATTGTCCAGGAAACTTATAAATTTTTAATCATATAGGAAGCACATTGTTTGTGATTACGTTAGACCTTCAAAAGGAACCATGAACATAAATTTTGAGATGAATAGCCTAGTGCTGGAAGCCTGCCTCTCTGCTTGACTTCAGTAACTTATCTCAATGAATCCCCAGCAGAAAGCATCTTGCATACTTCAGTTCTTTAGAAGATGAGACGTGAATGCTGGGGAATTATAAGACAGAGGGGCTTTATTGCAACAGTGAACAAGCTGAAAATTACAAGGTAATGGAATCTCAGTGGGAAGTCCTTCTACCCTGCCATTAGCTAACTCAGACAATGATTGCTACAGAATCGACTGGGGTTATATAAACGCCGTACAAGGTTTCTGCACTGTGCATCCTCATCTGGCTAAGCCCAGAGATAATCGCATTTGGAGGCAGAGGGTACACCTGGCTGCCGGGAGCTTCGACTTCATAGGAAAAGTTTGACAATTACCTGCCTCAGGAATTCTTTGTCCTATTGGAGATGATTTCTTTCGGACTCTTGTGGTGCATTAGAGCTAAACAGTGTTTAGAAATGGTGGAATGGCTGGATCAGGCCTGGGAGGAGATACATTAAGGATCTCTGCAGACTCTGCCTCCTTTGTGGGGTCACTGAACCACATGACAGTCTGAGCAGGGACTCCAGTGAAGAACGTCTCTCCTGTGTTCACTGCATGAAAGCTTTGATGGCTTTGGCATTAGTGGGAAATACACACGGACTGCTTGTGGGGTATGCAACAGCAAAGATAACGCTAGATAAAATTCGTATACCAGGCACTGGGGTGGTGCTCTACACGCCTTTTTCTGACCTTTCCAACAACCTCGCCAGGCAGGTGATCTTAGCCCCATTGCACAGAAGAAGAGAGAAAAGTGCACAAGACATTTAGATTACATCATCCTATGAAATAGTTTTCTGAACTTAGTTTCTCTGAGGATAATCTTCGTGATTTTACCATATCCATGTGTATTAGTCCATGTTCTCCAGAGAAATAGAAGAGGATGTATATGTCTGTCTGTCTATCTATCTGTTTATTATCTTATCTATCTACTACCTATCTGTCTATCCATCATGTATCTATTATCTATTATTTATCGTCTCCCTCTACATCTCTATATGTATCTCCCTATCTCTCTATCTCTATTATCTATCCATCTGTTTATTATCTATCTATATATCTATCATGTATCTATCTGTTTTATTCTATCTATCATCTGTCATCCCCCTCTACTTCTGTATATGTATCTCCCTATCTCTCTATCTCTCCATCTCTATCTATCTATCATCTATCCATCTGTTTATTGTCTATTTATATATCTATCATGTATCTATCTGTGTTTATTATCTATCATCTATCAATAATAGGAATTGGCTCATACAATCATAGAGGCCAGGAAGTCCCACAATCTGCTGTGTACAAGCTGGAGAATCAGGGAAGTTGGTGGCGTAATTCAGTCTGAGTCCAAAGGCCAGAAAACCAGGAGCACTGAAGTCTGAGGAAAAGGGAAGATGAATGTCCCAGCCCAAACAGAGAAATGTGAATTCCTCCTTCCTCTGATTTTTTGTTCTATTTGAGCCCTCAGAGTCTTGAATGATGGCCACCTACATTGGTGAGGGTGGATCATTTTTACTCAGTCTACAGATTCAAATGTGAATCCCTTCTAAAAAGACCCTCATAGGCACCCCTAGGGGAAGTATTTATCTGCTATCTGGGCATCCAAGTTGACGCATAAAAATGAGCTAGAGATAGCATGGGGAGAGATGCAGATATAGGTGATGGGGAGGAAGGCAGCAAATCACACTGCCATGTGTGTACCTATGCAACAATCTTGCATGTTCTTCACATGTACCCCAAAACCTAAAATGCAATAAAAAATATGTATATTAAAAAAAAAATGAGCTATCACACTCTGCATTATCCAGTCAGCCGTCAGGTATCCGTGAGAGACTGGTGCCAAATCAGTGGATTCTGTAGATACCAAAATCCACTGAGGCTCAAGTTCCTTTTCATAAAAGAGTGCGGTATTTGCATGTAATCACCACACATCCTCTGTATACTTCAGGTAGCCCCTAGATTACTTATAATGCCTAATACAATGGACGTGTTATGCAGATAGTTGTCATACTGTACTGTTTAGGGAATTACGATAAGAAAGTGAGTCTGAACATGTTTAGTACAGACACAGCCATCCATTTGGTTTTCTTTCTGAATATTTTCAGTTCTTTGTCAGCTTGAATTTACCAAAACAAAACCCATGAATGTGAAGGGCTGACTATATTTTTATTTGTTATTTACCTTTTCAATCTTTAAATTAATTTGCCCATCCTTCCTAGGGTTAGTGTAGTTAAATACAGCAAAGGGGTGAGGTGCAGCAGCCTTGGAGAAGCTGGACACTGGACCAGGTCCCCATTCTACTTGCGTGAAGCTGACCCAAGTAGGAAATGGAGTGTATGAGAAAAAGCTCAGCATCACATTTTTGCAGCATCTGCAAATTTGGAGATGAGTCAGGAAAACATGGCGAACTTCCCTGAAAAACAAAGGATGGACAAGGCCTTGGCCTTGGGACTAGGGGAAATCCATGGCTGCCTACAGAGAGGAGAGGGGGAGTAATCTGACTGATTGTCCCTCTTAACTGTGACATCTCATGTCAGTTGAGGTCCCTGGGAGGCTTAGGTAGAGCAGAATAGGGCACAATGTCTGGTGCTGGGAAGCTCTCTGGGTCAGCGTTTGGGGCATAAAATGAGGTTTAGATCCTATTTCCAGAATAGAAACCAAGGCACAGGATGAGGCTGGGATATTCTACCCAAGCCGATTTGTTGGGGGCTTGAGAGCAGGACCTGACTCACATCCTAAAAGCCTTGGTGCCTGCAGCCTCTCTGCTCCTTGGTCTTCCCTGATGCTAGAGAAAACCTGCAGGTGGGCTGAATCTTCAGGGGAGTGTGCATTCCTAGCTGTAGGGAGAGAAGAACGGGAAGGCTGAGAACCAGACCTGGCAACCTCAGCTCCTACAGAAGCAGTCTGTGCTTTATGCTAAGAAAACAAAGGTTTGCTTTCACCTCCCAGTAGAAAAAACATGCAGGCCAAGTGCCTGCATATAGGAGCCAGCAGTGCTGCTAAATCCACCTCAGCTGAGCTCAACTTTCTGGGAGATTCTCAAGTGCATGTTAATGAGAAACATGTTCAGTTAGTGTTTATAAGCTCATGCAGACAAGGGCTGGGCTGCCATCCCTAGTCAGAGGTAAAAATGCAGCTGCTTATGGAAAATAGGACAAAGTGGTAAACCCAGAACTATTTAAAAGGGAAGACAGGAAGAAAGGGAGGGTTGGGTAGGGGCGGACTGGCAGTGTCAGGAGTCAAAGGTCCTCTGCAGCTGGAGTCTTTGGCATCTCGCTTGTGTTCCTTTTTCCTTGTTCTGAAAAACAATGCAATTAACTGATGCCCAAGGTATGAAATTCAATTGAGTTTCTCAACCATTTTCTAAGAGTCTCATGTGGTTTAGCCCTGTGTCCCCACCCAAATCTCCTCTTGAATTGTAACCCCCATGTGTCAAGGGAGGGTCCTGACAGGAGGTGATTGGATCATGGGAGAGGTTTCCCCCCTGCTGTTCTTGTGCTAGTGAGTGAGTTCTCATGAGATCTGATGGTTTTTAAATGTTTGGCAGTTCCTTCTTCTCTCTCTCACCTGCCACCATGTAAGACGTGCCTGCTTCCTCTTCCACCATGATTGTAAGTTTCCTGAGGCCTCCCAGCTGTGAGGAACTGTGAGTCAATTAAACCTTTTTTTTAAATAAATTATCCAGTGTCAGATACGTCTTTATAGCAGTGCGAAAACGGACTAATACAGAGTCTATTGTGCATTCAAAAAAGAGGGAAAGATCAAAGAAAACCCAAACAAGCAAACCCCCTAAATACCAACTACCCCATCCTAGTTTTATCTTAAAGTCATAAACATACTTTCTGCTGTGTATTTATTTTCCTGAGTGCCCCTGCTTACCAGGATGGAGTGCTCTGTGTTCAAATGTCTGGTACGAGTCAACTAGTGAGTGTGCCCCACTCCCCACTTTAGAAAGGGAATAAATAACATTTACTGATAATTTGCTCATCTTTCTCAGGCTTAGTGTGGTTGAAATGCAGCAGAAGGGTGAGGTGCGACAGCCTAGGGGGAGGTGGGCACTGGACCAGGTCCCATCCCACTTACTTGGGTGTCCCATGCAGGAAGTAGAGTTTATCAGAAGAAAAGCACAGAATCACATTTGTGCAGCATCTGCAAATTCAAGATGAAGCATGAAAAAGTGGACCTTGGAAGTAGGGAATTCCGTGGGCAGCCTACAGAGAGGAGAGGGGCGTAAGCTGCATTCATTGGCATTCTTTTTTTTTTTTTTTTTTTTTTGAGACAGAGTCTTACTCTGTCGCCAGGCCCCAGGCTGGAGTGCAGTGGCACAATGTCGGCTCACTGCACCTCTGCCTCCCGGGTTCAAGCAATTCTCCTGCCTCAGCCTCCTGAGGAGCTGGGACTACAGGGGCATGCCACCACGCCCAGCTAATTTTTGTATTTTTAGTGGAGATGGGGTTTCACCATGTTGGCCAGGATGGTCTTGATCTCTTGACCTTGTGATCTGCCCACCTCGGCCTCCCAAAGTGCTGGGATTACAGGCTTGAGCCACCGCGCCCAGCCTCATTGGCATTCTCAACTGTGGCATGATGTCACAGTTATAATAAGAATGCCAATAAATGCGGACTATTCCCCTCTTCTCACCTACTAGGAGCTAGGAACTGTGACAGACATTTGATCTGTGCTATCTCATTGGATTACTGAATAAGACAAATTAAGCTAAGCTGTACTGCAGTAACAAGCAACTTCCAAACCCCAGTGACTTTAACAATGCAAGTTTATGTCGCGCTCAAATTACATGTTCATGGCAGGTTAGCAGGTGACCTCTGCTTATTGTGAAACCCAGGTTAGTGGAACATTTTCCATCTCAAAATCACTGGTGGCTCTCTAATAGAAAGATAGCTCTGGAGAGCCCACAGTAGCAATAAAGTGCCCCCATCTAAAGGTGACGTAGTCTCAGTTCCATACACAGCTCATTGTGTGCTAGTCACATGATTCCGTGTTTAAATTGTGGAGTAAGTAATATTTCACAAGAAAGAGCCCAGTGAAATGACCAGGAGGGCAAGACCTTGAATGATGCTTGTCATTTGGGAAAGAGCTATCATCAGGTATGGTGGCTTACACCTGTAATCCCAGCTCTTTGGGAGGTCGAGGTGGGCAGATTGCCTGAGGTGAAGAGTTTGAGACCATCCTGGCCAACATAGTCAAACCCCATCTCTACTAAAAATACAGAAAATGAGCTGGGCATAGTGGTGGGTGCCTGTAATCCCAGCTACTTGGAAGGCTGAGCCAGGAGAATTGCTTGAACCTGGCTGAGATGGAGATTGCTGTGAGTTGAGATCGAGCCACTGCACTCCAGCCTGGGCAACAGGGTGAGACTCCATCTCAAATAATAATAATAATAAATTTAAAAATAAAATGAAAAAGAACTATCTTTCCTGCTCCAAAGAGAGCCAAAATATAACAATCCTACATTGTACCAAGAAGGCAGAGAAATACTTAGTGAGAAACACCAATCGATGGCTTCTCTAGTTTCTGAAATAAGATGTAGCCTGTAGCATTCTCATTTTTAAGATGAGGTTTCTGAAGCCAGGAGAACTTGATTAATTTAATCAGAGATCAAAATCATGTTTGCATCTTAACAAATAATGTCTTTTGCTTTCAGTGTTTGTGAATCTCTTGCCCACAAAAGGCTACCCTGTGGGTAAGCTAATAAAATTGGATGTATTAACTTAAAAGTTCGTTGCCAAACTTGCCTAAATGGTAAGCGCCGTGCAAGATCTTGCCTTCATGGTCACTTTGCTGGTCTCTGTCTCACATTTTTTTAAATTTTTTTTGAGTTGGAGTCTCGCTCTGTCAGCCAGGCTGGAGTGCTGTGGCATGATCTCAACTCACCACAACCTCTGCCTCCTGGGTTAAAGTGATTCTCCTGCCTCAGCCTCCCAAGTAGCTGGGATTACAGGTGTGCACCACCACCCCTGGCTAATTTTTGTATTTTTAGTAGAGACAGAGTTTCGCCATGTTGGCCAGGCTGGCCTTGAACTCTTGACCTCAGGGGATCTGCCTCAGTGGCCTCCCAAAGTTCTGGGATTCAGGCGTGAGCTACCATGCCCTGCCAAGCAAATATATTTTTTGCTGCACAGTTTAAACTAGGATGAGTTTTCCCAGATGGAATCCCATGAAATGTTTCATTAGATACTGCAATGGTTCATTTTAGGTGTCAAGTTGCCTGGATTAAGGGATATGCAGATAATGGGTAAGGCATTGTTTCTGGGCATATCTGTGAGGGTGTTTCTGGAAGAGGTTGGCATTCGAATTAGTGGGCTGAGTAGGAAGATACACCCTCAACCTGGACAGACACCATCCAGCTGGCTGAGGGCCTGGGTAGAACAAACAGGCAGAGGAAAGGGGAATTGACTTTCTCTCTTGTGGAGCTGAGCTGCTTTCTGCTCCTGCCCTGGGCCATCAGAACCCATGATTCTCCAGCCTTTGGGCTCAAGGACTTGGAACAGATACTCCCCCAACCCCTGAGTTCTCAAGCCTCTGATTCTGAGGCCTTCAGACCTGGACTGAGACTCAATACCAGCTTCTCTGGGTCTCTGTCTTGCTGGCAGCTCTGTCGCTCAGACTGGAGTTCAGTGGTGCAGTCTTGGCTCCATATCCAAATAATATGCGGGAGATTCCGCTTGGATGTTTAAAGAGAAAAGTGGGAATGAAGGACCCTGAAGGAGTGACTTGGATAGTTGTGGTTTGATTAAATTGACTGTGCGTTAGTCTGTTCATGCACAGTCATGGGACCTCTCAGCCTCTATAATTTCATGACCCAATTTTTCTGATAAATCCACTCTGATAAATCTCTCTGTATATCCCGTTGGTTCTGTCTCTCTGGGGATCTCTGACTAGTACAGATACTCAGAAGTGTCCCATCAGATATACTTTGCAATAAAATATATCAAAAACTTCAAGTACATCAAATATATTTTGGAATGTGCTGATAGACACAATGTTAAACAGATTTGTATCATTGTGGAAAGTTTTTAAAGGATTAAGTACATAGCTATGCCTTGTGACTTTCCAGAAGGGAGATGCTAGCGTACATTATATCCCAAAACCCATTTGCTTTAGTTTCTGGGGGATCTATTAACAATAACAACAACAGCTGAAAACATTGGACTAAGGCGTTAATGAGTGATAATGATACTTAGTATATTTAAGAGGTAAAAAGCAGCCAGGGTGTGGTGGCTCATGCCTGTAATCCCAGCGCTTCGGGAGGCCAAGGCGGGTGGATCATGAGGTCAGGAGATCGAGACCATCCTGGCCAACATGGTGAAGCCCCATCTCTACTAAAATACAAAAAAATTAGCCGGGCGTAGTGGTGCATGCCTGTAGTCCCAGCTACTCGGGAGGCTGAGGCAGGGGAATCACTTGAGCCCCGGATATGAAGATTGCAGTGAGCCAAGATCGCACCACCGCACTCCACACTCCAGCCTGAGTGACAGAGCAAGACTCCATCCAGAAAAAAAAAAAGAGGTAAAAAGCATAAATCCCATTCATGAAGTAGTTCTTGGTATAGGAAAATTCAGGGATAGTAGTGTCAATTACTCCACAAATTACGCCTGTGCTATATTCCAGGTGCTATTTACAGAGAGGTTCAAATGCATACGGTCTCTGCCTTCAAGAGTCACATAGTTTAAGCAAGTAATGATGAGTTATTGGCCAATATCATTTGCTAGGCATGGTGGGGATGTATTTATTTTAAATCATCACCCTAATCCAGCAAGGCAGTCAGGTACTTCTCCTTGTCTTCATTTTCTTAATTTAATTTTTTTTAAATATGTATGTATTTGTAGAGACAAGATCTTGCTTTGTTGCCCAGTGTAGTCTTAAACTCCTGGCTTCATGGAATCCTGTTGCTTCAGCCTCCCAAAGTCCTGGAAGTACAGGCATGAGCCACCGTGCCCAGCCCCTTATTCAGATTAACTTGTTTGGCCAAGATCGCAATGCTAGTAAGGAACAGAAACAGGGTCTCTACATGGGGTCTTTCACTCTGCTATTGGTGACTCTCTGCCACGTGCAGGACTAGAATCACGCTTAGGGGGAAGATCATGTGCCCACACTTGCAAAGCTCAGGAAAGTGACATTTTCACTCTTTTTTTTTTAGACGAAGTCTAACTCTGTTGAGTGCAGTGGCGATATCTTGGCTCACTGCAACCTCTCCCTTCTGGGTTTAAGTGATTCTCCAGCCTCAGCCTCCTGAGTAACTGGGATTACAGGCGTGTGCCACCGCGCCCAGCTAATTTTTGTATTTTTAGTAGAGACGGGGTTTCACCATGTTGGCCAGATGGTCTCAATCTCCTGACCTCGTGATCTACCCACCTCAGCGTCCCTAAGTGCTGGGATTACAGGCGTAAGCCACCAGGCCCAGTCTACATTTTCACTCTTAAATGGGATTTGCACAATATTCTCTCAGTGCATACTGTGCGTGGGGCTCTGTGGTCCTTAACCTTGGCTGCATGTTAAAATTACCAGAGGAGTTAAAAAAAAAAAAACGTGCCTATATCCAGGTTGTGCCCCATTCCCATAAAAACAGAACCTCCATGGCTGGGAGCCTGGCATCTGTATTTTTTTTAAGCTCCCCAGTGATTTCGTTTTACTGACAAGGTTGAGAAGCAACAGTGTGACACCTTCTTGGCCTGTGGAAGAAGCAGCGTCACTCTCAGCTCCTGCAGCTCTCAGCCTCTCAGCTGGAAAGTGAGATCACACTGGAGAGGCAGCAGTCAGACTGCTCCCAGAGCAATTCGATTGTCTCCTTGGGGAGAGAATATACATCTCTTACATTTAAGGGATTCTACATTTCTTAAAAAGAGCAAGAACCTTGGGCTTAAGCTAAACAGGGTTCTGCCCTTACTGGCCATTCAAGGTTGGAAATGACTTTGTCTTTCTGCGCCTTAGTTTCCTTGTTTTTGAAACAGGGTCTCTCTCCCTCTGTGGCCCAGGCTGGAGTGCGCTGGCATCATCATAGCTCACTGCAGCCTCCACCTCCTGGGCTCAAATGATCCTCCTACCCCAGCCTCCCAAGTAGCTGGGACCCCAGGCACATGCCACCACACCTGGCCAATTTTAAAACTTTTTTTGTAGACACAGGGTCTCCCTGTGTTGCCCAGGCTGGTCTCAAACTCCTGGCCTCAAGTGGTCTGTCCACCTAGACTACCCAAAGTGTTGGAATTCTAGGCACGAACCACTCACACATGGCCGTTGGTTTTTAATCGCGTCTGTTATGACGTCCTCCACACAGGCTGGTACAAAGTAGTAGAGAGATGATATACATGAAGTCCCTGTAGCGTATTTGGCATACAGCAGTTGCTCAAACATGATAGTTCTTCTTCCTCATTGTCCCTCTTCCTATGTGAAAATTTAAAATCAATTAATATTCCTGATAATCTTGAGAATTTCACGGTTTGGCTAAGATGGAGGCGGTGGTGCCGCCATAAAATCCATCCACTGAGAGCTGGGCGGATGAGAGAGATGGCTTACAATTGTTCTGTTAGCTCAGGCTACATTCTTCTTGTTATTGTCATTATGATGGCCTTTGTTTAGCTTGAGAAATCTGAGTCAAATGCTCAGTGTAAATCAGTGAGCTCAACGGAGACAAATATGTGCACAGAGTCTCCATTCTTAGATGCGTTAATTGCTTGCCCAACTCACTAAATTCTAATTAAAACCATTCCACCAGATGATTTTATTTATTCCTTTCAACTTATAATTGAAGCATTTATGGCCAGCTATCCAAATGATACACAGAGATTCTGCTTGGATGTTTGAAGAGGAAAATGGGGATGAAGGACCCTGAAGGAATGACTTGGATATCTGTGGTTTAATTAGATCTACTGTGCATTAGTCTGTTCTCACACTGCTAATAAAGATATACCCAAGACTGGCTAATTTACAAAGGAAAGAGGTTTAATGGACTCAGTTCCACATGGCCGAGGAGAGCCTCACAATCATGGCGGAAGATGCAGGAAGAGCAAAGGGACTTCTTACATGGCGGTGGGCAAGCAGAGCTTGTGCACGGGAATTCCCATTTATAAAACTGTAGATCTCATGAGACTTACCTCTAGAACAGTATAGGGGAAACCACCCCCATGATTCAGATATCTCCACCTGGCCCCCGCCTTGACACGTGGGAATTACTACACTTTAAAGTGAGATTTGGGTTGGAACACAGTCAAACCATCTCAGACTCTTTGTTGACTAGAGATGATTTTAGGGAAGGGTTGACTCTGCTTTGGGATAGTCAAGTCGGTTAGACTCTGCGTTGGTTCCCTGATTCATTTCTTCAAGCATTTATTGACCACCAATACCTGCCTGATAGCAGGATCCATATGTGAATATGGTCCTTACCAGTCCAGGAATTTGTAAGTGGCAAATCAAGCCACAGGGGACGGCCTAGAATCTCAAACGTTCCCAAATGCCTTACTTTGGTTTTCTCTTTGCTGTGCTCATCTTCCTGATTTGGGTTGGTTCTGAATTTCTCATTGCACTAATAATGCACTTGATGACTATCATTAAACGAGGTCCCTGGAGCTCATATATTGCACTCACTCCTCACTGGCTGGCCCCATATTCATCCCCTGCTAGACATAAGCCAGTTTTTCCTGAGGGTAGAGATTGCACAGACACCATATACCAGCTTTGAATTTGATGTTACATGCATATGAATTACTAACCTTAATACAGAGAGAGCCTTACAAACTCGTAAGAAAAATTATGAGGCCCAGTAGATAAACCAAGAACATTAACCATAAAAGATAAATATGGACCAGGTGTAGTGGTTCATGCCTGTAATTCCAGCACTTTGGGAGGCCAAGGCAGGAGGATCACTTGAGCCCAGGAGTTTAAGACCCTCATCTCTACAAAATATAGTAAAATTAGCTGGGCATGGTTGCAGGTACCTGTAGTCACAGCTACTTGGGAGGCTGAGATGGGAGGATCACTTGAGCCCTGGAGGCTGCAGTAAGCTATGATTGTTCCATTGTACTCCAGACTAAATGACAGAGCAAAAAAAAAAAAAAAAATCAGATATTTGAAAAGTGCAGATTGAAACAAGCATGAGATGTTTTTCACTCACCAAATCAGCAAAGGATAATCATAATTTTTCATGGTGGTGAGCAGGCATACTCAGAGGTATTGGTAAGAATGGAAACAGGTATCAGTTCCTCCTGCAACAAGCTCAGGGCCAAGGACAAGAATACAACCCAAGGCCCCCATACCATCTGTGTAAACATCTAAAAGCTCTAAACAGGCCAGGCATGATGGCTCATGCTTGTAATCCCAGCTCTTTGGGATGCTAAGCAGGAGGATGACTTCAGGTCAGAAGTTTGAGACCAGACTGGGCAACATAGCAAGACCCCATCTCTTTTTTAAAAAAGTTCTAAACAAAGCCAGCAAACTGGTAAATACTTTTAATCTTCTTACCTGGACAATTGCATCTCCATGAAAACTGGGATTCCCAGGAATTCTTTGATAAAACTTGATGGTATGCAGAAAGTGAGCCCAGCCTCCAGGCGCCTGGTCTGCTTCTCCTCTCTTCTGAACCCCCAGCTCCACTGCCACAACCCCCGGCTTGTGCATGAGATGTGGACACCCCAAGTACACAAGATATTTTGAGGTGTCCACTAACTCCACAGACAGGCCTATGGGTTGTATGCACACTGCAGCTGAGCTCTGTCCTTGAGAAGTTGGCCCCAGGAAAGAGGTGCAGAAACCCTGGAAGCGGCCATAGCACCCCAAGGCAGGCACTTACAGGACCCCAGGCATTTGGACCACGACCTAGAAGGCCAGGCATCATGGGATCCCAGTGGGCTGTCATCTTGGCCCGTAAGAAGTGTCATGGGGCTGGGTACAGTGGCTCACGCCTTTAATCTCAGCACTTTGGAAGGCCAAAGTGGGTGGATTGCCAGAAATCAGGAGTTCTAGACCAGCCTGGACAACACGGTGAAATGCCGTCTCTACTAAAATACAAAAAATTAGCTGGGTGTGGCAGTGTGTGCCTGTAGTTCCAGCTACTCAGGGGACTGAGGCAGGAGAATTGCTTGAACCCAGGAGGCAGAGGCAGCAGTGAGCCCAGGTCATGCGTGCAGCCGGGGCAACAAAGCAAGACTCCACCTCAAAAAAAAAAAAAAAGTTTTGTGGCCCCAGGAAAGTCAGAGAGAGAGCCCAAAAAGTGTGGGTGTGGGAGTAGAGTGAAGAGTCTTCTTGCCAAGGTCAGTACTAATTTGTGTAATCTTTCTGGAAAACAGTTTGGCAATGTGCCTCACCAAATTTAAAATGTGAATATACTTTGACGTACAGTCTCTTACAAATTGGAACCGTATACATATACAGAAAACGGAACTAAAAATGAAATGATACATATAAAATATTATTTTGTAATGTTATTTGTCATACATTCCCCTACCCACCTCCCCACAAAAAAAAACACAGCTTAAATGTCTAACGAGAAGTTAAATACCAAATCATTTAAAGTGTCATTCAAATACAGTATATAATGTTCGTTGTCAAAAATAAGAATTTAATATATCATGTTAAGTGAAATATTTAAGTAAAGTGTTTAATACATAATGACCAATAGAAGAAAACTAGGATGTGAAACTTTCCATATGTTCTCATTTAAAACTATAGAAAAATATTTAAATATAGCAATGCCAAAATAGAGTATTAACTGCTATTGATTGAGTAAAATGAGGGAATGGGTTACAGTTAATATTTTTCTCTACTATACTGCATTTTGAAAATTGAAAAATTTTCAGAATAACAGCTTATGAATTTTACTCATAAAAAAGTAAGCATTCCTGTAGATGTTTTGACCTAGAGCATAAACGTGTTGTGTGAGTTGTTGTCATGGTTGTAGTTTTTGGTTTGGAAGTGGGCCCATAGATACTTACTACGTTGTTGAAAATAAATGAATTCATATAGAAACAAACAAGGAAAGCAGCACTGTAGCTTGTAAGGATCAGTGATCAGTGTGTCATGAGGTGAAATTACGATATCTAATTCTGTATAACTGAGGTCTAAGTATAAAAGTAGAGTAAATCCACACTACAGTTACTGAAAATAAAGATGCAAAGAGAATGTGAGTCAGAAAAGGAAAGGGAAAAAGTTTTGCCGACTATAAATGTAAATGAAATTGATGTGTGTGTGTGTGTGTGTGTGTGTGTTTTCTGAGCTTGCTGGCAGGTATAGCAAAGAAAAGGCCCTGTCCATATTTCTTTTTATTTGCAATCAGCATCTACATGGGTAAATCATTTGCCGTATTGTTGCCTGAATCTGTCCATTTCACATGCATTGTGTCCATAGAGGAGCTTCTTCTCATTTCTGTATTTCTAATTTATGAGATTGGCACAGTAATGGCAGGGTGCAACATGGCAAAACCCTGTCTTACTAAAAAAAATATGAAAATTAGCCACGCATGATGTCACACACCTATAATCCCAGCTACTCGGGAGGCTGAGGCAGGAGAATCACTTGAACCCGGGAGGCAGAGGTTGCAGTGAGCCGAGATAGCAGCACTGCACTCCCAGCCTGGGCAACAGAGCAAGACTCTGTCTCAAAATAAATGAATAAAAATTGACCAGGCACAGTGGCTCATGCCTGTAATCCCAGCTATTCAAGAGGATCAGGCAGGAGAATCACTTGCACCCAGGAGGCAGAGGTTGCAGTGAGCCGAGATAGCCCACTGCACTCCAGCCTGGGTGACAGAGCAAGACTCTGTCTCAAAATAAATAAATAAAAATTGACCAGGCACGGTGGCTCATGCCTGAAATCCCAGCACTTTGAGAGGCTAAGGCGGGCGTATCACTGGATCACTGGAGGTCAAGAGATGGAGATCAGCGGGGCCAATATGGTGAAGCCCTGTCTCTGCTAAAAATACAAAAAAAAAAAAAAAATTAGCTGGATGTGGTGGTACATGCCTGCAATCCCAGCTGCTCTGCTGGCTGAGACAGGAGAATTTCTTGTGCCCAGGAGGTGGAGTCCGCAGTGAGCTGAGATCACACCACTGTACTCCAGCCTGGGCAACACAGTGAGACTCTGTCTCAAAAAAAAAAAAAAAAAAAAAAAAAAAAAAAAATTAGATTGCTGCAATAAAAATAAATAGAATTGGATGATTTCTGACCTTTAATGTACGTAGTGTCTAAACTGTTGAAGCAAGACATTTCTCTCTCCTCCCAGTTTCCAAAAAGATTGAAAAACGACTCTATGTTGCTCTAGGCTGTACTTTGTATACACCAGTGAGGAGAGAAATTTGTCCCTAGCTAGACGGTGGATACAGAGAATAGTTGATCAAGCAATTAGAATGATGAAAATAAAGAAGACATAAATTTCCTGTGGAGAAAGGATTTCTGGGGAAATTTCCCACATATAGTGCATAAGACAGTGAAGAGTTCAGGCTGGGCATGGTGGCTCATACCTGGAATCCCAGCATTTTGGGAAGCCGAGGCGGGTGGATCACAAGGTCAGTAGCTCAAGACCAGCTTGGCCAACATGGTGAAACCCTGTCTCTACTAAAAATACAAAAAAATTTGCCAGGCATTGTGGCGTGTGCCCATAATCAGCTACTCAGGAGGCTGAGGCAGGAGAATTGCTTGAACCTGAGAGATGGAGGTTGCAGTGAGCCAAGATCATGCCACTACACGCCAGCCT
Organism: Ateles fusciceps; assembly: GCA_036589455.1. NCBI lineage: Eukaryota > Metazoa > Chordata > Mammalia > Primates > Atelidae > Ateles > Ateles fusciceps. The sequence continues at coordinate 2,247,832 of JAZHEH010002812.1, forward strand.
GGGCAACAGAGCAAGATTCCATCTCAAAAAAAAAAAGTTCAATGGACTTTAAAACCAGCATCACTTGGGATGCCAACTGCAAATTCAGGGTCCCCAGCACCACGCTAGATTTGATTATTTGCTAGAAGGACTCATAGACTCATCGAAAGCTGTTAGAGTCATGGTTAGTTTAGTATGGCAGAAGGACGTATATTAAAATCTTTTTGTTTTGAGACTGAGTCTCACTCTGTCACCAGACTGGAGTGCAGTGGTGTGATCTCGGCTCACTGCAACTTCCGCCTCCTGGGTTCAAGCGATTCTCCTGCTTCAGCCTCCCGAGTAGCTGGGACTACAGGTGCGTGCCACCATGCCCAGCTAATTTTTTTTTTGGGGGGCATTTTTTAGTAGAAACAGGGTTTCATTGTGTTAGCCAGGATGACTGACCTTGTGAGGTGCCCACCTCGTCCTTCCAAAGTGCCAGGATTACAACTGTTAGCCACTGCACCCAGGAGAGGGTATGCACGGAACAGAGGCCAGGAGGGCTCCATACGTGGAGTTTCTAGTGTCCTTTCTCACTGGAGTCATAGAAAGCACTATCCTCTCCTAACAATGATGTGTGATAAACACACACAAAGCATTGCTAGCCAGGAAAGCTCACTTGAGTCTCGAGTTCAGAGTTCTTGTTGGAGTTTTATCACATAGACTAGGCTGACCACCCAAATGACTGACTTCAGTCTTGACTGAGGATTAGAAAGCCAGCAATAGCCCCGTTCAACCTATATTTACTGTTCTGATCTCATAAATTAGAAATGCAGAGATGGGGAGAAACACCTCTACAGACAAAATGCATGTGAAAGAGACAGATCCAGGCAACAGTGTGGTAAGCGGTTTACCCATGTAGGTGCTGTTTGCAAATAGAAACGTTGACAGGGCCTTTTCTTTGCTATACCTTTCAGTAAGGTCAGAAAACCAAACCAAAGCAAAACACTGTGTTAGTCCATTTTCATGCTGCTATGAAGAATAGCCCAAAACTGGAAAATTTATAAAGGAACGAGTTTTAATTGACTCACAGTTCCACATGGCTGGGGAGGGCTCAGGAAACTTACAATCATGGCAGAAAGGGAAGCAAACACGCCCTTCTTCACATAGTGGCAGAAGAGAGAAGAGTGAGTGCCCAGGAAAGGGGGAAGCCCCTTACAAAACCATCAGATCTCAGATCTCATGAGAACTAACTCACTATCATGATAACAGGCTGGGGAAAGTGCCCCCATGATTCAATTATCTCCACCTGGTCCCTCTTCCATAACACGTGGGGATTATGAGAACTGCACTTCAAGATGACACATCTCCCCCATCATAAGTCACATGATTAGACTATCTTGTGTGGCCCAAGGCTCTTAAGTAGACAGAAACACTTTTATCATGTGGGACAGTCAAGGGCTTAGAGGTCACCTTTCAGGAGCCAAGGGGAAAAGCCAGGCCTCTGTTTGAGTAAAGCTAATGTTTTTTTTTTTTTTTTTTTGAGACAGAGTCTTACTCTGTTGCTCAGGCTGGAGTGCAGTAGTGTGATCTCAGCTCACTGTAACCTCTGCCTCTGGTGTTCAAGCGATTCTTCTACCTCAGTCTTCCAAGTAGCTTGGATTATAGGCATGCACCACCACGCCCAGCTAATTTTTGTATTTTTAGTAGAAATGGGTTTCACCATGTTGGCCAGGCTGGTCTCCAACTCCTCACCTCAAGTGATCTGCCCACGTTGGCCTCCCAAAGTGCTGGGATTACAGGCGTGAGACACTGTGCCTGGCCAGAAGTTAATTCTTTACAGGCAGACATGCTCAATTCTTTAAAGCCAACTCTAGACAGTACTGTTGAGTATGAGAGATACGTTTTTTGGATTGTGGCATGCTTTAGGTAATCTACATGGCTGTTCCTCTTCCTCACTTCTTGGTAGTGAGAACAATCTAGAGCTGAAATAAAACAGGCTATGAATGCAGCATTTCCAAATAGCATTATTGCAGGTTGTGTTTCCCCTGAAGGCAGTCTCTGAGATGGAGTCATATGTGCACCACGTTTATTGAGGAGGACCTGAGTAAGGCTGAATGATAGCCCTTTCAAACGTGTCTACCTCCTAAACCCTGTGAATATGTTACCTTTAGAATACAAAGGATCTTATAGACAAGACTAAGTTAAAAGCTCCTGAGGTGGGGACGATTATCTGGGATTGCACGAGTCCAACATGATTACAAGAGTTCTTTAGTAGGGAGACCAGAAGTCAGAAGAGGATGTGACAGCAAAAGCAGAGGTCTTAGTGAGAGATTGGAAGATAATGCATTCACTGCTAGCTTTGAAGCTGGAGGAGGAGGCACAAGCCAAGGAGTGCTGGCATCCTCAAGAAGTTGGAGAAGGCACAGAAATGAATTCTTCTGCATGCCATTCAGAAGGGATAAAATCCTGCTCACATTTTTTGTTTTCTGGAGGCAGGGTCTTACTCTGTCACCCAGGCTGGAGTGCAGGGGTACAATCATGGCTCACTGCAGCCTCAACCTTCCAGGCTCAAGCAGTCCTCTCACCCCAGCCTCCTGAGTAGCTGGGACCAAAGGCATGTGCCACCACGCCTGACTAATTTTTTATATTTCGTGTAGAGACTAGCTTTCTCCATGTTGCCCAGGCTGGTCTTGAACTCCTGGGCTCAAGTGATTCTCCTGCCTCGGCCTCCCAAAGTGCTGGGATTATAGGCTTAAGCCACCACACTCAGTCATCATGCTCACATCTTAATTTTAACCCAGTGAGACTCCTGACCTCTAGAAATGTAAGAGAATACATTTGTGTTATTTGAAGCCACCAAGTTTGCGATAATTGACACATCCCTTTGTTTTCTTCTTGGGGTGAAAGCATTTAGTGAAGATTCCAGCAGAGTTAAAGCCTCCATGTGCTCAGTTAATTAATCCCTGTGGGTAACAGAAGACGACTGTTCACAGCAGTAGTCAATTCATGCTTCACCCAATGCTATGACTCCTGTATCTTTATTATGTAGTTAAACTAAGCTAAATTGCCACTAGACAATTGTGACAGCCTCAGGAAACAGAGTGCCCAAAGATCAACACCTGGTAGAAGGAAGCGAGAGGATGTAGGAGTCTGCAGAGAGAGAAGCTCAGCTGTGATGAGGACGATCTTGACTGACCACATGGGGAGCTCTAGAGCTGGAAGAGCCCTTCAGAGATATCTGTGGTTGGGCTGAGATGGCGGAGTTTCATATTCCTTCTTCTGCCAGGCATTATTGTAATGGAGGCATCCCCTAAAGTGGCTGACCTATCTGCTGGCAGCACCTCTAGCTTTAGGGGCAGCAAGTTCTTCCCTGAAGGAAGATCTGGACATCAGATCCTAGGGCCAACCCAGGTGGATGTGTGGGTACAGCCACACTGTTCACATCCTAACCTCCTGCTTGGGGCAGAGAGAAGAGAAGGCAGACACGTCTTCTTGTTTTCTTCCTGGAATGAAATCATTTTTGCAAAGGTCCTAGGAGAGTCAGAGTCTCCATGTGCTCAGTTAATTAGTCCATCCAGGCAACAGAGGAAGAAGGCTGTTCACGGGAGTAGCCTGATCATGCTTCACCCCACTTTATGACTCTTGTATATCTACTTTATGTATGAAAACTAAACTGAAAATGCCACTCATCAATTTTTAGAAAATGATAGTAAAAATGATTGACTTGTTTCTAAAAGAGATTTGAGATAACTGTTTTTTGTTTTGTTTTGTTTTTTCTGGATTTCAGCTTTTAAGGCTTTCACAGCAGTGATGGCCAAATGTGCAAAATGAATGGGAACTGTACAGGGGATGGAGAATGAACCCAGAGACCCAGAGAGGATGCCGGCAGAGTCTCTTCCTTCCCTTGCAGTGTCAGGAACTTCAGTTCAACCAAGACCAACGGTAATTAGAAGGGTCCACCCTAGGGGAAAGGAGGATGGGAAGCTGGAGAGCAGGGGAGAGAAATATAAATGTCCAGGATCTTGCCAGCAGCAGATCCCAAGGTGTGAGGTGGCTGCCGGGATACAGTCCTTTAGGCAACATCATGTGGTCTGGCCCAGGGATACGGTTAGGGGGAGGCTAAAATCACAAGAGTCATCGTAAGAGTGAGCACTTGTCTGTTGCTTGTCATGCACCGTTTTAAGTGATTTATAGCTTTGCTAACTAGAGTATGGTCTGTAGACCTGCAGCACCAGCAGTAACTGAGAGCTCATCAGAAATGCAGACTCTCAGGCTTCACCCAGACCTACCAAACTGGAAACTGCATTTTTTTTTTTTTGAGACAGAGCTGTACTCTGCTGCCCAGTCTGAAGTGCACTGGCATAGTCATAGCTCACTGCAGCCTTGAACTCCTGGGCTCAAGTGATCCTTCCGCCTCATCCTTCCGAGTGGCTGGAACTACGGGAGCCTGCCACCACACCTGCCTAATTTTTGTGCTTTTATTTATTGTGGAAATGGGGTCTCATTATGTTATCCAGGACGGTCTTGAACTCCTGGCCTCAAGTGATTCTTCTGCCTTGACCTCCCCCTGACAACAACAGGGGGAGAGCAACTATTGTTATTCCCATTTTATAGACAATGATGTTTAGACACAGAGATACTAAGTAAAGGTCACACGCTGGTAAGGGTTGAACCAGGATTGAATCCAGGCAGTCTGTTACAGAATTTGGTCTTTTAAGCAACATTGTTTCTGAAAGAAATGACTTTGACATTACATAAAGCTGGGTATCAGGTCCTTCTTGCCGGCTTTGTGCCTCTGGAGAGGTTACTTAATCTTTCACCTTCTGTTTCCCTATCAGTAAAATGGGTCAACAATAGCATCTACTTCAGAGGACTTTTGTGAAGCAAAATAAGAAAATGCATGTGAAACACTTGGCAATTAATGTCCAGTTCTGTCATGATTACCAGTACTTTCATTCCCATCACTGTCATGACCATCACTGTCACTGTCATCATCACTGTCATCATTGTCATTGTCGTCACTGTCATCACTATCATGATTGTCATCATCGTCATTGCCATCATCGTGGTCATCATAATTATCATCCTCATCGTTTTCATTGTCATCATCAATGTCATTGTTGTCACCATCACTGTTATTCTTATCATAATTATCACTGCCATCATCATCATTGTCATTGTCATTATTGTCACTGTTATCATTGTCATTGTCGCCATCATCATTATCATCATTACCGTCACTGTTACTGTCCTCATCATTGTCACTGTCATCACTGTCATCATCGTCAATATTATCTTCATTGCTATTGTCATCATTGTCACTGTTGTCATCATCATCCTCATTGTTATCATTATTGTCACTTTTGTCACTATCACAGTTGTCACTGTTGTCATTGTCACCATCACCATTGTCATTGTCATCGGTATCATCAGCATCATCTTTGTCACTGCTGTCATCAGTCATCATTGTCATAATTGTCCTTGTCACTTGTCATCATTGTCATGATCATCACTGTCATCTTTTTCATTATCTGTCATCACTGTCATCATCATCATCTTCATCACTGCTTTCATCATCCTGTTTTATTGTCATCAGCATTACCACTTTTGTCGTCATCGTCATAGTCATCTTTGTCATTATCATAGCGTCTTCATCGCTGTCATCGCCTTTGTCATTACTGTCACCATCGTCATCACCGTTATCACTCTCCTCAGTGCCACATCAGCACTGTCCTTATCCTGTCATTGTTGCCATCATCGTCATCACTTTTGTCATTGTCATCTTCATCATGGTCGTCATCCTTGTCATTGCCGTCGTGACCATTATTACTTTTGTCATCGTCATTGTTGTCATCAGGTGGAGGTTGCTGGGATTAGGCAGCAGGTTCGGGGGCAACAGAAGCTGGCAGGAATTCAGCAGGAGTCACCCCGGGTAGAGTTCAGGATTGGTGCTGACAGCTGCCTCTAACAACAGAAACAAGTTCTTCGACCTCCCTAAGCCCCAGTGAATTTTCTGTCTTGTACTCAGTGCTCTTCTGCCCATGCAGAATTGGTAGTGCAGATGAAATGTTTTCCTGGGAAGTTTGAAGGCAGCACTCTCCCCGGGTTGTGGTTGCTGTGGAAACAGATGTCCTTGGGGACGAAGAAACTGTTGGCAGAGACTTGGCTTGTCAGCTCCAAATCATTTCTCGGCAAAATCATTCTCCACTTGTTCCTGTGCTTGTTACTCCCAAGTAGTGTTTGCCAAAGGGCCTCTACTGTGTGGCCCTCCCCATCCCGACGACCATCTCTGCCTTGCAGCTGTTGGAAGGAGCATGCCTTCTGGCTTGTCCTCATGTCTTTGCAGTTGGTGCTGGTGGGCTGACTTTGAAGTAATGCTGAGTCTTTGAGATTGATTTTCTTCATCTTGCCTCATGTTACCTTGAGGCTCCTTGAAAACACTTTCTTATAGTTAAGGACTTCTTATACAAGCATTGCCCTCTTTAATTGGAAAGAAAGCCAGAATCTTCAAGGCTTTAACACTTGAAGGAAAATCTCAAGAAAAGGAATAATAGCTCACCACATAGCTTCGCCCCCAAGGTTCATCTTCCTTTTGGGTTGAGGAGTCCTGGTTGGATTGCTGTTACTGTTACTATCCTTCCTCCATGAGGGAGTTGCATCTCTTTTAATAAGTAAGCATGCATATGTGTGTGTGGACACAAACAACTTTCTTGTTCTCCTTAGCGTGGAGAAAGGCTGAAATGTTAGAAGTAAACAAAGAACCTGACCAAATATTAAGGAAGAGCAAAAGAGAAGCAATGAAAAATAGCAGAGGCATAAAGACAGGCAAGAACTCCTGGACAGATGGAAACACTCCTGTCCCCCAAGTTATCCAGCTGTGTAAGCTTCTTCTGTGGCCTCCACCTCCCAGAAATAACCTTGCTTCCTCTGCAACCTCCCCCCACCGGCCTTTTTTAAGGAAGAGTCTCTCTATGTTACCCAGGCTGGAGTACAATGGCACAATCATAGCTCACTGCAGCTTGACCTGCTGGGTTCAAGTGATCCTCCTACCTCAGCCTCCTGAGTAGCTGAGACTGAGATTACAGGCATGTGCCACCATAACTGGCTAAATCTTTTTATTTTTTTAAAGAGGCAGAGTCTTGCTGTATTGTCCAGGCTGATCTCAAACTCCTGGCCTCAAACAGTCCTCTCCATTGGCCTTCCAAGGCACTAAGATTACAGGAATGAGCCACCCACCTGCAAACCCACTTTGATTCCATCACCCGGGAGCTGGTTACCTGGCCATCACTTAAAGCAAATGCCAGCCGGGCGCGGTGGCTCATGCCTGTAATCCCAGCACTTTGGGAGGCTGAGGCGGGCAGATCAAGAGGTCAGGAGTTTGAGACCATCCTGACCAACATGGAAACCCCGTCTCTACTAAAAATACAAAAATTAACTGGGCATGGTGGCATGTGCCTGTAATGCCGGCTATTTGGGAGGCTGAGGCAGGAGAATTGCTTGAACCTGGGAGGTGGAGGTCGTAGTGAGCCGAAATTACACCTTTGCACTCCAGCCTAGACAACAGAGTGAAACTCCATCTCAAAAAAAAAAAAAAAAAAAAAAAAATTAGAATATAACAGGACTTGGAGAAAATATTATGTATAAGCCATCCTGGACCCAGTCATCCTTTTCCCTCTTAAATGTTTCTATAGAAGACTTACCTCTTCGTGGTTAGTCAAGATGAAGGAAGAGCAATTTGACCTTCAAAAGCGTCCTCACCTTATGTAGTCTTTTCTGCTTTGAAAGAAGCCAGACTTCTCTCTCCTTCCTTTGTTCCTCTCTTCCTTTCATCCTTCTTTGATGCTATGTAGCTATACAATAAATTTTGAGTTCCAATTACATGCAAAGTGCATTAGTATAGAGGGTTTGTTTGAAACGGTCTGTCAGCCAGGCACAGTGGCTCACACCTGTAATGCCAGCACTTTGGGAGGCCAAGTCGAGTGGATCACTTGAGGTCAGGAGTTTGAGACCAGGCTGCCCAACATGGTGAAACCCCGTCTGTACCAAAAATATAAAAAATTTAGCTGGGCATGGTGGCGTGTGCCTGTAATCCCAGGTACTCAGGAGGCTGAAGCAGGAGAATGGTTTGAACCCAGGAGGAGGAGGTTGCAGTGAGCTGAGATTGCACCACTGCACTCCAGCCTGGGCGACAGAGCAAGATTCTGTCAAATAAATTAATAAATAATAAAAAAAGAAAAAAGAAAGTAAAGATCTGTTATATGTCAATCCAAAAATAATTTTTTTGTTGTTTCTAAAATACTTCAGCTGAATAACACTATACGTTGGAAATGATTAAAGACAACTACTCTTTTATTCTCCCTTTCTGGAATACGCTACTTCTGCAACTCTGTGCATGCATGTGTTCCTGGTCTTTGTATATCCATGTGTTTGTGCTGAGTAGACACAGAGACCAGGAAGTGTGTGCAGGTGTGGGTCTGTGTCCGAGGCGCGCGCAGGTGTGGGTCTGTGTCCGAGGCGTGCGCAGGTGTGGGTCTGTGTCCGAGGCGTGCGCAGGTGTGGGTCTGTGTCCGAGGCGTGCGCAGGTGTGGGTCTGTGCCCGAGGCGTGCGCAGGTGTGGGTCTGTGTCTGAAATCCAGCTCAGCCTGCAGCCTTTGACTCATGTTAGTTTCATGTTTATTGACCTAAATACTCTTTGGAGATAGATGGACTTTCCTCTCTCTCTGCCAGCCCTTGGCAGCCCTGCAGCCCATTGACCCTCACCTCTACAACATACCCTGTGGTGTGGCCTCCCATGGCAAGTCACACAAGTCCTGGGGCCCTGGGGAGGGTAAAGCATGGCTGCCGTGATGACTCAGACTCCACCGTGACAGGCTGTGCTCTGTGGGGGGGGGGCGCTTCTCCGCCAGGTGACAGGAGGGAGGTGGCAGATGGCAACCCTGCTTCTCTGCTAAACCTTACCCCTCTCCAGACCCTGCTCCCACTCTCTTCTTATCTCCTCTCACTGTTCCGGGCCCTCTGTTCGCATTAAATGAAGCTTTTCTGCCAGCTTTGCCTTCTGAGCAGGAGGGGCTTTCAATTAAGCAGCCACCCACAAACTGCTGTCCTGCTCTGTCTGTTCCCTGAGCAGCCCCCTCGTCTCCCCATGTCCTCCTCTTTACTGCTTGTTCAGGCCACATGTGTCTCAGGCATCTACGGCAGGCGCCGTCTGGATGCCAGGAGCAGAGATCCCCAGAGGAGATGGAGAATCGTTTGTTTTTATGAAGTGCCTCTTTCGAAAGGATCTCTAAGTACCTTTCAGACAATTAAATGTTATCATTGTAAATGGGGAAACTGAGGAATATGGAAATTAAGCAAATCCCTTGGAGACACGTGGCTGATTGCTGTTGAGAATAACCCAGCCTGCCTGCCTCTCTCATTTGCGTTCCTTCCAAAGGCACGCGACTTACCACCCCGAGATGTGAGGCGGATAGGCAATTATGAAGCTCATTTTATTTATTTTCATTTTTAAATTTAACTGCGATTTTTAGTTTCAGGGGTTCATATTTGTTTTCTAGGTAAATTGTGTTACAGGGTTTTGGTGTACAGATTAGTCTCGTTACCGGGTAATAAGCATGGTACCTGATAGGTAGTGTTGGTCTTCAGCCTCCTCCCATCCTCCACCCTCAAGCAAATCCTAGTGTCTTATTGTTCCCTTGTTTGTATTTTTGTGTGCTTAGTGTTTAGCTCCCACTTGCGAGTGAGAACACACAGTATTTGGTGTTCTGTTTCCGCATTAGTTCACTTAGGATAATGGCCCCCAACTCAATCCATGTTGCTGCAAAGGACATGATCTCATTCTTTTTTATGGCTGCATAGTATTCCATGATATATACCTACCACATTTTCTTCTTCTTGGCATATCTCATTTCTTTACTGTCCTTATTTCATCAGCTCCCCATGCTCTTCCCAGGGGCCTGCATTTATTAAGCCCCAAGGGTCTACTCTGATCCATTCAAGTTGGGAGCTGGGCTGGAGGGAGGTTCATGGAAGCCAGGCTGTTTCCCCCATGGAATTTACTTCTACTTGTGACCTTCAGCCATCCATCCTCATACAACGAAAGATGACATAGATGTGACCTCTGTCCCCATGAGCTCACAGGAAAACGAGTGCTAATGCTGTTACCGCCTGTGTTTATATATCAGCTGAGTCTGAGAGAAGGAGGTCTCATTTTTTTCTCTTTTAAACCAAAACACTTAATGGCTACTTCTACCCACAGGCAAGATGTGAGCTGAAAGGACACAAAGTTTCTAGACTTATAAAGAGTATTTCTGCTTATGGAAAGTATCTCATCTGGAGCATGTTTGATCCATTACAATAATAATAGGTATTTTTCCCTTAATGAAATCTACATAATAATAAGCATTAAAAATAGCTAATCTTTACATATATTAAGTAAGCACTAAGTTCTAGGCTTTGTTTTATTTATTTATTTTTGAGACAGAGTCTTGCTGTGTCATCTGGGCTGGAGTGGAATGGCACGATCTCAGCTCACTGCAACCTCTGCCTCCCAGGTACAAGTGATTCTCCTGTCTCAGTGCCCCAAGTAGCTTGGATTACAGCCACGCACCACCACGCTCAGCTAATTTTTGTATTTTTATGGAGATGGGGTGTCACCATGTTGGTCAGGCTGGTCTCAAACTCCTGACCTCAAGTGATCTGCCCACTCTGGCTTCCCAAAATGCTGGGATTACAGGTGTGAGCCACCACGCCCCACTCTAGACTTTGTCCTGAACGCTGTGTATTCATTAATCTCATTTCCTCCTCATATCAATTTTCAGAGGTAGAAACTATTCTTATCCCCATTTGTAGATGAAAGAAACCAAGGCACAGAAATGTTGTGGAATTTCCCAGTGTCTGCTAAGCACCACACACTTTAAATATCTTATAATCGTAGATCCTTTCTGCAAATCTGAGAAGGACTTATCTTTCTTTGAAAAAGGTTTAGGAGATTAAATCCATCATAGATCCTTTTTGCAAATCCGAGAAGGACTTACCTTTCTGTGAAAAATGGGAGGTTTAGGAGATTAAATGCATTGCTTGGGTACACAGCCTGTGATGCAAGAACAGGAGTGGGGCCAGAGAAGGCCACGTCCACAGGTATTGTATTGAACTGCATTGATTTCACCACTGGGGTGCAGCTCCTTGAAGATCTACAATTCTGAGAATTCTGAGAATTCACTAATTCTCAGTCTAGGCACAGTCCCTCGCTGTGGGAAGTTAAAAAGCACAGCACGTAGTACATTCTATGTCCTTGTACTTTAACCAGCATATCTGTGCTGGACGTGCTCACAGGCGTGTCCCAGCTCTCCACTGCTTTTACCTGTTCAGAGAAGTTTTCAGTTGTTAGCCAGTCGGGTTTTAGTTTAGATTGTGAGGTCTGGCCCCAGCCAACGGAGATCATTCACAGCAGTAAGGACGACCCCAAATGCGTAAGGGGTCAATATGACTGTTTTCCTTTGTTCGTTGTAGTCCCCTAGCAAGATGGCTGGCGAGGGTACCCTTCCTGCAGTCCAGGAAGTAAAAATTGTGTTGCTAAAAGATCCTTTGTCTCAGTGCTGATTTTCTCGTAGCACCAAGCATCTGTTTCTAACACTTGTACAATGCTGGGCCACAATGGACATTTCATTAAACACACACTCATTCTTTTTATTGAACTAAGGAATGGATCCTAAATTGAATATTGATACTAAATTCTATGATCCACACTCCTGGAGTAATTGCATGGGTAATTCAATGGAATGAATAATTATTCAGTCATGTATGCTTTGCTTTAAAAATGTATTCATGAATTTATATCTGAATATGGATTTGCTATTTATGGAATTCATATTGCTTCTTGAGAAAGTGAGGGTATGGTGTGATGGCATGACTCAGGAGAGGTTGGCAGGGACCCTGTCTACCCCCTGCTCAGTCTCCTGCTGTTTCCAGCTTTCCCTGGACGTAAAGGCATCATTTGTATGTGGTGGTTATGGACTCACTTGCCATCAGAGTGGTTCTTGGTTTGAGAATGGTCTTTGACTCACTCACCAGATAGACCTGCAAAACGATGTGTCCCCCTTCGCCTTCTTCCCTCCCTCCCTTATCCCTTCCTTCCTTCCTTCCTTTCTTCCCCCTCCCTTCCTCCTTCCTTCCTTCCCTCCCTCCCTCCTTCCTTCCTTCCTTCCTTCCTTTCTTTCCCCTCCCTCTCTCCCTCCGTCCCTCCTTCCTCCCTCCCCTCCCTCCCTCCTTCCTTCCTTCCTTCCCTCTCTCCCTTCTTTTCTTCCTTCCTTCCTACCTTCCTTCCTTTCTCTTTCTTCCCTCTTTCTTTCTCTTCCCCTTCCCTCCTTCCCTCTCCTGCTTCCTTCCTCCATCACTTCCTCTCTCCCTGCTTCCTTCCTCCCTCCCTCTCTTCCCTCCTTCCTTCCTTTCCTCCTTCCTTCCTTTCCTCCTTTCTCCCTCCTTCCCTTTTTTCCTTTCCTCATTCCTCCCCTCCTACCTTCCTCCCTCCCTCTCTCCCTTCCCTTCCTTCCTTCCCTGCTTCCTTCTTTCCTCCCTCCCTCCCTTCTTTCTTTTTGCTTTCTTCCCCTCCCTCCTTTCTTTTTTTTTTAATTTCTCCCTTCCTTCCTTCTTCATTTTCCTTTCTTCCTTTTTCCTTCTCTTCTTTGTAATTGAATTTATTAACCTGTCAATATTTTAAAACTAAGAGATTCTTGTCTGGATTTCTGGTTTCTTCTGAAAAATTTTATCTGGCCACGCAGGCCCCTGTTTGCACTTGGCAAAGTTAGATAGAGCTAATTAATGATGGGCCCATTGCCCCCAGCATGCTCTCCATCCTCACCACTCTGAACAGTCCCCTGACAGCGTGTCAGGGTGTCAGCTGCCACCAGTCCTCCTGCCTATGCACTTCTGTTTCTGACTCCCAGCCAGCCCCACCATTCCTGTGAGTATCCAGCATCTGAGTGTACGAGCCCTTTCTGGGGTGATGCAAACCACCCAGAGTAAGTGGGAAGGCACACGGAGTGTCATGCCAGCCGACCCCCATTGTCCTTTTTTTGTATCCTCTCTCTGATGGGTCATCAGTGAATGCAACATGAGATACAATGGCTGCCTTGAATGTCAGGCTCATAGAATTTTCAAGCTTCTCTTGAGTATCCCAGAAAGAGAGAGACAATTATTTGTAAATTTTTTACTTCATTTATTTTTGAGATGGAGTCTCACTCTGTCGCCCAGGCTGGAGTGCAGTGGCGAGATCTCGGCTCTCTGCAATCTCCACCTCCTGGGTTCAAGCGATTCTCCTGCCTCGCTGGGATTACGGGCACACATCACCATGCCCGGCTAATTTTTTTTATATCTTTAGAAGAGACGGGGTTTCACCATGTTGGCCAGGCTGGTCTCAAACTTCTGACCTCAAGTGATCTGCCGGCCTTGGCCTCCCAAAGTGCTGGGATTACAGGTGTGAGCCACCACGCCCAGCCAAGAGAAACAATTATTAATCTTGAAAATTATCTGGTACCGGGAGCGGTGGCTCATGCCTATAATCCCAGAACTTTCAGAGGCCAAGGCGGGCAGATCATTTGAGATCAGAAGTTCAAGACCAATCTGACCAACATGGTGAAACCCTGTCTCTACTAAAAATTAAAAAAAAAAAAAAAATTAGCTAGGTGTGGTGGTGCATGCCTGGAGTCCCAGCTACTTGGGAATCTGAGGCAGGAGAATTGCTTGAACCCAAGAGGTGGAGGTTGCAGTGAACCAATGCATGTAACATGAGATAGAATGGCTTCCTTGAGTGTCAAGCTAATAGAATTTTCCAGCTTCTCTCAAGTATCCCAGACAGAAAGAGACAATTATTAATCTTGAAAGCTACTGGGCTGGGTGTGGTGCCTCATGCCTATAATCTCAGCACTTTGGGAGGCCAAGTAGGTGGATCATTTGAGGTCAGGAGTTCGAGACCAGCCTGACCAACATGGTGAAACCCCATCTCTAATAAAATACAAAAAAAGTTAGCCAGGCATGGTAATGCATGCCTTTAGTCCAGGCAATTCAGGAGGCTGAGGCAGGGCAATTGCTTGCACCCGGGAGGTGGAGGTTGCAGTGAGCCAAGATCACCCCACGGCACTCCGGCCTGGGTGACAGAGTAAGACTCCATCTGAAAAAATAAATAAATAAATAATTCAAAAAAAAAAGAAAAGAAAAGGAAAGAGAATTAACTACTAAAGAAGTCCAACCCTTTTATTTCAGCGTTTTCAATTATAAAGCCATCCTTTCTATTTAAGCACTTAGTGGTGGTTAGTCTTCATTCCAAATAGTTTATTTTAGCCTAAGCAGAGCTTTTAAAAAATTTCTTTCGTGTGCTTGCCACCCGGCTTACTCCTTTCCGTGAGTCATAAAAGCGATCATTGGTATTTTGTTTGATAAGAGGAAAATTCTGTGCCTCGTTCTATACTGATGGTGTGTACCTAGCATCGTGGGTAACCATGCCTAAGAGTTTAAGGGATAAGACTGCTGAAAGCTTGAGAGCATGCTTTGTCTTGCAGAACTGGCTACAGGCAGCAGAATCCATTGCAAGTCATGTTGAGACACTGACACACATGTTGGGAGTTGGCAGAAATTGGCTCTTTGCATGGTGGTTGTGAAAGGTTGAGTGAGTGTTCCCAACTCTCGTCCTCAGAAGAGAGGATTTCCTTTTCCTATGACTTATCAGTTCCTTGCACTAGAGTCAGCCGAGTAGACATCTCTGATCATCTTTGAATATGACTGTGCCATTTGCCTTGATAACTGAAATAGGAGAAGTAGTGATGGTGTGTGCCAGTTCCTAGCTGAGGGTCGAAGAAGTCAGCAAATTTCCACCAGCCCTATTAAGCTTCTTCCCTTCATAATGAGAAAAGTGTGCCCCAGGCAGTTGTTGTCGCTTAAGATTGGATCTTGGAATAAAAACAGACCTGGATCCAACCTAGCTCAGCAGAACCCGACTAAGATGCTTCAAACCGCAGCCAAACTTCAACCCACAAGCTTGAAGTAAATACTTGTTGCTGTAAGCCACTGCAATTTGGTTGTTGGTTATGCAACATTATTGCATTAAAAACCTGGCTAATACAGCTCGTGAATAGGGAAAAAACAGATTACTTATTCCAGTTTGCCAGTTACTGAGCATTTTGATGATGCACTAGAACATGTCACTATGATTTCACCTGTTTACCTTGCAAATGTACTTTTACTATGTTTTTTTTTTTGTGATTTGTTTTGCAGTTTTCACTATGATTCTGTGATGATACACGTAAGTATTTTATTATACCTGTATTAGTCTGTTTTCACGCTACTGATAAAGACATACCTGAGACAGGGCAATTTACAAAGGAAAGAGATTTATTGGATTTACAGCTTTACATGGCTGGGGAGGCCTCACAATCATGGTGGAAGGCAAGGAGGAGCAAGTCACATCTTACATGGAGGCAGCAGGCAGAGAGAGAGAGAGCTTGTGTGGGGAGACTCCAGTTTTTAAAATCATCAGATCTCATGAGACCCATTCACTGTCATGAGAACAGCCTCCATAATTCAGTCATCTCCCACTGGGTCCCTCCCACAACACAGGGGGTTATGGGAGCTACAGGATAAGATTTGCATGGGGACACAGAGCCAAACCATATCAGTACCATTGCAGTAGATTGAAATTGACACTGCAGGGCAGGAAAAATGTCTTTTCTTTCTATCCTTCTTAGTTTTTAGCTGTGACAAAAGATGGATTAATAAGAGAAAAGCATAAAGGTGTATTTAATATAAATATTACATAACACAAGATCCTTCATAAGAAAATGAAGACCCAAGGAAACAATTATACCCGAGTGTTTTTATGCCAAGTTTAATGAAGGGCAGTGAGTCATGGAAAAAAGTAAGATTCCAAAAATGGGTCTAAGCTCAGACCCCTAAGTGCAGACGTCTCAGAAAAGGAGTAATGGAGGCTCTTTTCTCCTCTGTTTATGCATAATTTAAATTTGCATTCTTTTTAGATTTAATGAGTAGAGTACATTGTCCACAAATTCTTTGCTCTTTAAACTATAAAGAGTTATGGCTACTTTAGACAAGAGTCGGTTGCCTCCATTAGAATGTCTCTATTGGGATGCATTTTGAGGGCGTAAAGAAAAGAGTGGTTAAAATTGCAATTAAAAAAAAAAACGGTGGGGGTGGATGAAACAAGATGAGCAGAAAGTCGATGGTCGCTAAGGTAACATGCTTCATGGTATTATTGTGTCCGGTGTGCTTGAACTTGTTTACAACTTATATATATTTTTAAAGCCTGCAATCATATTCAGCAGGTAATGTCAGCAAGGCATGTGCCTTGTGTTTTTCCTTTGTCGTTTGTTTGTTTTGAAAACCGGAATTTGAATCTTAAAGAGCGGTAACTCTGGAAATCTGGTTTTCCTTCTCTCCAGGATTTGCTCATTTCGCTATTCGCTTTTTGTTGTTGTTGTTGCTGTTGAGATTCCTTTTGGTGTCCTTCTTTCTTCAGAGACAGAATGATTCTTTTCTCCTGGTATAGAAAGGGCACCTGTCCCATGAGAGTCTAATGACCTGCTTCAGAGGAAGGTCCACAAGTTCTTCCTGCACCTACAATTTCTCGAATTCCTTCCAACTGAAATATTTAATGTTGCCAAAGTGGCATGTTTTGGGGTAGTGTGTGTCCTAAACCCTGCTGACGCACCCATTCTATAAAAAATGAAGATATCTGCCCTGAGGGATTCATTGGATGTGAACTACAAGTTTCCCAGATCTTATGAAGAAAGAAGAGAAAGTATGGTGTCCCTCCCCCAAGAAGGAGTAGATGGGATAGGCATTTTGCAATTTACCAAGCACTAGGAATAAATACCTTGTTTTTCTAACCAAAAAACCCTGGATGTTTTCATCTAGCAACCTTCATCAGCTTCTGTGTTTTAGTTTACCTAACTCCATCGGCTTCTGTTACCTTGATTCCATGGGCAGCTTGGAGAACAAGTCCCTTTGGCCCTCTTATGTGTTCATTTACTGCCATCTTGTCAGGGTCACAGATAAGTACCCAGCTCATTAGGCACTGACCCCCACTGAAGTAATCATCATAAACCACCATGAACTCTTCCCAGTTCAATTGATGTGTAAACTATTTAAGGACAAGATGAAATGAACAGGAAAGATTTTCTGGTTTAGTTTAATTGCTTCTCAGGTGGCCTCTCATTTACCAAGCTCTGCTGCAAGTAAAAACCAAAACTACCCTAGTGAAACTAATATAAAAGACCCCAGTACTTCGGGGAATACAGCTTGATTCAACAGATCCCGGGGGAGTCTGCATTTCCAGATTGAAAGAAAGATCGTCTAGGCTATTTGGTATGCTGGTAGAAGTCCTTCTCTTCTCTGTTTATGCATAATTTAAACCTGCATTCTCTTTAGATTTAATGAGTAGAGTATGTTGTCCACAAATTCCTTGCTCTTTAAACTGTAAAGAATTATGACTACTTTAAACAGGAGTTGGTTGCCTCCATTTGAATGTCTCCACTGGGATGCATTTTGAGGGTATAAAGAAACGAGTGGTTAAAAATTGCAATAAAAATACAACAGGGTGGGTGAAACCAGATTGGTAGGAAGTTGATGGTCGCTGAGTTAGCACAGTGCTTCAGGGCATTACTTTGTCTACTTTTGTGCGTTTGAAGTTTTTCACAATATATATATTTTTAAAGACTGCAATCATGTCAACGCAGTTTTGAACCCAAATCTTGTTTTGGGACTTGCTCTGTGTCTCTAGCGAATTTTTCCCTTAAATGAAAGAATTGCTGCCAGGAGATCCCATTTCACAAAGCATATTGGAGTCTGGTGTTCTTAAGTGTTCATTGTTTTATCTAGCCGTGTAAACAAATGGCTGTGGATTTCCACGGTCTGACTATCAACTGTGCTTAGGTGGAATGCACTTGTCTTTCAGGCTTCTTTGCCATCCTTGTTTAATAGTCTTCTTTTCTTGCCTTGAGTGTCAATGGAATCCAACAGCAACGGTGCACCCTGGGTGGTGCAATGCAGTGTGAAGGTTCTGGTGATCCGATGAACACCCATAGCTATCTGACCCTGTCTGCCCAAGCTCTGCCTTTACTGGGGTTCCTGGAGCCCAGAACCCAAATCCACAACCTGGCCTCGTTCCTAACCAGACCATAAAATGGCAGGAGGCTCCTTGGGAAGCTGGAACTCAATAACAGGAGTGGTCTTGCTGCCCTTGATAATTGTGTGTGTGTGTGTGTGTGTGTGTGTGTGTGTGTGGTATGTAACGGGGTGGGGGGGATCAGGAGACCTATGACGCTCTGTGCTCACCCAATCAAAGTTACCTCATAGTTCCCCACATTTACCCAGATCTTATAAACTGGCCATAATATTGTGTTCAATTGAGAATGAAGCCATGATCTTACTTATTTGTTTATTGGAGACAGAGTCTCACTCTGTTGTCCAGGCTGGAATCCAGTGGTGCTATCTCAGCACCAGGAAGTCAGAAGGGTCTCTTTCCTTCTCCAAGTTAAAATGCAAAGCTCAGAAGACTCCTATACAGCTAACCAGCTTTCTGTTTGTCTTACCAAACCCACCCTGCCTGGACACCTTAGTTCTCCAAGGGAAAGGGAGTCATCTAAGCAGAAGGCACTACCAGCCACTGAAAGGGGTCTGTGGAAGACCTTCCTCCTTTTTTTTTTTTCTTTTTGAGTTGGAATCTCGCTCTGTCGTCCAGGCCAGAGTGTAGTGGCGCAACCTCGGCTCACTGCAACCTCTGCCTCCCGGGTTCAAGTGATTCTCCTGCCTCAGCCTCCTGAGTAGCTGGCATTACAGGTGCCCGCCACCACGCCTGGCTAATTTTTATATTTTTAGTAGAGATGGGGTTTCGCCATATTGGCCAGGCTGGTCTTGAACTCCTGACCTCAGACGATCCACCCTCCTCGGCCTCCCAAAGTGTTGAGATTACAGGCGTGAGCCACTGCACCCCATGCTGTGATCTCATTCCCAGCCATCTTCCCTCAGTCCCCAACATCCTACTTCACAGTTGTCACCTCCCTTTCCAGGGACAAGGATTCAGAACGCAGATGCTGCAACAGAGAACTTGTCTCCTTTGCCAGACTCAAAATTTTCAAGTCTTACGTGGATCCTCCTCACTACTGAATAGGAACTGCTTGGCCACTAGATCCGACTTTACTGCATGACTTTGAACAATGTAATTTGGATTCTGGCTGCCCCTCAAGAGCCAGAACGACAGTGAGTTTTTTGTCACCTGGACTTCACTTGTTTCATGGTCAGGCTCCTGAATGATGGCAATCCCCTTTCCTTGGCCCCATGAGCACAGCCGAACCAGGCTACCATTGTCCACAGGACGTTTAAGAAAAACACAAGTGAAAATACATTTGAAATCCAAACAATGGAAGAACGATGGTTTCAAATTCCAAATTTTTTTCACCCTTAAATAGCTGATTTGCTTATTTGGCTATTTTGGTTATTTATTTGGTTTGTTTATTTGGGATACCTCCAAGTCAGGAGGTACCTCTGGACTGAGGGTTGGTTTTAGACTTGATATTATAGGCTTTGAACATTGCTGCGCTGCTTATAAACCATGAGACATTCTGCCACACTGGGGAAAAAAAAAGAGCTTTGAATTTGGGCTGACAAGTATCTGGATCCTAACTCAGTCATTTCCTATCTGTGTGGCCTTGGGCAGGTTACTTAACCTGTCTGGGCCTCATTTTTATTATCTGAAAAATAGGAGTAATAATACATACCTGGTAGAGTTGCCATGAGGTCAGATCAGTTGTGTATAAGATATCACACATAGTGTCTGACAGGGGATATAACCTCATTGAGTGAGGGCTATTATTCCTTTATTTATTTATTTATTTATTTATTTATTTTGAGAATGAGTCTCGCTCTGTCACTCAGGCTGGGGTGCAGTGGTGTGATCTCAGCTCACTGCAACCTCCACCTCCCGGGTTCAAGTGATTCTGCTGCTTCAGCCTCCTGAGTAGCTGAGATTACAGGCATGCGCCACCACGCCCAGTTAATTTTTGTATTTTTCGTAGAGACAGGGTTTCACCATGTTGGTCGGACTGGTCTCAAACTCCTGATCTCATGATCTGCCCACCTTGGCCTCTCGAAGTGCTGGGATTAGAGGTGTGAGCCAGCGCGACTGGCCTGTTATTCTTCTTTTTATACTCTCAGGCTCAGAAAGACTAGAGGCATTCAGAGATAATGGGTAAAGCATTGGGTATCCAAAGTGTTGAAGGCCTTATACCCCTCGGGTTTCCCATTAACATGAACGAAAGAACCCAGAGCCAAAGAGCTTTGCTCCACTCCATCTTGGAGAATGTCAAGAGCTATTTCTTCATGAGAAACTAGTCCGAGCGTCTAAGCCTGTGTGTGCTCTTGAAGAGGTGCTGGGGGGGTCGTTGAAGCTGAAAATGCTATATACTGTTGTGCGCATGTCTGTTGCATCTTTTTCTGGGAAGATAGTTCATAGTTTTTATCAGATACTCAAATGAGACTGTAAGGGTTATTGCCGAGTTTAAAATGAGGAAACTGAGACCAGTATAAGAAAATGAAAAAACAATTTATTCAGCTACCGGACGAGGTTCTATGGTCCGGGGAGGGGGCCAGAGAAGTCGTGCTTAACTTTTTAGGGGAAGGGGTTTTATAGGGAGTGAAGGCGTTTGATTGGGAACTGAGGAGACAAAGCATAAGGCACTTGATTGGATATTGGAACACAGGACGTGGAGGAGGCAGGCTACCACTAGTGGGCAGGCGGGATTCTTGGTGAGTGGGCAACCTTGGGGAAAAATGACCTTGACGGGGCAAAGTGCTTATCGGGGCAAGGGAGTGCTATTAGGCAAGAAAGTGCTATTGGGCAGGAAAGTGCTATCGGGCAAGGTTTGTCGGAGCTTTCCAAAAATTTTTGGGCGGGGGTTTCCAGTGGCGGGCTAGGTGTGGGGTGCGGAGTTTGCTTCAGGGGTGGGTGTAAGGGAGGCTATGTGGAGGAGTTAAATGTTGATCGCGGAGTGGCGACCTAATTCCTAGACGCTGGGACGAATGGGCGTGTCCGAGCTCCCGGCCAGGCAACCGGCCTTACAGAGACTGTTTTCATTCATTCATTCACTCATTCGTCAAATACTTTTTGAGTATTTTGGTCTAGGCAGAGAAAGTGTAGCAGTGAATAAAGCAAGACAAAATCCCTTGACTTTATGGAGTGGCATTTTTGGATTCACCGAAAATTTCCCTGAGAATTACTGATCTAGATAAAGTAAAAAGCCCATGGAATAAGGGTTGGATTTCTTTTTCTTTTTTCTTTTTTTTTTTTTGGAGATGGAGTCTCACTCTGTCGCCCAGGCTGGAGTGCAGTGGTGCAATCTCAGCTCACTGCAACCTCTGCCTCCCGGGTTCAAGCGATTCTTCTGCCTCAGCCTCCCAAGTAGCTGGGACTAAAGGTGCCCACCGCCACGCCTGGCTAATTTTTTTTTGTACCTTAGTAGAGATGGAGTTTGACCATGTAGGCCAGGCTGGTCTCGAAATCCTGAGCTCAGGCAATCCGCCGCCTCAGCCTCTCTAAGTGCTAGGATTACAGGCGTGAGCCACTGCACCTGACCAGCGATTGAATTTTTTTATAGCTCCCTTTGGTTGCATTGGGTTATAGATGCCACATCTCTGTCCAGTTGGGTCAAATATGTTTTTCTGGAGCAATGTAGACTTGACATTGTTGAAAGCCAAATTTAAAAATGAATGAAATTTTACTGATTATATTCTAAACCAAAAAATTTGTCCTGAGTACACCTGTGTGTAACTACAAGAAGAAAAGGCAGCTACCAAACAGTGCAGTAAAGTGAAAAGTAAATGCACAAAAAGTCCCTGGGATTTCGGCATTAGAGGGACTCGTGTTTGGGTCTTTAACTTGCTAACTGTGAAGGATTGGGCAAGATACACAATTCTTTGAGGAACAGCACACCTCGAATCAGAGATACTTTTCTTACAAGGTTGTCATGAATATGAAATGAATTGACTGGCACGCAGTAAATGTCAGTTCTCTCTCTCTCTCTCTCTCTCTTTTTTTTTTTTTGAGACGAGTTTCACTCTTGTTGCCCAGGCTGGAGTGCAATGGCACAATCCTGGCTCACTGCAACCTCTGGCTCCCAGGTGCAAGTGAGTCTCCTGCCTCAGCCTCCTGAGTAGCTGGGATAACAGTCATGCGCCACTATGCCTGGCTAATTTTGTGTTTTTAGTAGAAATGGTATTCTTCTCTACTAAAGGTCAGGCTGGTCTCGAACTCCCAACCCCAGGTGATCTGCCCACATCGGCCTCCCAAAGTGCTGGGATTATAGGCATGAGCCATCACACCCGGCCAAATGTCACTTCTCTATGCCTAAGACAATGATTTCCACTGTGTTGAAACCATGTACCTGTAAAGTTAAAACACACACACACACACACACACATTTGTTATACTGATAAAGGCTTGACAAATTACATTTTATTTTCCCAAGTCAAGGGTTTTATAAAACACAAGCAAGCTACAGTAAAACACCTGTGTATACACACACACACACACACACACACGTACACACGCACACATATGTACACACATCTGTTCTCTTCTTCAGTTTAATAAAGAGCATTCTGTAGAACAAGACACAGGGGCTTAATCTCAGCATAAAAGACAGTCCTTTAAATGGGGGTGGTAAATTTAGCTTTGTCAAAAATGCAGTATATTTTCTTGATGTCCATATTCCACTCGCAAATGTGTTGCAGCCTTTGTTTCAGCTTTTGATTCTCTTTTTTTTTGGGACGGAGTTTCACTCTTGTTACCCAGGCTGGAGTGCAGTGGCACGATCTCGGCTCACCACAACCTCCACCTCCCAGGTTCCAGCGATTCCCCTGCCTCAGCCTCCCGAGTAGCTGGGATTACAGGCTGGTCTTGAACTCCCGATCTCAGGTGATCTGCCCACCTCGGCCTCCCAAAGTGCTGGGATTACAGGCGTAAGCCACCCCACCCAGCCCATCTTTAGATTCTTACAATCCTGTAATATGGACAGGACAAGGACTTCATTTGCATTTTTTGAGAGTGGACCCAAGAATCAGAGGGGAAGAAAAGGTTTGTTCCATTCTCCCTATCTGTTTCCAGCTTTGCTCATGGGTCTTGTAGGACAGGGACCTGCAATCACGGATTCAGGCACTCATCTTATTCTTCTGGGTCAGCAGAAGGAAGGTTTCAGCTTGCTGTAAGACAGAACTGCAGCGTCTTACTTTTGGGGAGGACTTGTTGTAGAAATTGAATGAATCCCTGGGAAAATCTGCTGCTTCTTTCCAATAGCACCTTCTAAGGGCTGAGGCTCAGACCCTACCAGTTCTTCCTCTGTCCCTGGCAAAAGATTATTAAGCCTTTCAATTGAAGTCACATACCATGGTGAATTAGGAGAGAGCTGGATTTTAGAATCAGACAAACCTGGGCTGGAATCCCAGCTCCACCTACATGTATATGAAGACAGTGTTCATCTCTCTTTGTCATTCCTATTTATGAATGGGGGTAGCAACTAAAACCTCCTTGTGAGCTGAGTATTAAAGAAGGTAAAATGAATTTTCTAATAGCTCCCTAATAGCATGGTGGCTTAAATACGTAATCCCGACACTTCGGGAGGCGGGAGATCGGTCGATGGTTTCAGCCCAGAAGTTAGAGACCCCCATTAAAAAAAATGAAATAAAACCAAAAACATATGCTGATCACTTGAGCCCAGTAGTTTAAGACCAGCCTGGACAACATAGGGAGACCACCTCTCTACAAAAGAAAATACAAAAATTAGTGGTGCATGCCAGTAGTCCCAGCTTCTCGGGAGACTGAGGTGAGAGGATCACCTGAGCCCAGAAGGTTGAGGCTGCAGTGAGCCATGATCATGCCACCGTAGTCCAGCCCAGGCTAAAGAACGAGACCCTGTCTCAAAGGAAAAAACGAGAGAAGGTGCTATATGTATGTGAAGTTCCTGGGGTCACTCTTCCCTCTCAGGGCTGCCGTGCACAGTTGCACAGGTTGCACCCTGCTGAGAGTGCCATACAAAGGGTCAAATGGCAATGGAAATCCAGCCGGTGCTCGGATCCCAGCTCTTGTGCCCAATGAAAGGTTGCAGCCAACATGAAGAGGTGCCTTGTAGTAATTTTTGCACACAGAGTGAGCACCTTTTTTAAAAATCTTACAAAGACTCCCATGTCCTAGGCAGCCCTGCCTTCCTTTCTCTTCCTCCTTTCGGTCACGACTCCTTCCATGAACATGGGTCATGAAATCTCCTGCACCAAGCCACTCACATGCGGCGTGGCTCCCTTAGAATGAACAACAATTGCTTCTAAGCAAATGAGAGGAGGAAGATTTCTTGCTACATATAGGGCCCTGGCGAGGATTGATTCTGTGTCTAAATGAAATACCCTTGAAACTGCCCTGAAATTGCATTGCTTGTCTCAGCTAAGTGGAATCCTATGGACTATAAATCTGACTTGAAAGGGCTCAGTTTCATTTGACTAAGATGTTACAAAGGGTTTACCAAAATGTAAAGCATTAGTCTGTGGAAAATCAATTATGACCCAATCCATCTCACTGATGAAGGGGAGAGTTCTCATTTTCAGATCTTTTGTGTGCACAGGCACTGCGCGCGCGCACACACACACACACAATTGGGGGTGCAGCAGCTGGAATCTCATGTTGCAGGAACTGGAGAAGGTTAAGCACAGCTTATTGGCTGGTGATAAGCAAGTTATCAATTGCAGCAATTTCAGTGTGTTTGGTTCAGCGTTTCTGGAATGCTGGGTTTTTGCACCCCTGCCCCTCGCCAGGGTGGCTATTTACAGAGTGGGTGAAAAGAGAGAAAAGTGCTCTCCATTTCAGCTCACTTCATTTCCACACCCTCCAGTGACATGAGGAAGAAGACCACCACCCAACTAGGTGAAATAAAGCTCCAGCCCCTGCATCACAGCAAATTAACTCTCTAAGAGCTCAGTGCCGTGAAGAAATAAATGAACCTCCCTGTGCAATGATTTCCCAAGGCTAGTACCAAAAGCGATTCAGGGTAGAGAGGCTCAAAACAAGAAATGAGTGGATGGGAAGCCCTTCACAGACTGCTGCACTCTAGTACTATTAGCTGTAAGGTGTTCGTGACAAGCAATGGGCAGCCTGGGAGAGGAAGACCAATAGTAACTTACAGACCCAGCGGTGGTGGCGGGGACTTTGCAGGAAGTGAAGGGGTGTGGGGCAGCTGCATGGGAGCTAAGAAGATAAAGAGAGGAATCTACACGAAGATGGAGAATTAGTTGCACAGGAAAGGTCCTTGAACATGGTAGAGGTAGTAGTAATGATAGCTGTAATAATAATAACTAATGCTTACTAAACACCTACTATGTACCAGGAATGGTTCTAAGTGCTTCCATGTATGATCTCATTTACTTTTCACAACGCTTTTTTTTTTCGAGACAGAGTTTCGCTCTTGTTGCTCAGGCTGGAGTACAATGGCACGATCTTGGCTCACCACAACCTCCACCTCCTGGGTTCAAGCCATTCTCCTGCGTCACCCTCTCAAGTAGCCGGGGTCACAGGCAAGTGCCACCCAGCCGGCTAATTTTGTACTTTTAGTAGAGACAGTGTTTCTCCATGTTGGCTGTCTTCAAGCTAATGACACATAGCTATGTAATGAATGGAGTTGGGATTGTAATTCAAGCTTGCTTTTTTCGTAATTATTATACTTGGTAGCCTTCAAAGATGCTATATGCAAACTGAGAGAAACGTATAGACGCTGAGAAGAGATGGGAGGATTCCTTACCTGGGAATAGTAAACAGAGAACAAACGGGTCCTTTTCTTCCACACCGCCTGCTGAGATGATGCAGAACTGAGGACTGGGGAGGAGAGAGGGGTACACAAAGACTGGAAAGCAGGCTACCAAACCCCTCACTCTCCTATTTCCTGGAGTTGGAACAATTTCAGAAATTTTCAATGCTTTTCATTTCTTAAATCTTCCTGTTAAAGAGGAAGCTCTTTGGCCAGGTGTGGTGGTTCAGGCCTGTAAACCCAGCACTTTGGGAGGCCGAGGCGGGTGGATCACAAGGTCAGGAGTTTGAGAGCAGCCTGACCAACATGGTGAAACCCTGTCTCTACTAAAAATACAAAAATTAAGCTGGGCATTGTGGTGCGCACCTGTAATCCCAGCTGCCAGGGAGGCTGAGGCAGGAGAATTGCTTGAACCTGGGAGGCAGAGGTCGCAGTGAGCTGAGGTCGCGCCACTGTGCTCCAGCCTCCGGCCTGGTCAACAAAGCAAGACTCCATCTCAAAAAATAAATAAATAAATAAATAAGAGGAAGCTCTTCAATAGATGCTTTTCAGTGGCTGGTAGTGCTTTCTGCTTAAACGACTCCCTTTCCCTTGGAGAACTAAGGTGCCCAGGCGGGGTCGGTTTGGTAAGACAAACAGAAAGATGATGAGCTGTATAGGTGTCTTCTGGGCTTTGCATTTTAACTTTGGAGAAGCAAAGAGATCCTTCTGACTTCTCACAGACAAAAGAGAATGAATTTGGGTTAGGGTCTGCTGGGTACAGCAGCCATAGAGAGAGGCTGACGCAAAGAATTAGGCTAACAGCGTGGTCGTGCGTCCTCTTCATCTCGGGAAGCATGGGAGGCATCTTGTATCACATTTGTCTAAGGCAGAATGCTGTGGTAAATTACCGTGGCATTTCAAAATGTTGGGGCTCTTTACACCATTGGAATGACAAATATTTTAGATTTTTAGATATAGGGGCAGCCCCTTGCAGTTTAAGGGTGTGTGGATATTAAGCTTCTGGCTGTTTTTAAAAAGGGCTTGGAGAAAGAGACACTTATTAGCCTTGGGATCGGCGTGAACATGATCTAAATGGAACTTTCTGAGATGGTGAGATCCAAGCGGAAGCCTTGGGGAGCCGATGGCCACTACCCCCGCCCAGAGTAGTCTTTTTTGACTTATCTTTAGAGCGAGCGTTGCTACAGGCTCTGATCACCAGCTGAGTCCAACCCCTTTGGTGGATCCTTAGGAGAATTAGAGAAGGGGAGAGAGAGAGACACCATCTCAAATCCAAATTAGAATGGGTCCACAGTCCCCAGAGTTTCCGGGGGAGCAGGGAGGTTTGGTTTGGAAATTAACAAAGGGAGGTTCAGAATGAGTCTTTTAAGTTCCAAGCTTCAAACCCTGAGACTGACAAATCCCACTGACAACAGCCAGAAGCAGGAGGGATAGTCAAGGTCAGATGCAGGGCGTGCACCAAAGGAAGCAAATTAGGACCATAGCATGAATGGCAATGAAGGTCAAGTGGCTCAAAGGGGTATCCACAGACACTGCCTCAATGCCACCTCTTTCTCTGGAATCACAGATTCACTCCTCCCTGCAGATGGTCAGCAGAGTGCCCTTAAGACCACAGAGAGGCAGAACCCAAACTCCAGAAGGAAATACTGCAGTCATCTCTCAGTTCAGAGAAACAGTAGGAAAACCAGAAGGGACGTAGAAATTGTGGAGCTCTTGGAATGTGCTCCTTGCCTGATTTTCCAGCTCCATCCTCCCAGTGCCATCTGGTAGCCAGGACTCAGGCTGCACAACAGAGCCAAGACCCCAAGAAAATCTATGTGAGAGGAAGCACATGCGATTGCTCTTTTTTTTTTTTTTTTGAGAAGGAGTCTCACTCTGTCACCCAGACTGGAGTGCAATGACCTGGTCTCAGCTCACTACAACCTACCCCTCTGGGTTCAAGTAATTCTGCTGGGTGGGGTGAGGTGGCTTATGCCTGTAGTCCCAGCTACTCAGGAGGCTGAGGCAGGAGAATTGCCTGAACCTGGGAGGCGGAGGTTGCAGTGAGCCAAGATCGTGCCACTGCACTCCAGCCTAGGCAACAGAGTGAGATTTTGTCTCAAAAAAAAAAAAAAAAATGTAATTCTCCTACCTCAGCCTCCTGAGTAGTTGGGACTACAGGTATGTCCCACCACACCCAGCTAATTTTTGTATTTTTAGTAGAGACGGGGTTTCTCTGTGTTGGCCAGGTTGGTCTCGAACTCCTGACCTCATGATCTACCCGCTTCAGCCTCCTGAAGTGTTGGGATTACAGGCATGAACCACCACACGTGGCCACAGTTGCTCTTTTCATTTAGTGCAGAATCCTGCACTGTGTCTTTCTCCCAGCCCTTCAAAATCCCCCCCCAAGACTGCTCCCCCTGCCCCCAGAACTCTGAAAGGATCCAGAAACTTAACCGAGGAGAGGGCAGTCCCGCCAGAGGCTGCTGGGTGCTTTTGACTGACATAGTATTTTCAACATTAGAAGAGACGATTTTTAATGGCATGAAAATGTCTTTAATCACAGGGAGCTAAACTGCGCACAGTGCAGGTTCAAGGTGAACGGGATGCTCTTGTTCTACATCGGCATTTTCATCTCACTTAGATTAATTCATATTTTAATTGCTTCTCTCCCCTGATTGAAGTACCAGAAAGAAGCACTTTCATTCTTTTGATCTCACGTTCTCCCGAGCACTGCCAAGGTCAGGCGCCAGGCACGTGAGTGGCGCTGGGGGGGATTTCCAAGAAAGGCACCTGGAGACTGGTGTCCCTTTGTGAACAAGGCTGTTCTCCAGAGGGAGGAGAGACCAATGGGAATCTCTGAGTTGGGCAA
This sequence comes from Ateles fusciceps, assembly GCA_036589455.1. NCBI lineage: Eukaryota > Metazoa > Chordata > Mammalia > Primates > Atelidae > Ateles > Ateles fusciceps. The sequence continues at coordinate 2,276,488 of JAZHEH010002812.1, forward strand.
GCTGCGTTCCCCAGGCCAGAGCCCAAAGCACTGTGACTTTTGCTGCCACAGGGCAGCCAGAAGATGGGTGTGGTACAATTGTCTCATTGCTCTGCGACCTGTGCTTTAGAATCCCGCCTTTATGGCCGGTGCAGTGGCTCATCTCTGTAATCCAAGCACTTTGGGAGGCCAAGGAGGGCAGATCATGAAATCAGGAGATCAAGACCATGCTGGCTAACACGGTGAAACCCCATTTCTACTAAAAATACAGAAAATTAGCCGGGCATGGTGGCATGTGCTTGTAGTCCCAGCTACCTGGGAGGCTGAGGCAGGAGAATCGCTTGAACCCAGGAGGTGGAGGTTGCAAAGATCGCACCACTGCACTCCAGCCTGTGTGACAGAGCGAGACTCCATCTCAAACAAACAAACACACAAACGAACAATCCCACCTTTGTTCATCTTCAGACAATGATACTAGTAAGAATGGAGCCCACACTCTCCACAGTCCATCCCCTGGAGGTCCCAGCTTTTCAAACCAGCCACCTGGCTCTTTGCTAGGCAAACAAAAATGATGCATTTCCCAAATCTGTGGGATCTGATGGGTTACATGTTTTGTGGCCACTTTTTGCTCTGATTTTTGGTTGTTTCTCAGGTTTGGCCCTAACATTCCCACCGGGTGCCCTGTTCTCTTTGCCCAGGTGAGCAACAGGTAACACAGGGCTCAATTTTCTCAACAGGGAAGCGTCCAGCGGTATTCATGTGGAATGGAGACTATCACTGAAACATCGGCTCACAGCAAACCCTCTGAACGTGAGTATTAGACAATACGTTCTAATACAAATTCCTGGCCATTCCCACCAGCAGGAATTCTGCTCTCCTTGGTGGGACCATGGCACGCCTGATTTGGAAGGCTACTTCTGGGTCTTCCCGTGTCATGCCCCAGAGTGTCGGGTCCCTACGTGAAAGGGATGCTAGGACAAAGTACACAATCTGGGGGGGCTTGACTCGATGGAAACTTTGTGTCTACCTGTTTTGGAGACAGGACATTCAAAATGAAGGTTGCAGCCCGGCCGTTCTCCCTCTGAAACCTACAGGGTAGAGACTTCCTTTGCATCTTCCCAGACTCTGGGAGAGGCCATCAAGCTATAGCTTTGCAATCGCAACACCCCAGTCACTGCCTCTGCCATCCCCACCTGGCGTTCTCCTGTACATCTCCTCTGTCTTCACCTGGACATCTGTCCTCTATATGTGTCTGTGCGCCCAGATCCTCGTCTTATAAGGACACTAGTCATTCAATTAGGGCCCACGATCCTTTGAAATAATTTCATCTTAATTGACTCTATTTTCCAACAAGGCCGCATTCAGAGGTACTGGGCATTATGACCTGAACATTTTGTGGGACACACTCAAACCCAGAACATGCCTAAATTTCCTCTTCCTTATCCTTAGTGGGTTGAGATGTTCAATTTTCTAAGTTCTTTGTTCTAACCCTTTGGAGTCATATAGAGTATGGGGTGGGCATGGGGGGATGGGGCAGGGAAAGGAACAGGTAACTAAGAAGAGGACGTGTGTTTCCTACTGACATCCAAAGAAAGCATAAAACTGTTTCACCAGACAAAACCACTTCTCTCTCTATAATAGATTCTACCACTGGCCGCCCTTCCCTGCCTCCCTCCCTCCCTCCCTCCCTCCCTTCCTTCTTTCCTTCCTTCCTTCCTTCTTCTCTTTTCTTCCTTCCTCCCTCCCTTCCTTCCTCCCTTCCTTTCTTCCTTCTTTCCTTCCTTCCTTCCTTCTTCTCTCTTTCTTCCTTCCTCCCTCCCTTCCTTTCTTCCTTCTTTTCTTCCTTCCTTCCTTTCTCTCTTTTATTCCTTCCTCCCTCCCTTCCTTCTTTCCTTCCTCCCTCCCTCCCTTCCCCCCCTTTCCTTCCTTCTTTCCTTCCTTTCTTCCTTCCTTCCTTTTCTTCCTTCTTTTCCAGGCTGACGTGCTCTATCACCCACTCTGGAGCACAGTGACATGATCGTAGTTCACTGTAGCCTCCAACTCCTGGCCTCAAGCAGTCCTCCTGCCTCAGCCTCCTGAGTAGCTGAAGTCTCAGCTACTCTGACTACAGGCATGCAGCATCATGCCCAGCTAATTTTTTTTAAAGGAATTTTTGGTAGAGACAGGGTCTCACTCTGTGGCCCAGGCTAGTCTCAAACTCCTGGCCTCAAGCAATCCTCTCCTTTCACCTCAGCCTCCCAAAATGCTGGAATTACAGGTGTTAACTACCATAGTGGGCATTGGTCTTTTAAAATAAGTTTATTTTTCCATACATTACTACTTAATGACCACTTATTAGGTGTGAGATATTTTCCTTTTTATCAGCTCTTGATTTTCTCACCACAACCCTGAAAAATGGATATTGTTTTTGCTCCTTTCAAAGATCTGGGGCAGAGGCTAAGCTTAACATCACACGGCTGTGACAGAGCCAGGAACGGGATTCGCAGCCATGTAGTCAAAACCGATCTGTCTGTGGTGCGCTGGTCCCATCTCTCTCACCCCTGGCCTGACCCAGTCCTTCTTTGGCACTACCTCCCGCTGGTTCTCCAGCCTCATGTCCCTTGGTGGCACATCTCAGGACTGAACGAAGGCCCTGTGGCTGTCATAACAAATCCCTACAAACCGTGTAGCTTGAAACAACACATTTTTCTTCTCTTACAGTTCCGGAGGTCAGAATTCCAGAATCAGTATCTCTTGTGAAAGTCAAGTTGTCACCCAGGCTGTGCTCTTTTTGTAGATCTGGCAAGGAGTCCATTCCTTGCCTCTGCCAGTTTCTGGTGGCAGCTGGCACTGCTAGGTTTATGAACGCATGGTTCCCCGTCTCTGCCGCTGTGGTCACATGGCGTTCCCTTCTTCTTGCATGTGCCACATCTCTCTCTGCTTTTCTCCTGTAAGGGTACACGTGATCTCATTTAGAGCCCACCTGGAAAATTCAGCGGCATCTCCCTATGTTAAGATCTTTGGTTCACTCATCTGCAAACTCTTGTGCCATATAAGAAAACACTCATGGGTTATGGAATTGGGACATAGACATATGTTTGGGGGCCATTTTGTAACTGTCCAGTAGGTTCACCTTGCCTGTCACCTGCATAGAGCTGATTCATCGACACAGGTGAGTTGCAATAGAGAAAGAGTAATTCACGTAGAGCTAGCTGTGCAGAGACCAGAGTTTATTACTAAAATCAGTCTCCCCGAGCATTCGGGGATCAGAGTTTTTTAAAGGACAACTTGGTGGATGGGGGAGCCAGTGAGCCAGGAGTGCTGATTCGTTAGGCAGGAGATGAAATCATAGGGAACTGAAGATGTTCTCCTGAGCTGAGTCAGTTCCTGGACGGGGGTCACAAGATCAGCTGAGCCAGTTTATCGATCTGGGTGGGGCCAGCTGATCTATCAAAATGTCTCAAGCGCTGATCTTAGGAGTGGTTTAGGGAGGGTGAGAATCCTGTAGCCTCCAGCTGCGTGACTCCCAAACCATCATTTCTAATCTTGCAGGTAATTTCTTAGACCTACGAAGGCAGTCTAGTCCCCAGGCAAGGAGTTTTATTTTGAGAAAGGGGCTGTTATCCTCTTTGTTTTAAACTAGAAACGATAAACTAAGTGCCTCCAAAAGTTAGTTCAGCCTATACCCAGGAAGGAGTAAGAACAGCTTAGAGGTTAGAAGCAAGATGGAGTCATTTAGGTTAGATCTCTTTCACTGTCTCAGTCATAATTTTGCAAAGGTGGCTTCAACGTTTTTTTTCATTTTTTTCCTTGAGACAGGGTCTTGTTCTGTTGTCCAGCTGGAGAGCGGCGGCACAATCATAGGGTCATAGCTTACGGCAGCCTTGAACTCCTGGGCTCAAATGGTCCTCCTCTGTCAGCCTCCCCAGTAGCTAGGGCTATAGGTGCATACCACCATGCCCAGCTAAGTTTATTTTTATTTTTGTAGAGATGGGGTCTCACTATGTTGCCCAGGCTGATCTTGAACTCCTGGCCTTGAGTGATCCTCCACCTCATCCTCCTGAGTATCTGGGACTACAGGCACCCACCACCATGCCCAGCTAATGTTTAATTTTTGTTTTTTATAGAGATAGGGCTTTTTCTCTGTTGGTTAGGCTGGTCTCGAGCTCCTGGCCTCAGGCAATCCTCCTGCCTCAGTCTCCCAAAATGCTGGGACTACAGATGTGAACACAATGCTTGGCTTTGGGGGGCATTAATTAGCTTACCACTCTGCTCCCCTGTGGTGCGTATGACTTTCATGCACTGGGCTCCCGGTTCTTCTTTCTGATATCTGGCTCCTTCCATGAGTCGGGGTGAGTGGGGGGAGGAGAAAGAGGAGAAATTCCTGTGTGTGGCCTGCTGAGAAGACCTTCAAAGAGGCACCAGGGAGCACTCTCTGTCTGGGTTTTATAAAATGGTTGTAATAATGCTTGTTGGTAAAGGGTAGAAGATCTTCTGCTGAAGATGAGAGTGCAGGCTGTTTTGGATGGCAGATAGCTGCTTTGAGCCTCCAAGATCTCATAAAACGGAGGTCTTGCAGAGCTGAGATGGAAAAATTATGGTCCTATTGGGAAAAAGAATTCTTCAGATTGAGAAGGAGGAGGGAGCATGCCTGTTCACTGACCAATGACAAGACTGAGTATTATGTCTCTTACTGCAGGAAAGGGAATTGGCATGGCCCCACCTGCAACCTTACATATGACAGTCATCATTGTGGATTGGTCATAAGTGCCCTGGTTTAAAAAAAAAATCCCCAGACATTCATCAGGCTTTTCCACGGTGATACCTTGTGTTGAAAACCTTTCCATCACATTCTATTTTAAGCATTTTTATCAGAACCTGATTTTACCCATATTGGCTTCGAAGCATACATAAGACTTTTGGGCTTTGACCGTTTTAGATATACGGCTCCCTGAGGCAATGGCTGAAGGTCAGTGTCAGCTGTCTCAGTATGAGCTTCTGGGTACAGGAATGCACTTGAGAGTTCTGATTTGAGAGAATGGCGACCGCTGCTCTGCACTGCCGCGTCACTGCCTCTTGCCTGTCTGTCGTGGCCACATTGGATGGACTGCATTGGATTCGTTTCAGTGAAAGAAAGAATTTTTTTTGTTGTTTTTAGAGATACAATCTCATCCTGTCACTTAGGCTGGAGTGCCATGGCAAAATCTCGGCTCTCTGCAACCTCTGCCTCCGTGGTTTAAGTGATTCTCCTGCCTCAGCCTCCCAAGTAGCTGGGATTACAGGTGCACACCACCGCGCCTGGCTAATTTTTGTATTTTTTGTAGAGACAGGGTTTTGCCATGTTGATCAGGCTGGTCTCAAACTCCTGACCTCGTGATCCACCTGCCTCAGCCTCCCAAAGTGTTGGGATTACAGGTGTAAGCCACCGTGCCCAGCCAGAAATTATAAAAGAACACACTGTGAAGGCCTATAGCTTGGTAGAGGCAGGAGCGTTCCTGGTTTTTGTGTCCCTGGGAAACATTCACCATGAATAGGGTGAGCATATAATTTTTGATCCAAACCTGGCACTTTTGAGAGTGAATAAGACATTATTAAGTTGGAATGCCAGGCTTAGGTTTAGACTGTCTCCTTTCACTCTCCGAGTAACTTGCATTCCCTGTGGCTGGCTTTGGGTGAACCCATGAAGTAGATTGGCTTACATTCTTCTCTTCTCTTTCTTCTGCTCCCCTCTACCTTGTACTCAGAATATCACCGTTCTGGAACTTGGGGGGGGAACCTTTCCCCACTTCACTCTTTTCTTTCTTTGTTTTTGTTTTGTTTCTTTGGGTTTGCTCTTTTTTTTTTTTGAGACAGGGTCTCACTCTGTGGCCCAGGCTGGAGTGCAGTGGCACAATATTGGCTCCTAACAACCTCCGCCTCCCAGATTCAAGTGATTCTCGTGCCTTAGTCTCCCAAGTAGCTGGGATTACAGGTGCCCACCACCATGGCTGTCTAATCTTTTTTTTTTTTTTTTTGGTAGAGACAGACTTTCAGCATGTTAGCCAGGCTGGTCTCAAACTCCTGACCTCAAGTGATCTGCCCGCCTCAGCCTCCCAAAGTTCTGGGATTGCAGGCATGAGCCACCACACCCGGCATCTTTCCCCTTGTCTTATTTTACAGTTGGGGAAGCTAAAGAACTCAGAAAGAGGTGATCCTTGGTTACCCAGTAGTATGGATGAAGGGGAGGGGAGGGGAAGGGAGGGGAGGGGGAAGGGAAGTGCAGGAGGGGGAGGGGAAGGGAGGGGGAGGAGAAGGATGGAGAGGGGGAAGGAAGTGAAGGGGAAGGGAAGAACAGAAGGGGTGGGGAAGGGGAGGGGAGGGAAGGGAAGGAGAAGAAAAAGAAAGGGAAAGTGAAGGGAAGAACAGGAGGGGAGGGGAAGGGAAGGAAGGGAAGGGTGAAGGAAGGGGAGGGGGAAAGAAAAGGAAGGGAGGGGAAGGGGGAGGAGAGGGAAAGAATAAGAGGGAGAGGGGGAAAGGAAGGGGGGGGGGGGTAGGAAGGGGAGGGGAAGGAAGGGAGAGAAAGAGGAGGGGGAAGAACAGGAGGGGGAGGGGAGAGGAAGGGAGGGGAGGGGGAGGGAAGGGGGAGAGAAAGAGGAGGGGAAGAACAGGAGGGGAGAGGAAGGGAGGGAAGGGGGGAGGGGAGGGAATGAAGAGGGGGAGGGGGAGAGGAAGGGAGGGGAGGGGAGGGAGGGGGAGGGGGAAGGAAGGGAGAGAAGAGGAGGGGAAGAAGAGGAGAGGGAGAAGAAGGGGGAGGGGGAGGGGAAAGGAAGAAGAGGGAGGGGGAGAGGAGGGAGGGGGAGGGGGGGGGGGGGGGGGGGAGGGGAGAAAGAGGGGGGAGAGAACAGGGAGGGGAGGAGGGAGGGGGAGGGAAAGGAAGAATAGGAAGGGGAAGGGAAGAAAGAGGAAGGGGAAGAGAAGGAGAGGAGGGAGGGGAGGGGGAGGGGAGGGAAAGGGAGGGGAGAGGAAGGGGAGGGGAAGAGAAGGAAGGGGAGGGGAAGAGAAGGAAGGGGAGGGGAAGAGAAGGAAGGGGAGGGGAAGAGAAGGGAGGGGAGGGGAAGAGAGGGAAGAAGAAGAAGGGAAGGGAGGGGAGGAGAAGGGAGGGGAGGGAAGGGAGGGGAAAGGAAAGAAGGGGGAGGGGGAAAGAAGGTGAGGAGAGAGGAGGGGAGGGGAGAGGAGAGGAGACAGTGGACTTTGACATTCCCTAGTAATCTTGTAGAGCTCACGATGAGATTGATATGTTTTGGGGGGAAAACGGTGTGTTTGGAAGGGAGTTTCCCCCTTAGAGATCAGTGGCAACTCGACATCGTTCTAGCTCTGTGTACACTCTGTGTCAACTCTGGAAGCCACCTAGCAGCCTGTGAAGTGAATTTCCTTGTTATGAGGGACCTAAACCCATAGTTAAAGACTTGCTATGTCCCCAGGCAAGACTTCCCGAGCCATCCCAGTGGTCTTTCCATTCTATTTCACCATCTCCTTAGAACAAGAATGTCAGAGAGAGAGCAAAGAAAAGACTGTCTGCACCAGTGTGATTTGTCATACCCTAAGTCCCACCATCAGAAAGCAAAATCTAAACACAACCAAAAAGCCACCCAGAACCCTTTGCAACCAAGAGAACCCAAATCGTAGAGGTCACCCTTGAGCACCTCCAGCATGTGGCAGACTCCCCAACAAAACAAGCTTATCTCTGACTTTCACGATTCTGGTATCTGAGGAGACATCATGGCATTTGTCGAGATGAGAACTATGTAAGAAAATCATTTTCCACAAACTAACTGTTAAATGTGTCACTTTGGAGGACTTTATTTTAAATAACATTATGTTTTTATTTGATAAGCCAGAAGTTCTTTACAAATTAACTTATTTGCTTAATGCTTGTTTCTGATTCTTCCTTTCAAAGTTAGAAACCATCAAACTTCATTTCATGCCCAAATAGAAGAAATTGCGTTTCTGATGACTTCTCCAATCCTGACCCAGAGAGAAAAGATTCAGAAGGTCAATAAACCTCTGAGTCATTGTAGGTTCTTTGATCACGTCTATCTAAACAGCGGATCTGTCATTCAGCCCAGTTACTCTTTCTCATCAGTTCCAGGATTCAACTTATTTTCCTGTTTCCTTTGCCCTCCCTCTGCCGTCTGACTTTTTATAATCTCCTCATTTTCCAGTGAGTAATAACCTTCATTGCAGTCTCTCTCAGATGACTCCAGAATTTCCTGCAAACTGCTGCCAAAATAATATTCTTAAAACATTATTCTCGTTCTGTCATCACTGCTTTCAAAAATTATTGCTAGTAGGAAGCAGTCCAAACTTATCACCATAGTAGGCAAGGTCTTCCTGATCCGGGCCGGCTTCAGCTTCCGACAGAATGGCTACCTTCCCACAAAGACCAACTGGAGAAATAAACTGTGACGCTCATGGTAATTATCTGTATTCCTCTCTCTCTCCTTTGTGTATTATTTGACCACTTGTGTTTTATTTCTTCTTCCCCCGCCCTTCCCCATCATGCCTCCTTGATTGGTGCTATCCAAAGTGTGGTTTGGGGTTTAGAGCCACCAGCATCATTTGGGAGCTGGTTAGAAATGAAATTTCTGGCCAGGTGCAGTGGCTCATGCCTGTAATCCCAGCACTTTGGGAGGCCAAGGCAAGTGGGTTGCTTAAACTCAGGAGTTCAAGATCAGCCTGGGGCAACATGGAGAAACAAAAAGTATAAAACATTAGCTGGGCATGGTAGCATGTATCTGGAGTCCCAGCTGTTTGGGAGGCTGAGGTGGGGAGGCTGAGGCTGCAGTAAGCCATGATCATACCACTGCACTCCAGCCTGGGCAAGAGAATGAGACTGTGTCTCAAAAAAATAAGAAATTCCTGATACATTCCATGAGAATCATGAGACCTAGGATTCTGTACTGTACTAAGCTTACCCAGTAAGTCTCACACACACTAATATTAGAAAAACCCTGTTCTCGACTATAACATCTCCCAGCATTCTTTTGCTGTTATATGATCTGCTGTCAAAAGTTAAATTACTAATTATTTCATGGCAGAGCTGGGTCTAGAACCCACTATTTCCAACTACGTTTAGTTTGCTTAATCACTTTGACCATCTCATTGCCCTGTGATGTGGGTTGGCTGTGTCCCCACTGAAATCTCATCTTGAATTGTACTCCCATAATTCCCACATGTTGTGGGGAGGGACCTGGTGGGAGATAATTTAAATCATGGGGGACAGTTTCCCTCATACTGTGTGTGTGTTCTCACGGTAGTGAATAAGTCTCACGAGGTCTGATGGTTTGATCAGGGGTTTCTGCTTTAGCATCTTCCTCATTTTCTCTTGCCACCTCCATGTAAGAAGTGCCTTTCACCTCCCACCATGATTCTGAGGCCTCGCCAGCCATGTGGAGCTCTAAGTCCAATTAAACCTCTTTTTCTTCCTAGTGTCGGGTATGTCTTTATTAGCACCTTGTAAATATTGAATTAGGGGAGAAGTGGTGCATGTGGCTGCTTCTAACTTGCATCCTCAGAAACGATCACTGTCCTACTCAGCCCAGTGTGGCTCCTGCCCCAGGGGTTATGAGCTGCTGCTGCTCCCCTATCCTCTACCCCACCATATTGTTTCCCATCCGTGCGACATTGACACCTTACTGCCATCAAAGACACACCATGAGCTTTTAAGATCCAAGGACAGAGACTCCTGAGTATGGAACTGGCAAGGACAACTATGATTTCAGAAGACTCTGACTGGGCTTCTGTTTACACTGTATACTCTGCCTATCCCCTCTGACTTCCAGCTCACATCTGGCTTCACACTCCCATACCTGGTTCCACTTTTGATTGCCTTTTGGACCAGCATCTTTCCCCCAGCTTTATCTCATTATTTCTGGTTCAGCTTAATTTAGCCTCCATCCTCCATCCTCAGTGGAGATTGTGCAAAGCCGACCTGTCAATTTCCCTACATTATCCAGTAACTTCTCAGGACTCCATTTGTCCTGGTCCCATCCTTCATCTTCAACTGGCCCTGGTATGTGAACAAGACAATGACAGCCCTCAGCATTACCACCCAGATGCCATGAAGACTTCCTGCAGAAGGCAACTATTACCATGGTAACCATCGCCATGGTAACCATCATCCATTGATATGGTTTGGCTCAGTGTCCCCACCCAAATCTCATGTGGAATTGCAATCTTCATCTGTAGGGGAGGGACCTGGTGGGGAGGTGATTGGATCATTGGGGTGGACATCCCCCTTGCTGTTCTCATGATAGAGAGTGAGTTCTCATGAGATCTGGTTGTTGAAAAACGTGGCATTTCCCCCCTCTGAGCACTCTCTCGCTCCCGCTGCCATGGGGACGTGTTTGCTTCCCCTTTGCTTTCTGCCATAATTGTAAGTTTCCTGAGGCCTCTCAAGCCACGTGAAACTGTGAGTCAACCAAACCTCTTTTCTTCATACATTGCCCAGTCTCAGGTAGTTCTTTATAGCAGTTTGAAAATGGACTGAAACACCCATTACCTGTTGTTTCCAGCTCAGCATCCTCTCATACCTCTGTTTTGACACCATTGAGTCCTCCAATCCGTTGACTTTGCCACTTTTCTGTTACACCTCCAGTGTGCTCCCTTCCTTCCAGTTTAGATTCCACCCTCCAGCCTTGTCACCACTCTCCTGCATGCATTCTTCACTCCCCTGCTTCTCTTGTTCCATCTTAATTTCTGAGAAAACAACTCAACTTTCAACCTCTGCCCTGTGCCCCTGCAGTTGAACATAGCTGGAGACAACCCCGCCACAGTGTTGACAAATCTCACTTGAAATGGATGATTTCAATTCCCACGTCAAACCTCAGCAATACCCAGGGGTCCTCGTACATTTTCAGAGGCAATTTTCTCACAGCCTCCAACTTCTCATATCCTGCCTCTTCTCAGACTCATCTGACTTTATATTTTACTGAGAAAATAAAAGCAGTGGAAGGATCACACTACCTTGGGACCATCTACTATACTTGCCTGGCTGCATTTTACACATGTTCTTTGCCTTCCCTCTTTACAGAGGGGATGGAGTAGTCTTGTACCTCTCTGAGGCCAATGTGGAAAATTGCAGGGAGGCCTATGCAGCTGCTGTGTTAGTTAGAGTTGCCCAATAATGGAAAGGACTGCCTGGGTAAGTAGTGAGCTCCCCATCACTGGTCATATCCAAGCAGAAGCTGATGTCCTGTCAGCTTGTTTCCTCTTTGCTTTGCGCCATGATTGTAAATTTCCCAAGGCCTCCAAGTCATGCTTCCTGTGAAGCCTATGAAACTGTGAATCAGTTAAACCTCTGGTCTTCATAAATTACCCAGTCTTAGGTAGTCATTTAGAGTAGTGTGAGAACAGACCAAGTTGCCCATCACCCATTGTTTCCAGTTCACTGTCCTCTCATACCTCTCAGTTGTCTAAGACAAATGTCTTAGAGAGGTGCAAGACTGCTCCATCCTGTCTGTAAAGAGAGAAGGAGAACCACCACTAGACCACAATCTTCCCTGCAGTGACTATTTTCTCTTCACCCTGGGCTTTCTCACTCTTTCCAGAGCCATTACTGTCCACTGCTAAAGATGCTGGTTTTACACAGCTTACACCTTTACAAAAATGCTCTCCCTAGGGCCTGTGATCCCCTTCAGCCATACCCCTTTTCTCTGCTCCCTATTCCTCCACAAAGTCGTCTGCCTTTGCCGCCTCCAATGACTTGCCTCACAGTCTCTCTTCAGCCCACAACAGTCAGATTCTTGTCTTCATCACTGACGGAGACTGCTCTTGCCAAAATCAGCAACCGTCTGCATTCTGCCGAATCCTGTGGTCAGTTCCCTTTGCTCATCTCACTCAAAGGTGAGCAGCAGGGGGCCCAATCACTCTCACCTTCCATCCTTTTCTTTTTTTTTTTTTTTTGGAGACAGGGTCTTGCTCTGTCACCCAGGCCAGAGTGCAGTGGTGCAATCGCAGCTCACTGCAGCCTCCACCGCTCCGGTTCAAGCAGTTCTCCTGCCTCAGCGTCCCGAATAGCTGCGATTACAAGGCGTGCACCACCATACCCAGCTAATGTTTGTATTTTTAGTAGAGACGGGGTTTTGCCATGTTGGCCAGGCTGGTCTCAAACTTCTGACCTCAAGTGATCTACCCGCCTCAGCCTCCCAGAGTGCTGGGATTACAGGAGTGAGCCACCACACCCAGCCCCACCTTCTGTCTTTAAAGGCTGTCATCACTGAGGCCCTGGGTCCCTGCGCTCCTGGTTCTCCGCTGACCTCAGCGTGGCTCCTTGGTTCCCTGAGTGCCGAGTAAGGGTACCATCTCCAAAGCAAGGCTGGCTTTGCTTAGTCTTTTCCTTTGGTTTTAGACAGTCTTTCTGCAGGTCTTTTCATGGCTCTCAGATCCTGTGACTCACTTACTCCTTCACTTGATCGTGGTCTCTGCTCAACGGTCACTTGCTTTTTTTTTTTTTCAAATAGCATCAGGGGTACACGTGCGAGTTTGTTACATGGATAGATTTCATGGTGTTGAGGTCTGAGCTCCAACTGAACACGTAACTCAAGTGACGAATGTAGTACCCAACAGGTAGTATTTCAGCCCTTGCGCCTCTCCATCCCCCCTCCTTTTAGAGTCCCCTTTGTCTGACGTTCTCGTCTTTGTGTTCATAGGTACCCAATGTTTAGCTTCCACTCACAACTGAGAACAGGTAGTATTTGGCCTTCTGTTTCTGTGTTAATTCACTTAGGATAATGGTCTCCAGCTGCATCCGTGTTGCAAAGATCACAGTCTCAGTCTTTTTCGTGGCTCTGTGGTATTCCACAGTGTGTATGTGCTACATTTTCTTTATCCAGTCAGCTGTTGATGGACATCTGAGCTGATTCCATCTTTCTGTTGTGAATAGTCCTGCAATAAACATGCCACTGCAGGTATCTTTTGGGGAGAACAATTTGTTTTCCCTTGGGTCTATTACCTAGTAATGGGATTGCTGGGTCAAATTGCTGGTAATTCTATCTCTAGTTCTAAAAGGTCACCTTCCCAGAGACCTTTCCTGACCACTCAAACTAGAAAAGTGCTCTCATTGTGTCAGAGGCGTGTGAACCAGAGCAACTCCATCTTGAATAGGAGCTGGGTAAAATGAGGCTAGACCTTCTGGGCTGCATTCCCAGATAGTTAAGGCATTCTAAGTCACAGGATGAAATAGGAGGTTGGCACAAGAGACAGGTCATGAAGACCTTGCTGATAAAACAGTTTGCAGTAAAGAAGCCAGCCAAAACCCACCAAAACCAAGATGGCGACAAGAGTGACCTCTGGCCGTCCTCACTGCTGCACTCCCACCAGTGCCATGATAGTTTACAAATGCCATGACAACGTCAGGAAGATACCCTAGATGATCTATGAAGGGGAGGCATGAATAATCCATCCTTTGTTTAGCGTATCATTAAGAAATAACCATAGAAATGGGCAACCAGCAGCCCTTGGGGCTGCCCTGTCTGTGGAGTAGCCATTCCTTTATTCCTTTACTTTCCTAATAAACTTGCTTTCACTTGACCCATGGACTTGTCCTGAATGATTTCTTGAGTGAGATCCAAGAAGCCTCTCTTGGGGTCTGAATCTGAACTCTTTCCAGTAACAATCATCCTGTACCCCTCTCACTAGAGCAATCTTATTGTATTGTCTTCCTCTCACCTGAACTGCCTTTCAGTGGATAGCTGGTCTCCCCCTCCATTTGTTTACTGCTGTATCTCTAGTGCCCACCATAGTGCTTGGCTCAGAACTTGCTCATAGATTACATTAATGAATGGAGGCATGAATAACTGAATGTGTGTGCATGCGGTGCTGGCTGTGACAGCATTTGGGCATGGGTATGTTTCCACCTGCCTCCAGGTGTCCAGGGATACGGCATTCAGAATGCCCTTCCTCTGTCTTCTCCTTCTGTCTCCCCAAGGTCTGGTACAGGGCAATGGAATCGATATTAATTACATGATTAAATGAATGAACGGATTTCAGAGAGTTCATTGGTAATGACTTTCTATGGCTTTGAGGTATGGTGACAAGATTTGACAAGCCCTATCTCAACATAAATGTTCTGGTCACTGAAGATTTTTTTCATAGGGAATATAAGGTGACCAGGACCTGTCTCATATACTGGGTATGTGGGATGGTAATTTTAGAGATAATCTTTTTTGTCCTGACCCTCCCCCTCACCTCACCCAAAGCTTGTCCGGCTTTAGATACATTTGCACATCCTGCCTTAATTTGATTAGCGGCAGATGCTATTATCTGAGGAAATCTAAATTGCCTCTTCCTGTGCTAATGAACTACTGTACCAAGTGCGTAGGGATTTGAGAACAAGATAGATGTATTAATGAGTGCCTAATTAAAGGGACAGTTACAGAGTTCTTGGTGGGTGGGGGATGTTTCTATTCCTTATAAAGATTGACACTTTTTTATGACAAAATGAAAACGTTTTACATCTAGTTTAAAATTTTAAATATTGCAATTAGAAACCGAATGAACAGTTAAGTTTAGTTGAATGCAATAGACTGTGACACCCTCCCCCGATTGAAGGTGGGGTCTGCAGGTCTTTCTGCCTCAGTTGCCCCCCCAAACCTCTCTCACAGGAGACCTGCTGATATTTTTTGTTAAATCTTACATTGCCCTGGTAACCCAACTCTGAAACAAATGACTTTCTCCCGTACTAAAGTGAATGCTTGAAACCCAAGCTCTGGAAAATGCTTGGCGCTCACGGTGGTCAAACTGTCACAGGAAAGAGGTCCTGATTCAGACTCCAAGAGGGAGTGATTGGATCTCGTGCAAGAAAGAACTCAGGGCAAGTCTGCAGTGCAAAACAAAAGCGAGTTTCCTGAGGAAGTGAAGTGGTGAAAGTACAGCTACACCATAGAGTAGAGGCATTCCTGAAAGTAAGAGGAAGAACGCATCCACCCTACGTCTGATGCTTGTATATGTGTGTGTGTGTGTGTGTGTGTGTGTGTGTGTGTGAGTGAGTGTGAGTGTGGAGAGAGATAGAGATATGGATGTATATGTGTATATACACATAAATATATATACATATTTCTATCTGTATATGTATATATACACATCTAGATAGATATATGTGTGTATATAATAGATGTAGATATATATAGATATTTTTGTATATCTGTGGATATATACACATCTATCTATGATAAAAAATTATGAGGAGATGTTCTCTGCTACAAGGGTTTGTGATAAAGGATTAATTTTCTTAATTACGATTTTCAGAAGAATATTATTATTTTTAAAGCAAAACTAGGAATGCCTTTGTCCTCAAGATATTGGGATATCTGGACACTCCCAAGTCTAGGTCTGTTTAATAAACATTATCAATCTGTTCCCGTCACCGTAAACATCTAGAGGGAGGAATATCTAACTTCCTGGGAATTCAACCCAGCAAGCCTCAGCCTCATTTTCCTAGCCCTCACTCAAAATGCAGTCAGTTTGATTCGAACGCCTCAGACAAAACCACCTTTGCAAAAATTCTGTACATGAGAAAAAGTGTACCAGAAAGCTAAGCTAACCCCCTCGCCCCCATCTTGCCTTTGGCTTCATTATTCCTGGCCTATGGGGTCAGGCTAACTGTGAAAGACTTTTAAGCTATAGTTTAAATGATAATAGGCCTTGCCTATTTTGGCAAACCCAGCTGCTTTGGGAAAGCTAATTGCAGGTCACCAGGCCGGTCAGAGAAGAAGAATCTGAGTCCTGCTAAGGTGCAGGCATGCATGATGGTCAGCCGTGATTCTGGAGGTTATAAGATACACAACTTCCCCAGTGGCTCCTGCAGATAATACCACTGTGGTAAATTGCCTTTTGAGATATCTGTTGCTTTGCACTGCCGTCTTGCCCTGAATTCTTTCTTGCTCTTGGGGTCTGAATCAGGACCGCTTTCCTTTGTTTCGCATGTCTGACACCCATGGGTCTACCTAAACCTAATGACTCCACCTGGACCACCAGTCCTGTTGCTGTGGCTTCACCCAGAAATGATTCCGTCCTCAGAAGGACAGCTTCTGTCTGCGATGATTTCTTTTTGGTCCCCACCAATGAGCAGCAGACACATGTTACCTGGCCGCCCCCACCCCTTCCCCCAAACTGCCTTAAAAACAAACCCAACCTAGGAGCTTTGAAAGAGAAGATTAGAGCACCAGTCGCATCTCCTGCATGGCATAGCCAGCCTCGTCTCTGTTGAACTCGTTCTCTCGTGCATGTGGTGGTCTTTAAGGAGCGGGCAGGAAGAACCTCTAGGGTGGTTACAGTAGTTGGCTCCCAGCCTGTGTGAATGACACTCTCCCCCTCACCCTCTGTACACACTGCATACCCCACATCAGAGAGCACAATAAAAATAGGTAAAATAGCCCGGGTGCAATGGCTCACATCTGTAATCCCAGCACTTTGGAAAGCTGAGGCAGGTGGATCACCTGAGGTCAGGAGTCCAAGACCAGCCTGGCCAATATAGTGAAACCTCATCTCTACTAAAAATACAAAAATTAGCTAGGTGTGATGGAGGGCGCCTGTAATCTCAGCTAGCCAGGAGGCTGAGATAGGAGAATTGCTTGAACCCCGGAGGTGGATGTTGCAGTGAGCCAAGATCGTGCCACTACACTCCAGCCTGGGCGACAGAGTGAGATTCCATCTCAAAAAAAAAAAAAAAAAAAGATAAAATAATTGATCCTTAAGCACCACGACGCCCCCCCCACCGCTTTCACTCCTTACTGTGAGAACACAATGTTGGCTGAAGTGGTAGGCCATATTCATCAAGCTGTAGCTCCTTTGGAAGACATAGAGACTGTCAGTCACATTCATAAATGGACTTGGTTTGCTAATCTGGGCCAATCTAATCATCATTAAATGTCTGTGAAGGAACGCTTGTTTTCACTGGACAAAGAGCTACTCGTCGGACAGTAGGCAGAAAGATGGGAATTCTTGTGAAGAAGAAGGAAAGGAAAGGTGCTTGTGAAATGGGTGGGTGCCGGGCCGCACCGACACAACACTCAGTATTGCAGCCCGGCTTTATTTACGGTGGAATAAATTTATTTATTTATTCACGTTTGCAGTTTCAGTCACCTGCAGTTACTCGGTCTGAAAATATAACAGTATTTTGAGAGAGACCACATTCACATATCTTTCATTACAGTAGATTGCTGTAATTGTTTGATTTTCTTATTGTTGTTGTTGATCTCTTACTGTGCTTAATTTATAAATTAAACTTTATCATAGGTATGTCTGTATAGGAAAAAAAAACAGTTATGTGCTGAAAAACTGTTTCAATCAATGGCAATCTCAAAAGATGATGATACTGTATTACTGTAGCTTTTCTAGTTCGATAAGTTTAGATACACAAGTATTTACCATCGTGTTATAATTGTCTACAGTATTAATACAGTAGCTTGCTCTACAGGTTTGTAGCCTAGGAGCAGTAGGCTAGACCATATATCCTAGGTGTGTGGTGGGCTGTACCATCAAGACTGGTGTAAGTACACTCCATGATGTTCACGTAATAACAAACTCACCAAATGACACATTTCTCATAACGTATCCCTGTGGCTAAGTGATGCATGACTCTGTAGATAGGGTTCAGTACTATCTACAGTTCCAGATAACCCCTGGGGTTTTTAGAAAGTATTCCCTATGAAGGCAGGGCGCAGTGGCTCACAACACTTTGGGAGGCTGAGGGGGGGTATATCACAAGGTCAGGAGTTCGAGACCTTTTTTGAGACGGGGTTTCACCCAACGTGGTGAAACCCTGTCTCTTAAAAAAAAAAAAAAATTAGCTGGGTGCAGTGGTGCGATACTGTAGTCCCAGCTACTCAGGAGGCTGAGGCAGGAGAATTGCTTGAACCAGGGAAGCGGAGGTTGCAGTGAGCTGAGATCGTACCATTGCACTCCAGGCTGGGTGACAGAGCAAGACTCTGTCTCAAAATAAATAAAGTAAAATCGTATTCCTTACGAATAATGTGGGAGACAACTGTACAGATATTATTGCAGCCAGCTTTTTGGAAACCACATTTTGGTTTTCTAGGAACTCTGGGAGTCTCTACGTGTGCTATTGACAGTCAGCATTCTTAGGGAGTCCATTAGGGGTAACCATCGTGGGCCTAAAGATTTTTCTTCCGGAAAAGTGGAATAAGAGTTGCTTTTTGAGCCCTACAGAAGGAAAACTGGTGCTGGAGGTGCTTGGCTTGGCCGAGGTCACTAGGCGTTATTACAGAGAGGCAAAAACGCACCACGGCAGGCCTGTCAGCATCTGTATTAGTCTGTTTTCACACTGCTGATAAAGACATACCCAAGACAGGGTAATTCATGAAGAAAAAGAGGTTAAATGGACTCCACGTGACTGGGGAGGTCTCACAATCGTGATGGAAGGTGAATGGCATGTCTTACATGGCAGCAGGCTAGAGAGAAAATGAGAGCCTAGGCCGGGTGCAGTGGCTCACGCCTGTAATCCCAGCACTTTGAGAGGCCAAGGTGGACAGAGGTCAGGAGATGGAGACCATCCTGGCCAACATGGGGAAATCTTATCTCTACTAAAATGCAAAAAAAAATTAGCTGGGTGTGGTGGTGCGCGCCTGTAGTCTCAGCTACTCGGGAGGCTGAGGCAGGAGAATTGTTTGAACCTGGGTGGCAGAGGTTGCAGTGAGCCAAGGTCACGCCACTGCACTACAGCTGGGCAACAGAGCAAGACTCTGTCTCAAAAAAATAGAAAGAAAGCAAAAGAAAAGAAAACGAGAGCCGAGTAAAAAGGGAAACCCCTTACAAAACCATCAGATCTCATGAGACTTCTTCACACCACGTGAACAGTATGGAGGAAACCGCTCTCATGATTCAACTGCTTTTCATTGGGTCCCTCCCACAATACCTAGGAACTATGGGAGCTACAATTCAAGAGATTTGGGTGGGGACACAGCCAAACGCTATCAGCATAGGTCAGTGGACTGTACTCCAGAAACAACTGGGCTAAGGCTGGAAAAAGAAGATTTATTCAATGCAGATAACCCATTTATTTTTTAAAGGTGCTCTCTATATGATCTTTAGTGGCCCAGTTACCTTTAATTAAGAGTTAAAGGGGTTTTTCATTCCTTTGCACCCCTAGCCATGAGAAGGAAAAGGAGGCTGGGTGACAGAAGAAGCAATTTCTTTATTTTTTACTAACCAAAGACACTCTTTAAAATGATTGGTTCACTTGCACAGGCTCTGGAGTTAAATGTCCCTGGAAATGTTTCCTTATTCTGTGAAGACTCATGCCAGGATTTGTCAGGGAATGTTGTGACTTGGATTGCAATTTTTGTAACAGACCCAGAGAACAGAAGAGACATGTTTTCCAGCCTTATGCACGAGACTAATCTCATCCATTTATGTAATGAATAGTATTCTAGTCCATGAGATTTCCCCAGTCGGTCCACTGTGTCTTCTTTTATAAAATAAATAGAAGTGCACCATGAAAGTATCAGCTCCTTCCTGCAGACCCAGTGGAGGTTTAAAATTGGTCTCTCCTTGGTAAGAAATCATGGCTGCCTTGTTGTGCTACCACACTGGGGAAGTTTTACAGCCTAGAGAGGCCCTTTGTCTGTTGGGCTTGTAAATAACAAATACGGATCTCTGGGTTTCAGGAAAGGGGAGAAAGACACAGGCAAACCTGGTTAGAGGGTCCCTAAGAGAGAGAGAAAAAAGAGAAAGAGAGAAGGAAAAGAGAGAGAAAGAAAGGGAGAGAGAGGGGGAGACAGAGAAGGGGACAAGGAGAGAGAGAGAGAGAGAGAGAGAAAGAGACAGAGAAAAAGGGAGAGGAGAAAAAGAAAGAGAGGTTAAGAGAGAAAAAGGGAAAAAGAGAAAGAGGTAGAGAGAAAGGAGAGAGAGAGAGAGAGAGAAGGAGAGAGAGAGAGACCAATGTTCCATATCAGTGTTTGAAGAACTACGGTCAGTGCAGGCTTGGTGCAAAATAGTGTTTATGTTGACAGGGGGCCACTGAGACAGTCCTCCTGGCCTTACAGATAGTTGAGAGGCAAGAGGCAGTGTCTAGTTTGGCCAAGAGACATGGCTGAGAGTAGAGGCATTAGATTCCCCTGGAGAAAAGGCCTGGTAAAAGGTGGCATGACCAAATCCAAGCAGGGGACTGAGATTCAGATCTGGGCTCATCTTAGTCAGGGGACTGCTACAAAACTCAGCCAGGAAGAGAGTACTGGACTGGGGGGCCAGTTTCTTGATGACTTGGGGTCCTGGAAGCCAAGCGTGAAAAGGGGAGAGTGCTTGGCCTGCCGGTTCTAAAGTTGGAGTCAGGGGAGAGTTGAAGGGTGAACCTGGAGTTGAGAGTCAAGAAGACTAAATTCACCAAAGCATTGGTTAGGGAGAAACTATGTTATGTAGAAGGCAACGGCAAATTCCTCAGAGGAAATCAGATGGGGCTTGGGATCTCTGTTTGGTGGGCAGGAAGTAGAACTTGAAAACAGTCCCCAAAGTGCCAGCATTTAACAGTAATTGTTATAATACCTCTCATGTATTAAGTACCTGCCGTGTACCAGACATGGCACCTTTTTTTCCCTTATTTGATCGATTGATTGATTGATTGAGATGGAGTCTAACTCTTGTTGCCCAGGCTGGAGTGCAGTGGCGTGATCTTGGCTCACTACAACCTCCACCTCCTGGATTCCAGTGATTCTCCTGCCTCAGCCTCCTGAGTAGCTGGGATTACAGGCGCCCATTGCCACACCTGGCTAATTTTTGTATTTTTAGTAGAGACAGGGTTTCACCATATTGTCCAGGCTGTTCTCAAACTCCTGACCTCGTGATTCACCCGCCTTGGTCTCTCAAAGTGCTGGGATTACAGGTGTGAGCCACCGCACCCAGCCGGCACTGCCCCTTTTAAGAACTATTTCTGATCCTTATAACTACTGTGCCAGGAAGTTGTCATCCTAATCTTCCCTAAAATCTTAGTGCTAACAATATTACAGGTGGAATATTTATTTTTTTTGAGGCAGAGTCTTGCTCTGTGGCCCAGGCTGGAATGCAGAGGGCGACCTTGTGTTCTTGGCTCACTGCAACCTCCACCTCCCGGGTTCAAGCGATTCTCCTGCCTCAGCCTCCCGAGTAGCTGGGATTACAGGCATGTGCCACCACACCCAGCTAGTTTTTGTACTTTTAGTAGAGATGGGATTTCACTATGTTGTCCAGGCTGGTCTCGAACTCCTGACCTCAAGTGGTCCACCCGCCTCAGTCTCCCAAAGTGCTGGGATTGCATGCATGAGCCACCGCACCCGGCCTACAGGTGGAATTGGAACCAAATCCATTTGATTCTGAAGTTCCTTGTTCATGGTCATATTTTGTCTTCGTATAGAAGTCTGTGGCCTTGCCCACAGTTAAGAGTGATGCTCCCTTCCATGTTCTTCACATGTACCCCCAAACCTAAAATGCAATAATAATAATAAAAGAGTGATGCTCCAGTTGTGACAATGCAGAATAATTATCTATACAGGAAGCTGAGATATAGGGAAGCAGTAAGTGCTGTCAAGGTCTCCTGCAGCTCAGCGTCTGCCGTCTGTTCCCAGGCTCCACCTGCTTAATCTCGAGACAGATTCCCATTGGCTCGAGAATCGTGTGGGCCAAACTAGTGGATTTTCAAGTCTTTGGTATGAATTTGGGTGGGGCCGAAGCAACCAGGAACTGATGGGCTGCATGCCTCTGTAACTTGGGAAGGAGAAGCTCCATGAGTTTTGATCTTGTGGGTTTGAGAGGGCTGATTCCCATCCTAGAGTGACATGCTGCGTGTTGAAAACTTCAGCTTGTCTCAGAGGACGATATGTTGCCAGGCGGCAAGAGTCTCTCCCGTTCTTTGAGTTGGATCCTCTGGTTAAGGGTGAGGAGGGTGTGAAGCTAACGGCTCGGATGCGGTGTCTGACCAGACTACCAAGCTTCGGTGAGGCCAGCGCACAGTCTGACCGTCAGAAGAGGTGGAATCTGCCAAGCGCCATTTTGAAAACGGGCATAGGGCTCCCATCTGTGAAGGAGAGATTGGGGATACAACCAAAGGTGCTTTGGGGGGATTTTCAGAAGATGCTGGGTGGCTTCTTCAGAAACTGCAGATTTCAGGCAATCCTACATGCTAACATCCAGTGAATCTTTCACATGGAAGGGTGGGGAAAATACAACCTCTCTTTGCTGCAAAATATAGTGTTTTCACTAACTGGCCAATTATATTTAAGAAATGTAAATCTCTTGCTATTGCCTGGAGGTCGTGGTGGGAGGAGTCAGATCTTTGAATCAAAGTTTGCCAGAAATAGAGGCTTTTAACTCCTGCTTTTGCAAAAGTGAGACGCAGAAAGGAAAAGTGACTTCCTTTAAAAGGATAGAGCAGTAGGTGGAAGAGCTGGGGTTGGAATCCAATCCTTTAACTCCCTGAATATCAGTGAATGTTTTTCTCTGCAGAAAAGATGGGGCCAGGCCAGGCATGGTGGCTCACACCTGTAATCCCAGCACTTTGGGAGGCCAAGATGGGAGAATCACTTGAGCCCAAGAGTTTGAGACCAGCCCAGGTAACATAGTAAGACCCCATCTCTGCCAAAAAAATAAAAAAATAAAAATAAAAAGAAAAGATAGGGTCTACCATATCACAATGCATTCAATGAGGAACTCTATAAATTCACCAAAGGAGGAAGCTGAAACAAAGGCACGTGGTCCATTTTCAAGGATCCCACAACTGGTTATTTCTATCCTGGGTCCTAGGTTTTGTTGTCGTTGCTTCAAGATGAAATGGTTGCCTCTTCACTAAGACATCTCAAGACAGGCTTCTTGGTTTTATCCTTTACCTCCCAAAGCTTTACCTCCCAAAGCTAAGCACAGGCTTCTCTTAAATGTCAGGTCAAAGTCAAGTCTGAGTGCCTGAACAGAGGACTCCTACGGATTGACCCTGCCTGCTCTGGACCACTGTTCGCTTTCTGAACAGATGCCTTTCTTGTCCTAGGAGAAAGCATCACGGGGATGACAAGAAACAGTCAGGGGATAGCAGTGCTTTTACAGTTGCCCTTTGTTAACCGCAATCTGCTCTGGAATCAGACAAGTGCGGGACTTAAAAGAACAAATTCTAGCAGAAACCCAAAGGCAGGGACAACTAATAATATACCACAAAACCCCCTGGCACACACGATCTGACTAGAAGCACAGATGGAAAGACAGAAAATTCTAAAAAGAGGAAATGAGCAGAAAGTCTTCTTTTCCACTCTGTCAGGTAGAAGGAGGTGCACCTGGAGAACTAATCTGGAAACTTTTTTGTCACAGAAGTAAAGGAGAAAGAACTGTATCCAAGATCCTCAAATCTCAATTCACTGGACAGTTCTTCCTGCTGCCCATTTGTAAGGAAGGGCACATTCTGTGGGGAGGACATGAGCTGCAAAGGCTCAGCAAGAGCGTCCTCTGCCTGTCTGGACAGTGACCTAGATTACAGCTGTCCTGACAGAGTGAGTCTTCCATGTGGAACAGTGGAGTCCACATGGCCCACTGATGAAAGACGGGAGTGTGGATGAGCAGACGATAAGACAGAGAAGATGGGCTCTGCGAAGAGGGTGGTCCCTTCCTAATATGAAATTCTGGGACTTTTCTTTATAATGCCAGATTGGCTGGAATTTTACTGGTTTGTGTGGAGGGAAGTAGTGATGGTGGTGGAGAGTTTGATGGCTTGAATTGGTTCATTAAAATGTTGTTGGCAGGAACGTTCAGCCTAACCATTTTGCCTAGATTGATTAGTCCTTTAGACAGTGTGTATTTATTGAACCATTGAGCTTCCTGCAGACATGGTTGGTCTCTATGCACTTGGCGTTTTGCAGTCTCATGGGGAAGCATGTAAGAGATAAATATTACATTTAAAAATCAATTCATTGAGATGAGTGCTTCAACAGGAAGACACCATAGTTCTGCAAGAGCACATGTCCATGAAGCCTGACCTCATGGAGACAGGGAATTTGGCGGGGATTTCTGCCTGAGTGTTTGTCCACTGGTTTCTCAAATGACTTCAACCCAAGCTTTGAGTCCTCAAAGGTATTTTGGTTTTCCAGAGTGTGCACTACTGGGATGAGATTATTTTAAGCCCATATTAGAATTATTACTGAAGGGACAAGGATACAGATTGATAAGGACGAGGCTTTAGAGCTACAGGGTCCAAATTCTTCCTGGAGCATGGGAGACTACAGTTAAGTCGGGTAACGTTAAACCAGGACACCTGGGTAGTCACGGTTCCCTAGAGAAACATGATTAATAGGATGTGTGTTTGCCTCTGTCTATCCATTCATCTCTCTCTCTATTTCTCTCTCTCTCTGTATCTATCTATCTATCTACTATAACCTATCATCTGTCTTTATTCTCTATCTACCTGTCTCTGTCAATTATCTATCATCTATTTATCTATCATCTATGTATCTACGTTATCAATATCTACGTACTACCTACTATTCATTCATCTATCATCTGTCTATGTTAATTATCTATCCATCTCTATCAGTTATCTAGCTAGCTAGCTAACAAGCTAGCATCTATCTCTGTATATCTCTATCTATCTGTCTCTCTACATCTTCCTACCTGGTATCTATTGATCTATGTCTATCTATCAATTGTCTATCTATCTATTTACATATCTATCTATATCTGCATACCTGGTATCTATCCATCTACCTCTATCTGTCAATTATCTATCTACCTACCTATAACTACCTACCTACCTACTTATCTCTGTCAATTATCTAGCTAGCTAGCCAGCTATCTGTGTATATCTATCTATCAGTCTATCTATCTATCAATCTATCTCTATCTATCTTCCTACTATATCATCTCTACCCACCTACCTATCTCAATTGTCTGTCTCTACCTATCTACCTGTCTCTATCATCTATCTGTGTGTATATATATATACATATATAAATACATATACACATATGTGTGTGTGTACATATATATGTCCACTCAAAGTCCATGTGTGTATACATATATATGTACACACACATATATGTGTATATGTGTTTATATATGTGTATATATATACATGTGTGTATATATGTGTGTGTGTGTGTGTGTGTGTGTGTATATATATATATATATATATATATATATATATATAGAGAGGGAGAGAGAGAGAGAGAGAGAGAGAGAGAGGAGATTTTAAGGGACTGGCTCATGTGATTATGGAGGCTGGCAAGTCCAAAATCTGAGGAGTGGGCCGGTGGGCTGAAGACCCAGAGAGGAACATTTGCCTTAGTCCATTCTTGCACTGCTATCAGTTCCTGAGACTGGGTGATTTATAGAGAAGAGAGGTTTAATTGGCTCATGGTTCTGCAGGCTGCAAAGAAAGCATGGCAACATCTGCTTCCAGGGAGGGTTCAGGGAGCTTTACTCATGGCAGAAGGCAAACTTCCTACTTGGACCAAGGAGATGGACCAAGAGACAGCAGGAGGAGGTGTTACACACTTGAAATCAACAACTGGATCTCAGAATTCACTCACTGTACAGTACCAAAGGGGAATAGTGTTAAACTATTCAGGAGAACTTCACCAGGTGATCCAGTCACCTCCCACCAGGCCCCACCTCCAACACGGGATTACAATTCAACATGAGATTTGGTCAGGGACACAAATCCAAGCCATATCGACATTTAGGCTTGATCAACATCTACCTGCTAGCAGAATTCCTTCTTGAGAGCAGTCAGCCTTTGTTCTATGAGTGCCTTCAACTGATTGGATGAGGCCCACCTACGTTATGGCATGTAATCAGCTTCACTCAAAGTCCACAGTTTAAATGTTAATCTCATCCACAAACACCCTTACAGAGACATCCCAGAATAACGTTTGACCATATATCTGGGCACTGTGAGCCTGTCAAGGTTCGATATAAAATGAACCATCACAACACCCTTCAGATAAATTTATGTATACGAGGAAAAGTTTGAAGAGCTCTGTAGTATTGGAGAAGGCTTCTTAGAGGAGAAGGTAGTGGTGCTGAATCTTGGATAATGGGTGTGCTTAGGATAGAAAGAGCCGAGCAGGCAAAAAAAAAAATGAATACAGAGTGGAGAGAAGGAGATAACTCCAGGAATTCATTTCGCCACGTTTCCTGCATCGAGAATACCTGGCATTGTGTCCTGAAGGTGATCTTCATTGTGCTGTGTCACTGTGAACTAAAACCCCAGGGCAGGAACAGCTCAGGTCCTTGGAAATATCCCTTACTGGCCGGTTCCACTCTCAGGAACCTTTAGAGACTCTTGGTGAGCAGAATAATAAATACTAAGAAACACTATTTGTGGCTCGTGGCTTGCAAACCTGCCACCACCCCTCTGTGGGGAATTGCAGCACTCATCAGTGTGGATTCTGATTTTCTGCTTACCTATCTCATAACACACACTGGCAGCTTAATTTTTCAAGGGCAAAAACTCGACCTTATTTATCCCTGTGTTAGAGAATCTCAGCTCCATGCTGTATGTTTGCTATAGGAAGGAAATGCATGTCCCCTCAAGAAGAAAATAAGAACTAAAAGGCAGGTAATAAGTTCTACTCACACCCCATACTTAGTTCCTTTGTGAAAACAAGATCCATTTCACATTTCTTGCAAGTCCATGGCTGGAAGCATTCTCTACTTTCCTCCCCCTCCCCAGCCTGTCTCCCACCAGCTACAATAGTGTTGTATAGATTAAGATTGACATTTCCTACAATTTTGTGGATCACTTTCTATTTCTGGCCTTTTGGCAGCAGGGGAATTCATCCTTATTTGATACTATAAAACACAGCAACCTCGTGTTTAGCTTGCCAATGGGAGGACACTTGCAAATGGGTATATTTCCACAGTTCTACACAATAGGCTTAATTGCTTGGGTTTGCAACGTAAGCAGAGGTCGTTTGATTACTAGCCGTTTTGTGCCATGAAAGTGCACATTAATTATTTAAGAGATGGACTTATAATTATTGTAAGCCTTAAGTAATTACCTATAATTTTGGCAAGGGTTAGAAAAACTGATAGTCTAGCAAATTCAGGTTTTAGTCATTAGTAAGATCATAATTACATTTAAATTGCAAAATGAAAATTATGCAATTTATCTCCCCAGTAATGCATAAACATTACAGTGATTGTAGGTTTTAATGGACTATAAAAATGAGAACAGCAATGGGCAGTCAGGGGCAATTTCAGCCCCTTGCTATTATTTTATGATTTAACTGCTTCTCCCATACCATTGCTCTGTCCACTCCCCTTTGGGTTAGCCGTGGGGTTCCAGTTTTTCTTTTCAACATGAAAGCAATAATCTCTTTGAAGGAGAGAAAGACAGACTCAAGCAACAGATCATGATAGAACTTAAGTAACAGTAGGGAATTTGCACCAGAGCAAAGGAAAGAAAGGCCCTGGTGGAGGGAATACAACTGAGTTTCAAAATACTGTCGTACTCGAGTTTTCATTTGAATGGGATTATCATGTCTGTTTACAGATGGAGTAATTAAGGCTCAGAAAGAGGATAAAATGCTAGTGGCTGGGTGCGCTGGTTCATGCCTATAATCGCAGCACTTTGGGAGGCCGAGGCAGGCGGATCACAAGGTCAGGAGATAGAGACCATTCTGGCTAATGCGGTGAAACCCCCGTCTCTACTAAAAATACGAAAATTAGCTAGACGTGGCGGTGGGTGCCTGTTATCCAAGCTACTTTGGAGGCTGAGGCAGGAGAACCGCTTGAACCTGGGAGGTGGAGGTTGCAGTGAGCCGAGATCACACCATTGCACTCCAGCCTGGGCAACAGCACAAGAGTCTGTTTTTTGTTTTAAAAAAAGACATGCTCGCAGTTGTGCTGCTGGGGCTGGAAGCCAGCATTCTGATGCTTGGTAGCTGGCTGTCTCACCCTACCAGACTGTACTGTGTCAGCGAGACCCTTTCAGCAGCGCATAAGGAATTACATGAATTGATTTTGCCAGGAAAACACAACGATGGTGCAGATGGGCATAACGTTATGGCATCTGCATAGGAGACCGTGAGCCTAAAGCCTTGTCTTCTGCTGGATGGCGAAAGCATCTGCGAAATGAATCTCAAATACCCTCTCCTTTGTGAAGCCTTTTCTGGGGGAAGAATTTGTTACCTCTTGCTTTTTTAAAATAATTGTTTATTTTAAACCTTTGTGGATACATATTAGGTGTATATACTTACGGGATATATATATATATATATATATATATATATTTATATTTATATATCTTGAGGTAAATGGGGTATCCACCCCTTCAAGCATTTTTCATTTGTGTTACAAAAAATCCAGTTATACTCTTTTAGCTATTTGTAAATATACAATTATTATTTTCTTACTATAGTCACACTTTTGTGCTAGCAAATACGAGGTCTTATCTATTCTTTCTATTTTTTTGTATCTATTAGCCACCCCTCTTCTCCCCACCTGCCACTCCCACTTTCCAGCCTCTGATCACCATCCTTCTACTCTCTATCTCCATGAGTTCAATAGTTTTAATTTTTAGATCCCTCAGATAAGTGAGAACATAGAAAGTTTGTCTTTTTGTGCCTGGCTTGTTTCACTAACAGAGTGACCTCGAGTTCCATCCTTGTTGTTGGAAATGACAGGATCTCATTCTTTTTCACAGCTGAATAGTACTCCATTGCATACATGTACCACATTTTCTTTATGCATTTATCTGTTGGTAGACACTTAGGTTGCTTCCAAATCTTGGTGATTGTGAACAGTGCTGCAATAAACATGGAGGTGCAGATATATATATATATATATATATATATATATATTTTGAGACAGTCTTGCTCTGTTGCCAGGCTGGAGTACAGTGGTTTGATCTCGGCTCATTGCAACCTCCGCCTCCTGGGTTTGAGCAATTCTCCTGCCTCAGCCTCCCAAGTAGCTGGAACTACAGGTGTGCACCACCACGCCAAGCTGGTTTTCGTATTTTTAGTAAAGATAGGTTTCACCGTGTTGGCCAGGATGGTCTTGATCTCTTGACCTCATGATCCTCCCACCTTGGCCTCCCACAGTGCTGGGATTATAGGCGTGAGCCACTGTGCAGGCTGATATCTCTTCAATATACTATTTTCTTTCTTTTTGGTATATATCTAGGAGTGGGATTGCTGGATCATATGGTAGCTCTGCTTTTAGCTTTTTTAGGAACCTTCAAACTGTTCTCCGTAGTGGCTATACTAATTTACTGAGACATTGATCACCATCTGTAGCAGTCTGTCCTGCAGACCCTGACCCCAGCGCAGATGAGTAAAGTCACCCTCAGACACAGAATGCGGTGTGAGAATCGGCTAGGGGTTGTGCACTTATCCCAGCCACACGACCACCATTACTTGTTCCTCCTCACGTTTGTTCAGTATAGATTTACTAACAGGGGTTCTAAGTCAACACGCTTGTGGATAATTAACATGGTTAAAAGAGTGGTTTTACGAATGATGAAAGCTCAGGTTCTGATGCCCACAGTAAATTCCATTAAAGGGTAATCTTCCTGGTTGACCTCCCCACAAAAGAGCCATCTAGCTCCAAGGTTAGTGAGTAAACAAACTAGTTAGAGTATAGACAAAGGAATGTAGAGTAAACAGACTTAACTGGGGCAGAATTTACTGTCCCTAATTATTTTTCCTGTGACCTAATGCCATAAGGTAAGAAAGCCGGCTGCCTTCAGCCTGTTCCATTATTACAAGTTATGAAAAGCTTTCGGCCTTCCAAAAAGGTTTAAAACTATTCCCTATAACTTTCCCTAATATTTCTGCCACCACCGTAAGTGAATCCCAACAATTTACATTCCCACCAACAGTGTACAAGGGTTCCCTTTTCCCCCACATCCTCACCAGCATTTGCCATTGCCTGCCTTTGGATAAAAGCCATTCTAACTGGGGGAGAGATGGTACCTTACTGTAGTTTTGATTTGCATTTCTCTGATGATCAATGATGCTGAGCACCTTTTCATACCTCTTGTTTTGTTCTCCTATTGGCTTGGTAACTCAGATTCATCAATAACACACTATAATAAAATGCAGTGTCTTTCCAAGTGAACTGAGAGCCCCTAAAAGTATTGTCATTTATATATCTGCAGCAGACAGATACAGAAAGCTGAGAAAATGTTTATTAACTGAGTCAATCAATTAATCAATCATTTATGACTTGTCCACTATCTTCATTATCTTATGCTACCCTCAGTGAAGGTTATAAAGCAAGGTAACAGTATCTCCATGCTCAAGGATTTTGCAATCCAGTAAAGTGGAACAAACAGTAGATGAAAGATGAAATGACAAGGCAAACATATTTATCATCAGTGAACAAACCACAGAGGTGTTATAAGTGTTTGCTGAGATAAGTTATGAATTTTTCCTCTGTTGTAATGCCACAGGAGTTTCCCGGACACTGATCTGCTTTGCTTAATCAGGTTCAGTCTTACCTAGATGCAAGAAGATAAATATTTCCTGTTGTCATTATCTAATTATGGGATGATGCTGACAGTAAATATTGACTGAGTACCTAATCTGTGCCAGCCTCCATTCAGGGAAATAGGACACCAAAAAGAACAAACTCCAGCCTGTGCGTTGATTGGGAAGACAGACTTGGGCAGGACAATTGTAATGCAAAAGAATACATGGAGAGCTACAAGAAAGGGTCAAAGGAGCTACACCAGAGAGGCAGAGAGGGTGGAAATAATCCAGTGATGTGGGCAGAGGGAATGCTTCAGAGAGACTTGTTTTTTGAGGAATACCCTGAAAGATAAGAAAGGTTCATAGGCCAGGTGTGGTGGCTCACGCCTGAAATACCAGCACTTTGGGAGGCTGAGGCAGGCAGATCACCTGAGGTCAGGAGTTTGAGACCAGCCTGGCCAACATGGTAAAAAACTGTCTCTACTAAAAATACAAAAATTAGCCGGGTGTGGTGGTTCATGCCTGTAATCCCAGAGATCCAGAAGGCTGAGGCAGGAGAATCACTGGAACTTGGGGGCAGAGGCTGCAGTGAGCCAAGATCGTGCCGCTGTACTCCAGCCTGAGTGACAGATTGAGACTCCGTCTCAAAAAAAGAAAAAAAAAGAGAAGAAAGATTCGATAGTCAGAGAATGTATTAATCTGTTTTCATGCTGCTAACAAAGACATACCTGAGACTGGGTAGTTTATAAAGAAAAAGAGTTTCGTAAACTCACAGTTCCACATAACTGAGGAGGCCTCACAATCATGGCAGGGGATGAAAGGCACGTCTTACAAGGTGGCAGACAAGAGACAGAATGGAGCCAAGGAAAAGAGGGAAACCCCTTATAAAACCATCAGATCTTGTGAAACTTACCTACCATGAGAACAGTATCAGGGAAACTGCCCCCACAATTCAATTATCTCCCACAGGGTCCCTCACAATACATAGGAATTATGGGGAGCTACAATTCAAGATGACGTTTGAGTCAGGACAGGGCCAAACCATGTCAAGGAAAAAGAATAGGAGTGGGCTATTCCAAGAGTAAGTAACTATATGAGTAAAAATATGTGAGTTGTTTTAATTTGCACCACTGATCTTTCAGGCTGTGAAGTGTTGATGATCTCTTAGGGTGGCACCCTCTGTAGGTTGCAGAATGCTGGTTTCATTAGTTTCCATATCATGGGGCTGATGTGCTCTGATTCTGGCCCCAAATTCAGTGAGGAGTATCATTTTCATGGCTTTCCAGCGGCATCAATGATGTTTGGCATCATGTTGAGAAATGATGTGTTTACATCCCTAAAAAGAGGAGTTCTCTCTCCCTCATTCACTACCACTTCCATTGGAGAGGAAGAAAAAGGCAGGCTGATAAAATGGTAAATGCCTCAAAGTACAAGTCGTGGAAAGGGTTGGAAATGCTGGTCAGATCCAGGTCGTGGTACATGTTCAATGCGAGCCTTCAAGTATGATCTTTGTGCTGGAGACAGCATTTAGCCCTGGTGAGTTTTGAGTAGATGTTTTTCATTCTATCATTTTACCTGGCTTTTCCGTAGCTCTCCATTAAATCATACCACTGCTGATTAGATTAAAGGAGACCTATTAGATGGAAATAAAGATTGAGATATTATCACAAATAGAGGTCAGGCAGATAAACTGGGTAGGATAGAGATAATAACATGAAACATTGGCTTTGAAAGCATTTTATTTACAAGCTAATGGCTAATTTTAACTGTGAGTGCCTTTGTTTATAAGGCATGCAAGCCATGAGACGGTGGTGTTTAATGGGTTCTATTTCCCTGAAATATACCCTGTTGGTCTCCTGATCCCACAGCACCAGTTTATCAGATACATCTTGGTGAATCTGAGCTTCTCGGCCAGTATATTAATTCAGCTGACAGCCAAGTTCTAGTTCTCTTTTAGTAAAATATGCCTGCTGCAGAGAATGTGAAAAATGTTGACTCCCTGGGGACTTTAATTGTAGTTTTCCTTTAAAAAATGAACATCAACTCTTCACCTCCCCCAAGAATATTGTAATTCCTCTAGCATTAGAGTTGGAGAAGACTTTGTGCAATTTCCTGACATGTTGCCACCTAAACTGCTTTATCGAAAGAAACAGCATTATTTGCATCACTTTCCAGTGACTAAGGATTTTCAAGTTTTCCTCTGCCATTTTTTCCACTAATTTTATTTTTTATTCGATTTTATTTTATTTTTTTTGAGATGGAGTTTTGCTCTTGTTGCCCAGGCTGGAGTGCAATGGCCCCATCTTGGCTCACCACAACCTCCGCCTCCCAGGTTCAAGCAATTCTCCTGCCTCAGCCTCCCGAGTAGCTGCGATTACAGGCATGTGCCACCACGCCCAGCTAATTTTTGTATTTTTAGTAAAGATGTGGTTTCTCCATGTTCGCCGGGCTGATCTCGAACTCCCGACCTCAGGTGATCCATCTGCCTCGGCCTCCCAAAGTGCTGGGATTACAGGTGTGAGCCACCACGCCTGACCTTTTTTCACTAATTTTATTTGAGCTGGATGTACTTACTAGGGGACAAAGAACACTAGTATATGATCCAGGGTCTCTAAAGGGACAGAGCTAATAGGATAGATGTGTATACAAAGGGGAGTTTATTAAGAAACATTGACTCACCCGATCATAAGGTAAGGTCCCACAATAGGCTGTCTGCAAGCTGAGGAGCAGGAAAACAAGTCCACATCCCCAAACCTCAAAAGTAGGAAAGCTGACAATGCAGCTTTCAGTCTGTGGCCAAGGTCCGAGAGCCCCTGGCAAACCACTGGTGTAAGCCCAAGAGCCCAAAAGCTGAAGAACTTGGAGTCTGATATTCGAGGGCAGGAAGCATCCAGCATGAGGGAAGATGGAGGCTGGAAAACTCAGCAAGTCAAGTCTTTCCATGTTCTTCTGTCTGCTTTATTCTAGCCACACTGTCAGCTGATTAGATGGTGCCCACCCAGACTGAGGGTGGGTCTGCCTCTCCCAGCCCACCAACTCAAATGTTCATCTCCTTTGGTAACACCCTCACAGACACACCCAGGAACAATACTTGGCATCTTCAATCCAATCAAGTTGACACTCAGTATTCACCATCACACCTTATTCTTGCATTGAAGGCGATCAGTTGAGACCAGGAGTTCAAGACCAGCTTAGGTAACATAGTGAGACCCTTGTCTCTACAAAAATAATAATAATAATAAAATAGCTGGAGAGGTGGCATGCACCTGTGGTCCCAGCTACTCAGGAGGCTGAGGCAGAAGGATCACTTGAGCCTAAGAGGTCAAGGCTGTAGTGAGCTATGATCATGCCATTGCACTCCAACCTGGGTGACAGAATAAGACCAATCTCTAATTAAAAAAAAAAAAATTATTTTTAAAGATAGGACCGATCTCTAGATCCAGAAGGCTGGTAAGGGCAAATGAAGGCTCTCTTGATCTGACCACTAGCTTTTTCTCAAAAGGATCCACATTTGTCACAAAAGCCACAGAAGGATTCTTATGTAGAAGGTAAAATTTGATAATCTATAATGTCAAGATCAAGTCCAAGGTCACTTTAAAAAAAAAAAATAGCTATTTCATTCTACATATCTGAAGCCTGCATAGTTCTTGCATTGAAGGGTAGCTTCATTTCTTGCATAGGATGGTGTTTACTGCTTGGAGGGCAGAGAAACAAACCCAGCACTGAAATGCTGACTTGTCAAGAGGTGATGACAAACAGGTTGAGTCTGGAACTTGATAGTAACAAATGAGCTAGAAAGAGTAACAGTTATCCTTGCCAAAGGCCTCAGATAAGCACTTGCTTGCAACATGTCTGCTGGAGAGTGAAGAGCTCCCATTCCATCACAGCGAAGGCTGGGATTAGTCCTGGGGAGAGCTAGGAGTGAGCCCCTCACGTGATCATCAAGTGATGACCGTCTGGGTGGATGTCGATGGAACATGAGGTGCATTTAATGCCAATATCTGGGGCAAGTGCTAAACAGTTACTGATGAAGCTGCTTGGAATTTTGTCTTCAAGTATCTGAAAAGCATCATGTTTGTGCAAGGCAGACTTGGCACAGAGGGCCACAGAGCATTTATAGACAAGAGGACCCAGTTCACACTGATCACTAGGCTGCAGAGGAGAGGTTGCAGAGACTGACTCAGCGTTAGACGTCTGATACCTGGTGTTTAAAGGTGATTGCAGACTCAGGTATGGTTGAGAAAGACCTGCACCAGAAACATCTGTAGCAGCAGCGTCCAGGAGAGGAAGTTGTAATGTGCCTGAGTGGTAAAGCAGAGTTGTCCTAAATTAGGGGAGTTCTCCCCATTCACTGCAAGATTCAGCAAACTTCCAGGAATGGACCAGGATTGGGCGATACAGACTCTAAGAGCCAAGTCGGTATCCACATCTCATGTCGGTGGGAATTCACGGGAGGGCATGGACCCCAGGCAAAGATAGAGGAGCAAGGTAGGGGTAACTGGGAGATAGTGTGAGATTCAAGGCAGAGGCAGGTGCTTTGGCCTGCTAATGCTGGGCAAGGCAGGTGGGTAGAACAGCCATGGCTTCCAGGCTATTCAGGTAACCGGAAGTCTCTTTGTCCTAGGTTGAAGTTCAGACGATTTTGTCCCAAGTCCCACTGAACACTGAGGCTGAGGCAGTTGAGTGACATTCTATCTTGATCAGACTTGGATCTACCTTGACTCCCCTGTGGGGTCCCTGAGTATACCAGACAGTAAAGGGCTAGAGAAGACCAATGCAAGGGAATGCCTTTGAGTTTCTCCTGTGAGGAAGGCATTTACTGGCTGGATATGGAGGCTCACATTTGTAATCTCAGCACTTTGGGAGGCTGAGCCAGGGGATCAGTTGAGACCAGGAGTTCAAGACCAGCTTAGGTAACACAGTGAGACCCTTGTCTCTACAAAAATAATTTTTAAAAAATAGCCAGAGAGGTGGCATACACGTGTGGTCCCAGCTACTCAGGAGGCTGAGGCAGAAGGATCACTTGAGCCTAAGAGGTCAAGGCTACAGTGAGCTGTGATCATGCCATTGCACTCCAACCTGGATGACAGAATAAGACCAATCGCTAGTAAAAAAAAAAAAAAAATTGTTTTTAAAGGTGGAACCTATCTCTAGATCCAGAAGGCTGGTAAGGGCAAATGAAGGCTCTCTTGATCTGACCACTAGCTTTTTCTCAAAAGGATCCACATTCGTCACAGAAGTCACAGAAGGATTCTTAGGTAGAAGGTAAAATTTTATAACTAATAATGTCACATCCAAGATCAAGTCCAAGGTCATTAAAAAAAAAATAGCTATTTCATTCTACATATCTGAAGCCTGTAGTGTGTAATTAAAATAGCTCGTTATTATATTGGATTATTAATTGTATTAGTTTGTTCTCACACTGCTATGAAGACATAGCTGGGACTAGTAGGAAAGAGGTTTAATTGACTCACAGTTCCACAGGGCTGGGAGGCCTCAGGAAACTTACAATCATGGTGGAAGGGGAAGTAAACATGACCTTCACATGGTGGCAGGAAGGAGAAATGCAGAGTGAAGCTGAGGGAGAGGCCCTTATAAAACCATCAGATCTGGCTGGGCGCAGTGGCTCATGCCTATATTCCCAGCACTTTGGTAGGCCAAGGCAGGAAGATCACCTGAGGTCGGGATTTGAGACCAGCCTGACCAACATGGAGAAACCCCATCTCTACTAAAAAACACAAAATTAGCCGGGTATGGTGGTGCATGTTTATAATCCCAGCTACTAGGGAGGCTGAGGTGGGAGAATTTCTTGAACCCGGGTGGTGGAGGCTACAGTGAGCAGAGATCACACCATTGCAGTCTAGCCTGGGCAACAAGAGTGAAACTCTGTCTCAAAAAATAAATAAATAAAATAAAACCATCAGATCTCATGCGAACTGACTATCATGAGAACAGCATGGAGGTGACCACCCCCAGGGTTCAATTACCCCCCCTCTAGGTCCCTCCCACGACATGTGGGGATTATGGGAACTACAATTCAGGATGAGATTTGGGTGGGAACACAGCTTAATGTAACACATGCTTTCATAGAACATACAGAAATAAGTTAATTGAAAGAAGCAATATTTTTATTAGGGTGATGACTGTCTCCAAAGTATAAATAGCAAAAATGAGGGACTAAAATAAGACCTTAAACATCTTAGAATAATTTTTTCCCCCTGGGATTTTGATGCAACGTGTGGTTATCTGCTCGTGAATGTGCAGAGGTGATCTCTTCATTAATAAAAGCAAGGCAGGCAAGCGAGGACAGGCAGGATACAAAATAGGAGACAACCAGAATCCTCTTGTTTGATTTTTACATGCATTTTCCTACCTCCATTTGAGCGTAGACTTGTCTGGTGTATTTGAAATTTCACTTCAAAGGAAATAATAAAATCTTGGTGCAAGAGAAATTGAGATGCTTTCCAATTTCCCAACTTCAATAAAATGCTTCTCGGCGCGTCTCTGAAAGTCACTATGGACAGGAAATTGACAGCAGTGGTTCATCTCCACGGTGAGAAGGGAGGGGACAGTAATCATGGCACTGAGCTAGGACCAGAATGACACTGGGACAGGGAGAAACTGGTCCCATCAGCA
Organism: Ateles fusciceps; assembly: GCA_036589455.1. Classification (NCBI taxonomy): domain Eukaryota; kingdom Metazoa; phylum Chordata; class Mammalia; order Primates; family Atelidae; genus Ateles; species Ateles fusciceps. The sequence goes on from JAZHEH010002812.1 coordinate 2,313,501, forward strand.
GCAGGTGCCAAGATTCCGAAGCTCCACGTACAAAGACCGTGGTCATTTATGGTCTAGGTGCCAGTGTCTGAAATAGCTGAGCAGGGGCTGTGTGGCTTCCAGGCCTTGACACAGCATGAAACTCACCGTTAGAGAGCAACAGGAAGGCCAGCCAGGAGCACTCTCTCCTCCCTCTGCTCTGGCATACATCCTCATGGCTTTCCCAGGCGCCTGTTTTACTGGGGATCTCCAAATCCACTCTTGCCAGACCTCTGAGTCCTTTGGCCATCCAATGGCTCCTGACACCCAGTTCAGGCTTGCTTTGCTTTCATGATAGACCTGGATTTCTCTGCCAAGCCTGACTCTTTCCTGGCATACACTTTTGTCTCCCCATTTCCATTCCCCCCCGATCCTTCCAAGAGAGTGAATTCCAACAAAGAGCAGCAGAGCCAGGGTTTCGTCCTATGTCAGTTGGATGGAAATGCTTAATTGGAACTAGGATGAAAGGACAAGACCTCAGTCAGCTAGACTCTGTTCAGGATGGAGAGCTTTGTCCCTTGGGAGACATAAAGAATGAATTCGATCCAGGGCATATGGGAAGCCAGATGAATGCTGCACGCCTGGACCATGGTGGGCTGGGCTGCAGATGGAATCTCACCCGAGGATCACAGTCCCCATGTTCAAGATGCAGATTGAGAAGCTAGAACAAGGCTCCCAATGCTGGAGCTTGCAGATCTGGGATGTGGCACCCGCCGTAATCATTATCCTCATCACACAGAGGAGAAACCTGAGTTCGTAACTTATCAATGTGATCTCTGAGAAGCAAACACAAAGGAAAGTGGAACAGGTGCTGAGAAGCCAGGAATTGTCCACTGCAATGCAACATTTACAGTCATACTTCTTTTTTTTTTTTTTGAGACAAAGTTTCATTCTTGTTGTCCAGGTTGGAGTGCAATGGTGCAATCTTGGCTCACTGCAACCTCTGCCTCCTGGGCTCAAGCAAGTTCTCCCGCCTCAGCCTCCTGAGTAGCTGAGATGACAGGCACCTGCCACCACACCTGGCTAATTTTTTATATTTTTGGTAGTGACAGAGTTTTGCCATGTTGGCCAGGCTGGTCTTGAACTCATGACCTCAGGTGATTTGCCTGTCTCGGCCTCCCAAAGTGCTGGGATTACAGGTGTGAGCCACCGTGCCCGGCCTACAGTCATAATTCTCCTACATGTGTTTCTCTCAGAATACCTCCACTTAACATAATGCAATATTCCAGGTACGACTGAAGACACTCCCACCTCTTTACCAAAAAGAGCAAATGAAATTCTCATCAATCATGCCTCCCATTCCACATCCAGAATCTCTTCCTTCCCCTCCACTTTTTGCATGAGCCCACCTGGATATTCTGCAGATTCTGAAGTAAATGGTTAATTTTAACTATGACCCACCCAACCTCTGTACAGTATGAGACAAAAAGATCATTAAAATCCAGAAATGCATTCCTGACATAAACCATACACCTTGTTTATATGCACCAGCCCCTCTACCTTCACATGTCCAATATGCATTCCTAGTCTTTCCCTAAAACCTGCACCCTCTCCGCCATTACTGTGGCTTAGTCCAGAAACCTTGGGGACATCCCTAGCCCCCTCTCGTTCTTACGGTATGTCAAATCTTTCAGCAAGTATCATTGGTTTTACTTTCTTTCCTTTTTTTCTCTTTGAGATGAAGTCTCACTCTGTCGTCTAGGCTGGAGTGCAGTGGCGGAGATCTTGGCTCACTGCAACCTCCGCCTCCCGGGTTCAAGTGATTCTGCTGCCTCAGCCAACCAAGTAGCTGGGACTACCGGTGCGCGCCACCACGCCCAGCTAATTTTTATGTTTTTTAGTAGAGATGGGGTTTCACCATATTGGCCAGGCTGGTCTCGAATTCCTGACCTCGTGATCCACCCTCAAAGTGCTGAGATTACAGGCATGAGCCACCATGCCTGGCCTGGTTTTACTTTCAAAATAAATCCAGGATGGAACAGCTCTACACCTCTTCACCGTTACAGCCCTGATGCAAGCACCGCCGGCTCCTCTGGGATTGCCGATGGCACCAGCTAACTCACGTGCCTTCTGCTTTTCCTGCCCCACTACGTCTGTTCTCAACACTGCAGCTAGAGTGAACCTGATATAATGTCATCAGATCAATACACACCATCCTGCCCTAACCCCAGCACTCTGCTGCTAGAAATCAAACTCCTTTCCATGAAAGCAGAGTCCCTGGAAAGTGGTGCCCATGACTCACTGATTTTGTGTCCCGGCTGCATTCCCCCTCACTCACTCTTCACCAGCCAGCCTGGCCTCTGCGTTAATCCTCAAACACAAGGGGCTGACATGTCCCCAACGCAGGATGTATGCACCGGCTGTCCCTCTGCTTGAAAACACCCGCACAGCCTGCTCTCTCACATCTTCTAAATCTTTATTCAAATGTCACTCTCGGGGAGGCGTCTCTGGCCACACAGTTTAATATCGCAAGCATCCTCTGACACCCGATTCTCCTTCTCCACCTTTATTTTCCCCTGAACCTGTTATCACCTTCTAGCAAAATAGATATTCTATTTACTGATGTGGTCTAGTATCTGCCTCTCCACTAAAACACAAACTCCACACACACAAAAAAAGGGGAACCTGGTCTGTTTCATTCACTGCTTTGCCTTTGTGCCAAGACAGTGCTAGGCATATAGGTGATAATAAATGTTTGTCAAATGAATGAATGAACGAGTGAATGAATGAGTGAGTGAATGCATACTTGGTGTATCCATGAGCCCATAGCTGGTGTTGGCAATGTCTCTCTTCTAGCTTTCCCTTGCCTTTTCCCCAGCATGTCAGCTGAAGGGACAAAGGAGCTCCCAGGCACATTAGGAAAGCCCAGTCTTCATCAGGAGAGCACTGAGCTCTCAGCGCACCTGCCTGCTGGTGCAGGGTTTCTGTGGTCTTCTGTTAAACTTTATAGCAAGTCAGAGTGGCATGACTGTTCCAGGGATCCCCTGAGTTCCATCTGTATTATTTTTCCTACTCCCTATTGTGTAATAGCAGCCTAATTCCCCCCTGATAATTTAGTCAATCATCCCAGCCAAAATAGTAACCTCTCTTTTCATTTATTTATTTATTTATTTATTTTTGAGATGGAGTCTCGCTCTGTCACCCAGGCTGGAGTGCAGTGGCGCAATCTCGGCTCACTGCACTCCCGCCTCCCGGGTTCAAGTGATTCTCCTGCCTTAGCCTCCCAAGTGGCTGGGACTACAGTTGCCTGCCACCATGCCCTAATGTTTTGTATTTTCAGTAGACATGGGTTTCACTGTGTTAGCCAGGTTGGTCTCGATCTCCTGATCTCGTGATCTGCCCACCTCAGCCTCCCAAAGGGCTGGGATTACAGGCATGACTGCACCTGGCCTAGTAACCACTCTTTTCTTAGTAAAATTAATAGCAGGAAATATCTGGGTGGAGGTATCAGCTTCCAACTTCACTCCCTCTCCTGCAAGAGTCAGAATCATGGCTATAGGAGATAAACCATTTATAAGCAGGTCATTAGGAAAGTTTACAAGCAATGCCGTTCTCACTCCATTCCCCTATCCTTGGTATTAGATCCGTGTATTCTAGGTATGGGGGACACAGACCCTTCCCAGGACCCCAGCACACAGCCTCCTGCAAGATAGCACCCAATCTTGAAGGTATTGCCTTCCAGCTGGCACTGTAATTGAGCCGTCAGTGAGCCATTCCACCAATCTGTAAAGTCAGATGCTTCTGGGTGATAGGATTCGTGATCAGAGTGGATTGCATGGGCCTCAGCTCATCGCCTTTCTCCTCTGCCTGGGGGAGTACATTCTTTGGTCAGAAGCAATGTTGTATGAGACAGTGAATAATGCATTCAGTAACTTGACGGATGACAGTGCTAGCAGAGGCCTGACAGGCCAGGAAGCAGAAGGAAAATGAAATCCAGAGTAAAGGTCTGCTCCAACAAGGACAAATTGCAGAGCCCTCTGTAACAGGAGGGACCGGGGTGTCATTCACCTGCTACCAGGTAGCTGGATGACCTCCTGGAGGTGTGCTATGGTAGCAGCCCTGCTCATGTCCAAGGTTGGCTGATGATGTCAGCCAACTGGTCAATCTACAGTGACAGCAGGTGACAGGAGGGCCTTAGTGATAGGAAATCCATATTGATGGGCCTGTTCTTTTTTTTTGAAACAGTCTCACACTGTCACCTGGGCTGGAGTGCAATGGCGCGATCTCAGCTCACTGCAACCTCTGCCTCCTGGGTTCACGCAATTCTCCTGTCTCAGACTCCCAAGTAGATGGGATTACAGGTGCACACCACTATGCCTAGCTAATATTTTGTATTCTTAACCTCCAAACTTGGTTCTGGAATTGCCATGTTTTTACTGGTTTCTATCATAGGCACTTTTTGGGTATTTGCAGAGCAGAGTGACTCGTAGGGAAGAAAGGGTCAATCTATCTACTCCAGTATTAAGAGTCTCCTTAACGATGGGGCCTTTTGGTGACTATTTACGCTGGAGGCAAATATTCACATAGTCTGGTCTAATGTTAGGGTTCTATCCCATGCAATTCTTCACTAAATTGCCTTGTCATCAACATCCTGGTCTCACCCCTTCCAAGCTCCTGTCCACGCTAGCCACGCTTGCCTACTGTCATGGATTTCTTCATATGTTTTATAGTAGCAGCCCCCAACCTTTTTGGCTCCAGGGACTGGTTTCACCGAAGACAGTTTTCCATGGACCCAGGGACGGGGGCATGATTTGCAATGATCCAGATGCTTTACATTTATCATGCACTTTATCGGTATCATCATTACATTGTAATCAATAAGAAAATAATAACACAACTCACCATCATGAAGCATCAGTGGGAGCCATGAGCTTGTCTGCCTATAGTGAGACTGGTCCCATCTGGGGGTGATGGGAGACAGTGGCGGATCATCGGGTATCCGATTCTCATAAGGGGCGCGCCCCCAGATCCTGTGCACACACAGGTCACAACAGGGCTCATGCTCCTATGAGAATCTAATGCCACAGCTTATCTGACAGGAGGTGGAGCTTAGGCAGTAACTCGAGTAATGGGGAGTGGCTGTAAATATAGGTGAAGGTTCTCTCCCTTACTCTCTGCTCACCTCCTTGTGCAGCCCGGTTTCTAAGAGGCCAGGGACCAGTGTCAGACCAGTTCATAGCCCAGAGTTTGGGGCCACCTGATTTATAGCGTCTGTGTTAGCAGCACGCTGATCGATCTGGAATGGCCAAGAAGCAGAGATAGGACATGGAGCAGCCGTGATTGTCTACTCATCACTAGAACGGGAATTCTTTGTTGCTTTGTTTGTGTGAGTCTTTGTTTGTTGTTTGAGCCCAGGCTGGAGGGCAGTGGTGCCATCATAGTTCACTGCAGCCTCAACCTCCTGGGCCCAAGCAACCCTCCTGCCTCAGTTTCCCAATTAGCAATGACAACAGATGGGGGCCACCATGTCGGGCTAATTCCAGAGAGTGATTGCACGATGATCATAAGACACCTAGGTGATCGGCCCCCCGTGCCGGGCCGAGTATCTGGTTTTACTGAGCCCAGAGTGAATGGACCCCAGTTTGGTTCTACAATAATCACAGGCAACAACATAATTACCTGATTTTGCCATTATTTATGTTCTGGAGAATGGGAGGAGCCCCCAGAAGTTATAGGAATGCTGAGGAACAGGCACAGAGGGAACAAGGACTAAAGGAAATACAAGGGTCAGGGTAGCATGTGTTTTGATATCCTACCAGAGCACAGCTGCTGGAATAAATGAGCATCTGCCATCTGCGGGCTCACTGCCACTGCGTAAGATTCATGTTCTCAGCCAGGCGCTGTGGCACATGCCTGTAATCCCAGGACTTTGGGAGACTCAGATGGGAGGATCACTTGAGGCCAGGATCAGTCTAGCTAACATAGTGAGCCCCTCGTCTCTACAAACATTAAATTCACCAGGTGTGGTGGCATGTGTCTGTTGTCATCGCTAGTCAGGAGGCTGAGGTGGCAGGATTGCTTGAGCACAGGAGTTCAAGACCAGCTTGAGCAGTATAATAAGACCTCATCTCTACAAAAAAGAAAAAATAAATAACAAATTAGCCGGGCATGGTGACCCATGCCTACTGTCATTGCTAATTGGGAGACTGAGGCAGGAGGGTTACTTGAGCCCAGGGAGTCAAGGCTGCAGCGAGCTGTGATGGCACCATTGCACTGCAGCCTGGCCAGCAGAGCAAGACCGTCTCTCAAACAAACAAAGCAACAAAAAGACCCAGGTTCTAGTGAGGAGCAGCCAGTCAGTGCTGCGTGAATGTCCTATCTCTGCCACTTGGATATGCCAGACTATTTATTGAGGGAGAGAAGTAATTTCCCAAAAGAAAATAAAAACACTGCTATCACAGGTGAAATGGATACTGAACAGCTCAAAAACCTATAAATGTCTACTGCACTGGACTGACTCTTCAGTGCTAACATACTCAAGATGTTCAGAAGTCTCCTGGTAAAGATGGAAGTGGCAGGGGTGGGGCTTAGTGAACATTACCCTTGAACTTGGAGTCAGTCGGGGCATAAGAAATGTTAGATCCTTCCTACCACCAGCCTCTCTCCTCTCCCCCATTTGTCATCCACAGCCTTAGCTGCTATGAGATAAGCACTCACATTCATCTCAGAGGTGACCTTTGTCCCATGGACTTGTGCCCTGCCTTCTCAAAGGCCTTCCTGACCTCAGGCACCTGCATCAGACTACACAGGCCCATTTGAGGTTTGGAAGGTGTGGTTACAGGCACCCCAGACTGCTGGCTCCGGCCTCTATCTCTGTCTAAGTTCACTATCGACTTTTCAGACACAGAATCATATAAAAGGCTGCGAAGGAAAATAAGAAAGAAAAGCTCATGAGCATCTGTGTTCAGCCTCCTGGCAGATTTTCATTAGGTCTTAATAAAACTTGGGGCTGCTGTCCCTGAGGTCCTTTTTAATTTCCACTCGATCTCGCTCAGCCCGCTCCTTACTCAGTGGACTCCTCCGGAGAGCTCGGCAAATTCTTGGTCTCAGGTGTCAGAACCAGAACTAAAGGCTCAGGCTAACGATGAGGAAGCAGAGTGGAAGACTGGAGAGAGACCATCTATTGCTTCTGGGGCAGCAGGGCAGGATTTCTAAGCCTTTCCCCCGGGTGTGTGTGTGCTGAACTCCAGCCTCTTGAGAGCAGGACTGGGGAGGGAACACAGGCTGTGACTTGGGGATGCCTTGGCTCCAGGTTCAGGTCTGGTGGTTTCAAGATCCGTCCCTTGCCATTTCACCCCCATGCCCCCATTTCCTCTTCTGTAGATTATCAGAAAGAATAGTGCCTTTCTGATAATGAGGCCGGGCACAGTGGCTCATGCCTGTAATCTCAACACTTTGGGAAACTGAGGCGGGAGGATGGCTCGAGTCTAGGAGTTCAAGACCAGTCTGGGCCACACAGTGAGACCCTGTCTCTACAAAAAAAAATTTTTTTTTAATTAGCTAGGCATGCACCTGTAGTCACAGCTATTCAGGAGGCTGAGGCAGGAGAATCGCTTGAGCCCAGGAGTTTGAGGCTGCAGTGAGCCATGATCATGCCTCTGCCCCCTAACCCAGGTAACAGAGGGAGACTGTCTCTAAAAATATTAGAATTAAAAGAACAGTGTCTAAATAAGCATGAGTGTGCACATGCATGTATATTTATCATTCATGCAAGTGGTTAGGCATTCTGCAAACCATTTTATCTACATGATTTTATTTAATATCCACATGTAGCTTTTGGGCTTAAATATTATTAAGGCTATTTTATTTTATTTTATTTGAGACAGAGTCTCACTTTGTCACCCAGGCTGGAGTACAATGGCGTGATCTTGGCTCACTGCACCCTCTGCCTCCTGGGTTCAACGATTCTCCCACCTCAGCCTCTCGAGTAGCTGGAATTACAGGCACCCACCATCATGCCTGGCTAATTTTTGTATTTTTTTAGAGACGGGTTTTCGCCATGTTGGTCAGGCTGGTCTTGAACTCCTGACCTCAGGTGATCTGCCTGCCTCGGCCTCCCAAACTGCTGGGATTACAGGCATGAGCCACTGCATCCGGCCAAGCTTATTTTATAAATGAGAAAACTGAGGATCACAGAAAGAACTTAGTTAATGGATGGGTTAGCCGGCGTTAGAATCCTGCCCCTCTGACTCAAAAGCTTGTGTTTTCCCAGTTGTACTCTGCTGTCTCCGTAGCCACATTATCAAATTCTGTGTGGGGAGCAGAGTGGCCAGTCCGTAATCGCTGCTGTTGTATTTGAACATATGCTAGTTTCCATGCACATGGGTCTAGCTGCCATGAGCAATATTTCAGCAGTCACTGAAAGCATTTTCGTATGCTAATAAGAATTAATAATTTATGTTCAGTAATCTGCCTTGTGTTTTTCTCATCCTCATTTCTTGCTGGGGGACAAAGTGGACCAGAGATGATGCTTCCCTGGAGGGGGGAAGGCCAGGCCACCTGCAGAGCTGTCGACGCAAAGGACTTAGTGGGCCTGACTCCTTCCTGCTGACGGTGGGGATAAAGACTGAGGGGGGGGATTATAAGGCGAGGCCAGCCTCTGACTTAGGGAGTCTCTCATGCTCTGTGATGGTGGCTGGGGAGATGCCAGGCAGTTGCCTCTGTTGGCGCTGGGAACATTTCTCTGAGCCTTTTCTATTTTATCTGACCTTTTGCAATGATTGTTTTAAATTAGGTGCCCTGTGATTTTCTGGACTTTGTCGAGCCTGGGCAAACTCTCCCTGGGAAGTAGGCCTAACAGGCTACGAGGGCATTTCCTATTGAGGCTAATGTCTGTCTTACCCTGAAGCTTGGAGGAATTTTCCAAGCCACTAATTTGTACTTTGCTAGGAGACATGAGCAATGAGAGGTATTATTTTAAGCCTTCTAAATTGGAGCACAGCTTTTGGGTACTAGATGTTCTCAATTCCTTATTTCCCTCAACTCAGATATCTGGCGGTTTTTGCTATGTTATTTCAATGGGCAGTTGAGTTTTTTTGGAGAGGTATTTCTGGCCCCTCTCTTCAGTGTGCTAAATGATAACTTTTGGCACTTCCATTTACTTCAACAAATACGTGCCTACTAGATGCCAGGTTCTGAGCTAAGTGCCACAGAGGGCATAAAGATTGATGATCCATTTATTCATTTCTTCATCCTTCTAGTTGTTTACTCAACAGGCTTTTTTTTTTTTTTTTTTTTTTTGAGACAGAGCCTTGCTCTGTAGACCAGGCTGGAGTGCAGTGGCGTGATCTCGGCTCACTGCAACCTCCACCTTCCAGGTTCAAGCAATTCTCCTGCCTTCCGAGTAGCTGGGACTACAGGTGTGTGCCACCACGCCCAGCTAATTTTTTGTATTTTAGTAGAGATGGGTTTCACCATGTTGGCCAGGCTGGTCTTGAACTCCTGACTTTGTGATCTGCCCACCTTGGCATCCCAAAGTTCTGGGATTACAGGCATGAGCCACTGTGCCTGGCCCTCAACAGGCATTTCTAAGCACCAACTATTGACCAAAGGCGTCCAGTGCTGGAGCTAAAACTACTGTATGTCCATTAAGGTTGTATTTGGTTTCAAGTAACAGAAAACCTAACCAGGATAGTTAAATAAATAACATTTTTTTTTCTTTTTCTTCTATATCAAGAAGCCCTGGGTCAGGTAATTGCTGGTATTAGCTAATAGACTCTGTGATGATTGGGATTATAGTTCCAGCAGTCTCTGAGACTCTGCCTCGTGACCACAAAGTGGCTGCAGCAGCTCCTACCATAACTTCCACTTCCAAGCAGGAAGAAGAAAAGGCTGAGTCAGCTGGGTTAGGATGTTTCTATCAAGAAAACATGAAGTTATCCCATATCCCTCGCTTTTAGAAAATGTCCTCTTAGCTATCACTGATCAGGATGGAGTTACGAGTCATTCATGAGGTGCAAGAGAACTTGGGTAGAGGGCAAGGCTGTCATGATTGGCTTTGATCTGTCATGCTCAATGAGGCTTCCGTTGGCAAGGAAGAAGGAGGGTGACATTAAATACAGCAACAATATTTGCAGAAGTACTAAACAAGACTTGGTGTACTTGTTGTCAGAGAACTTATCTAGTTGTGGATGCAGACTTTGAACAAAACTTACTTTGTGGGGGGCTGAGGTAGGTGGATCACGAGGTCAGGAGTTCAAGGGGCACGATGGCTCATGCCTGTAATCCCAGCACTTTGGGACGCCAGGAAGGCGGATCATGAGGTCAGGAGATCGAGACCATCCTGGCTAACACAGTAAAATCCCGTCTCTACTAAAAATACAAAAATTAGCTGGGTGTGGTGGTGCGTGCCTGTAATCCCAGCTACTCGGGGAAGCTGAGGCACGAGAATCACTTGAACCCAGGAGACAGAGGTTTCAGTGAGCTGAAAACGTGCCACTGCACTCCAACCTGGGTGACAGAGCGAGACTCCATCTCAAAACAAAACAAAACACTTGTGCAAATCAATATAAAGTCGCAATCTACACTGAGTGCTCTGATGGAAAAGCAGCTTTGATGTCTTTGTGGGGGTTAAATAATCTTGTCCAAAGGTGGGGGAAGGGGGAGGAGGGTGATAGGACAAGAAGATGTGGGAGGGAAAGACCCCAGTTCCAAAGCACCTCTCATACAGGATTGCATTTCATTCTCAATGTAAACCTGTGAGATGGACTAGGCATCTCAGCGGCTGAGGAGAACTGGGGCTATACAGGTGAGCCTGTCCTGCAGAATGTGCAGGTTTTGCCTAGGCAGAGCTGAAGGAACAGAAATACTGGGGTCTGGGGAGAACGTGGCAGTCATTTTCTCACCTTCCAGTTTATCGCAACCACATGCCTTCAGCTGAGGAAGTTAAGAAAGGTGACCTAGACCTTTTTCTGTCTTGAGCGTCCTAGCTGTTTTCTCCTGTGTGTATCCCTTAGGACTCTGAGTTGGCATTCTCTCTCTCTCTCTCTCTTTTTTTTTTTTTGAAATCGTGTCTTATTCTGTCACTCAGGCTGGAGTGCAGTGGTGTGATCTTGGCTCACTGCAACCTCCGCCTCCTGGGTTCAAGCGATTCTCCTGCCTCAGCCTCCCAAGTAGCTGGGACTCCAGGTGCCCACACCACCCCTGGCTAATTTTTGTATTTTTAGTAGAGGTGGGGTTTCACCGTATTGGTCAGGCTGGTCTCAAACTCCTGAGCTAAGGTGATCCCCCTGCCTGGGCCTCCCAAAGTGCTGAGATTACAGGCGTGAGCCACAGCACCCTGTCCTCTTTCCTTTTTTTTTTCTTTTTTCTTTTTACACAGAGTCTCCTGTCACCCAGGCTGGAGTGCAGTGGCAAGATTTTGGTTCACTGCAGCCTCTGCCTTCTGGGTTCAAGCAATTCTCCTCCCTCAGCCTCCCCAATAGCTGGGACTACAGACATGTGCCACTATGCACAGCTAATTTTTGTATTTTTAGTAGAGACAGGGTTTCACCATGTTAACTAGGCTGGTCTCAACCTCCTGACCTCAGGTGATCCCCCCTGCCTGGGCCTCCAAAGTGCTGGGATTACAGACGTGAGCCACCGTGCCCAGCCTGAGTTGGCATTCTTAATAAGTTCTCATCTCTCCAGTCCCAGGAAGGCTGGCATTGCCCTAGGAGGGGAAGGGTAGTAAAAAGGTGTCCTCTGTGCTCCATGATGCCAGGCACAATGCTTATAACTAGATGTGTTTTTAAATGGGGAGATAGGAGACCAATATGCACATGGTAGACCAGGAATACCAAACCTGTTTAATGTTGTGGAGGTTTACCTGGTTGGGGAGGGCTCCTTTCCAACATTGAAAGCTGTATTAGTCAGCCTGGGCTGCCATAACAAAATACTACAGACTCAGCGGCTTAAACAACAAAACGTTATTTTCTCATAGGTTTAGAGGCCAGAAGTCCGAGATTAAGGTGCCAGCAGAATCGGTGTCTGGCACAGGCTTTCCCCTTGGGTTGCAAATGGCTGCATCCTCTCTGTGTCTCCATATGGCCTTTGCTTGAGGTGTGTCTGAGGAGGGAGGAGGATGGGAGAGATGCAGAGGGAGGGAGGGAGGGAGAGAAAGAGAGAGAGGAATGAGCTCTCAGGTGTCACTTCTTAAAAGAATATTAATGCTACCAGATGAGGGGATCCATTCTTATCAACTCACCTAATTACTTCATTAGAAGCCCCATCTCCAAATACAGCCACACCGCACGTTAGGACTTCAGCGTATTAATAATTTTAGAGGGACACAAATATTCAGTTCATAACAATGGCCTTTTCATGCATTTAAGAGAGAAGGAGCTCAAGAGAGGGGGAGGGGCTTAGGAGAGGCAAGGAGCTTAAGAGAGGGGGAGGGGCTTAGAGGGAAGGAGCTTGAGAGAGGAGGGGCTTAAGAGATTAAGAGAGAGGAGGGGCTTAAGAGAGGGGAGGAGCTTAAGAGGGAGCATAAGAGGAGAGGAGCTTAAGGGTGGAGCTTAAGAAAAGGGGGGGCTTAGGAGGAGCTTAAGAGGGGGAGGAGCTTGAGAAAGGAGGAGCTTAAGAGAGGAGAGAGGCTTAAGAGAAGGGAGAAACTTAAGACATCATTCACCATCTCTCAAAGGACTGTGAGTTTCATAAAGGTTCACACCAGGTAGCACAGAGAAGGTGTTCACGCTTGTTCATCAAAAGGGCCCCTTTCCCCCCCTTAAGAACACATCTTGGTTTAGCACCAAAGGTAAACAAAAAAAAAAAAAGAACACATCTAATTATAAGCATTGTTCCTGACACATAGTAGATGCTAATAAATGTTTATTAGATGAATATGTGGCATTCAGACCAAAAAATTGCTCACACTATTAAGGTTCAAATGAAATGGTGAATGAGATCCATGTCCTGAAATACCCTTGTAGATTGCAGAGGCTGGAGATGCAATAGAAAAATGTTTCAAATTTTTCACCTTTTAAAGTTTTATGTGGTGGAGAGGAGGCACTCCAATCCTCACCTGCATTTTGGAAGTTTGAAAAAGGGACAGTCTTTTTCTGACTAATCTAGGTGGGATGTACAAGTATCGTCTCCAGTGCATGTGGATTTCATAATTGCATCAGTGAGAGAGAAAATGAGTCATCTGCCATTAATTGCTAGCATTAAATGCAATTAAAATATAGTCTTTCCTAGGATGAAACCCTGACTTCATTCAAGTTTCTCCCCCCACCCCCGCCACCCCCTGAAGATTGTTAAAAGCTAATGAAAGATTGAGGCTGTGGGAAGAAACAAGGAGAAATGAAATTATCTGGAAGGATTCAGCTGTAGGAAACAGAAGCGCCAGTGTTGTGGGAAACTTTATATTGAATTACTGTTCCACCATTTACTACTTTCATGACCCTGGTCAAGGAATTAAACATCTATGAGATTCATTTTGTAAAAATTAATATTGCCTTCCCCCATCGGGCTGTGGTGAGGATCAGCTCATTTTTCTCCAGCACCTAGAACTTAATAAACAGCGCACAAATGATAGATCTATCTGAATATGTAATAACACCAATCATTTGACATGCTTTTCAGAACATGGCCATCCGGGTAATACAAACTGGGATTCTGAGAGGGCAATTTGTTAGATGATCCCATATTTGTTAGAAAATTGATCCCAAAATGTATTATTTGGAAATCAATCAGTATGTTTCAGTCTGTCTAAGTAATACAGTTAGATACAGGTTTGCTCTTGTGATTTTTAGCCAGAAACAGAAACCACTCTAGATGCTGTTATCAGGAGGGGATTTAAAGCAGATAATTAGATGTTCGTAGAACTTTTGGCAAAGCTGGGAGTGCAAATATTGGAGGAAATTGTAAGTAGACAAGGAGGGTCTCCAGGGACTGTAGGGATTTAATCGACTTGAGCAATCAGCCTGTTTTTCCCAAATGCTGTGTGGAATGCAGTTGCCTTGTTGGCTGGAAGCAGATCCTGACGGATCCCAGCTCACGTGTAAATGAATCTGAGTGAACGCTCCTCATTACTGTGCTAAAGTCTCCAGCCTGAGCTATAGCTGCATTGTCATCACATGTGACCTATTACTGATGATGCAGGGCAGGTGAGCCCCCAAACTGGGGCTTAGCCTAGGAGGGTTCTTGGCTTCATCCAGGAAATAATTCAAGGAGGGAGTTATATAATTCAAGGAGGCTTCATCCAGGAAATAATTCAAGGAGGTGGTGTTAGACAGCAACGTTTTTTGAGGTGGCAGCAGTGCACAGCAGCAGCAGAGGACCTGATTTTTGCAGAGCAGGGCTACCCCATAGGCAGCGTGTCCAGAGTAGCAGCTCAAAGGCAGTGCTGCACTCATACTTACACCCACTTTTAATTACAGGCTTATCGGGTCGTTACCATAGGAAAGGGTGGTATTGTCCAGGTTTTGCCATGGCAACAGTAAACTGACATGGAACTCTAGTGGGTGTGTCTTATGGAAAGTTGCTTCCACCCCATCAGTATCTGTTTTAGCTAGTCCTCAGTTTGGTCCAAGCCCCACCTCTGAGGTCAAGTCCCACCTCCTACCTCACTAGCATGATGACTCAATGTGTGTGTCACTGGGACCCCTCCTCTACATGCAGTAATGACTCTCTTTCCTCTCCATCACCTTTTAAAACCTTCCTGCCACTTTCCTTTGGGAGATACTGCTTTGGAGAATACTCTCAGTGCTCTTCTTACTGGGAGTCCATAACAATGACCTTTTTATGCATTTAAGAAGGAAGGAGCTTAAGAGAGGGGAGGAGCTTAAGAGAGGGGAGAAGCTTAAGAGAGAGAGAGGGCTTAGGAGAGGAGAGGAGCTTAAGGGGGGAGCTTAAGAGAGGGGAGGAGCTTAAGGTGGGGAGCTTAAGAGAGGGGAGGAGCTTAAGAGAGGGGGAGAGGCTTAAGAGAGAGAAAGGGCTTAGGAGAGGAGAGGAGCTCAAGGGGGAGCTGAGGGGAGGGGCTTAAGAGAGGGGGAGGGGCTTAAGAGAGGGGAGGGGCTTAAGAGAGGGGAGGGTGACAAGTAATAAATTTCCTATTGATCAAAACTTGCATTCTCCTGGAGAATTGTTTCTTACTGGCCAGGCAAATGAAACCCAGTTTTTTTCAGGTAGCAAAATCATCAACGATTCCAGGAAACCAAGCAGTTGGTGATTCACAAGAGTATGTCTAGAAAATAGCACAGAGCATGACACAGCCTTCTGCTGAAGCCTGTGCACCCACACACCTATGTTCAGGGACTATAATTGCTCTTACTTTCTCCCACCTTCCTGATCTGATGTAAGTTTCTGTCGTTGGCAGAATCTAAATAAAACTCCAACTGACAAGGAGGCCACAGACAGGCAGTTTTCAGGCTCCTGACAGCTGCAGTTCTGGGAGAGCTTGGAAGGGTGCGAAGTACCAAGAGATACAAATGATCATCAGTTAATTACAGATGTTGATGTTTGTGAATTTGTCTACTCACTAACTTTTTTTTTTAGTTTATGTTTTAGAGAAAGGATCCGGATCTGCCATGTAGGCTGCAGTGCAGTGGTGCAGTCATAGCTCACTGCAGCCTCAAACTCCTGGGCTCAAGGAATCCTCCTGCCTCAGCCTCCCAAGTAGCTGGGGCTGTAAGTGTGCACATCATGCCCAGCTAATCATTTTCTAAATTTTTTTGTAGAGAAGGGATCTCACTGTGTTGCTCAGACTGGACTAACATTTGTTTGTGGGGAAAATTAATATTCCAGGTAATATTTTAGTCATTTGGGCACATGTACTGAGCAGGAACATTTAGGTCACCTGATGATGTAACACATTTCCAGCTGAGATTGAGCAAGGAGATGCTCTGCCTTTTTTGTTTCAGCTCTCATACTGTAAACAAGCATCCTTCTCCAGGTCTGCTGAGCCCTCCATGTGCTGCATTGTTGTGGGTGATTTTGTTTATTTAAAAATGGCTCCCAAATGCAGTGTTGAAGTGCTGGCTCACATTCCAAAGCACCAGAAAGCTGTGATGTGCCTTGAGAAATTAAAATAAAATTCCAGGCCAGGCACGGTAGCTCATACCTGTAATCCCAGCACTTTGGGAGGCTGAGGTGGGCAGATCACATAAGGTCAGGAGTTCAAGACCAGCTGGACCAAAATGATAAAATCCTGTCTCTACTAAAAGTACAAAAATTATTCAGGCAAGGTGGTGGGCATCTGTAATCCCAGCTATTCAGGAGGCTGAGGCAGGAGAATCACTTGAATCCCGGAGGTGGAGGCTGCAGTGAGCTGAGATTGTGTCACTACCCTCTAGCCTGGGCAGCAGAGTGAGACTCTGTCTCAAATAAATATATATATATATTCTAAGCCCCCATTCTACTGAACAAACCCTGTCTTAGCCAATGGGACCTCAGAGACTCCTTAAAAATGGAGTTCCTTGGGGAGGCTGAGGCTGGTAGAACACAAGGTCAGGAGATCAAGACCATCCTGGCCAACATGCTAAAACCTCGTCTCTGCTAAAAATACAAAAATTAGTTGGGTGTGGCGGCACGTGCCTGTAGTCCCAGCTACTCCAGAGGCTGAGGCACAAGAATTGCTTGAATCCAGGAGGTGGAGGTTGCAGTGAGCTGAGATCACATTACTACACTCCAGCCTGGTGACAGAGCGAGACTCCGTCTTAAAAACAAAAAACAAACAAAATAAAACTTAGTTCCTACCCACACATCCCTTAGGATACTCCTACCTTTTTAACCCTTAACCAGGATTTTTTTTCCTGAAGAGTAAGCAGATGCCAGCTTTAGAAATGAAGATATGGACAACTCATTCTTTTATGGCCTTTAGCCAATTATCTCAGACCACGATGGGACTCGCACTCTCTCTTAACAGCTTTAATGCGAAGCTCACCAGTTTCACAATTCATCTCTCTGTAAAATCTGACCAGTTCTGGCCAGCTCACAGGTGATGCACAGCGAGGGTTTTTCCTGTCCTCTATTTCACCTTTGACATCGGAGGGCTGAAGACTCTCCCCTAGATCATGCTAACGCTGCCCCTCACTTTTTTTTTGAGCTGGATTCTTGCTCTGTCTCCCAGACTGGAGTGCAATGGTGCAATCTCAGTGCACTGTGACCTCCGCCTCCTGGGTTCAAGCAATTCTCCTGCCTCAGCCTCCTGAGCAGCTAGGATTACTGGCATGTGCCACCATTCCTGGCTAATTTTTGTATTTTTAGTGGAGATGGGGTTTTGCCATGTTGGTCAGGCTGGTCTCAAACTCCTGACCTCAGGTGATCCACCTGCCTCGACCTCCTAATGTGCCGGGATTATAGGCACTAATGCTGCCAGTTTTTTAACAGGCAAGCTATGAAGAGGCATGAAGCTCCATCACACATGTGCATATTTCTCCTTCTATAAATATTCATGACTCCTCCTCTAGCTTATTGAATATGTATATTTGGCCACCCTGCTCAGCATCGATTCCTATTCCCTAAATTTATCCCTCTTTCTAAGTGTTTGCTTTCAGCTTGTGCCAAAGGCTACACTTCCCAGCCTACAGGCTGCAATCCTTTATAAGAAATAAAGCCCACCTTTTCAAATTTATGAAGCTTGTTATTCTTCTGTTGACAGTCTGATGGAGAAAATAGGTGTGTTAGATAAGCTTCATTCAGGCATGAGCCACAGTGCTGCTGGCCATTGGTATGAGATTAATGAATCAACATATATAGTCAGTAAGGTGTTTTGAAACAGAAGTATACATAAAACAAGGCTATTTATTGATTGTGAAGCAGCATTGTTGCCCGAGTGAATACCTGGGGTTCATCATCTTGTGCCAAGAAAATTAAGACAGGGATACACACAAGGAGTCAGTTTAGGAGTGGAGGTTTCATAGGCAAAAGAAAGAGAAAGGAGAACAGCTCCCTCTCTTGTGAGAGAGACGGGCATCCGAAAGGAAAAAGCTGGCCTGAGGGGAAGTGCACCGGATTTTATAGACAGGCTCGAGGAGGTGGTGTCTGATTTACATGGGACCCACAGATTGGTTGGACCAGTTGTGACATTTACATAATGCAAGGGGAAGTTGGCTGCCCCAACCTAGTCTTATTATGCAAATGAGGTCTTTGCTTGGCTGGTGCCATGTTGTTTGCTCCTTACTGTACACGTAGTTGGCAAAGAGGAGGGAAAGTGGAGCCGCCATGTTGGACGTTCCTAGTCCCAGGGGAGCCCTTTCCCTACTTGCACAGCTGCCAGTACTCACCTGTGCAAACTTCTAGCCTGCCTTTCTATGTCTGCAGCTCAGTTTTACAGGCTGCTCTTTGTTAGAAAAGCAAATGATTTGGTGACTACTTTTTATTAAAAGGAGAAACCTTACCAAGGACTTCCTTATCCTCACTGTCTAAATCATTTCTTCTTCACTCCTATATCAATTGATTAACGAAAATATCATCATCAGAGACCCACAGGAATATGTCCCTGTATTTCCTGTAGGACCAATGGTTCAGTATCCACTCCCTCATTCCATGTTCATGTTGATTTTATAGACAATATCCACTGTGGGCTTCCCCCTCCACTCCCCCTCCCCTTCCCTTCCTGTACCATGGGTTAGACAAGATTGTTCTAGAATTTCAAAATTTTCAGCATAGTTTCTTCAAGTTTGTGCACTTTTTCTCATAATGCACAAGCTTCCCTCCCTCCCTCTCTCGCTCCTTCCTCTCCCTTCACTCCTTCCCCCTCCCTTCCCTCCTTCCCTCCCTTTTTCCTTCCTCCCTCCCTCCCTCTCTCGCTTCCTTCCCCTCACTTCCCTCCCTGCCTCCTTCCCTCACTTCCCTCCCTCCCTCTTTCCCTACCTTTTTCCTTCCTCCCTCCCTTACTTTTTTCCTTTCTTCCTTCCTTCTTTCCTTCCTTCCTTCCCCTCCCTCCCTCTTTTCCATCCTTCCTTCCTTCCCTCTTTTTTATCATTTTTTTTGCATAACTTATAAGATTAAGCAACCTTTGTCCAAACCTCCAACGTTCTTCAAACTTCAAAAGGAGGATGATATAAGAATACACATTGTCACCTAAAGGGGGTGCTTACCATGTTTAGCCCACTGTCCTCAGGCAGTAACCTTGCCCTTGTTTTACATGTAAAACACTGGAGGCCCACAGAGTTTACAGGATTGCCAGAAGACACCCTGGGTCAGAACCCTGCCTTGTTTCCTTTATGCTGGATTTCCTTTAAAATGAAGTACAGTCTAATTGCTTGTAAAATAAGGAAGTTGAACTAGAGGTTCTCTGAGGTCCCTTTCAAATGTAAAATTCCATGACTTTGTGACTGGAGCATTCACAGAAGGCTAAAACCACTATGCTGGGGGCTGGCATTGTAACGGTGAGGGAAGGAGTGAAAGGAGAACACACTGTCCATGCCATAGAGATGTACAGATCATAGAGATATACACATTTAAATAATGCAGCATTATATCCTTTGTGGTTTCAATCCGGTGGCAGTGCCACTGGAAAGGGCTCCCGATCCGTGCCCTAAGCGAGGGTTCTTGGCTCTTTCACCGGAAAGAATTCAGGGCAAGTCCATAGAATAAAGTGAAAGCAAGTTTATTAAAAAAGTAAAGGAATAGGCCAGGTGCAGTGACTCACACCTGTCATCTCAGCACTTTGGGAGGCCGAGGCAGGTGGATCATTTGAGGTCAGGAGTTTGAGACCATTCCAGCCAACACAGTGAAACCTCGTCTCTACTAAAAATACAAACATTAGGCATGTGTGGTGGCACGCACCTGTAGTCCCAGCTATAATCGGGAGGCTGAGGCAGGAGAATCACTTGAACCCAGGAGGCAGAGGTTGTAGTGAACCAAGATTGTGCCACTGCACTCCAGGCTGGGCGACAGAGCGAGACTCCATCTCAAAGAAAAAAATTCTACTCCATAGGCAGAGCAGTGTCATGGGCTGCTCGACTGAATATACTTATAGTTATTTCTTGATTATATACTAAGTAAGAGGTGGAGGATTATTCATGAGGTTTCCAGGAAAGGGGTGAGCAATTCCCGGAACTCAGGGTTTGTCCTCTTTTTAGGTTACATACGGTAATGCATTATAGATATAACATATACAATGCTAATGTATTATGATTAGTATTTAATGAGCTGTGAGGATGACCAGAAGTCCCTCTCATCAGCATCTTGGTTTTGGTGGGCTTTGGCTAGCTTTTCTTACTGCATCCTGTTTTATCAGCAGTGTCTCTGTGACTTGTATTTTGTGCTGATCTCCTATCTCATTCTGTGACTAAGAATGCCTCACCTCCTGGGAATGTAGCCCAGTAGTTCTCAGCCTTTTTTTTTTTTAACCAGCCCTTATTCAAGATGGAGTCACTCTAGTTCAGACTCCCCCAGACAGCCCCTCCCCCAGGAAGCCATCCTTGAGTTCCACCTTCTTCCCAGGTGTAAATAATTTCTGTGTTCCACACTACTATGGAATTAACCTAGACCTTTCACTAAAATTGTCAACCTTGAGGGAAAAAAGCTGAGGCAAAACAAATATAAGTAGAGAGTTTATTTGGGGCAAGCTTGAGAATTATAACTGGGGAACATAGATTCAAGTTGACCTGAATTATACACTGATTAGAAGCTGTTACAAGTGAATTTTTAAAGAAAAGGAAGAGGCAGTTTCTACGTTGTTTACCAATAATTTACATTTAAATAACATAAGCTATACATTGTTCTTTGTATTCACAAATTCCAGGAACATGAAGATAACAGGTGAGACAGCTAGTCAGCAACAAAAATCACTTTAAACAATTGCCCCTTTTTACAGAATTGGCTCAAAAAAAAAAAGAGAAAACAATTGCCCCAGGCAGGAGGCATGACCGCAGGTTCATACTCTTGTCTCTCTGGACCTGATAAATTTTGCAAACCTCACACAGCTTGCAATGCTCTGAGTGATTTATCTTTTCTCAATACCGGTAACTAACATTTTTTTTCTTGCTCATTAGCATTTTGCATAGAGTTAATTCTCACAACACCCCTGTGAGAGAGATACTGTCATTGGCTTCCTTTTGTCCCCGTAACAGGTTCATTGCCTACTCCACAAAGGAAGTCAACCCACAAGACACCGGATCGCAGCAGAGAAAGAGGTTTAACTGGAAGGTCACCGAACAAGGAGATAGGAGGCAACCTTAAATCCAGTTCCCGGAGGAGTTTGGGGGTAGGTTTTTGGAAGAATAGCAGTTTTTAATTATGATGATTTATCATAAAAGTAAAATATTTTCAAATAGAACTTTTGAAGAATAGAAGTTTTTAATGATGATGATGCCTAATTTATGAATGCATTCTTTTAGGTAGTGCTTTCACTATTCAGCTGGTACAAAAGTAATTGTGGCTTTCGCCATTAAAAGCAAATGGCAAAAACTGCAATAACTTGTGTACCAACCTAATATCATAGTTCATAATTCTCTGGGCGATTCACATACACAATGAATTTTTTTCTATATTTTATTCGAGATGTTTTACAGTTGGATGGTTTGATACTCAATTGTACAATTTATTTTCAGTTAATTTTTCTATAGGGTGTGAGGTATGAATAGAAGTTTGTGTGTGTGTGTGTGTGTGTGTGTGTGAATATTGACTTGTTCTAGCATCATTTGTTGAAAAGACTATCACTCCTCCTTTGAGTTGAATTGCACTTAAAAAAAAACGTGTTGTCCATGTATGTGGTGAGTCTATTTTTGGAAGCCTTACTGTGTTGATCAATTTGCCTATTTTGACATCAATACTGTTTCAGTAGGTAGCTAGTCAGGCATGAGCAGGGCAGGAGAGGAGAGGATGCCCCCTCCACCAGGCATGTCAGGCGACCATCAGGTGATGGTTGGGTGGCTGTTACACTATCTTTCTAAAATAATAATTGGTTGCAGCTGGTGCCAGGGAAAGGCCGTCTCCCAATAGATAGAAACACCTGAATCTGGTGATAGCAGCTTCCTGATAAGAGCTCAGAGTTGGCTCAGGCATGCGTACTAGAGGCAACATGGCGGGTGACCTTCTTCGGAACACCGAACTGGTAAGGGGACGTGCCCTCCGGTTAGCACGGTGAGCATGCACACGCTCCAGTAAGCGCACTGTACAGGCTCACGTCCCGCGTGCTGGCAGGCCACTGCTCACGGGGGAAGAATTAGGGGAAAAGGGATGCAAGCCCCTGGAAGTGTGTCGACATACAAATTCAAGTCAAAACGTCAAACTGGCGTTTGACTTTGAAGTCACCCCTTGGCCTTCTTCCAAGTGTCCTTTTGTTCCTGCTCTAGAGCTTTTTAACACACTTTCACTCCTGCTCTAAACTTGCCTTTGTCTCTCCTTCTACCTTACGCCCCTCGGTCAGATTCTTTCTTCTAGAAAGCAAGAATTCAGGTTACCGCAGACCTGGATGGATTTGCCACAGCAACTTGAATTCATGTTCCGCTGCTAACAGTAGTACTCTGATTTGCTGTAGTTTTAAAGTAAGTGTTTAAACAAAATAACATTAGCCTTCCAGCTTTGTTGTTCTTTTTCAAAGTTGTTTGGCTATTTCAAGTGCTTCCCGTTTGCATATAAATTTTAGAATCAGTTTGTTAATTTCTACAAGAAAGCTCACAGAGATTCTATTAACATTTCATTGAACGTATAGACCAATTGGGGGAGAATTAACATCTTAACAGTAGTTAGTCTTCTGATCCATAAACACAATGTATTGCTCTATACATTTAAGCCTTTGTTTTCTCTCAATAATGTTTCGTACTCTTTGCATACGGATCTTTCTTGGTCATATTTTCTTTAAGTATTTCATTTTTTTGATGCTTAGTTAACAGTTTTTAAAATTCAGTTTTGTTTCCACTATTTGATTATAGTATATAAAATTATGATTGATTTTTGTATATTGGTCCTGTATCCTGCAACCAAGCTAAATCCACTTGTTATTAATTCTAGGAGGTTTGTGGAGATTTCAATCTTACTTTCTACGTAATCAATCATGTCATCTGTAATAATGACAGTTTTACTTCTTTTTGTTTGGTTGTTTCTTGTCTTTCTTTTAAAAAAAAAAATTTTTTTTAAGGCTAGTCAAGTGAAGCAGTGGGAGTGGAGAAGGAACAAAGAAATCTGTAACTGGTTGTGATCAATTAGTTGTAAACACCACTGCACTTGGACCAGCCTCTTTCTTTTTTTTAACCTGATTTCACTGCTGGAACTTTTAGTGAGAGCTGCTCTCTCTGTCTTGCTACTAGTATTATGGTGAAAACATTCAGCCTTTCACTATTAAGAATTATGCTAGGCACAGGTTTTATTTCTGTCTCTGGGTAATTTATAAAGAGCAGAAATTGATTTTGCACAGTTCTGGAGACTGGGAAGTCTAAGATCAAGGTGCTGGTAGATTCAGTTGTTTAGTGTGGGTCTGGTCTTTGCTTCCAAGATGGTGCCTTGAACAATGCATCCTCCATAAGGGAGAAACACTGTGTCCTCATATGATTCAAGGAGGAAGGTCAAGAGAGCCCAAATGCTCCATGAATTCTCCTTTATAGGACCTTAATCCTGATCATGACAGGGGTGCCTTTATAACCTAACAACCTCTTACAGCTCCACCTCTTAATACCATCACAGTAGCCATTATGGTTTAACAACTAAATTTTGGAGGGTATACATTCAAGCCATAGCAGTTCAGATGCCTTTATCAGACTGAGGAGGTTCCCTCTTATTCCCAAGTTGTTGAGAGTTTTTATCTGCAATGGATGTGTTATCAACCAAACCTGTCCCCCAAAAGATGGGGTCTTTCCCTGTTTAATGTTGTGAAGCCAATATATGTAAATGAAGTGAGCATCAAGCGGTGCAGGCTTTATTCAATGGCCGTGGAATTGAGAAGCAGGAGTGTGGCTCACGAGTCAACTTCTCGGCTTGTGAGAACCAAGAAGCTGCAGATATAAGGCATCTTTATGAAAGGATTAGACATAAAAAGTAAGGGGAAAATTAGTCGTGTCTTTTCTGGGAGTGGATGGAGAACTTGTAATTGGAGTGCTGCCTTCCTTTTCATCCTTTTATGGTTTCTTCTAATTATTGTTATGGTGATTCTCAACTGTCATGGCACTGGTGGGAGTGTCATTAAGCATGGAAATCTTACAGTGAAGTTAGAAATTCTTCAGCAGCCCAGTGAGCTGCCATCTTGGATCCTCCAGTTTCAGCTGGTTTGGTCATGAGGGAGAACTTCTGACCTTAAGATTCAGGCATTCTGTTTCCTAAAGATAAGCAGGGTTATGGTAGGGGAGAGATTCAGGTAGGTCATGTAGGCATTACACTGGGTAACAGATGTTGGACTATGTTGAACTTTGACAGTCGTTTCTCCTGCATCCATCGATATATTTGATAGATTTTTAAGTGTTTAAAATGGTGACTCACATGGATTAATTTTCCAATATTAAACTCCAAGGATTTCCTTAGAAGTCTTTAGATGCTACTAAGATAAGTCATCATTGTGTGCCTTCTGCGTCCTAAGGAAAGAATTAGAATGTGAACCAGAGCAAATGTGGATGGAAGAAAGAATATTTTAAGTCTGAAACCCTGTCTGCATGGAGCCAATCCCAGGAAGCTGATGAAATGGAGCTTGGCCGGAGTTTAGAGAAAGCTTCAGGGATAGTTCCGTGGCTCTTGCAGAAGGGACGAGAGGTGCTCCCAGGGAACGGATGGAAATGGAGCCTTAGGCACCTTGGGGACACTGTTCATGCCCTGTTTGACTTATCCATGGAAGAGAAAGAGAGCTAAATATGAAAGCTTCCCTGCTGTTACTAGGATTCCACTAGCCTTTGATGTCATGGTGCCCGGCATCTCTTCTCAGTCCTTCATTCAAGCTGCTGCTTGAGTGATTTACTTAAAAACCCAAACACAGTCATGTCACCGTCCACTCTGTAAAGCCCTCTGACTATAAAATAAAGCATCTGTCCCTTTAAAGTGACTTATAAGGCCCTTTACATTCTCTCCCCAACCTACTTACCCAGGGCTTTCCATTGCTTTCCAAACACATCCAGTGAAACAGAAGCATGAACATTTCTGGTGTTCAGAAAAGTGTACGTCTTCTCTCCCAAGCTTCACTGCCTTTTCAATATCTCTGCCCATTTTCGGTCTCTTTCTCTCTCTCTCTCTTTTTGTAGTCTTAAGAGTTACGTTAATCTCAGTTTCAGTTCATTGCACACTATCATCTGTGCCAGAGGTTCCCTTCAACTCCCCAGCCACCTTGAGTGATGTGGCATTGAACTCTGTGAGAATATCCCTGGAAGATAGATTCTCAGAAGCTCAAAAGGGTCGGGGGGGGGCGGGCAGAGAGCATGAGTATACCTAATTTGGCTAAATATCGACAGATTGCTCTCCAGAATGGCTGCACCAACATCTATATCTTCACTTTTCAGAAACACTTGGCATCATCCAGCTTTCTAAATTTTCCATTTAGAGGGGGAATTAATTACCATTATTTTGAGCATCATACGCTCCTTGGCTTTTTACATTTCTTCAGTCAATTTTTTATTTATATCCTTTGCTCCCTTTTCTCTTGTATTTGATTTCTTCCTTACCTAATGTTCTTCTCTATATTCTTCACATGAGACCCAGTTCAAATGCCACCACCTCTCTGAAGGCAGCCTCGATTACCCATGCAGATTTAAAATCCCACCTTTTTGGGGTGCTCATGGCCCTTTGCTTGTTCCCATGTCATATGTATCATAATGCACAGTCATCATTTATTTTTCTGTCTCTTCTACCAGAAAATGAGACAGAAATATATAATACTGTCTCTATACCAAAGAATGGAACATGGCCATTCACACAAAGGTAGATCTCAATTATTTTTAATGAAAAGAGAATTGTGCATATTTCCTGTGAACAACGTGATTAAAATGATTCCTAGGATAAATTAGTCTACGAAAGCAGGGAGACTGCCATGTGGAAATGTAGATTCCAACAGCATTAGACAAGGTTAGAAACTGAGAACAATCATGTTCAGAAAATAATTCTGGGTCCAAGTCTTAATACGAACCTCTCATTCTTTTGATCTACTTTTGACTTAAGCTGGATAGACTCTCTGCTGTACAAGCACAGGCATTCACAGTGTTCGTTGAAACTGGGCCAAAAGGTATCACGTTGAGTTCAGATGATTGGAAGGACAGATTTGTAACGTCAGCATCTCAAGATGACTGCCAAGTACATTCACATCAATTTGCAAAGCCACCATTCCGGGTAGAGATGTCATCTTGAGCGTCTGTTCTTGGCGCTCCAAAATTGCTCTGAAACAAAATAAGCACACACAAGGGTTGAAATGTCATAGGCCAAAAAGTCGAATAGACCTCTGCTGGCAAAGAAGAAGGATGTTTCTATTCCCAACGCCCAGTGAATGTGGTCAGGTTTGACCTTCAAGCTGCATAATTAAGAATACAAACTGGCCTCAGATTTGCTATGAGAAAGTTCCTATGGGAGTCCTTGTGGTTGGACAGGCAGGCCTGGCCGAGGGGATTAAAACTCAGTCCCTCTGTTTTGCATTCCTTGAGTCGTTAGTACTTTCGATTCTAAGATCCACCCAGGTCTTTATGTTATAGGTAGATGGATTGGCACGAGCCGGACAGAAGAGGGCTCTGTGGGTGCACCCACTGGAAGTCTCAGGTGATGGTTCAGCAGTTATCGCATTGCTTCTCTAAAAGTGATAAATCAGCAGCCTTAGAAGAGGATTCAACATATCATGTGACCATCACCTCTCTGTGGCCCCTCCTGTTACTCTCAGAGCTGCTGTCATGAAGACTGTTGGACAGAGGGCTAGGCTACAGAGACAGAGGGACAGGGGAAAGCCACTGAGACAGCCAGGGGGCAAGGAGACAGATCTGGCTGGAGGATGCAGCTGCCAGTCAGCATCCCCCCAGGGCAGGAGGGCTTCATTCTAAGTCACTGCATGCTGGACAAATAAAGTGTCCGCTCCCCATGCTGTCGCTGTAAACAAAGCAATGTTCTGCTGAGTGAGAAGAGAAGCAGGGGGAACCTGTCATCCTTGTGACATCGAAGGAGCACTGTCCACCCATTTTCTCATGTTCAAATGCCTTAATTTTTAGAATTAAAGTGCAGAAGTTATTTCCTTTGCTTTTTCCAAAATGACTGTAGAAGTGAGTGTCATCATCATCAGTCTGAGTCAGCAATAGCCGTCACAACCCCATTCTTTGAAAGTTAACAAAAAGGCATATCGGATCCACTTACACATTTCTGGTGTCCTATTATTCAGTCTTCCCAGTGACACTGCAAGGAATGGTATTTTGCAGAGAAGAACATGGAGACTCAAACAGATTCAGCTCACGGGCCTCAAGGTTATTAGGAAACAAATTGATAGAACCAAGGTTTCCAGCCAAGTCTTCTAAATCAAGCAAGACTCATAGTTGGTGCTCCTCTGGGCCTAAAAACTTTGAATCTCAGAACTTTACCGTCTTGCTCCTGTGGTGGTATTAGCCGGGGGTGGGGTGCGTCCTGAGCGAGGGACAGGGCTGGGTAGCTTTGTATGCACCTGCTGTCCACTCTTTCTGGTGGCCACTTACTCACTTGCACTGCTAGAAAGAAGGACATGGAAAGCATCCTTCACCTTTCTGTGAACAGAAGAAAAAGCCCCTCCTGCCATTCCTGCCCTCCCCCCCACACTAGCACACATGTTGGGAGTAAGAGACAAGACATTTTTCTCACTGTGTCACTGCACAGGAAGAGGGTCCTCAGAGGTGCTAATATATTCCATCTAACTCTCTAATGACCCCAGTAGGGAAGAGCATGTACTAGTCCTGGCTCAGCAGGTTCCCCTCATGGGGTCATTTTATGCTTCAGCCTTTTAAGAGTCCCTGAGGTCCCAGAGGAGCGCAGGCTGCTTCCCAAGGTGAGGGCTGCATCTCTAGGCTGAATACTCATTTGCTCATGCAAGTAAAGAGGCATTGCAAGACACTGTGCTCACTTCTACTCAGACAGAGGTTAATTCATGTCTTCAAGACATGTGTTGCAGGCAGTGGCTCCTTTAAAAAGAAGGTTCAAGGCCAGGCGTGGTGGCTCACACCTGTAATCCCAGCACTTTGGGAGGTCAAGGTGGGGTGAATCACTTGAGGGTCAGGAGTTTGAGACCATCCTGGCCAGTGTGGTGAAACCCTGTCTCTACTAAAAATACAAAAATTAGCCAGGTGTGGTGGTACACATCTGTAATCCCAGCTACTCAGGAGGCTCAGGCAGGAAATTGCTGGAACCTGAGAGGTGAAGGTTGCAGTGAGCTGAAATCACACCATTGCACTCCAGCCTGGTCAACAAGATTGAGACTCCAACACACACACACACACACACACACACACACACACACACACGGTTCAAATTCTGGTCGTCTGTATGCATAGGCCCTGGTTTGGTGGAGCTTGGAAAGAGTACAGACTGTGGTGCCGACTCTGGGCTACACCTGGCTAATTCTTTTTATTTTTGTTTCATAGAGACAAGTCTCACTGTGTTGCCCAGGCTGGTCTCCAGCTCCTAGGCTCAAGCAATCCTCCTGCCTTAGCCTTTCAAACTGCTAGACTACAGGCGTGAACCATCACACCCAGCTCCCTCTGGTGTTGTTACCTGAAGAGGCTTCTGTTTTGCAGACTACACCCCAACTATCGCAGTTGCCACTAACATGAAAACAATCTCTGCATTTCCTGAGCATCTAGTGTGTATCAGCCCAGAGCTAGATAATTTCCATGTGTTGCCACTGATTCTTGCATACAGTCCTTCAAATGTACATTACACACGCTCCGATTCCTCTGCTATTTAAGCGATGTCTTTTTGCTGCCCTTGTCTCTGCTAAGCAGTCTGTGAAGAGCCACTCTAACCCCCTGCAAATAGACTTCTCATCAGAACTCCCCATTCAGCCACCAGCAGATATTATATCCATTGATGATTCTTGCCTGGTCCCGTCTTCGCTGTGGCGGTAACAAGTGGTGATTTTTTTGTTCCTGCATTCTTTCCACGTTGGCTGGCTGGCCCCTTGGCATTCTCCTATAAGCAAGAGCCATCTCTTAGAGTTTAAAACTACAGTTTGCTGGGCCCCCACTTCATTCCTAGTGAGTCAGAACCTCTGGGCATGAGACTGGGTTTTGTATTTTTCGAATTCTCAATGCAATGATGCTCAGCTCTCAAAATCCCCCTTCTTCCATAAAGAGGTATTGGGGAACTTGTCCTCACTCTGCTTATAATGGGAGTGAGTTATTCGCAGTTCCCAAGTGCAAAGATGGCGATTTTTGTTTTTTGTACTGAAAAACTTAACTTTATTCATCTTTTGGGTTGTTACCAAAAACTGTTTGAGTGTGAAATAAGGCATTGTTGACCGGGCGTCGCAACTCACGCCTGTAACCCCAGCACTGTGGGGCCGAGGCGGGTGGATCACCTGAGGTCAGGAGTTTGAGACCAGCCTGGCCAATATGGAGAAACCCTGCCTTTGCTAAAAATACAAAAATTAGCCAGACATAGTGACGCATCCCTGTAATCCCAGCTGCTCGGAAGACTGAGGCAGGAGAATTGCTTGAACCTGGGAGGCAGAGGTTGGGGTGAGTGGAGATCGTGCCACTGTACTCCAGCCTGGGTGACAGAGCAAGACTCTGTCTCAAAAAAAAAGACATGACTGAAGTGGCGTTGTTTGCTTTTTTTTTTTTAATTTAAATTTTTTTATTTTCATAGGTTATTGTGGAACAGGAGGTGTTTGGTTACATGAGTAAGTTCTTTAGTGGTGATTTGCAAGATTCTGGTGGAACGATCACCTGAGCAGTGTACACTGAACCCAGTGGCAGTCTTTTATCCCTTGCCCCCTTCCCCACCCTTTCCCCCTGAGTCCCCCAAGTCCACTGTGTCATTCCTGTGCATTTATATCCTCATAGCTTAGCTCCCACTTATGAGTGAGAACATACAATGTGTGGTTTTCCATTCCTGAGTTACTTCGTTTAGAGTAATAGCCTCCAACCTTATCCAGGTCACTGCGAATGCCATTCATTCATTCCTTATGGCTGAGTAGTATTCCACCACAGTTTATAAAATCTCTTGTAGAAATAGATATGGGCTCACCTATAAAATGGGTAGTCAGTAGGTCCCTTTATAAGTGGCAGCACTTTCTTAGTAATTCCGTGGGACAAATAGATGGGTTTTCCAAGGATATGTGGTTGAGGAAGAGAGAGAGAGAGAGATGGATAGAGAGAGAGAAAGGCAGCGAAGAGAAGAGACAAGGAGAGAGACAGAGGAGAGACGAGATTAAAATGTTCTCCTCTTAGCTGTAATTTTAAGGATAACAAGGACAAATAAGGTACAATGATACCCACAAAATTAAGCATAGGATGATGCCGAAGGGCTTGTCTCATGTCTTCACCTGGTTGTAAGATTGCTCTCTTTGTCGCTATGGATGCGGTGAGCAGGGGAACGTGTCTACACTGCTGGTGGGAATGTAAACTAGTACAACTAGCTATGGAAAACGGTGTGGAGATTCCTTAAACAACTAAAAGTAGAACTATCATTTGATCCAGCAATCCCACTACTGGGTATCTACCCAGAGGAAAATGAGTCATTATACAAAGAAGATACCTGCACACGCATGTTTATAGCAGCACGATTCGCAGTTGCAAAACCATGGGAACCAACCCAGATGCCCATCAATCAACTAGTGGATAAAAGAAACTGTGGTGTGTATGTGTGTCTGTGTGTATATATATAGAGACAGAGAGAGGGAGAGAGAGAGAGAAGTACACACACACATACACACCAGTTTATACATATATATATATACCATACACACACACACACACACACACGGTGTGTATATATGTGGTGTATATATGTGGTATATATATATATAGAGAGAGAGAGAGAGAAACAACTTAGTGTCTAGAAGAAACAGCAGGAAATACATGTGTGTGTGTATATATATATATACATACACACACCAACCACCTAACACACACCACATATAAACAAATGCTTTATAACACACACAGATGATATATATACATTGGCTATGGGGGCTGTCCTGTGGCAAGCCTTCTCAGGCATGCTGCATCTCACAGGTCAATTACTAATGTGTCCAAATGCCTCATGTCATTTGGCTAATAACGCCACGGTCCTTTTCACAACCTCGGGGCACAAGCCATTCCAGTGTAACAACTGGCTGTGAACTGACCACAAACAGAACTATTGCTTTGTCGTTAGTGTCTTGAAATTCTTGTAGACTCCAGGTTTGAACCTTAAATATTCCCAGGAAGTGACGTTTCTTCGCTGTTTGTGTCGTCCTTGTTTTTCTAGGCCCCGGTACTTGTAGATCTCTGCTCAGGGTTATTCTCCAGTGACACCGATGATAGTTTGAGATGCACCTTAAATATACATGCAAGGCAGGGATCCTCATAAAGAAACCACTTATTAGTGTTAAGAAGAAACAGCAGGAAACACGTGCATTTTATTCAAAACCCACAGAGGAAAAATATATTTATCTCTGAAATATCCCTGGCTTTCAAAAGTGGGATTCTAGGCTGGGTGTGGTGGCTCACGCCTGTAATCCCAACACTTTGGGAGGCCATGACAGGCAGATCACAAGGTCACGAGATTGGCACCAGCCTGGCCAACATGGTGAAACCCTACCTCTACTAAAAAAATGCAAAAAATTAGCCAGGTGTGGTGGTGCGTGCCTGTAATCTCAGCTACTCGGGATGCTGAGGCAAGAGAATCACTTAAATTCGGGAGGTTGCAGTGAGCTGAGATCTCGCTACGGCACTGGCACTCAGAATGGGCAACAGAGCGAGACTAAAAAAAAAAAAAAAAAAGAAAGAAAAGTGGGATCTACAGCTAATGCAGGATTCTGAACACTACTTTCTCATCTGCTACATTTCTGCTGTGCCTTGGTTGACACTCTGGTGCTGGAAATATAGTCATTCACAAGGCTCAATTGTTCCTCAAGCATCTCACCATGGAGGCAGGAGAGTCAAAGCAGCAAATCCATACTTAAAGCAAATATGAAATGTACCGTAGCTGAATCAACTTAGACTGAGAATGTTGGGGAAGGCTTCCTCAGAGGAGTGAGGTGTGAGGTAGACTTGGCCACACCGCAGGGTTGGCAGTGTTCATTGACTGAATGCATGAGCACATGAAGGGCCCACACAGAATAGAATTTCATCAGCTAGAAAAATGGGGCCAGCGACAGCAGACAGAGGAACTAGCATGTCCCAGTGCATCAGGAGAGAACACGTCTTTTCTAAACTGGAGCGTCAGCGTGTCCTTTTCTAATCATTTTTCCTGCTGTTTTTGAATTGGAATTTGCAATCCTGGAGCTTATGGGCTTCAAAGTAAATCATATGGCAGCTGCAGAGGCAGAGTGCCTTTCTCATTGCTTGTGTCACAGGCTTTGGAGGGTCTCCCTGGGAGTTCATTGAGAGGAAGATGAGGGAAGGCCATCAGGGGAGGCAAGGATGGCTTCCTGCTACCAGAGCTCAGAGCTAATGAGGTCACGGCGGTGGCTTTTTCCACCAGCAAACCTATTACCTGGCTTTGCGCGGGCCTCGAAAGGCAGCCCTTACCTCCACCTGCCGTCCAGCAAGCCTGTCAACCTGAAGGTGGTAAGGACCAGGGAGGGCAGGCCCTTTGTTGTTGCCAATGATAGCAGAAAAGAAAAGAGTCCTGCTATGACGCCAGTGTTCAGAGACAGGGCGATTTCTCCACGCCATGAGTGCCTATTCATCAGCCACTCATTCATTTATGAAATACACGCTGGTGCCTACTACCCTCCTAGATCCTGGAGGTAAAAGAGCTCAGGTCTCTGCATTCCCATGAAGAAATCAGGGGGAGGGAATCGATTATCACCACAAAGTGTGGTAAGAGCTGCAAAATGCACAAGGACTGTGAGGCCAGGCTCTGCTCACATGTGAAAGCTGGAGAAACTCTACGGAGAAGGTGCCGTTCAAGTGATACCAGAGTTAAAAAGAAATTATTTAGGCAGCTAGTGAGGGTATGGGAATCCTTGGCAAGGTCTTCTTTTCAATGAAAAGCAGCCCCCAGGTCATTTTCTTTTCTAACAAAGAGCAACCTGTAAAATTGAGCTGCAGACATACAAAGGTGAGCTAGAAGCTTGCACGGGTGAATCCTAGTAGCTATGCCAATAGGAAAGGGTCTACCTGAGGACTAGACATGTCCAACATGGCCGTTCCATCTTCCCCTCTCCTTGCCAACTATGTGTGTAGTTGGGAGCAGACAACATGGCAGTCAGTAGGCAAAGACCCTATTTGCATAATAAGATTAGGGCCAGTGGCCAGCTTCTTCATGCACTATGTAAACATCACACCTGGTCCAACCAACCTGTGGGCCTTACGTAAATCAGACACCGCCTCCTCAAGCCTGTCTGTAAAATCCGATGCACTCTGC
This sequence comes from Ateles fusciceps, assembly GCA_036589455.1. Classification (NCBI taxonomy): domain Eukaryota; kingdom Metazoa; phylum Chordata; class Mammalia; order Primates; family Atelidae; genus Ateles; species Ateles fusciceps. Next base: position 2,346,873 of record JAZHEH010002812.1, read on the forward strand.
TGTGGGCTGAGAGTTCCACTCTGATGCCCCTCTCTCTTGCAGGTGAGAAAGCTATTCTCTTTCTCTTTCTTTCTTTCTTTTTTGTTTTTTTTGAGACGGAGTTTTACTCTTGTAGCCCAGGCTAAGGTACAGTGACACGATCTCGGCTCGCGGCAACCTCCACCTCCCAGGTTCAAGTGATTCTCCTGCCTCAGCCTTCTGAGTAGCTGGGATTACTGGCATGCGCCACCATGCTGGGCTAGTTTTTTGTATTTTTAGTAGAGACGGGGTTTCACCCTGGTGGCCAGGCTGGTCTTGAACTCCTGACCTCAGGTGATCTACCCACCTTGGCCTCCCAAAGTGCAGGGATTACAGATGTGAGCCACCATGCCCAGTCTTTTCTCTTTCTTTTCCCTATTAAACCTCCATTCTTAAACCCATTTGTTGTGTGTCCATGTACTGAGTTTCCTTGGTGTGAGACAAGTAGCCCCCGGGTTATTTACCACAGACAACAACACCTCTTCACCAGTTGAAAAGTGAACTGTTGTTGTGACCACAGTTGACAATGGAGTTTCTCTTTGTGTGTTTCCTTTTTTTTTTTTTTTGAGACGGAGTCTCACTCCATCACCAGGCGCCAGGCTGGAGTGCAGTGGCGTGACCTTGGCTCACTGCAACCTCCGCCTCCCGGGTTCAAGCAATTCTCCTGCCTCAGCCTCCTCAGTAGCTAGGACTACAGGCACGCGCCACCACGCCCAGCTATTTTTTTTTTTTTTTTTTTTTTTTTTTTGTATTTTTAGTAGAGACAGGGTTTCACCATGTTGGCCAGTATGGTCTCGATCTCTTGACCTCGTGATCCACCCGCCTCGGCCTCCCAAAGTGCTGGGATTATAGGTGTGAGCCACCATGCTGAGCCTCTTTGTGTGTTTTCTGCTAACAAAAAGTGAAATTAATAAAAATAAAACCCAACTACGTTTTAGTCTATGGCTTTTGATGTCAAGTGTGAGCCATGGGAAAGCCAGAAGATTTTTTTTTTAATGAGGATTTTATTTGAGGATGATGAGGGCAGAGATAAAAGGCACATTTTGAAAACAGGCAGCAGGAGACTTTGACGTTTGACTGGAGTGGTATGCATTGTGTTGTGGTATGCATTTGAGTACGTGTTGTGCATGCATGCTTTTGTTTTAAGACAGGTCAACTTCTGTTCAGCAGGGGCCTAGGCCATGAGCAACAAGTAGCTGATTTTAAAATAAAGGTTATGAAAAATGGTAAGGTCCTAGAGATGCTGCACATGGATTTCCAAAGCCAAATGATTGTCAGCTGTAGCCGTGAGTTCAGTTTCAGGGTTCTAGGGGACAAGCTTGCTTATTTTTTTTTCCCCAAGTAAAACTAGAAATTGCTTTCTAAATATTTTCTCAGCCAAAGTGGTTCAAGTGACTGGTGAGATCTTATTTGCCCACCAAGTCCCGGTGACCAGCTGAAAAAAAAATGTGAAAAACGGATTAAAGACAGCTCTGGTTTCTCTGTTTACGGAGTATCAGAGATCTAGGATCAGTTTTCTTGCCAACTAAATCAAAAAGGTGTCTGTGCTAACTTACTCAGATGTTTTCAAACGTGTCCCAAATTGAAACTTAACAACTCGCTCTCTTCATCAGTAGCTTGCCCTTGTCTTCCTTAGTTAGTGGAATTGTCTACCTGCCCAGTCGAGAGACCACTGAACTACCTGTGGCCTCATCAGACACATTCTGTGGCCAAGTCCAGGTGAAGTTCACTCTCTATGCCTCCAGGACATCCGCCCATTCTTATGAAGAAGTTATTGCAGCTCCCTAAGGCTCACGAGCTTTAGTTTCCTCTTCTAAGCCATGTTTTACACGACTTGATCACAATGATCCTTTATAAAAGCCATCTTGACCTTGAAGATTGCAGGGGTTCACCTCTGTCTAGCGTGAAGAGTCAAAGATCCTCATCACAGCAGATGAGAACTTTCCCAGTTTGGCAGCCCACCTGTCTAGTTTCATCTTTTACAGTCCACCCCCAACTCCTGCACTGTTTGCTGTAGTTAAAAGAACTTGCCGGCAGGGTGCAGTGGCTCACACCTGTAATCCCAGCACTTTGGGAGGCTGAGGCCGGTGGATCGCTTGAGGTCAGGAGTTTGAGACCAGCCTGGCCAACATAGTGAAACCCTGTCTCTACTAAAAACACAAACAATTAGCCAGACGTGGTGGTGGGCGCCTGTAATCCCAGCTACTCAGGAGGCTGAAGCAGGAGAATCGCTTGAAGCCGGGAGATGGAGGCTGCCGTGAGCCAAGATCACGCCATTGCACTCCAGCCTGGGCAACAAGAGCAAGACTCCGTCTCAAAAAAAAAAAAAAAAAAAAAAAGAAATTGCTTCTTTCTCCTCTGTCACATTGGTTCTCAACACGCATTGCTTTTTATATGTAGAATGTTTTCTCCATCCCTCTTTTCCTGCAATGCATGCCCCACACCCAGGGACAGGACTGGGGCAAGACAAGGGAGGCACCTACTGCACAATGGAAGCAGGTGCTCGTTGCCAAGCTCATGAAAGTGCTGTAGAGCAAACACTTCCTTTATTTGGCACCTCTAGACCCTCAATTGGCTCATTCTAGTCCCAGCCTCATTCATGTCTTTCATTTCTCAATCCAGCTTTGTGCTTCTTTCTGAGGACTCTCTCTCTACGAATTAAGGCAAAGATAATGATACCCTCTCTTTCAGCTTTCTAAGCTATCTGAGAAAACAATTTTCTCAGATGTATTCCAATCATATTCTGTCTACAACTGATATGGGTTGGTTGTATCCCCACCCAAATCTCACCTTGAATTGTAATCATCCCTATGTGTAAAAGGTAGAGCCAGGTAGAGATAATTGAATTATGGGGTTGATATTCCCCATACTATTCTCAAGGTAGTGAATAAATCTCACAAGATCTAATGGTTTTATAAAGAGGAGATCCCCTGTACAAGCTCTCTTGCCTGCTGCCATGTAAGACGTGACTTTGCTCCTCATTTGCCTTCCACCATAATTGTGAGACCTCCACAGCCACATGGAACTGTGGAGTCAACTAAATGTCTTTCCTTTATAAATTACCCAGTCTTGGGTGTATCTTTATTAGCAGTGTCAGAACAGAGTAATACAGAAACTGTGTTCTAATGTATATCCAGTTCAATGTACCAGACATTTATTGAGAATGTACCATGTTGTAGGAATAAACACAGAGTATTGTAGCCATTTTGCTTTTACTTGCACAACCTCCCAAGACGGTTTTCTCGAATTGAGTGCAGAGACCGTTCTGGTCAATGCATCATATCTGCATTGGTGTATATGTATTAATGAGCTGGCATTGTATTCATTCTCTGTATCTGTGACAGTAAATAGCTGTAGACGTCACTGGTATCTGTCCATTTCACAAAAATCTGAAATTCATGGAAGATCCTAAGACATAAAACAGCTAATTTTGCAAGTTTCTAAAAACACATTCTTTCATTCCAAAGAGTAAGGAGATATGAGAAGATCAATTATTTGGGTGGTGATTTGTAAAGATTAGGAGGTAATTTTCCTAATTATCATGTACGTTATTAATTGTGTCAAATTCCCTTCAACATCAGTGATTAACAGAGATCTACTTGAAATCTCTCCTGCTTTAGTTTCTGTGTATATCAATAGTCAGTGTTTCCATGATGTGAGAAGGAGGTGGTCAATATCCTTATACATATACCCACAGTGATAGAGATTGCATAAATATTCTGGGATAAAGAAAAGATAAAGAATCCTTCTAAGGAGAACAGCCAAGGGGGGGACTTCTATTGGTTGAGAGCACACCCTGTGGGCCCTACTAATATGTCATGTGGAAACTAGAGGGCACAATGTTTTCATGAACAGTATCCATCAATTACAGAGGGTTGAAGCCAACACTCTATGTTATTTCTGGTGTATGAATTTGCAAAGATTTCTTGTGGTTGAAGAAAGTGGGTCAGAAATTAGAAACAAACTCATTCAATAGATGTGTCTTACTTCAATTGATATTATTGATTATTTGGAAATAATTTGTTTGCTACTTGTGTTCATCCTGTCTCATTTGGCCGTGAAGAATAGCAACCAACAAATGGTTATTTCTCTTTTTTAAATTTTGATTGCTCAAATAGCTGAAAAGACAATATATATGGCTTCAGGCATGCTTGGATCCAATGGCTAAAAGGATGACATCGGAAATAAGTTCATGTTTTTCAGTTCTGTTTTTTTCTGTGTTGTCTTCATCATCAGACACGCAGAGGCGACCAGCAGATGCAGTTTTACATCTTGGTAGCTTGAAAACATGTGAGAAAATGGTTTCTTTTTCTCAATATTCCATCATAAATATTTGCATTATTCACATTAGTACACTTTGAGTCATATAGCTGTTTCTTAATCAATCACTATAGATAGGGAGAGACTGTGCTGTAAATATCCAGATCTGGGTTACGTGTCCAGTTTTGAAGCTAGGAGTGGGACTTGACCCAGAAATACACTTATGAACAGAGAATATGGGATAATAGTTTCTTAAGTGGTTTCCTATAATGATGAAAATATTTGCTAACCCCACTTGGTTCACTTTTTCCAAGAGAGTGTTTTCACTCATTTGCTAATTCATGCATCCTTCTTTTATTCAGTCTGACATTCTTTGCTTTTTCATCTGAGTGTTTATTTATATTTAATGTACTTACTGACATATAGTGGTATTTAGGCCCAGCATTTTACTAATTATTTGATATCTGTTCCATTTGTTTTTTGTTCCTCATTCTGCATTCTTTTGAAATAATCAAATATTCTTAAGATTCTATTTTAATTTATTCAGCAGACTTTTAAGATATTGCTTTCTACATTAATTTTTTAGTGATTGTTCTAAGGATTATAATATTTCTTGTTTTGGTTATCTACTTAGATTTAATACTGTGCCACTGGGAGAAAAAGTTAAATGTTAAATTTGAACTTAATTGAATATAGACACAAACAATGGTCACCAAGTCCCAGAACAGGTCGTGTGAGCCCCTTGAGACATTCATCCAGCGGTTGTTTCAGAGAAATGTCTATTTTAACCTATTCCTATATGTTAGTTATTGAAAAACAATAGACAATTGCAAAACCAAGTTGACCTTTTTGTGTTCCTTGAGCCCAGTTGCAAAGGGCCCTCATGACTGGGCCTCATGTCAAACACCTCGTTACAAAAAGAACTAGGGTCCCAGACTGCACCAAAGCCTCATGTGACCTCTTCTCATCTGTGCATGGATGGGTGGCCAACTCTGGAGCTCAGTCTGTTTGTTTCCCAGTCTGGTGATAAATCCTCCATAGTCTGATGAGTGTAGCTCTATATGTGTATATATATCTTTTCCCTTCTCTCCTTCCCATTGCAATTTGCTTATTATATGATTTGCTTATTACATCTGCATTGCCATTTACCTGGGATAAATGTTGTTCACCCTTAAATGTATTGTGTCTGTGTCTTTTCTTCTCCCCTTGTGCATTTCCTGCCCAGATCAGCCACTTTATGTGAAATGTAAGAATCATGCAACAGTGCAGTATAACTTAATTTACTCTTTTCCTTTATTTCCATACTGTTCTTCTCAAATATTTTATATTTGCATACTTTATAAACCCAGAAGAGTGTTAACATTTTTGCACTACATTGTCATGTGCCTTTAAAGAATATATATTTTTAAAAGATTGACTTTTCTATTTACCCACGTACAGTTCTTATTATTCACAGGAACATTCTATAAAGTCATTGTGAAAACTGAATTAGCAAATACTAAACTGTTAGTTCTAGAGGAAATATAGGGTTAGGTTCCTATGAAACTCTGGTAATAAAATCTTCATCAACTGATGAGTACTTAGTTTTGTTCTATGTGTATTTGTATTTATAGACATCTCAGTTATGTTGATTGATTAACAGTGATCCCATGGCCAATAAGTCATACCTGAATGAAGCTTACCACCTAACACATGTATTTTCTCCATAAGGCACATCACAGCCTATCTGCACTCACAGACAGCCCTTTCGTGTTTTGTTTGGGGACCATTTAAACAGCAAAATTACCAAAAGAAGCATAAAAGTGTAAAAAATTTGGTGCTCAATAGAACACAAAGGGGTCCCTTTTGTATAGCATGAAAGTTGACAGAAGAAGGCAGAGTATTGCCTTATTCAGCCTCATTTGGGAACATGTACATGAGGCAGACTCAAATATTTTGAGTTGCATATATGGGAAAATGCCTACAAAAGCACCACAAGTATTGATTTTGAGGTTACAAGTACACTTTAGTGAGTAGACAAATTCACAAATATGGAATCTACAAATAATGAGGATTGACTGCACAGTTACCCCTTGGTATCTCTGGGCGAATTGGTTTCAGTATTCCCCTTGGATGCCAAAATCTTACAGACACCAAATCTCTTATATAAAATAGCATAGCATAAAATGTGCATATAACATGCACACCAAATCTCATATACTTTAAGATATTTCTAGATTACTTATAATACTTGATACAGTGTAAATACTTTGTAAATGGTGGTTACACTGCATTATACTTTATTGTTACTTTTAACTTTTTAAAAATATTTTTGATCCATGATTATCTGAATTCATGTTTGTAGAATCTGGGAATATGAAGAGTCAACTGTATTTACTATTTCTGGTGCTCATTATTTCTTTCTGTAGATCTGAGTTCCTATCTGGTTTCATTTACTTTCAACGAAAATAAATTTCTTTAGCATGTTACTGAATTCAGGTGTGCTGGCAATGAATTTTTTTCAAATTTTATTAATCTGGAGTGTCTTTATTTTGTTTTCATATATGAAGGATAGTTTTGCTAGATATAGAATTCTGGGTAGACAATTTCTTTGTCTCCTAACCTTCATTGTTCCAAAATAGAAGTCAGTCATAAATAGTATCACTATTCCCTTGTGCTATGTATAATGTGTCATTTATCTCTTGTTGCATTCAAGACAGTTTCTTTAGCTTTGCTTTTCAGCAATGAAACTATGAGAATATACCTGTGATTTTCTTTATATTTATCTTGTTTGAGGCTGAGGTTTTTTTTTTTTTTTTTGCATGTGTGAGTTGATGTTTTTTACCAAATTTTGTGAATTTCACAGTTATTTCTTTAAATGTTATTTTCTAGATCTTTATCTCTATTCTCTGTTGCTGAGACTCCAAATATACATATGTTAAAGTATTTGATATTGTCTCATATGTTTCTGAGAATCTGTTCAATTTTCTTTCAATCTTTTGTTCTCTTTCAAGTTCACAGTGACTTTCTTTTATTGTATCTAATCTGCTCTTCAGCCCATCCAATGACATTTTTATTTCAAACATTATATTTTTGAGTTCCAGGATTTAAACTGGACTTTTTAATAGTTTATATTCTCTGTTGATATTCCTCTTTGATTTACTAATGATAATTCTGTTTTGCTTTACATCCTTAATCATATATTTAATTCCTGCTTGAAAGTCCCTATTTTTTAATTACAACATGAAGGTTGTCTTTGGTCTTTATCCATTAACTGATTTTATTTTGACTACAAATCACATTTAACTGTTCTTTCCGTGTCCAACAATTGTTTGTTGGGCACTGAACATTGTAGATGCTATGCTGCAGAAAAAAACTAGATACCATTATCATCCTTGGGTGAGTTGTTTTTTGCTCTAGTGAGTGATTTAATTGCTGAATAACTATCTTCGCCATGTGGATGCTTTTAAAAATTCTTTGTTAAGGTGGGTCTATTTCTGTTTTTCTTTATTCCTGAGAAACAGTCTTTGCAAATTAAGATAGCTCTCTTTAAAAATCAATAAAAGGTCCAAGATATTTATCAAAACCCTGTAACTCAATAGGATTCAAACTACAAATTCTGTCTCTCTTCAAACAAGTCACAGCTAAGATCTCTGCTCAAGTCTTTCAACTTTTCAGCTGTTGCACTTTGCTGAGAGTCTTGGTATCTCTCTCTGCATATGCATAATTCAAATGTGAGTCAAGGACTTGTGGGAAATTTATACGCAGATTTGGGAACTTTCCTTTCTGTGACTCCCTCAATTTTTGCATCATCATTTAAAATTTCCGGTACTCTGGAATACTCAAATTCTAACACCTCAGACCAACAAGGCCATGTATTTCTTTGCCTCAGTTCTAGACAATCTGCACTAAGCATACTGGGGATGCCTTCAAAGGAAAAGCAATATAAGCATAGATTTCACCTTGTGCAGTTTCTTTTCATTCAAGGGTTGAATTAACTCCAACTTCTGCATGCTTTTTGATTATTCTCCAGTGCTATCCGAAAGGTTGATCTTTGTTCTGGGGGACTTTTTGGTCTCAATTTTATCATTGTTATATGCATTCAGTTTAATTAAATATAAACCGCTTTGCAGTTACTAGAATTGAAAGTCTCATTCATTTATTCTGTCTTTAATTGATTAATCTAATAAGTAACTTCCAATCTATGGTTTGAACCCGTCAGTGGTGGTATGGGCAACCTATGAAGAAATGAGGCAGTAAAATATTTGAAGAGAATACATCTCTGTAGATAGCCAGGAAAACAAATCTCTGTAGATGGATTTCCTGGTAGGAAAACAAATTAAGTAGAAAATAATGAGGGTGAGAACAAAAATTTCCTCTTAATTAAGGAGGCAAAGGTTAGATATTATGTGAGCAGTTGTTCTCAAAGAGAGTAAAATAATTATGCATAACTCTGCAGTGATCAGTGAGTTCTTGTGAGGTTTAAGTTTGATGAACATTTGTAAATTTGTTTGTTTGTTGTTTTATTTTGTTTTTATGGAGTTGTAATGTAGAAAAAGGGATTTAGAATAACAAAATCAAGCATAGTTTAGTGATCTAATTTTCTCTGAAATTCTTTTTATTGCTTATGGTTTCCCATTTTTTTCATTTCAAATAATAATTTTGAGGTTTATATATATCAGTAAAGGTGGGCTAGGCAACAGTAAGAGAAAAATATGAATGTGAATTGACTCAAGGAAATAGAAATTTATTTCTTATTCACCTAACAGTTTAGTGCAGTTCCAGGGCAGCTGGGGAAAGGGGGTGCTTTGTTCCATATGGTCACTCAGGTACCCAGGTTGACAGGTCTCTGCCATCTTCATCATTTGCCACCCAGTGCCACACTGGGTGTTTGCCCATTTTTGCATTACTATAAAGGAATACCTGAGGCTCGGTAATTTATAGAAAAAAAGAACAGTTGGCTCACAGTTCTGCAGGCTGTACAGGAAGCATGGTGCAGGCATCTGCTTCTGGTGAGGGCCTCAGGAAGCTTACAATTATGGTTGAAGGTGAAGGAGAGGCAGAGTTGTCACATGGTGAGACAGGGGAGCAGAGAGAGAGCAGGGAAAGGTCCCAGACTCTGAAACAACCAGATCTTGCATGAACTAGTTAGAGCCCACTTACCTTCCAGGGCATGGTGCTAAAGCATTCATGAGGAATCCTCTCCCATGATCCCACACCTCCCACCAGGCCCCATCTCCAACATTGGGAATCACATTTCAGCGTGAGATTTGGAGAGGACAAACATCCAAACCATAACACTGAGTGCTGCTCTTGCAGATAGCAGAAAGGGGAAATAGAACATGAACAAGTGCACTCATGAAAGTCTTCTTACCTTTTCTTTTCTTTCTCTTTTTTTGTTGGCATAAGCGAGGCTTGGAAGGTTCTGCTTGCACGGTTCTTCTGGTTCTGCTAAGATTCCATTGACTACAATTCAGATTTTTCCACACTAAACTTTAAGGAATATAGAAAATATAGTCCAGCTGTAAGCAGATTACAGTGTTGGAGCAATGCCATGGGTAGTTTTTCATATAAATATTATTTTCTTGAGATTAAAAAGTTCCTGACTTGTGCTTGAAAAAACCTGAGCACCTAACATCAAGTGGACATGTAATCAGAGCTATTGGTTATGGTCTGGCTTGTTTCAAAAGCATACCTTGAGACAGGATTTGAGTGCATGCAGTTTGTTTGAAAGTTGATCTCACAAAGCGCTGGCAGGGAAGTGGATGTGTGGGGCAGGAAAGAGAAAGGAGCTAATGTGGGTACATCCATGAGCAACTCATAATGGCTCAGTCCCACTAAAATCCCCTGGGAGATAGTGGGATATAGTACTTGATGGATGAGGAAGCCAGTGTACTTCCTCTCCAGCTACTGTTTGTCAGTGGCTGAGGGATGCTTCCAGAGGTGTTAACTCTTTTGTACTTCCACCATGCCAGGTGCACAGGCTCACAGAAGGCCCAAAGGCAGAGAATTACTGGTGATTGCAAGAGGAGACCATTGGCATGTACTAGAATGGTGAGTGCTGGGAAGATCTGGGCAGGGTACCAAGGTATCTATTTCTCTACAAAATAGACACTAGGTCTAAACTGACCCACCATGTTTGAATATGCACAGCAGCCATCTGTCATCAAGTTGAAATGTAAGGGAAGAGATCAGGCTTAAGCAGGTCTGGAAGGTAAATATGCTGTATGAACAGGAGGCTCAGACACCTATGATATCTAGTTCCGCTGCGGTAACGCTCCTCCTTCGATCCACATTGACAGCCTCAAAGATGGGCATTTAGTGACAAGGAAAAGGCGTGGGCCTGACATACACATTGTTCTGCACGGTATGTGGTCACCAACTTGAAGTGAACTGCTGCAATATTGCAGCCCCCTCGTTTGAGAGTCTTCTTAAAAGATACTGATGAAAGCAAATCCTCCTAGAAGGCAAAACTTGGGGCAGTCATCGGCTTGTCCACTTTGTCTGGGCTCAGAGATCAGTGATTTGGATCTACCCAGATTCATGCACAGTTCCCAAGGGTTTGGCTGATGGTCAGGAATTTCAAAGTGCACCATTGGAAGATTGACCAAAAAAGGTCTGGGGGAAAGGTATTACATGAGCACAGGGTAGAAACGTATCTGTATTCCATGTTCATGCTCAAGCAAAGGTTATGCAAAGGATAGTGGCTTTGGTAAACTTGCAGCAGTTTCAGCCACACGGCAACAGAGACAATGGATCCTATTTTGATCATTGATCATGTTGAAAGTGAGTTTGGACATGGTTCATTTCAAACTCAGAGTCGCTTGGCTAAAGAATGTGTTTTACTCTTTGTACCATAGACCTAGGCGTGTGTGATGTTGTGGGATTCCTTTCCAACAACAAAGAGCCAAATCTGGGGATCTGGTTCCAACAAGGCAAAAAACGTGTGCAGTCTTCACACCCTGCTCCCTGCTCAGAAGCTCTGTCTCCCCTGAAACCAGAGATGCACTTGCTCTGTGATTCTAAGTATCTAAAAATGGCAGAGAATATGATCTATACGGTATGCAGACATGCCTTCTCACATTTGCTCCCCCAAAAAAATTAAAATAAACTTGAATATTTTGGTTTTACGAAGTTTTCCAGCTGGAATGCAGAGAGCTTGAAAACCACATGCCAATAGAGGAACACAGCAAAGTCAGGCAACGGGATAAAGCAGACTAAGTGCCAGTTGTCAATAATTTAATTCTCAAAACTACCCTTCAAAGTAGTTATTGAATTATCTTCCTCAGAGTAGTATTTACGTTCACTGAGGTTAGCTAACGTAACCAAAGCTGCACAGTTAGTAGGTGACCAAGTGACTTTACCTCCAATTTTTCTCTTCCCCGTTGATACCACAGTACCTTTGTTATCTTGAGAATCTCTTTTATGGAAGAGCCTTTTATTTTTATAATCATTTCTATCAGCATGCAATAATTCATTAATAATAGCAAACTTGGTCTAAGGTTGACTTTTCCATTGACTGGATCTTTCTAAGCTTCAAATACACATAAATACAGGGCTGAGGACCATTAGTCACCCAAGCCCTTCTCTTGAAGGTGAAAAGCATTTAGTTAAACGCCTACATGGCTAAATGACTATGCGTTCCATTGGCATTTGATAAACAAATCATAAATGACCTTAAACCCTTCAAGCAGACTCAATAGGACTTTCACATTTTCATACTTTTTGTTATTACCAAGAGAATGAGTCATCAAAAGTACACATTACACTAAAAAATACCCAGCCATTGAAATAGCATAGGAATCCACTTTCGTTCTACACAGGCACTCTGCACTGAGAGGATTGACCACATTCCATTTTGACCTGATATGAGTGTTTCAGACTTTTAAAAAATTAAGTTTGTATTAATCTGAAAAGTCGTCCTCCCTGCCTCCAGCCCTTTGAACTAGTTGGAGAGGTTCATGCGTCACAGCTCCTGCCTTGTGATCAAGCCGAGCTGCCAAGGCTACAAAACCCTTCATGGCTACTGCAAGGATTGTGCCTTTTTTTTTGTTTGTTTTTTTGCAGGTGTACCTTTCTTCAGTCTTTATTAGCACCCACTCCCAACTTCTTGACTTGTAGCCCTGTCTTCAGCTTTGCTTCTGGCTCATGAATGTGGGCTTGTCCTTCATTTCTTCCAGCATTTGATAGAAACATCCCCTGATCAACTCTTGAGTTGAATCACCTCTGAGCTGAATCATCTCTCTGCTTCTCTTATTACTGATTTCCTAGTTCTGACTCCTAAAAACCATTGAAATGAGATCGAAACCTCATATAAATCAGCTTGCTTGGGACCCTTAGTCACCCAAAACTTTTACAAAATTACATAAAAGCATAATTTACTGAGTTGATGTACAGAGGAAAATGGAATTTGCTGATCCAGGGCCAGCCACAGGTTTTTGAGGGTGAGGCAGTTATTATCTCTCTGCAAGAGGATCCCACTTCATGTGATCAAAAGACTGCACCAAAGCAAAGCATATGATCTGTATGCCGGAGCCCTGGACCAGGCTGTGAGCTGCAAGCTGGAGCTGCTGGGTGTATTAGTCTGTTTTCATGCTGCTAATAAACACATACTTGAGACTGGGCAACTTACAGAAGAGAGAGGTTTGTTGGACTTAGAGTTCCATGTGGCTAGGGAGGCCTTACAATCATGGCGGAAGGCAAGGAGGAGCCAGTCACATCTTACCTGGAGGGCAGCAGGCAGAGAGAGAGCTTGTGCAGAGAAACTCCCGTTTGTTTGTTTGTTTGTTGTTGTTTCGTTTTTTAAGATGGAGTCTCATTCCATCACAAGGCTGGAGGGCAGTGGCGCGATCTCGGCTCACTGTATCCTCCACCTCCTGGGTTCAAGTGATTCTTCTGCCTCAGCCTCTCAAGTAGCTGGGATTACAGGCACGCACCACCACGCCCAACCAATTTTTGTATTTTTAGTAGAGACGGGATTTCATCATGTTGGCCAGGATGGTCTCAATCTCTTGACCTCATGATCCGCCTGCCTCAGCCTCCAAAAGCACTGTGATTACAGGTGTGAGCCACTGCGCCTGGCTGAAACTCCCATTTTTAAAAATATCAGATCTCGTGTGACCCATTCACTATTACGAGAACAGCATGGGAAAGACCTGCCCCCATGATTCAATAATCTCCTACCAGGCCCTCCCCCGCCCATGACACATGGGAATTATGGGAGCTACAGGATGAGATTTGGGTGGGGGACAGAGACCCAAACCATATCAGTGGGAGTCAGAGCTAAATCTCTGGGCCTGAAATGGCCAACAGTGGCCTTTTCCTTTCACTCTCTCTGAGTGACCACCTTGAAGGCAAATCAACAGGACTGACAGGGGAAGAAAGCCATGCAGCTGAGCTGTCTGCCAGTCTAAAGGGGAAATTCAATAGCTCTCCACTCCAAACCGAGCCCTGAGTCAGCCTCTCTGAAATCCAGTGACATTTCTGCCTAGTAGTGAATGGAAACACATGTCTTTCATTCCTGAGTCGAGCAGTGTTTTGTCTGCTGTGTCCTTGCTTGCCTGGTCTGATTGTTTGCTGAGAAAAAGAAAAAAAAAAAAACAATTAAATCTTCCATTCAATTATGGCCTGTTTGGGTATGAAGAGCTGTTTAAAACCAGAGAGGCTTATCACATTAATGAGCACGACTGTGGAAATTAATACCTGAGAAAGGGGATTCCCTGGAGAATTGGAGAGCAGAGCTGAGAATATAAGGATGTTATGATCTTCACATGATAGAAAAACTATTGATAAAATGGCACATTACCCCAGGAGATAGATACTTTTGTGTTAAATGGGCATGAAAATGAACATCTATATTTTGCGTAACCTGAGATAATACAAACTTAGATGGAAGTGCACACATTCACATCTAATGCTCTGCCTCGTATCCTCTTTGTCAGAGCCCACTGCTGGCCTTCTCTGGTTTTTAGGGGTCAGAACTAGGAAATTGGTAATAGGAGAAGGAGAGAAAGAATTCAACTCAGAGTTGGTTGGGGAATGTTTACATCAAAGGCTGGGAGAATGAAGGGCAAGCCCACAGTTATGAGCCAGAAGCAAGGTTGAAGACAGGGCTACAAGTCAAGAAGCTGGGAGTGCAGCTGGGTACTAATAAGGTTTGGAAATATGTACAACTGGAAAAAAAAAAAAAGAAAGAAAGAAAAGGCACAATCCTTGTAGTAGCCATGAATGGCTTTGCAGCTCTGGGGACTAGCTTGGTCGCTACCTAAGAACTGTGATGCATGAACCTCTCCAATTAGTTCAAAGGGCTGGAGGCAGGGTGGATGGTTTTCTTCAGATTAAAACAAACAATTTTTTTTTTTAGATGGAGTCTGACTCTGTTGCCCAGGCTGAAGTGCAAGGGCACAATCTCAGCTCACTGCAACTTGCACCTCCCGGGTTCAAGCGATTCTCCCGCCTCAGCCTCCTGAGTAGCTGGGATTACAGGCGCATGCCACCAAACCCGCCTAATTTTTGTATTTTTAGTAGAGACGGAGTTGCACCATGTTGGTCAGGCTGGTCTCGAACTCCTGACCTTGTGATCCACCTGCCTCGGCCTCCCAGAGTCCTGGGATTACAGGCGTGAGCCACCACACCCGGCCCAAACGTAATTTTGTTTTAAAAAGTTTTAAACACTCATATTAGGTCAAAATGGAATGTGGTCAGTCCTCACACGTGTAGATGATTGTGGAGAATGAAAGTTGATTTGTACGATATTTTGATTGCTGGGTATTTTTTAGAGAAATGTTTATTTTTGATGACTCATTCTCTTGGTAATACCAAAAGTATGAAATTGTGAAAGTCGTATTGAGTCTGCTTGAAGGGTTTAAGGTCATTTATGATTTGTTTATTAAATGCCAGTGAAACTCACAGTCATTTAGCCATGTAGGCACTTAACTAAATGCTTTTTACCTTTAAGAGAAGAGGTTGGGTGACTAATGGTCTTAGGCCCTATATTTAAGTGGATTTGAAGCTCAGGAAGATGAAGGCATTGGAAGAGTCAATCTAAGAAGCCTCAGACCAGGTTTGCTATTATTAATGAATTATTACATCCTAACAGTAGAAATTATTCTAAAAATAGAAAACTCCCTCATAAAAGGGATTCTTAAGATAACAAGGGCTGTGGCATCTGCGAAGAAGAGAAAAATTGGACATAAGGTCACTTGGTCACTGACTAGGTGTGCAGCTTTAGTTAAATTAGCCAACCTCAGTGAACATAAGTACTATTCTGAGAAAGATAATTCAGTAACTAGTTTAAAGAGTAGTTTTGAGAATTAAAGACAATTTAAGGAGCTATATCATCTTTGTCCAATTTGTGTTGCAATGACAGACTGAGGCTGGGTAATTGACGAAAAAAATGAGGTTTATTTGGATCATGATTCTAGTGGCTGAAAAGCTAAGGTTGGACAGCTGCATCTGGTTAGGGCCTCATGCTGCTTCAACTCCTGGCAGAAAGTGGAAGGCGAGTGGGCCTGCGTGAAGAGTTCACATGGTAAAAGTAGAAGCAAGAGAGAGGGACTGAGGAAGCCAGATTCTTTTTAACTGCTCTTGCAGGAACCAGTCTGTCATCTACAGTGAAAACACTCTCACCCTAGTGGGAGAGCACCTCCCATAGGGCTGCACTTTCCAGTGCTACCACATTGGAAATCAAATATCGGCATGAATTTTGATAGAGGCAAACCACATCCAAACCCTAGCATACATCTTGCAGAGATTGCAGTATAATGCCTAGAACGTAGTGAATTCATATTAAATGGTGTTAGTTCTGGTGGCAGGATTGATGACCTTGAAGCTCAGTGGCAGGGGTTAAGCAAGCTATTATTTCTTTATATTTTCCACTGAAATGAAGGACCCTAGAAAATAGAGTTAGTGTCAGACTCCTCCATGAAGAATTGGCTTCAGCAAGGGCACATCTTGGAATCAGCATCCTTTTGTGCCCAGGTCAGAGACATATTGGGATCTATTCCGAGCTCCATAAGCTGCTTCAGCACACTGTGGGTGAGAAGGATGTGCTGGGAAGGCAGGGTAGTGTTGGCAGCAAGAGTGGGCTCAGCCCAGTGGTAACAAGCCAAATCTAATGGTAGAGGTGGTAGAAGGTGGTGTCCAGATCTGACACTTCGCTTTTGAGAAAACAAGGAGGTGTGTAACAGAAGAGCACCACGTAGGAAGCAGATGTAGCAGCTTTTATCGCAAGGGAACCTTCTACCTCTGGTGGCTTTGATTTGAGCGTCTCTGTTGCATGACAACACGTTGCTTTTCCTGGAAGGAGAAGCCTGGTGGACCTGAGTATATACAGGCAGCGTATGACTCTAGTATGGGACTTGGCCCTGTAGCACCTTCATCTGAGTGGCTGCAGAGAAGGAACTGGAGCCTTTAAGAGCCCAATTTTGTTGGCCAGAGAGGGAAGCAATGCTTTAGGAGGAGACAGATGAAAATGCCGACACGCATATGGTATTTTGGCTGACCAGAGAGGATAACGTGCCTCCTCCAATTTTATTCCTAGAACATTCATCAGGAATTAAACAATTAGGGGGCCAAGGTGATCAAGGCCTTGCAAATGAGTGATTGAAGTTTCTACTCATTACCCGCTCAGAGCACACCAAGGAGCATTCCAAGCACCCATGAGTCAATTAATGCAATGAAATCAGGAGGGAGTCTTGGAAGAACTGACAGAGTTGGCAGCACTGGGTTATTTTTTATTTTCAGTCCTATGGTACAGGATTACTTCTGCCTATAAATGTAATTTAATCCTATATACATAGAAATTGCTTAACTATGCACAAGGAATATTTATGTGAATTGAGAACTCAGATAAGACTTCTCTTTCTTAAAATAAACTTCAGCTTCTGGCCAGGATGAATAATCATAAAACCTAGATTATTAAAATTAATTAGGTGTTGCCATTCTATTGCCCATCATATTTAGGACTATACCATGAATACTCTTTATTAAAGGATCAAATGCTTGCTCTGTGCTGGCATTTTGGTGCCTTACAAATTTTCTGGGACATTTTCATCTTTACATATTTTGTCTGATAAGTACATTCACTTTTTACTTTTTTAAGTTTTTTAGAGACAGGGTCTCACTCTATCACCCAAGGTGGAGTACAGTGGCAGGATCATAGCTCACTGTACTCTCGACCTCCTGGGCCCCAGCAATCCTCTCACCTCAGCCTCCTGAGTAGCTGGGATTACAGGTGTGCACTACCACACCCAACTAATTTTTGTGTTTTTTGTAGAGATAGAGTCTTGCAATGTTGTCCAGGCTGGTCTTGAACTCATGGCCTCAAGTAACCCTCCCACTTTGGCTTCCCAAAATGCTGAGATTACAGGCATGAACCATGATGCCCATTTTAAAATAGAACATTTTAAAATATAGTGGACATTCAATAAATTACAAACCATTAAATGAAGAATTTGATGGGTGTTGATGCTCATAAAACCATATCTGAATCAAGATAATGAACATATCCATAACCTCCAACAGTTTAATTTTGCTCTTTTATAATCCATTCCTCATGTCCCTCTGTTCATGCCCTCCCTGCATACTGCTTGTCTGCTTTCTGTCACTATAGATTAGTTCACATTTTCTAGAGTATTATGCAAATGAAAGCATTTAACACTTACTCTTGTTTTGTCTATTATCATTCACCCAGAATAATAGTTTTGAGATGCATGCATTATGTTGCCTTCATCAATAGTTTACGCCTTTTCATTTTTGTGTAATTCTCCATCATAAGGAATCTATATCTTCTATATATCTATATATCTATAGATATATATATATCACACTCTGTTTATTCATTCACCTATCTGTGGCCATCTGGACTGCTTTCAGTATTTATTAAAACAGCCATAGAAGCTTTCTTTTAATTAGTTTTAACATGGTATATATATTTTCTTTAAATCTGTGTCTTTATACTTAACTAAGTCTCTTATAGGCAACTTACAGTTGGGTCTTGCTTCCGTCCCTGAAAGTCTAATAATCTTTATCTTTTAATTGTAATATTTAAACCATTTACATTTAATATGATCATTGATATGATTTGGTTTAAATCCATCACCTCGTCTTTTGTTTTATATTTTTCTATCTGTTCAGTGTATCATTTTTCTTCTTTTACTGCTTCTTTGGGATCAACAATAGTTTTTAGTCCTTTTTAAATCTTCTTTGCTGTATCATTCATTATCTATAATTCTTTGTTTTGTTATTTTAGTAGTTTTGTTATTTAGTAGTTTGTTATGATTTGTAGTATGGAACTTTAACACATCACAAGTCCACCTTCAAGTGATATCACATTATTTCACGTATAGTGTAAGAACCTTATAATACTGTGCTTACATTGTTTCCCTTTTGGCCTTTGTACTATTGTTATTATGCATTTTGCTTTTATATGTGTCACAAATGCCACATTATAATATTATTAATTTCATTTGTCATATTTTAAAGTGATTTAAATAACAGGCAAATAACGTTATATATCTACCTATGTAGTTACCATCCCAATATTCTTGACTGCTTTGCAGAAATTCCTGTTTCTTCCTGGTATAATTTTTCTCCTGTTTGAAGAAATTTATTTTAACATTTCTTATAGTGCGGGCCTGCTGGTGATTTCTTTCAGATTTTGTATGTCTGAGAAAATCTTATTTCACTTTTTTTTTTTTTTTTAGAGAGATTAGATGAGTTTTATTTAGGATCACACAGTTACTTTACAAGAAAAGGGAGTATAACACAGTTCTGCATCTCAAACTAATACTTTTTTATCTCATCATATCTATTTTTTTATATTGCATTTTAGGTTTTGGGGTACATGTGAAGAACATGCAAAATTGTTGCATAGGTACACACATGGCAGTGTGATTTGCTGCCTTCCTCCCTATCACCTATATCTGGCCTTTCTCCCCCATGCTATCTCTCCCCAACTCCCCACCCCCCACTGTCCCTTCCCTATTTATCCCCCGACAGACCCAAGTGTGTGATGTTCCCCTCCCTGTGTCCATGTGTTCTCATTGTTCAACACCCGCCTATGAGTGAGAACATGTGGTGTTTGATTTTCTGTTCTTGTGTCAGTTTGTTGAGAATGATGGTTTCCAGGTTCATCCGTGTCCCTACAAAGGACACGAACTCATCGTTTTTGATGGGTGCATAATATTCCATGGTGTATGTGTGCCACATTTTCCCTGTCCAGTCTATCATCGATGGGCATTTGGGTTGGTTCCAGGTCTTTGCTATTGTAAACTGTGCTGCAATGAATATTCGTGTGCATGTGTCCTTATAGTAGAACGATTTATAATCCTTTGGATATATACCCAGTAATGGGATTCCTGGGTCAAATGGAATTTCTATTTCTAGGTCCTTGAGGAATCGCCACACTGTCTTCCACAATGGTTGAACTAATTTACACTCCCACCAACAGTGTAAAAGTGTTCCTATTTCTCCACATCCTCTCCAGCATCTGTTGTCTCCAGATTTGTTAATGATCACCATTCTAACTGGCGTGAGATGGTATCTCAATGTGGTTTTGATTTGCATTTCTCTAATGACCAGTGATGATGAGCTTTTTTTTCATATGTTTGTTGCCCTCATGTATGTCTTCTTTTGTAAAGTGTCTGTTCATATCCTTGGCCCACTTTTGAATGGGCTTGTTTGTTTTTTTCTTGTAAATCTGTTTTAGTTCTTTGTAGATTCTGGATATCAGCCCTTTGTCAGATGGGTAGATTGCAAAATTTTTTTCCCATTCTGTTGGTTGCTGATTCACTCTAATGATTGTTTCTTTTGCCATGCAGAAGCTGTGGAGTTTGATTAGGTCCCATGTGTCTATTTTGGCTTTTGTTGCCAATGCGTTTGGTGTTTTGGTCATGAAGTCCTTGCCTACGCCTATGTCCTGAATGGTTTTGCCTAGATTTTCTTCTAGGGTTTTTATGGTGTTAGGTCTTATGTTTAAGTCTTTAATCCATCTGGAGTTAATTTTAGTGTAAGGTGTCAGGAAGGGGTCCAGTTTCTGCTTTCTGTACGTGGCTAGTCAGTTTTCCTAACGCCATTTATTAAACAGGGAATCCTTTCCCCATTGCTTGTTTTTGTCAGGTTTGTCAAAGATTAGTTGGTTGTATATGTGTTGTGTTGCCTCTGAGGCCTCTGTTCTGTTCCATTGGTCTATATGTCTGTTTTGGTACCAGTACCATGCTGTTTTGATTACTGTAGGCTTGTAGTATAGTTTGAAGTCCGGGAGTGTGATGCCTCCAGCTTTGTTCTTTTTGCTTAGAATTGACTTGGCTATGCGTGCTCTCTTTTGGTTCCATATGAAGTTTAAGGTGGTTTTTTCCAGTTCTGTGAAGAAGGTCATTGGTAGCTTGATGGGGATAGCGTTGAATCTGTAAATTACTTTGGGCAGTATGACCATTTTCACGATATTGATTCTTCCTAACCATGAACATGGAATGTTTCTCCATCTGATTGTGTCCTCTCTTATTTCGTTGAGCAGTGGTTTATAGTTCTCCTTGAAGAGGTCCTTTATGTTCCTTGTTAGTTATATTCCTAGGTATTTTATTCTCTTTGTAGCAATTGTGAATGGCAGTTCGTTCTTGATTTGGCTCGTCTTTAAGTCTGTTATTGGTGTATAGGAATGCTTGTGATTTTTGCACATTGATTTTGTATCCTGAGACTTTGCTGAAGTTGCTTCTCAGTTTCAGGAGATTTTGGGCTAAGACGATGGGGTCTTCTAGATATACGATCATGTCGTCTGCAAATAGAGACAATTTGACTTCCTTCTTTCCTATTTGAATACCCTTTATTTCTTTTTCTTGCCTGATTGCTCTGGCTAGAACTTCCAATACTATATTGAATAGGAGTGGTGAGAGAGGGCATCCTTGTCTAGTGCCAGATTTCAAAGGGAATGCTTCCAGTTTTTGCCCATCCAGTATGATATTGGCTGTTGGTTTGTTGTAAATAGCTTTTATTGTTTTGAGATACATTCTGTCAGTACGTAGTTTATTGAGAGTTTTTAGCATAAAGGGCTGTTGAATTTTGTCAAAGGCTTTCTCTGCATCAATTCAGATAATCATGTGGTTTTTGTCTTTAGGTCTGTTTAATGTGGTGAATTATGTTTATAGACTTGCGTATGTTGAACCAGCCTTGCATCCCCAGGATGAATCCTACTTGATCATGGTGAATAAGCTTTTTGATGTGCTGTTGCAGTCGGTTTGCCAGTATGTTTTTGAAGATTTTTGCATCTGTGTTCATCATGGATATTGGCCTGAAGTTTTCTTTTCTTGCTGAGTCTCTGCCAGGTTCTAGTATCAGGATGATGTTGGTCTCATAAAAATGATTTGGGAAGGATTCCCTCTTTTGGATTGTTTGAAATAATTTCAGAAGGAATGGTACCAGCTCCTCTTTGTATGTCTGGTAGAATTCAGCTGTGAACCCATCTGGACCTGGGCTTTTTTTGGGTGGTAGGCTCTTAATTCCTGCCTCAATTTCACTTTTTTTTTTTTTTTGAGATGGAGTTTTGCTCTTGTTGCCCAGGCTGGAGTGCAGTGGCACAATCTCAACTCACTGCAGCCTCTGCCTCCTGGGTTCAAGTGATTCTCCTACCTCAGCCTCCCTAGTAGCTGGGATTACAGGTGTCTGTCACCACGCCTAGCTAATATTTTTGTGTTTTTAGTAGAGACAGGGTTTCGCCATGTTGGTCAGGCTGGTCTTGAACTCCTGACCTCAGTTGATCCACCCACCTGAGCCTCCCAAAATGCTGGGATAACAGGTGTGAGCCACCATGTCCAGCCTCACTTTTGGTTTTGGAACCTATGTCCTCTGGATGTAGAATTCTAGGTTTTTTCTCATTTCTCAGGAATCATTGCTTTCTCATTGTGTGATATTATGTCTTGAAAACTGTTGTTTTATATATATATATATATATATATATATATATATATATATATATATATAGTTTTGTTGCTGTTATTTAGGCCGAAAAGCTAATACTACCTCTGTTATTTAATTTTGATTAGAATTGGAAGTCCATGTACACTCATTTTTGTTAAATATTATTTTTGATTTGGAAACATTTGATTACTTAAGTAGAATGTGTTTTTATTAGAGTTAAATACCTTGATTAATGACATTTTATAGCACCATAGTTGAATTTCAGTGATCCATTCAATGAAATTGGCATCATTATGTATAGCAGAGGCTTGGGGTCTTTTTGGCCTGGACGTATCAATGAGAAGCTACCTGAAAGTGGAGAGCACTAGGAAAGGTGACTGACAGGAGACATTAGAGAATCAGGGCTTCTTTTATCCTGTATTTCTTTGATTCCCTGAAACACTGGATCTGGAATGATTTTCTGCCAGTTAAGTATTAGATGATTCGAACAGCTTCCAGGGAGGAACATAAAAAGGATTAGAATTAGATAGGAAAGCCAAAGAAAACATAATTCAAGTCTGTAAAATCCTCATGGATATGAAAAGAGTTGCTGATATTGTCCACCAGATCCTGGAATAGTAGAATTATTCTGCATTCTGCCTCCCTTTCTAATATAAATGCTGTAGGATAAAGGGTTAGGACAAACACAGTGAGGTTTGGTTTTATATCTCCCCCAGTACAGAGTTTACATTTTTTCAAGTAAATGAGTGGGTGAAAAGATGGCTGGGTAGGTATGATAACGCAGATCAAAAATATGAACTTGTTTATGGAATGTCTAGTGCAATTAGGGGTGATTGGATATACTGGGTTCTGAGCTGGACTTCAGCTGAATGAGATCTGATGAGACAGTCCTGATCTAAAAATAGATCATTTGAGCTTATGGATGCTTTTGTAACCCATCACAAATCTTTGTGGCCAATCCGTGTCAATGGGAGACAAACGTAATCTGTGAACACTTTCAGTTTCAGTGACTAGATTCAACCAGGTAACAGAAATTTAGGAAATGCAAATATCTCTCCTGGAAAGGTGACAGTGCCAACCCTCTTACCCACGTGGCTTAAAATCAGGCAACATCACGCAGTAATATAATTGCTAAACACAAAGGCATACCTCTTCTTTCTGCTGGTGCTTTCAACTCCTCATCCGACTTCTTGGGAAATGAGAAACGTGACAACGGGAATGCCTTCACATTATGTGAAGCTGGTAGCAAGAGGATATTTTGTGTCAAACCTACTAGTTTCAGCTCAGTGGAGATCGAGTCTCATTATCTTTGGATTCTTTTCCATAGTCCATTAATTTGTAATCGGTTATGGCTCGTATCAAAAGAGCTTCTCTGAGATGCTCTAAGTAGAATAAACCCGTAAACCAAACACAATGGAATGTTGCTACTGTTTTCTTTCCCTGTCCCTCATCTCTGCAGAACTCCTTGGCTTAAACAAGGGGTAAGATATATAATATCAAGGCTAGTGAAAACAATTGTCTGGGAACATTTTTAGCCAATATTATGAAAAAAAAAAAACCTTAGGACTGGAGAACTATGTCCATCCATTGCAATCTGTTATCTCAGAGTGAAAGTTCATGAATATTTTGTCAATAAGACCTTTCGCTATGTGTGGATAGTCACCACAGAGACGGGCATCAGGATACATTTGGTTGTAAACTATATTTAGTTACATACACTAAATAGAAAAGGTATGGAACATAGTATTTCCAAATCTGATACAGCCTCTCTCATTAACATTCCTACTTCGAAATACAACCCATGGGCCTCCAAAAACAAAGAGTTTCTATGCAAATTACTTGTATAAACCAAAGCCCCAGGAGAATGATTAAACTGCTTAAAAGAAAAACAACTTTTTTAAAAAGCTTTGCAGGAATATCATTTCTTAAAAAAAAAAGAAAGAAAGAAAGTCATGCTTATCACAAATGTCGTATTTTATCTAAAAGCATGTTGCCCATGGGTTTTAGGCAATGCTTTGTTAACCTAGTTGTAATTATTCCATGCATTTGGAATAAACAAAATTACATGTATTTAAGAACATTCTATAATCCATAATTCCAGAATAGTGGTTTTATTGAGTCTCTTTGACATAACAGTGTGTTGAGAGATGCTATGAGAAATAGCTTTGTTACTATCAGGATTTTGTTAAAAGCAGCATTCATTCATTTCTCATTGACGTTTATTTTAGAATGAATTAATGGCAAAAATTTAGTTACTATAAAGGACAGTTCCTTATGGACTCTGGAAGGTGTATAACCAGGATGTTTTCTTTTTTTGCTCTGGTCACAAGCAATCTGAGAGCTAATTTCACAGTTAAATTATATGTTTAAGCAGTCTCTGCAGATGGTCCTTAGGCATTCTAAAGTTTGAGACAACATAGCTCTATAAGGAAGGAAAAAGGAAGAAAGGAAGGAAGAAAAAAAGAAAGAGAGAAAGAAAGAAAAAGAAATCAAGACATCAGAGAGTGTCTTTATCCCAGAAATGATGTGAGCGTGCAGAGATGTGGTTACTCACGAACCAAGGAAAGAGGTCCTACAATAAAACCTACACTGCTGGCACCATGATCGTGGACTTCCCAGCCTCCAGAGAAAGAGGTCCTACGATAAAACCTACACTGCTGGCACCATGATCGTGGACTTCCCAGCCTCCAGAGAAAGAGGTCCTACGATAAAACCTACACTTCTGGCACGTGATCGTGGACTTCCCAGCCTCCAGAACTGTGAGAAATAAACTTCTGTTTCTTATACATTACCCAGCCCGCGGCATTTTGTTACGGCACTCCAAGCAGATGAATACACTAGAGTGCCATACTGCACAGTATCAAGCTACTTGTTAGGATATGAAGATTTTATCTTTATTTCAATTATTGTCTTACTATTTAACCTTAAATCCACTTTTCCACCTCATTCACCTCAGCGATTTGCAAGGTATCTGAATTTGAAAATTACTTTACTAAGCTTTATTTCTTTCTGGAATATAAATTATTCAGGGTGGGAAGAGAACTCAATGATTATCCAGTAAATCATCTTGTTTTTTAAATGAGAAAAAGGCAAGCAAAATGAGTGAATTGCTCATAGGACCAAGATCAGACCCCAGATCCCTGAAACAATCCTGGGTTTTTTTTTCTCATTCCCAACATGTGGTATCAGCTCCAAGTTGCTGGTTTACAAGCCAGCTGGTTAGAATGTAAACTACAAGCCAGCTGGTTAGAACGTTAACTGGTACCACCACTATGGAAAACAGTGTGGAGATTCCTTAAAGAACTAAAAGTAGAACCACCACTTGATCTAGCAATCCCACTACTGGTTATCTATCCAGAGGAAAATAAGTCATTATATGAAAAAGACACTTGCACGCCCATGTTAATAGCAGCACAATTCGCAATAGCAAAAATGCCCATCAATCAACAAGTGGATAGAGAAACCGTGGTGTGTATATATTATATATATATATATATATATATAGGAATACTATTCAGTCACAAGAAGGAATGAATTAATGGCATTCACAGCAACCTGGATGGAACTGGACACTACTATTCTAAGTGAAGTAACCCAGGAATAGAAAACCAAATATTGTATGTTCTTACTCATAAGTGGGAGGTAAGCTATGAAGATGCAAAGCTTACATTGTATATAAGAATGATACAGTGGACTTTGGGGACTCTGGTAGAAAGGGTGGGAAGAGGATGAGGGATAAAAGACTACAAATCGGGTTCAGTACGTACTGCTCGGGTGACGGGTGCACCAAAACCTCACAAATCACCACTAAAGAACTTATCCATGTAACCAAAACTCACCTGTTCCACAATAACCTATGGAAATAAAAAATTTAAATAAAAAAAGAATACAGCAATATTCAACTCTATTTTGTTATTCAGTGTCGGTTACCTTATATTAAAAGCTAGCCACAAAGGAATTGCACTGTGGGTTTACATTTTAAAAAGACACAGAAAGTTAAATAGACAAGACTTCAAATTTGGACCTAGGGGCTAGGCGTGGTCGTTCTCTCCTGTAATCCCAGCACTTTGAGAGGCCAAGGCAGGAGAATTGCTTGAGCCCAGGAGTCCCAGACTAGCCTGGGGCAGCAATAATGCAGTGAGACCCTGTCTCTTTAAAAGGAAAAATGGGATCTAGCAAACTTCGCAGTTCCGTAACAGCTGTGTGACCAGAGCAGGTACCTAACTTTTATGAAGCTTGATTTCTTGTCTATAATAGAGAGGAAGTAATACCTGCATTTCCTAGCTGTTCTCTTTTCTTAGCGCAAGCTGCATTTCTTAGCCATTCTCTTTCTTTGCCATTGGTGTGGCTTTGAAGGCTGCTACCTGACTGGCCTTGGGAGAAATAAAAGAGCATCAGAGACGGACCTGCCGATGACTGCAGCAGGAGGGAGTGGGCAGTGGGGAATAACTGCAGGAAGCAAGGAGGGAAGGGAATTAAAGTCAGACCGGGAAGCCTCTATATGAGATGAACTTATATGATATCTGAAGGTCAGAATCTTACACGGAAAAGGAACAGGAGCAGAAAAATGAATTTCTCTTAAGCGATGGGGCTCTGAGTGGGATTCATGAGGGAGACCAGATGGAGAGTTATTTGATAAGCTGACTGCATGGTGCTTTGGACCAGGGATGAGAAGATTCTGCAAAAGCACGTGACCCATGCAGCGGGATCGAGGTCAAAAGTACAGTGCAGGAGTCACTGGTGCATTTTTATTAATTTATGAACGTTCAGGTCGTGCACAAAATTTAAGATTCTCAAATTTGGTCTAAAGCAAATGAATCTGTTATCTTGAGCAGAGTCACAATTTCCCAGGAGAGAGTGTAATGCTCACATTGTTATTTTCTTTTATATTTTGTTTGCTAGAATGATCTTTTAATTTTTGAAATTTAAATTTTAATGAATATATCAAATGTACACATAAAAATATCGGAGAGTTCAAAAGGTCTTTAACGACAAACAGGCTTCTCCTTCGATAGAAATTACAACTTTTAACTCCTGTTTTTTGTTTCTCTTCCAGATAATACACTAATATCAATATTTTGTGATTTTTCAATCAAAAAGATTATATACAGACTCTCTGATACAGAAGAGAAAAATGTTGATCCCTTACCTCCAAGGTCCATGCCTTTGCTTTCTATAGAACACAACAGCAAACAGCACTCCCTGGAGTAGATCCATGCTGTGCCCCCAAAACGCCTTCAATCCTACTTTTTTTTTTTTTCGAGATAGAGTCTTACCCTGTTGCCCAGGCTGGAGTGCAGTGGCGTGATCTCAGCTCACTGCAACCTCCATCTCCCGGGTTCAAGCGATTCTCCTGCCTCAGCCTCTTGAGTAGCTGGGATTACAGGTACCTGCCACCACGCCCGACTAATTTTTGTATTTTTTGGTAGAGACGGGGTTTTATCATGTTGACCAGGGTGGTCTTGAACTCCTGACCTCAGGTAATCCACCTGCCTCAGCCCCCCAAAGTGCTGGGATTACAGACATGAGCCACCGTGCTTGGGCACTACTTTTTGATATTTATATCTTGCAGCTATATTCATGGCTACCCCTTAAAATTTTAAATAACATATTTAGACATTTGTTTCTTATTGCCTCAGCTTTGGTGGAGTGCTGACTCCAGCCTATCAAAGTTGAGGCTTTTAGCAATCACATCCCTTTCTCTTTTTTTTCCTCCATCCTTCTCTCTGTTCTCCAACTTCTTTTAAGCCATAACATCGCTTTTTTTACACTAGCAAGATGGAAAACACAAAGGTGGTGTGTCTCATAACCGAAAGGAAAGCTTCTTTACTGTTCCCATAGGTTAATTCTAAATCTAAAACCAAACCCATCCAAAACAAAAAGCAACAGCAAAAGGGAAAACAAAGACATTCAGTCATCATGACCATGTCAGTTTTTCAGACTTCAGAGCCACGTAGTCATCCAGGATTACATTTCATTTCGAAGGGGTAATGCTGCTCAAGAATAAATGTTCTTAGCATGCATATCAGATTGGTTTCTCTCTTTTTTAAAACACTGTTCATGGTTCAGAAACATTCCTGTTTTATTTTGCTTTATATTCAGTCCTGAGTTTCTTATTCCGATTTTTCCCCCCAACTTGAAACTCCGGGCTTTCCTTTTCTCCTTCCTTCTTTTCTTCCTCCCTTTTCTTGTTAGTAAAATGCTATTATGTCTTTCTCTTCTTCCTTTCTTTTCTTGTTAGGAAAATACTATTATGTCTTTGCTGTATCACCAAAATTATCCGGTCTGTCTATAATTCTAGCTCTTGGGGCGCATCTAGTTTGTTGTTTGTTTGTTTATTTATTTATTTTTAAGACGGAGTCTCGCTCTTGTTGCCCAGGCTGGAGTGCAGTGGTGCGATCTCGGCTCACCACAACCTCCACCTTCTGGATTCCAGCGATTCTCCTGCCCAGCCTCCCGAGTAGCTGGGATTACAGGCACGCGCCACCATGCCCAGCTAATTTTGTATTTTTACTAGAGACGGCGTTTCTCCATGTTGGTCAGGCTGGTCTTGAACTCCCGACCTCAGATGATCCACCCACCTCGGCCTCCCAAAGTGCTGGGATTACAGGCGTGAGCCACCGCCCCTGCCACATCTAGTTTCTTTACTGGAAGAAAACCTTCCTGGAAACTCCCAAAGTCTTCTCCATTCCAGTCCACCTGCTGCCTGGCTTCCATCTTGGAACTTCACTAGTTTCTCTTCTACAAGAACCAAGCATAGAGTGAAGGCCTAAGTGTCATATCTGTTTGGAGAACAAATACACTTTCAATTAAGTTCTTTGCTCAGGCTCCCCCTCTCACTGCCAACCTCTCTTCTCCCGGACCTAGTCTAGGGTGTGTCCTGAGCTCTTCCCCAGGAGACCAATTCCCATACAATCCCATTTCTTCTTTAGCATGTTCTGGGCTGGGGATTTTTCTGTTGTATCCATCCAGTTACTTCTTTCGTCTGATTTTCATCTTCTTGCAATGTATTGAGACCCCTCAACCACTAACCACAGCCCCCACATCCATGCCCCTTCTTTCTGGTTGCAGTGAGCTGAGATTCTTCTTTTTTTCTCCTTTCTGTGAAGAACAGGATCTTGCTATGATACCCAGGCAGCTCTCTGACTCCTGAGCTCATGCAGTCTTCCCACTTCTGCCTCCCTAAGAGTTGGATGTACATTCTTTTAGTTTTATTTGGATTTCTCTGGGATCTGTGTAGCAGTGTTGGTGGAGATCAGTTCACTTCTACCATAGGGAGAAAGTAGAAGCTGTTAGACGATTTTATGAAGACTTTATCACATAGATTTCATCAATTATTGTTCATTTACTCTCTTGCCTCTCTCCCCTCCCTAGAGGGTAGGAGTGGAACCAATAATTCCAAGCCTCTAAGCATGGCCTGGTCTTTCTAGTGACCAGTCCCAATCCCAAAGTTCTCCAGAAGCCGACCAAGAGTTGGCTCATTAGAACCAAAGATGCTGTTATCACCCAAGAAATTTGAAGAGATTTAGGAACTCTGGGTAAGATGTTTCTAGCACCCTCATCACTCAGGAAGTTACAAACATTTCTAGACTTCTGTTCCAGGAATCAGGGACAGAGATCATGGCTGTGTTTCTTACTGTGCCATAGCTCTCACCATAGAATACTAGGCGTAGGAGGGGCAGGGAGGTAGTGAGCTTGACTGACAGGTGAGGAGCTGGTTGGGTCTCACTGGTTTCACTGAGTGGGACTTCTCTTGCTATGGGAGTCTTATCTCCAGTCCTCTGGCCAATTTCCTCGTCACTATGGTGGTGGAGCAGATGGAACATGAAGTGAGTAAAGGTTGGGGAATTCCTCCTGTCATGATCCTCATTATTCTGTCTTCAGAGTTCCCATTCCACGAACAATGGGAAACTGGTGAATAATAAAAATCATGCCTGCTTTTTGGAAATACAGTTAAATATTTGTATTAATTAAATGTCACTCAGATACACCTGAAAAAGTGGGCGGCTTGGTGGCTTTGCATAACAGTGAGTAGAGTGTGAGTTTACAAATTTTTTCTCAACAATCGCAAATGTAGATGTGTATGAAGAGTATCCTTTTTGTAGAGTAGGTGTATTAGTTCGTTTTCACATGGCTACACGGAACTACCTAAGCCTGGGTACTTTATAAAGAAAAAAAGATTTAATTGACTGACAGTTTTGCATGGCTGGTTAGGCCTCAGGAAATTTACAATCATGGTGAAAGGTAAAGGAGAAGCAAGTACCTTCTTCACGAGGCGGCAGGAGGTGGGTGAGAGGGTACTGCCAAACACTTTTAAACCATCAGATCTTGTGAGAACTCACTCACGATCGAACAGCATGGGGAGACCGCCCCCATGATCCAGTCACCTCCCACCAAATCCCTCCCTGGAAACATGGTGATTATAACTGGAGATGAGATTTGGGTGGCAACACAGAGCCAAACCGTATCAGTGGGGAAGGAAAGGAGCAGGTGGGTTTGCCACGGCTACTCTGAGTTCAGAATCCTACAAATAAGAATGGAGATTTATTTCTGATGGAGCGATCAGTAGAACCATGAAGATGTCCATGGTGAGAAATGCGGGTGTCTCAAATGATGGTTTGTGTGGTTCCCATACATGGCCATGTTAGGAACATATAAACAGGTTAACAGACAGCAGTAAGTCCAGGTTCCTTGAGTCATTAATTGGGTTTTCTTCTTTTACCTCCCTGCTTCTTTACCCGGTATTCTATGGTGAACACCGTGGCACAATAAGAAACACAGACATGGTCTCTGTCCCCTGGTTCCTGGCACAGAACTCCTAAAACCCTTGCAATTATCTGAGTGATGGGGGTGAGAGAAGCAACTTACCTAGAGCTCCTAAATCCCTTCAAATTTCCTGGGTGACAACAGCATCTTTGATTCTAATAAGGCAACTCTTGGTGGGCTCCTGGAGAACTTCAAGATGGCTGGCCACTGGGGAAAGACCAGCCCATGATTAGAAGCTTGGAACTTTCGGCTCTACTCTGTCTTCTAGGGAAGGGAGTGGGGCTAGAGATTAAGTTAATAATAATTGATCAAACCTATGTAATGAATCCCCCATAAAGTCCCTGAGCTATGAGATCCAGAGAATTCTGAGTTGATGAATGGCTCTATGTGCTTGGAGGGTGGTGCATCCCAACTACATGGGAATAGAAGCTCCTGTTCCCAGACCCTTCTGGACCTTGCCCTACGTATCTGTTCATCTTCCTGTTCATTTTTACATTTTACACTGCTGGTGGGAATGTAAACTAGTACAACCACTGTGGAAAACAGTATGGAGATTCCTTGAGGAACTGAAAGCAGAACTACAATTTGTTCCAGCAGTCTCTCTACTGGGTATCTATCCAAAGCAGAAGTCATTATTTGAATAAAATACTTGCACATGCATGTTTATAACAGCACAATTCACAATTGCAAAAATATGGAACCCACCTAAATGCCCATCAATCAATGAGTGAATAAAGGAAATATAATATACATACACCACGGATTACTACTCAGCCATGAAAAGGAATGAAATAATGACATTCACAGCAACCTAAATGGAATTGGAGACTATTATTCACTAAGTGAAGTAACTCAGGAAGGCAAAACCAAATAACCAAATATCGTATGTTCTCACTGATAGGTGAGAGGAAAGCTATGAGGACACGAAGGCATGAGAATGATATAATGGACTTTCGGGATTTGGCGGGGAAGGGTGGGAGAGGGCTGAGGGATAAAAGACTACATATTAGGTACAGCGTACACACTGGCTCACTACTCAGGTGATGGGTGCACCAAAATCTCAGAAGTCACCACTAAAGAATTTATCCATTGCAGCCATAAAAACGAATGAGTTAATGTCCTTTGCAGGGACATGGATGAATCTGGAAGCTGTCATTCTCAGCAAACTAACACAGGAACGGAAAATCAAACACCACATGCTCTCACTTATAAGTGGGAGTTGAACAATGAGAGCACATGGACACAGGGAGTGAACATCACACATGGGGGCCTGTAGGAGGTGGGGGGGCAAGGGGAGGGAGAGCATTAGGACAAACACCTAATGCATGTGGGGCTTAAAACCTAGATGATGGGTGGATAGGTGCCACAAACCACCACCCACGGCACAGGTATACCTATGTAACAAGTCTGCACGTTCTGCACATGTATCCCAGAACTTAAAATAAAAAATTTATCCATGTAACCAGAAACCACCTGCTCTCTAAAAACAACTGAAATAAAATAATAAAATAAATCTTTTATAATAAATCCACAAATGCAGTAAACACATGTGAACCACCAAACTGGTATCCACAGTGTTGGAAATAGATGCTAGGTGCCACAAAGAAAAATCAGCACTGAGACAAAGGATCTTTCAGCAATGCAATTTTTACTTCCTGGGCTGCCGGAAGGGTACCCTCGCTAGCCATCTTGCCATGAGAGTACAATGAACAAAGGAAAACACACACATTTATCCCTTATGCATTTGGGGTCGTCCTTACTGCTGTGTCTGATCTCCGTTGGCTGGAGCCAGACCTCACAATCTAAACTAAAACCCGATTGGCTAACAACTGAAAACTTTTCTAAACAGGTAAAAGCAATGGAGGGCTGGGACATGCCTGTGAGCACGTCCAGCACAGACATCTTGGTCAAAGTACAAGGACATAGAATGTACTACGTGCCTGTAAGCATGGCATGTCTCACAGCTACATAGGATAGGGCTTAACAAAGTTATCAGCACACTTAGAAGAAAGGAAACTTTAAAAAGGAATTTTTCTACTTCCCATACACAGAGAACTGGAGAATTCCTGGATGTGGAAAAC
This sequence comes from Ateles fusciceps, assembly GCA_036589455.1. Taxonomy (NCBI): domain Eukaryota; kingdom Metazoa; phylum Chordata; class Mammalia; order Primates; family Atelidae; genus Ateles; species Ateles fusciceps. The sequence continues at coordinate 2,379,890 of JAZHEH010002812.1, forward strand.
CCACACATGTTTGGTGTCAGAAGTGTGGAGCGGAGGTTCAGCACGGACTCACTGTGACAACTTGCAGCAAGGTATTTAACTCTTCTGTGCCTCAGTTGCCTCATCTGTAAGGTGGGACAAGACTCTGCATCTCACAGGGCTGTGATGAGGTTTACACGAGTTAATACCTGTGAAGCCCTTAGATATTGATAATACTATAGGCAGACAGGGAGGGTCTCCAGGGACTTCAGTCAACCTGAGCCATCAGCCTGTTTCACAGCCTCCTGCACTCCTAAACTCTGTGTAGAATGCAGTGACCTGGTTCGTTAAAACCAGCTCTTGGGCCCAGCACGGTGGCTCATGCCTGTAATCCCTTTGCGAGGCTGAGGTGGGCGAATCACTTGAGGTCAGGAGTTTGAGACCAGCCTGGCCAACATGGCGAGACTCCGTCTCTACTAAAAATACAAAAATTAGCTGGGCATGGTGGCGCACACATGTAATTCCAGCTACTTGGGAGGCTGAAGCAGGAGGAATACTTGAACCCAAGAGATGGAAGTGGCAGTGAGCCACTGCACTTTAGCCTGGGTAATACAGTGAGACTCTATCTCAGAAAAACAAACAGCAGCAGCAAAAGAACAACAACACCACAGCTCCTGACAGACCAGCAACTTAGAGATAAACCTGGGTGAACTTTCCCTGTGACCATGCTCAAGTCTTCACCCTGGGAGCTGTTACAGCTCCGCTACCATCACATGCGACCTGTTTGCTGGCAAGACGGATTTCACACCTGCACCACTGGGACCCCGCCTCTACTTGTGATGACGCACCCTCTGCCCCCATCACCCCATAAAACCCTCCTGTTACTTTCCCTCGGGAGACACTGTTTTGGAGAACACTCCCAGTGTCCTCCTTTTTGTGACAAGTGATATAACTCCTATTGATCAAAACCTGTGTTTTCCTGGAGAGCTGTTTGTTACTGGCCAGGCAAACAAACCCGATTTTCTTTCATTTGTTTGTTTGGGTTTTTTTGTTTTTTGTTTTGAGATGGAGTCTCACTCTGCCACCCGGGCTGGAGTGCATTGGCGCCATCTCAGCTCACTGCAACCTCCACCTCCTGGGTTCAAGTGATTCTCCTGTCTCAGCCTCCTGAGTAGCTGGGACTACAGGTGCGTGCCACCACACCCACCTAATTTTATGTATTTCTAGTAGAGATGGAGTTTCACCGTGTTAGCGAGGCTGGTCTCGATCTCCTGACCTTGTGATCCACCCACCTTGGCCTCCCAAAGTGTTGGGATTATAGGTGTGAGCCCACAAACCCTGTTTCTTAAGGGGTACAGTGCGTGACATGTGGCACTTCATGATGTTAGCCTCCATGCTTAGAATCCAATCTCCCATTTTAGAGCTAGAGCTTCAACTCTGACCCTTAGAAATACTGGGCGACTCCCTGTAAAGTCACAAAAAATTACACTTCAAAGCAAGAAAGGAGCTGACATTTATAGTCCATATACCACGTGACAGGGCGTATAGAGAGGCTTTACCTATGCCAACTTATTTCCTTCTCATGTTGAAGAGGTAAGTCCTACTGCAGCTGTCTCTGATGAGCAGCTCAGGCTTCAAGAAATAAATCAAACCCTCCAGACCTCATTTTACTGAATGAGAAGCACAGAACCTCAAGGAGCTATCCAAGGTCACAAGCACTACTAACCCATGTATTTAATTTTGCCATCCAGACCAATCTCCTAGGCCACACTTTGGAAAATGGATCTATTGAAAGAGAGTGGGGGAGCAGGGAGGCCAGTTGGAAGAATGTTGGGGAATATTCTCAGCTTCAACATTAAAGGACATCCCAGCTGGGTGCAGTGGCTCATGCCTGTAATCCCAGCACTTTGGGAGGCCAAGGCAGGCGGATGGCTTGAGATCAGGAGTTCAAGACCAGCCTGGCCAACATGACAAAACCCTGTTTCTTCTAAAAATACAAAAAAATTAGCTGTGTGTGGTGGTGCACACCTGTAATCTCAGCTACTGGGGAGGCTGAGGCACAAGAATCGCTTCAACCCGGGAGGTGGAGGTTGCAGTGAGCCAAGATCATGCCACTGCACTCCAGCCTAGGAGACAGAGCGAGACTCCATCTATAAAAAAAAAAAAAAGGACATCCCTTTTGAAGATTTCTGCTATCCAAGATGAATGTCCTGTCTTCCCCACAGGACTCTGGCAAAGCCTCCAGACTAAGTGAAAATCAGATGTTTGTGTGCACAATTCTGTGTGTGTGTGTGTGTGTGTGTGTGTGTGTGTGAGAGGGAGAGAGAGAGGTGAAATATGAAAGAAGTGGTTCGGCTAAATAAAGGATCTCATTATGTGTGCTATTTTTATTCCTCAAATGTCTGCCTTCTCCCCTCTTGAGGTTCCTACTGAAATCTGACAATCAGGGTTGAACTTCACTGTCAGCTTCCATTAAGCAAATCAAGCAGGAAAAAAAAAAAAGTGTGAGTCTCGTCTTGGCAGGAAGCTGATTCAGCAGTGATAATCTGCTTGTGCTGGAGGGGGCCAGATACCGAAGGGTTTAATTAGTCAGCCTAGGTGCTGTCTCTGGCCAGTGCTCCCCTCCCCTTCCCTCCATCCTCTAGCCTTGGAGACAAGTCTTTCCCTCCATCCCTAGCCTCTGAGATGAGTACCTTTCCCTGCGTCCCCTGCTTCTGATTCATGGGAATGCCTTGGGAATGACAAGTACCCAAGGCCGTGCCCAGCAGGCAGCAGTTTGACCCTGTCAAGGGCATTTCCTCTGATGTGGATGGATCCACAAGCACTGGCGGTCTCCCTCCCTCCATCGCTTGGCTCTCCCAGTATCAGCAAGACTTGACACCTTCCTGGGAAAATAAGGCTGCAGTGGAGTCACAGCCACAGTGATTTCTTTGCTGGAGAACCAATAAGAACTCCTTTCTCTTCCCTGATCTGGTCTCCATCTGACTTCCTTCATTAGGCATTCATTCATTCATTCATTCAAAAACAGTATCGTGGCTTGGCGTGGTGGCTCACACCTGGAATCTCAGTACTTTGGAAGGCTGGAGTGGGAGGGTCACTTGAGGCCAGGGATTCAAGACCAGTCTGGGCAGCATAGTGAGACCCCGTCTCTATGAAAAAATCAAATAAATTAGCTGGGCATAGCATTGTGTGCCTGTAGTCCCAGCTACTTGAGAGGTGAAGTGGGAGGATTGCTTGAGCCCAGGAGATTGAGACTTCTGAGAGCTATGATCACATGACTGCACTCTAGCCTGGGCAACAAAGCAAGACTCTGTCTCTAAAAAATAAAAAAGAGGAAGAGAGGAGAACTAGAGGAAGAAGGAGAAGGAGGAAGAGGAGGAGGAGAAGAAGAAAGAAGAGGAAGAATAGGAAAGAGGAAGAGGGGGGGGGAAGAGAAGAAAGGAGGAGGAGAAAAAAGGAGGAAGGGGGGGAGGTGGAAGAAGAGGAGGAGAGGTGGAGGAAGAGGAGAAGAAAAGAATCACCATGTCATTAAAGTGTGAAGCATTCTGGCCAGATTGTGGGCAAGATTCTGAAACAAGAGTCTCTTCTCTTAATAAGTGTAGGATCTAGGAGATACTGAATGTAAAAAGGAGGAAGGGACCTAACACAGGGACTTAACGGTCTAGGAAAATTAACTGGGAAAATAAGACCAAAGACAGCCAAAGTACAAGACAGGAGACCATATTGCAATAATGTTAAGAGCTCTGGGAGCTTGGGGAGTTTGGAGGAAGATGACCCAGTTCTGAAAAAAATAAAATAACACTTTGAGTAATGTCCTTGGAACTGGATTTTAAAGGTTGAGTAAGACATAATCAGGTAAAGAGAGGAAACTTCTGATCCCTCAGCCCCCTCCTATGACTTCCACCTTTAGATATCTCAGAGCAGCTTACGCTCCTGAATTTCAGGAGGTCACTGAAATTCTCCAGCTATCACTGATCCCACCGACCTCTTCCCCACCTCCTAGCCTGAGCCACTTCTGCCTCTTCAACTGCTCCAAGGTCACAGCTGGACGCTTCCACTGTGCCTTTTCCGCTCTTCCTGTCCTTGCCAATGCCTGGTCTCATGGGACCTGCCGGTAAGGTCTCTCAGGCTGACTGATGGCACCATGGATGCCACCGTAACCTCTGTGACCTGCACAGACACTCCAGATGAGTTCCTGGAACTAGAAAGTCTGAAGTAACTGGAAGACCACGAACAGGGGAAAAACGATCAACCCCTGTGGCGCCTAATTTTAACTCGAGACATTCTTCTATTGTTCCTTATTTCAGGGAACCTGGATGGTGTCTGCTAAAGGATTTGGACTCTAAATTAACATAGTAACTAATCATGCAGAGAAAAGAGCATAGTCTTGGATAGAATTCCAACTAGGCTACCAATTGGCTGCTAGCCTCAATTTCCCTGTCTGTGAAATAGGGACAAGAGAAGCTCATGAGAAGTTTGTTGTTGTTTATTTGTGTGTGTGTGTGTGCATGCACGTATGTGTGTGTGTGTTTCTTTTCTTTTGAGACAGAGTCTCACTCTGTTGCCTAGGCTGGAGTGCAGTAGCGTGATCTTGGTTCACTGCAACTTCTTCTCCCGGGTTCAAGCGATTCTCCTGCCTCAACCTCCTGAGTAGCTGGGATTACAGGCACCTGCCACCACGCCCGGCTAATTTTTGTATTTTTGGTAGAGACGGGGTTTCACCATGTTGGCCAGGGTGGTCTTGAACTCCTGACCTCAAGTGAGCCACCTGCATCGGCCTCCCAAAGTGCTGGGATTACAGGCATGAACCACTGCACCTGGACATCATGTGAAGTTTTAAGGAAAAAAAAAAAAATACGTGAACTTGCCTGACACAGAGCAGATGGGTGACTAACAGACACCAGGCTTCAGTGGAGGATGAGCTTAGCTCTCGGTAACCCAATCATGTATGGGAGGGAAAGAACAAAACCCCCCAATAAATCCCTGCCTGTATTCTGTGAATAACCGCAGAGTTTCAGGCACTAATCAGACAAGCCAGGCTCTGTTTGGTCTTTCATCTCAAATAGAAGTCTCGACACAGGGATATCATTATCACGTGTCGCTCCTAGAAGTAAATTCGGCATTTGTGGGTAAATAGAATAGATCACAATGAGTGTCGCTGGGAGGAGGAGGACCCAGCAGCACAGACAACACAGATTAGGTAGTGGAAGTGGGTCACTTGTCTGTACCAGCTGCCTGGGCAGCCTGAGTGTGTGTAGAAAAGGATATTTCCATTTTCTTTCCCTGCACGAATCCAGATTTTTGGCTGCCCTGGGCATGTATGCAGAGGGAGACAGAGGGGTGGGACCGGCCTCAGCACAGCAGCGTGCCAGCAAGAACTGGGGACATTTCTACCCTGCCATCCCATCCATCATCTGCTCTGGCTACACAAAATGAGTGTGAATTACGGGGGCCTGCTGAGCCTTTGATTTCCCTCAGCTGCTCTCCCAGCAGCCACTTGCCTGGAAATTAAGTGCATGTTTCATCTGCTTGCAGCAGGAATAAGAGTTACAAGTTTGCCTGTCACTCTGCCACCAGCCGTTCATTTTGGCTTCCCCACCCTCCTGGGTTCCAGGGTAGCCCTTTCAAAGGGCAGCCACACATCCCTCTTCTGGAGGAATCCGGAAGTCTCTCTTCTTCTTCTTCTTTTTTTTTTTTTAATTGAGACAGTTGCTCTTGTTGCCCAGGCTGGAGTGCAGCGGCATGATCTCGGCTCACCGCAACCTCTGCCTCCCGGGTTCAAGTGATTCTCCTGCCTCAGCCTCCAGAGTAGCTGGGATTACAGGCGCCCACCACCACACCCGGCTGCTCTTTTGTATTTTTAGTAGAGACGGGGTTTCATCGTGGTCAGGCTGGTCTCAAACTCCTGACCTCAGGTGATCCACCAGCCTCGGCCTCCCGAAGTGCTGGGATTACAGGCGTGAGCCACTGTGCAGGGCCAGAAGTCTTCTAATTAGAGACACTGCTTCTGCTGCCAAGAGATAAGTGGAAGAAAGCAGTTAGAGAAATGTTGCTTATCCATATTGTTTATATGAGTCACTATTTTTTTCTCTTTTTTTTTGAGACCGAGTCTCACTCTGTCGCCTAGGCTGGAGTGCAATTTCAGTGCAGTAATTTTAGCTCACTGCACCCTCTGCCTCCCGGGTTTGAGCAATTATCCTGCCTTAGCCTCCCAAGTAGCTGGGATTACAGGCGGCTAATTTTTGTAGTTTTAGTAGAGACGGGGTTTGACCATGTTGACCAGGCTGGTCTTGAACTCCTGACCTTGTGATCCGCCCGTCTCAGCTTCCCGAAGTGCTGGGATTACAGGCGTGAGCCACCGCAGCTGGCCTCTACTTTTCAAATTGTTCCTTACCCTTCAAGGTGCTCTTTAAATGTTGGCTCCGATGAGAAGCTTTCCTGGAGTTATTCAGACATTTCTTTGAGTATCTCATGGCATAACACACAAAATCTCGACACAGCGCTTGTCACCTTGCAAGGCAGTTTGAAGATTTTGGGGTAAATCTCCTCCATTAAACTGAAATTTTCCTTTTTAAAATTTTTTTAAATGTTTTTTTAGGTGGTGTGCTGTGCCCCCTCCTCCCTGGACTGTGAATAATAAACATCTTTCAAGGTAGATGTCTCCACATTTGTTATCTTACTCTACCTGATTAAAACAAATCTCAAGTACAGTTCAAAACAATTGGCACAGAGAACAGGGCGGTTGAGTTGACAGCCTGTGAGAACGTGCGTCTACACTGCCCTCAGCTCACTAATTAAATACATAAAATGACATGCTGCTTAGAGCGGGGCACGGCAGTCTACCGACCTACCTGTGCTTCAGCCACCGCTGCCTGAGGGTGCGTCTGCTGACTTTGACCTTGGTTTCCCCACCCTAAATGATTTCAGGACCCAAAGGGAGATATTCCAGGATTTTGCCAAAGCTTAGGGTAGCTGTAGTTTGGGCAAACATTCTGAACTGGTATATACAATGTGCCCAGTGCCCAAGCAAAGGATCTTGGAGGCGCCTGGGGGAATTGGCTTATTTACAAGGCTCCTCCTGAGGGGATGGGGAGGAGAGGCTTTTCTCAGGGTGCCAGGGGTGCATCTGATCAACTGACCCAGCAGCCCTGGGAAGGTAAGGGCCACTCACACACAGTTGCTGTGGGATAGATGTTGCGTCTGCTCCCTTCCAGAATTTAGACTCAGCAGCTTTCCCTTTCTACATTCTTTAATGCGGCTGTTTAATACATTTGCAATTCAGTTAGAGTTTTTTTTTTCATGATATTCTGTATTCCATCCTGGGGATCCCCTGACCTTCTAAATGATTGTTTCTATTTGCATGCATTAAGGTTCACTCTCTGTGTTGTAGAATTCTGTGGGTTTTAATAAATGTGTAGTGTCAAGGATCCACTATTACACTGTCAAACAGAATAGTTTCTGCCCAAAAATGTGTCTCATGCATTTTACTTATTCAGCTCTCCTTCCTCCCCTAAGTCTCTGGCAACCGGTGATCTGTTTATGATCTCTATAGTTTTGCCTTTTCCAGAACATCACATAAATGGAAAAAATATAGAATCTCTAGTTTTTTCATGACTGGCTTCTTTCACTTAGCAATGTGCACCTGAGAACCATCCATGTCTTCCTGTGGCTTGATAACATATTCCCTTTTATTGCTGAATAATATTGTTTGTTTGTTTGTTTGTTTAGAGAGTTTCTCTCTTGTTGCCCATGCTGGAGTGCAGTGGCGCAATCTTGGCTCACTGCAACCTCCACCTCCTAGATTCAAGCAAATCTCCTGCCTCAGCCTCTCGAGTAGCTGAGATTACAGGCGTCCACCACAACATCCAGCAAATTTTTGTATTTTTAGTAGAGATGGGGTTTTGCCGTGTTGGCCAGGCTGGTCTTGAACTCCTGACCTCAGGTGATCCACCCATCTCAGCCTCCCAAAGTGCTTGGATTATAAGCGTGAGCCCCCATACCCAGCCTAAATAATGTTCTTATTGCATAGTATAACACAATTTTGTTTATTCATTCACTTATGGAAGAACATCTTAGTTGCATATACTTTTTGGCAATCATGAATTAAGCTCCCATAAACACATGCAGATTTTTTTTTTTTGAGATAGAGTCTTACTCTGTCACCCAGGCTGGAGTGCAGTGGTGCGATCTCGGCTCACTGCAACCTTCACCTCCCAGGTTCAACCGATTCTCCTGCCTCAGCCTTCAAAGTAGCTAGGACTACAGGCGTGTGCCACCACACCCAGCTAATTTTTTTGTATTTTTAGTAGAGATGGGGTTTTACCATGTTAGCCAGGATGGTCTCAAATCTCCTGACTTGGTGATCTGCCTGCCTCGGCCTCACAAAGTGCTGGGATTACAGGCGTGTGCCACCGTGCCCAGCCCACGTGCAGGTTTTTACATCAGGGTATTTTCAAATTAGTTGGATATCATATTTAATTTTAACCAATAGTTAAACATGTAGTGCGGGTAAATATTTAAACATTATACTAGAAGCCTGAACGACCTATGATTCTGAGTACGTGAAGAGATTTCCAATTCACCTTTATGCCGCACTCTCCCAAGACTAGAAAAATGGATGTTATAATTGTGCCGGAAAGGAGAAATATGTTATTTGGAGGAGTTTGGTCTTGAATGTCCAAGGGAGCACAATAGAGCACACTAGTTATTCATTTATTTTTATTAAGTTTTTTTAAAGGAGTGGGGGCCAGGTGTGGTGGGCTCATGCCTGTGATCCCAGCACTTTAGGAGGCCCAGGCAGATGGATCATTTGAGGTCAGGAGTTCAAGACCAGCCTAGCCAACATGGCAAAATCCTGTCGCTACTAAAAATACAAAAATTAGCCAGGTGTGGTGATGGGCACCTGTAATTCCAACTACTCAGGAGACTGAGGCAGGAGAATCGCTTGAGCCGGGGAGGCAGAGGTTGCAGTAAGCCAAGATCACACCATTGCATTCTATCCTTGGCGACAAGAGCGAAACTCTGTCAAAAAAAAAAAAAAAAAATTGAAGGAAGGAAGGAAGGGAGGGAGGGAGGGAGAGAGGGAGGGAGGACTTCCTGTCTTGCCCAGGCTGATCTTGACCTCCTGGGCTCAGGCAATCCTCCTACCTCCACCTCCTGAGTAGCTGGGATTACAGGTATGAGCCACCATGCCTGAGACCAACCCCTGTTTATTTTAAAAGCAGCATTTGATAAGCGATTTTTAGATAGGATTTTAACATAAGATTTGTTTTATAAACTGAAATCTCCGTTAAAAAATTAAATAGTTTATATACAAACTGGTTTAGAAATTGGCAGCGCATCGTGGCTCGTTGGTCTAGGGGTATGATTCTCACTTAGGGTGCTAGAGAAATTGGCAGCTGACACGATTCATTGTTGAGTAATCTGTCTCCTCTCTCCATACCTCGTTTCCCTCGTAGCCAGGCTGGTCTCTCCCCTGCTTTCCGAATGTCCTGAGCTCATTCCACCCTTCCAACCATTTGTCAACATGCTATACCCAACTTCAGGACCTTCTTCTCTCTCTACTGATCCAAATGTGACTAAACTCTTCAAGATTCGGTTCTATTCCACCTTCATTCATTAAATCATCTTAGACTATTTTATTTTCAATGTGTCCTTCACTTTCGTTAAATATAACACAGCTTAGCCCTTATATTAAATAATTGACAGATTAATTAAAAACATATTAAGATTTACCAGCCAGGTGCAGTGGCTCACACCTGTAATTCCAGCACTTTGGGAGGCTGAGGCGGGTGGATCACCGAGGTTAGGAGTTCGAGACAAGCCCGACCAACATGGCAAACCCCATCTCTACTAAAAGTGCAAAAATTAGCCAGGTGTCATGGCGCACGCCTGTAATCCCAGCAACTTGGGAGGTTGAGACAGGAGAATCGCTTGAACCCAGGAGGCGAAGGTTGCAGTGAGCCAAAATTGTACCATTGCACTCTAGCCTGGGCAACGAGAGCAAGACTCCATCTAAAAAAAAAAACCAAAAAAGAATTTACCACATTCTGGATTACCACTTTCCGACTCCTGGTTTTGGGAGGGCCATAAAATGTTTTCATAAATGGCTTGTAATCATTTTTGGATTTCAGGCTTCCTTTGCAATGAAGCTCTAAGATTTCCACGAGGAGGAGTATCTTTACTCTTTCATCTCCAGAACTAGCTGTGTGGGGATCTCTGCATTGTAATAATGGCTACCATTTATCTGGTGACCACCCAAATGTTGAATTGTGTCCTAGGTGCTTTACATATATTCATGTGCTCCTGACATGCTTCTCAGTTACTTGTTCCCACTCTTACAGGCTAAGAGTCCAGTGCAGAGAAAGTTATGCAGCCTGTCCAGAATTGCATAGCAACTATGTTGTATAACCCAGATTTTAGCCCAGGCTGCTTGACACGGAGCAGACAGTGGTTCCCGTTTCCATCCCAGCTACATATAACCACTATGCACTACTGTCTTTATAGCAAAAAAAAAAAAAAAAGCACAAAGAAGACTTGATAATTTTTTAAATTTGTAATTCTTCAGAGGAATTAACCAAGCGCAAATTCCACTGTGACTGGTAGTCATACATTTATAAAAATTAGCCTGTGAGTCCGGGTATGGTGGCTCAGGCCTGTAATCCCAGCACTTTGGGAGTCTGAGGTGGGAAGATCACCTGAGGTCGGGAGTTCGAGACCAGCATGACCAACATGGAGAAACCCCCTCTCTACTAAAAATACAAAATTAGCCGAGTGTGATGGCACATGCCTGTAATCCCAGCTACTCAGGAGGCCGAGGCAGGAGAATCGCTTGAACCTGGGAGGCAGAGGTTGCATTGAGCCGAGATCGTGCCATTATACTCCAACCTGGGCGACAAGAGGGAAACTCCGTCTCAAAAAAAAAAAAAAAAAAGCCTGCTCATTGTATTCCAATGGCATCCAGCAATACATCCCGTCCTGTACCTTTTTCTTGTTTTGTTTTGTTTTGTTTTGAGACACAGTCTCACTCTGTTACCCAGGCTGGAGTGCAGTGGCGCGATCTCGGCTCACTGCAACCTCCGTCTCCCAGGTTCAAGCAATTCTTCTGCCTCAGCCTCCCCAGTAGGTGGGATTACAGATGTGTACCACCATGCCCGACTAGTTTTTGTTTTTAGTAGAGACAGGGTTTTACTATGTTAGCCAGGAGATCAAGACCACTTGAACTCCTGGCCTCAAGCGATCCACCCACCTCGGCCTCCCAAAGTGCTGGGATTAGAGGCATGAGCCACCAGCCACGCCCGGTTGTGTCCAGTATCTTTGATGTATGCCTGACTCATCATCTCACAGTAGCTCCTGTGTTCCACTTTACATTTTCCCTGGAAGTACATTTTCTGCTGCTTGGTGGTAATTTCTGAAGCCTTTCTTACGACGTTTCCCAGGGTCTACTCCATGCACGTGATGCTTGAGTGGGTGGAGACAGGCATGCATTTATCGATTCAAACATGCCCAATGTATTTAAGTTGTACTGATTGCACTGTGGCCTCTGGGAATATGTATAATTCTCACAGGCAATGTTTAAACTAAATCAAACCGAAAAATTTATCTCTAAGTAACAACTTACAGATCTAGTAACCGAGCAAGGCTACAGTAAACAGTGATGTTGTAAATCCATTATCCTGAACATTCTCTGTCCTGACACAATTTTCCCCTAAAGCTTCTGAAATGTTACATTTCTTGCCAGACAAGCGCACGTGAATTCCAACAACTGGCTTCATGAATTTTGCGCAGATGTTCCCTGAGTCGTATCGCAGGATAGAAACACCCTGTAAGGAAGAGGCTAAGAATGGAGTGAACCTATGAAATCAGATCGTAGGAACACAAAATCTTCGGGATATCATGAGATTAGCCTGATGTAGGATGGCCAAATTTGGGGGAGTGGGGTGGAAGAATTTAGTTTGAGTGGACTAACAAGAAATTAGGGGGAATTATCAGTGTCTCCCCCTCTAGGAGTGCCCACCTGTGGTGCAGAATATTTTTCAGGATTTATTTAGAAAATAATCAATAATAGCTAAATATGGCCGGGCGTGGTGGCTCAATCCTGTAATCCCAGCACTTTGGGAGGCCCGGGCCAGCTGATCACCTGAGGTCAGGAGTTCGAGACCAGCCTGGCCAACATGGTGAAACCCTGTCTCTACCAAAAATACTAAAATTAGCTGGGCGTGGTGGTGGGCACCTGTAATCCCAGCTACTCGGGAGGCTGAGGCAGGAGAATCACTTGAACCCAGGAGGTGGAGGCTGCAGTGAGCCAAAACCGAGTCACTGCACTCCAGCCTGGACAAGAACAGAACTCCATCTCAATAATTAAGAAAGAATAGCTAGATATAACAGAAGCAGTATCCAATTCTGGTGCCATGAAGATGTGGTAGAAGGAACTAAGGAAGATTGTTAGGAATTCTGCCCAGCATGCCAGAATTTAGAGTTGAGCTTTCATTTCCACAGCTGAAAGAAGAAACCAGGAATCAGGGCCAAAGACATCATGGTGGGGATTAAGTATGGAAGTCATTGCCTTACTTATCCTCATCCAGGACTGATGCGAGGTCGGAGGGCTGTTCCAGTGTCAGAAGGTAGGCTAGTAAAGGCAGCTTGACAGTTTCCTCATTCATTGTTCCAGAACTGAGCCTGCAGGTAGAAAGGAGGAAAAGGACCCTGGCATTTAAAAGCAACCAGAACTGGCTACAGTATGCCCCTGTTTTGGTATCAAGTAGATTCAGCCTCATGCTCTCAAGGAAAGTGGGCTGAGGTGGGGCAGATTGCTTGAGGCCTGGGGCAACCTAGTGAGATCCTGTCCGTACAAAAAATTAAAAATAGAAAAGGTTGCCAGGCATAGTGGTTCACACCTGTAATTCCAGTGTTTTGGGAGGCCAAGGCAGTAAGACTGCTTGAGGCCAGGAGTTTGAGACGAACCTCAACAACATAGCAAGACCCTCATCTTTACCAAAAAGAAAAAGTAAATAAATTAGCCGGTTGTGTTGGCTCATACCTATAATCCCAGTACTTTCAAAGGACAAAGCGGGAGGATTGCTTGAGGCCAGGAATTTGAGACCAGCTTGGGCAACATAGCAAGACCCCATTTCTACCAAGAAAAAAAAACAATCCTTTGTGGTGGCTTACACCTGCAATCTCAGCTCTTTGGAGGCTGAGGCAGGAGGATCACTTGAGCCCAGGAGTTCAAGGCTGTAGTAAGCTATGATCATGCCACTATACTTACAGAGATCTCCTTAAAAACTCTATGTGATGTAATCCCAGCACTTTGGGAAGTCAAGGGGAATGGATCACCTGAGGTCAGGAGTTTGAGACCAGCCTGGCCAACATGGTAAAACTCCATTTATACTAAAAATACAAAAATTAGCTGGGAGTAGTGGTGTGCACCTATAATCCCAGCTACTCGGGAGGCTGAGGCAGGAGAATCACTTGAACCTGGGAGGTGGAGGTTGCAGTGAGCTGAGATCACGCTGCTGCGCTCCAGCCTGGGTGACAGAGAAGACTGAAAGAAAGAAAGAGAGGAAGGAAGGAAAGAAGGGAGAGAGGAAGAGAGAGAGGAGAGAAAGGAGGAAAGGAAGGAAAGGCAGGAAAGAAAGAGAAAAAGAAGAAGAAAGAAAGAGAAAGAAAGAAAATGTTATTCCTAGGAAATCAGGTGTTTCTTAGTAAGATTAATTACTGGGATTTATCAAACCCCAAGTTTGAGCAGGGGGAGAAAGACTGAGTGGGCTATTTTTCCTTCTCCCAGTAGTTGGTATATAAGAGGGCTGTCCCCCTTGGCTCTTAATGCTAAGTAGCAGGACCATATGGAGTCTCACTGCCATCTCTGCTGTGACCCCTTGCCCTCCCTCTTCCCCATACCTGATGGGACATTTTCCAAAGTGGTTGTATCAAACAATGCTCTCACCAGCAGACTGAAAATTCCAGTTGCTCCGCATTCTTACCAATGTGTGACATTGCCATTTTTACCACTTAATTTTTTTTCAACTAATTTAGTTTCATGTATTTTTATTTAATTATTATGATTGCACAGTTATATGTATTTAAAAATTTAGTATATTTTCTACTTATTTTATAACAATATTTTTAAAAATTTGTGTTATAAATTTTCAATATTTCCTTCATGTAATACATACCTTATGTATTATCAGCACCACTTAATGTTTCTGTAAGAAAACAAATTGCAAAGTCCAAATAAAACATTGTTTAGAATTCTAAGCCTGTTTATAATTTAGAGACTGCCTATAATGGTTCATTTTGGGGTTTTATTTATTTAATTATGCTTTAAGTTCTAGGGTACATGTCCAGAACATGCAGGTTTGTTACATAAGTATACACATGCCATGGTGGTTTGCTGCACCCATCAACCCATCATTTACATTAGATATTTCTCCTAATGCTCTCCCTCCGCTAGCACCCCCATCCCTGGACAGGCCCGGTGTGTGATGTTCCCCTCCCCTGTGTCCATGTGTTCTCATTGTTCAGCTCCCACTTATGAGTGAGAACATGCAGTGTTTGGTTTTCTGTTCTTGTGTTAGTTTGCTGAGAAGGATGGTTTCCAGTTTCATCCATGTCCCTGCAAGGGACGTGAACTCATCCTTAATTTTAACCATGTCACTAGGTATCTCATAGTTCTAATATACATTTCTCTGTTAACCAGTGATGTTGAGTAATTTTCACTTAATTACTGGTCATTTGGATACCGTCTTTTGTGAAATTATAGCTCAAGAATTTTGCTGTAGCACCTTCATCCCAGGTCAGGTGGCCAGTATGCCTGGGCTTGTTTCATTGTATTCCATTGGTCTATTTTTGATCTAGTCTTGTGCTCATACCCATGGTCCTAATAAGCACAGTTTTATTATTATTATTATTTTTGAGACAGAGTCTTGCTCTATTACTCAGACTGGAGTGCAGTGGCATGATCTCGGCTCACTGCAACCTCTGCCTCCTCGGTTCAAGAGATTCTCCTGCCTCAACCTCCCGAGTAGCTGGGATTACACGTGCCCATCACCACACCTGGCTAATTTTTATATATTTTAGTAGAGATGGGGATTTTGTTATGTTTTTCAGGCTGTCTTGAACTCCTAGCCTCAAGTGATCCATCCGCCTCATCCTCCCATAGTGCTGGGATTACAAGCATAAACCACCATGCCAGGCCTAGAAATAATTTTTTTTAAGTCCATTTCCATGGGTCTTTAGCCCATAATTTCTATTGAAAGAACAGCTCTCAGGCTTTTCTTGTACCTTTGCTGGTATCGTGTCTCTTTTCTTTGACTGCTCTTGAGTTTTTCTTTAGCTTCCAGGAGTTTTATGCTGTGCCTCCATGTGGCATCCTTTGTTTTTGTCCTAATAGGAAGCTAGAAAGCTTTCTGAATGTGTGTGTGGATTGATGTCTTTATTAGTCTGAGAAATTTTTAGCCACTATTTCTTCTAACAGAACCTGTCACATTCTCTTTTCTCTCCTTCCGGGAATCTAAAAGTATGTTCAACTACTTACCGTGTCTCATATGCCCCACTGCCTCATTTCTGTAA
This sequence comes from Ateles fusciceps, assembly GCA_036589455.1. NCBI lineage: Eukaryota > Metazoa > Chordata > Mammalia > Primates > Atelidae > Ateles > Ateles fusciceps. Next base: position 2,395,418 of record JAZHEH010002812.1, read on the forward strand.
TTTTCAGCATATTTTCTTTCTGTTTAAGTCTGTATGTTTTTCTACTAAGCTCTCTTCCAACATATGAATCCTTTCCTCTGCTGTATTAATCTACTGTTAAACCATCTATTGAGTTTTAATTTTAACCATTACTATTATTTTTGTCCCAGAATTTCTCTTTGGTTATTTTTATAGATTCCAGTATTCTGTTGAAATTCTCCATCTTGTCATTTATTTTCTTAAACATATAATCACAGTTATTTTAAAGTTCTTGCCTTAATAGCTGCATCACCTTTAGGTCTATTTCTTTCTTCTGTTTTAGTTTTTCTCCTGGGAGTTTGGTCATTTACTTTCTCATGTCTCCTGGCACGCAAGATAATTTTTTTCATTGCCAGATATTTTGCATAAAAAGTTGTAAGGTTCTGAATTGTGCTCTATTCTTCCATAGACGATTTAAACTTACTCTGGTTAATAGATATAAATGCCTTTATTCAATCAGGGAATGAAATGATTTGAGATCAGGTTTAAGCTTCTGGATAGGCTTATTTGTTTTGGGGCTGTCCTTCCTCTTGCTTGGGTCTGAATTGGTAAGCGCCAACGAGTGCTTCATCAACTTCTTGGCTCTGTGTGAAATATAATTTTGTTTTTCTTGCACCATGAGCCTACTAAAAATGCTGCATATGTATTTTTTCCCTTAGTCACAATTTTATGTTGTGTTTATCAGCCTTTTGTTTGACTTCAGATTCAGCAAATACCATGAGGGCAGAGTGGAATAGAATGTCTCTTTTGTTCCTTTTCTCCAGGATCTTACCTCTCAGTCATGGAAGTCTCAGATGCCCTGAACTCTCATTTTCATCAATTCCCATGATGGTTCTGAAAGTTCTAGGCTGTCATTTTCTGCTAGTCCTGTAGACTTCAAAATCGGGATTCAGAAAATGCCCTAACAAAAAGACAGTACTGCTCACTTGGATTTTCAATACTTGGTTGCCTTAGTTGTCTGATGCTATCAAAGTTTTTTTTTTTTTTTTAATTTGTTTGGTTTTGGATTTAATCAAGAATTTATAGTTGTCCTTGTTAGATGATACCTCTAATAGAAGATGGTCATTATAACTGAAAGCAGATACACTCAATAATCTAGCCACCAAAATTGTTCAGTTAGGCTAAGAATCAGGGAATGTTGCTGAATCATATATAGAAACTGAAACTATAAGCAGTGGTATGCTGATAAATGTTTAACAACCGGCACTCTGGCAGAGTTGGGGCGGAGTCAGGAATCTCGCTTGCCTTTTCCAATTTCTAGGGTGTAAGTACTTTAACATAGCAACCTCGAAGCTATCAACATTATGTCAGTGAACACAAAGTATTCTTCTACCAGTATAGTGCTATGCTTCAAAGAGATCAGCTGACTGTTGTTGATAAGTCAACTATGTTGGATCCCCTCCATCGACAAAGAATCAAGAGTATTCTCACAGTAACGTATATCTAGCCAAGTATTGTGTTTGCTTTATTTTGCCCAGAAAGCCCCAGTTAGTCACCTATCTGTAGGCTTATAAATGCCTGATCCACAGGTATGGAAATCCACACTACATAGCATCCAGACAGGGGCCCAAATCATAGTGAAGGTGTGGACATGGGTGAATTGCTGACTATTATAATATGACGTGCTACATCATCCAGAAGGAAATAGCCTCACAGAGTCCAGAAACAGACTTCTAAAGTTAGCACAGGGGAAGTACCATTTTGGAGCCAATACTTTTCAAGGATATAGGGACATTTTTTCAGGATACAGTATACACATCAAATCAGAGTGCTTTATATAGTACCGTGCCCCAAATAGGAAGAATATATGGGTCTGGAAACAAAAAGGTAGTGGTAGGCATATCCCCACTTCTCATCACTGCCAGTGGCCCACTGGGACTTTGTATTTTCTTTTCCTGGAATCGTGGGCTCTGGCAGCTGGTTCCTAAAGGGAACATACCTAACAGAGGACACAGCAAGGGTCCCACTGAACTTCGGTCTACAGTTGTGACCAACATACTTTGGACTTCTTGTGTCTACCAATCAGCAGATGCAAAGATGAGTCACCAACTTGGCAAGTGTGATTGAGTCTCATCAACAGGAGGTTGTAGGCCCACTTTCATTCAGTGAAGACAAAGACAAATGCAGGGGAAACCGGGTGATATTCCTGAGTGTTTTCTGGGACTTCCTAACGATTATAACTATGAATGAACACATGGAGCAACTCCAGCCTCAGAAGGCGATGATTGCCAAGTATCCTGTTCCCCGAGAACCAGATTTGAATCAAACCACCAGATAACCCACCAACTTGCCAATAAAGCCATCATCATCCACCAGTCAAGCCACTATGGCCAAATTGAAAGCTGAGGGTGGGAGGGTATAGAGAATAAATGATGGAGGGAGAGGATGAGTACCAGCTGTAACCCCAAGTCCCACTGTAGCAGTGGGGCAGTAACTTGCCCCACAAGCCAAATTTCTTTTAGAAAGGCCACGGTGGAGCTGTTCCCTATACATATGTGGACAGGTAGACTGGGATCACCATCAAGATCCCTGGGTTAGATCCCTGCTGCCAGAAGCTTAGTTGACTTATAGTATCAGCTTCTGGGTCCATCATCATGTTCATTCTGAGGTCACTTTTCACCCAGGCTGCTCCTATTCAGTTAACGGGAATAGTAAGGGAACCACACAAAGTGGGACTTCCCACACAATGTGGGACTCTTTTAATGAGCAAGTTTGGCCCTTCATTGACCTAAACAAAACTTTCTTAGAACTGTATTGCAGTCTGAGCCCCTTTCTATCCAATCCTTCCTTCCCCCTACTTTAGCACAGGTGTCAGACCAGCAGCATGGTCTGAAAGCTCTTTCTGACAGTGCCTGCTTTCCCCGCTTTGTCCTTCACAGCTGTTACCCCAATACATACCTTGCATGGCTAATCCCATCTTAGCTTCTCCTTGTTTGACAAAATCTAACACAGCCTAGATCCTGGGGTCCTCAGGGGTCTGAGGAAGAATGTCGATAAAAACAGACTGAAAGAGTATTCTCAAAAAGGTAGAAAGAGAAAGAAATAGTAACACCTTAAAAACATTGTATGAAAGGACCTCAAGATCGCATGGTTAACGACTTCAAATACTGCAGAGAGTTAAATAGGGTGAGAACTAAATGAATGCAGTGGGTCAAAAAATTGGGTTAAAGTGGCAGAAAAATCATACAATCTGGTTTCCCCTCAAGAGTCCTAGGTAATGCCTGTTGTCCTCCTATATTCACAACTTCCCCTTCAAAGTGTCCTGGCTTCAACAATAAATTATATTGTATTTGTTCTAGTTAGCTACTGCTGCCTAGTAAATCACTCTATAACTTAGTGGAATACAGCAACCACCATTTTATTATGCTTAAAGGTTCTGTGGGTCAGGTGTCTAGACAGGGCCCAGAATGAATGGTTTGTCTCTGCTCCATAATGTGGAGAGCACAAGATGGGAAAATTCAAATGTCTGCAGCTTGCGCTATTGGAGATTGAGCTTAGCTGAGACTATTAACCAGAACACATGTGCATGGCCTCTCTGTCTCTTGGGCTTCCTCACAACATGGCCACCTCAAGGTGGTGAGGATTCTCACATAGTGGCCCATGGCTCAAGGAGTAGATATTCCACTGAAAATGGAGAAAGCCACCTAGCGTTGGAAGTCCTAGAGCATCACCACCACTCTGGCCATAACCCATTGCAGGACTTGGCAAACTTTTTCTTAAAGACCAGGTAGTAAAAATACTAAGTTTTGTGAGACAAGAGGCAAAAAAAAAGGGTATCAGGCAGGTTCTTAAGTGACCAATTAAAATGGAACCATTTAAAAATACAAAAACCATTTTCAGCTCACATCATAAAATACTGAGAAGCTGGCCAGATTTCACTCCCAAGCCATAGTTTGACGAATCATGACCTATTGGTCAAAGATTCAAGGAGAGGGGACTTGCAGCCCATCTCTTGACTAGATGGATGATACCTAAGAATTTACAGCCATGTTTTGAAACTGACCAGCCACCCTCTTTAGTAGAAACTTTTCTTGGTGCACTTTGAGTAGAAGGATGGCTTTTGTTTTTGTTGTTGTTTTGTTTTGTTTTCTTTGAGACAGGGTCTTGCTTTGTCATCTAGTCTGGAGTTGAGTGGCACAATCATGGCTCAGTACAGTCTTGACCTCCCTTGCTCAAGAGATCCTCCTGCCTCAGCCTTCCATGTAGCTAGGACTACAGGCACATTCCATCATGCCCGCCTTTATTTATTTATTTATGTTAAAAGGGGGTCTCACTATGTTGCCCAGGGTAGTCTCAAACTTCTGGACTCAAGTGATCCTCCCACCTCAACCTGCCGAAGTGCTGGGATTACAGGTGTGAACCACAGTGCCTGGCCAGCATAATGTTGATAAGGGACAATTGCAGTGACTGAAGACTTTGGGAGAGGGAGTGAGAAAGTGGGAACTTCCAAAGACTCTAGAAAAGATGGAGAATGTATTTGAAAGGTGCTAACATATTTATTCTTTTTGTTCTTCTCTTTTCTTCCTCTTCCCAACCTTTATTTCTCCTTCCTTTTACTATTGGGGCAGATACATAGATTTGTAACATGAAGAAAATATGCTGAATGTCTACTGATGGCTTAAGGCCCCAGAAGAGGTGTTGAAACTCAACTCCCCAAAGGAGTCACACAGGTAATGTCAATGAATGAAGCCTGCTGCTATTATATAAAGAAGTATCTTTTACTTTTGCAGATAAAAGTGTTCCCCCTTGTTTTTCTAAAACACACCACTCCTTCCTACCTCAACCTCACTTTTTATAAAAAACATTATTTTAGATTCAGGGACTAGATGTGCTTCTTTGTTACGTGAGTATTGCATGTGTAATGGTGGGGACTGGGCTTTTAGTGTCTCCATCACTCAAATATTGAACACCGTACCCAAAGGGTAATTTTTCAACCATTAATCTTTTTCCTCCTGCCCCCTTTTTGGAGTCCACAGAGTCTATCATTTCCACCTTTATGTCCATGTGCACCCATTTTATGATCCCAGTCGCTGGCAGTGCTAACAGCAGTTGGTAGTTCCCTACTCTCTTTGGGAACTACCTTAGCAGTAGAGACACCTCACCCCAGGCCACACCCTCTTCCTGGAGCAGCCTGCATCCCATGGCTCATGGATGTCAGGATGTAAAGGGTAGGTCCTCTCACCCTAATTTGGGCTAGCTGTAGAGGGTCATTCCATCTTGAGAACCGCCCGTAGGGTTGGCTGAAGCTTCTGTTGAGACTTCAACAGGGTCCAACTTCTCCCTCTGCTCAACATTGCTTCTTCCCCTCCTTTCCACTGGTGTTGGTCGTAATGAAGTGGTCTTATCATCTGGGTAGTACCCAAGGTTCCTGGTCTCACAGCAAGGAAATCGGGGATGCACACACACAAGAAGTGAGCTTAGGAGCAGAGGTTTAAGAGACAAAGAAAAAGAAGGAAGAATAGCTCTCTCTCCTGTGAGAGGGGCGCCTGAGTGGGACTTCTGGTTTTGTGGTGAAGTTCGTGGGATTTTATAGACTGGCTTGAGGAGGTGATGTCTGATTTACATAGGGCCCAAAGATTGGTTGGACCAGGTGTGACGTTTGCATAGCAAGCAAAGAAGCTGGCCACCCCCACCGTAATCTTCTATTATGCAAATAGATTCTCGACCTGGCTGGCGCCATGGTGCCTGTTCCTTATTATACTTGTGGGTGGCAAAGTAAAGGGAAGATGGAGCCAATGAATCTTTTAATTCCTGGGCCACCATATTCACTGTATATCAAGAGCTCAGAGAAGACCTGTTAAAGAGTGGTGTCCTCTTCTTTTCTGGGGACCAGTGTTATATTTGGTTGAAAACACTGATTACTTAGGAAGGTTTCAAGGTAAAGTCTATGGGATTCTGATGATCTTGCGAAGCTTGGAATTGTACATAGAAACTTGAATAGAAGTTTGACATTTTCTCCCTGAGGAGTACAGGAAGAGCTATCATACACATAGCAACCTGATGGCCCCTAAATCAACCCACTCATTTAATAAAATGAAGACATGGCTGGGCGCGGTGGCTCACGCCTGTAATCCCAGCACTCTGGGAGGCTGAGCCAGGGGGATCACCTGAGGTCGGGAGTTCCAGACCAGCCTGACTAACATGGAGAAACCCCATCTCTACTAAAAATACAAAATTAGTGGGGCATGGTGGTGCATGCCTGTAATCCCAGCTACTTGGGAGGCTGAGGCAGGAGAATCGCTTGAACCCAGGGGGCGGAGGTTGCAGTGAGCCGAGATCGCACCATCACACTCCAGCCTGGGCAACAAGAATGAAACTTCGTCTCAAAATAAAAAAAAATAAAATAAACGGGGACACTTGGGCTCAGAGAAGTTGTATGAGTGCCCACATTCAGATCTGACGAATCCCTTACAGGATTCAGCCTCCCAAAGTGCTGGGATTACAGGCCTGAGCCACCGTGCCTGGCTGTGTCCTAATTTATTAAATGAGTGGGTTGATTTAGGGGCCATCAGTTGAAACCAGAATTCCTCACTCCATCCTGGGCTCTTCCTCTGCAATCCTCTGTTACCCTCACCCTGCCCCATCCACCATGTTAGCCTTGCAATCTGGATTTTTGTTTCTTTGTTTTGTTTCATTTTGTTTTGGGTTTTGAGACAGAGTCTCCCTCTTGTTGCCCAGGCTGGAGTGCAATGGTGTGATCTCGGCTCACCGCAAACTCCCCCTCTCACGTTCTCCTGCCTCAGCCTCCCGAGTAGCTGGGATTACAGGCACCTGCCACCATGCCCAGCTAATTTTTTGTATTTTTAGTAGAGGTGGGGTTTCACTATGTTGGTCAGGCTGGTCTCGAACTCCTAACCTCAGGCCATCCCCCACCTCGGCCTCCCAAAGTGCTGGGATTACAGGCATGAGCCACCGTGCCCACCGCAGTCGGGATTTTTAACACAAATCGCAACAGTAACTTCTGCAGACACTAACGAGTTACACATTGTACATTCCCTAGTGAGTATGAAGCAATTAAAGGATTATGCTGAAATAACGTATGGTCTGTGTCACGGCAAAAATGAGAAATTCGATCTGCATCGAGCACTATTGATTAGCACACTGTATCGTCACTCTGAAAACCATCAGGACGGCATTCAAGGAACTCTGAGATGAGGAGATAGCAACGCACACAGAACGTGGAACATCTCTATTTGTGAGCCGACGGAAGCATATCAGCAGCCCCAGCTGCCTCCGCCACCCCTCCCCGATCCCCCAGCACTACACTGACAGATCTAAATATGAAGAAGAAAAATGTCTCCGACAGGCTGTTATTTTGCTGCCTAAATTGTGTCAGGGAAGTGTAAATATAATCACATTTTATCCGCCAATCTGAAATGGATTTCAGAGGAAGGGATCACAGTGTTAGGAGTAATCTTTTTCGTTGTAGCATGCCTTGATTGAAAATAACTCCCTTGTTACTATCCGTAATGTGTTCAAGGCAGGAAAAAAACAGTGCAGTTCACGACAGAATTACTAGGCAATTCAATCAAAACCCCGCGCCTCGCCCTTCAGGTTAGAAGGGAGACAGGTAAGTCCAAGGTTTGCCTCCAGAGTGTGCGGATGGCTCTGAAAAACCTTCATTGAGACATCCGCATCTCCAGTGGTTACACTGAGAACCGTGGCAGACACAAGGGCCTCAGCCAGGCACGGCAGCTCACGTCTGTAATCTCAGTACTCTGGGATGTCGAGGCAGGAGGATCACTTGAAGCTAGGAGTTTGAGACCAGCCAGGGCAACAAAATGAGACCTTGTCTCTACAAAAACGAAACAAAGTTAGCTGGGCATGGTGGTGTGTGCCTGTGTTCCCAGCTACTCAGGAGGCTGAGGTAGGAGGATCACCTGAGCCTGGGAGGTCAAGGCTGCAGTGAGCCATGATCACACCACTGAACTCCAGCCTGGGCAACAGAGTGAGACTGTATCTCGAAAGTAAGAAGAGAGAGAGAGAGAGAGGAAGGAGGGGAGAGAGAAAGAGAAAGGAAGGAAAGAGAAAGAGAGAGGCAGAAAGAGAGAGGAAAGAAAGAGAAAGGAAGGAGAGAGAAAGAAAGGAAAGGAAAGAAAGAAAGAAAAGAGAAGAAAAGAAAGAAAAAAAGAAATAAAGGTAGACTAATGTCTCCTAAAGCAGCCATTTAATCCCTTGGTTTGGCCATTTCTTCGCCCTTTTAGGAGAGCTTTTAATTCCAGGGCGGGATAAACAAACTCTTCCTTCTTCACCCCAAAGTCCTATACACACTGCATTTATACCCTAATCATTAGTTTTGTCTTACTTTTTTGTTAAATGAATATATACAGAATTGCCAGTTGGACTTTCTCTTTCCTTCCTTCCTTCTTTCCTTCCTTCCCTCCTTCCCTTTCTTTCTCTCTCTTTCTTTCTTTTTCTTTTCTTTCTTTCCTTCTTTCTTTTCCCTCCCTCCCCTTCCTTCCTTCTTTCCTTTCTCTCTCTCTCCCTTCTTCCCTCCCTCCCTCTGTCCTTCTCCTTCTTCCACTCCCTCTCTCTTTCTTTCTTCTTCTTTTTTATTTTTTTGTTTTTTGAGATAGGGTCTCACTCTGTCACCCAGGCTGGAGTGCAGTGACACAGTCCTAGCTCACTCCAACCTCTAATTTCTGAGTTCAAGAGATCCTCCCACCTCAACCTCCCAGGTAGATGGGACTATAGGCATGCACCACCATGCCAGACTCTTTTATTTTTTTATTTTTTATTTTTTTTACTTTTGGGGAGATGGAGGTCTTGCTATGTTGCCCAGGCTAGCCTCAAACTCCTGGGCTCAAGTGATCCTCCCGCCTTGGCCTCCCAAAATGCTGGGATGACACACATGTGCCATTGCCCCCAGCCAAGAACTTCTTTTCCACATCAGATAGTCAGGCTGAGTTTACAAAACAGAGACACCTGATGTTTAACTGGACATACATCCTTACTGTGTGTGTGTGTCTATGAAATATTCATATATTAATTCAACTTACAGTCATAAGCACATTCTCAGCCTTGTACCCCACCTCCACTGCCATTGTCTTAGAGTGTATGAACTGACCCCCAGAGAATACCTCCCCTTTAAGGAGGAGCAGATGCATGCAGAAGCGTTGAGGTTGTCTTTAGAGCAGCCAGCTCCCGGAGATCAAACAGGCTGTTCCAGACTGCTCACCGTTGTCATAGCACGTGTAATGTTGCTTGAATTAAGAGCAGAGGAAAGCTGCAAAGATCACCTAAGGTGTCTGCCAGTAATGTGACTTGACATTTTAAGCTGGTCCCCTATTACTTTTGCTCTTTTCACTGAGAAATATCCACATGACACCTCAAAATTGTCAAAGCGCCAATGTAGACCCTATCCTCCCTGCTCAGGCATTCAAAGAGGAGGAAAAGCAGAAATATTCACGACACAGTTACATTCTCGGATAAAATTACTTATCTAAATTTAGAACTAGGCCAGGCTTTGAGGCTTGCCCTCCATTCGAGGTCCAACGCATGAAAGACCTTGTGTCGGGCAGTTTTGCGGGCTTGCTTAGAAGGGGGCATTTAATCCAATTTGATCTCCAGTGAATGCATCAGGGGCTGAATCTCTGCCGCTGGGGGAACCACGCTGCCCGCCCTCTGGTTTCCAGGCACTTTGAGAAAGATTCTTTTTGATGTCAGTGGGAGCTCTGTTTCCACAAGAACCTGCAGAAAGAAATGGAGAGCCAGGGTCTCTTTTTGAGAACATTTTTCCCCTGGTTTGTCAGGCGATAATAGCCACTGTGTGGAGGGTGGGAACAAATGCATTGCCTGGATAGTGCTGGGTCGGGAGGGGGTGGGAGCATTTCCTTATAATGAGGGAATTTGGATATTTAGCCTATACATTTTAAGGCCAAACGCCTTCCAGCAGGAAACAATTAGTAAAGTCATCACTTGAGGCCATGCTGATTTTTGTATCATCTCAGCGACTGCTCTAATAAAAAGGGGGACAAGTTATAAAAGTCACAAAGTCGTCAGTGTCCCATCAGTAAAAGAAAGAATTTGAGGCCAGGCGCAGTGGCTCACACCTGTAATCCCAGCACTTTGGGAGGCTGAGGCGGGCGGATCACCTGAGGTCAGGAGTTCCAGACCAGCCTGGCCAACATGGTGAAACCCCGTCTTTACCAAAAATACAAAAACGTTAGCCTGGCGTAGTGGGAGGCACCTATAATCCCAGTTACTTGGGAGGCTGAGGCAGGAGAATCCCCTGAACCTGGGAGGCGGAGGTTGTGGTGAGCTGAGATGGCACCACTGCACTCCGGCCTGGGCTACAGGAGTGAAATTCCAGCTCAAAAAAAAAGAAAGAAAAGAAAGTGAATTTGAACCTCAAACCTCTTTTATCCTGAGCTACACTCTTTTTTCCCCCCTGCTACAAACATTCATAATCAAGGCTCTAGGTGAGGACTTCAATTAGTAAATGATGATTCTTCACAATGTCATCATAAGCAGAACCTCTGTGTTTTCAAGATTCTCTCATCATTCGCTCAAGGTGTATCAGTTAGCTTTTGCTGCCTAGTAAGTAGCCCTATTTGGTAGATTAAAAACCCAACCATTCATAGCTTATGTAGGTGGGCAATTGGGGTTGAGATCAGCTGGATGATGCCTCTGTTGTGGTGGTATTTATGGTCAGCAGGCAATAAACGGCTTCACTCCCATAACTAGGTATTGGCAAAGGGAGCAGGATAACTGGGTCACACATCCTCACCATCCAGAAGGCTAGCCCAGGCTGGCTCACAAGTTGGTGATCGCAGGGTTTTTAAGAGCAGCAAGAGAGGAAACCGCAAGTACTCTCCAGGCCTAGGAATGAAACATAAACAGCGCCTGCCAGGCATGGTGGCTCACGCCTATAATCCCAGCACTTTGGGAGGCCAAGGCGGATGGATCAGCTGAGGTCAGGATTTTGAGACCAGCTTGGCCAACATGGTGAAACTCCGTCTCTACTAAAAATACAAAAATGTTAGCCAGGTGTGGTGGCGCATGCCCAGAATCCCAGCTACTCAGGAGGCTGAAACAGGAGGATTGCTTGAACCTGAGAGGTCGAGGTTGCAGTGAGCCAAGATTGCGCCATTGCACTCCAGCCTGAATGACAGAGCAAGACTGTCTAAAAAACAAACAAACAAAAAACTAAGTAAATCAAAAGGCTAACCTGGATTCAAAGAGTGGAGAAGTAGACCCAGTTCCTTGATGGAAGAAGCTATACTATATTGTGGTGAATTTTGTGATCTACTGTAGAAGGTTTGCTGGTAATGTGTTTTATTGTTGGTGGTGGTGGTGGTTTTTGTTGTTGTTTTTAGGTGGAGTCTCACTCTGTCGCCCAGGCTGGAGTGCAGTGGCACAATCTCTGCTCACTCTGCCTCCCAGGTTCGAGCAGTTCTCCTGCCTCAGCTTCCTGAGTAGCTGGGATTATAGGTGTGTGCCACCACATTTGGCCAACTTTTGTATTTTTAGTAGAGACGGGGTTTCACCATGTTGACCAGTCTGGTCTTGAACTCCTGACCTCAGGTGATCCACCCACCTGGGCCTCCCAAAGTGCTGAGATTACAGGCATGAGTCACCGCTCCCAGTACGCTGGGGCTGATGTTTTAATACTGTGTAGGTGTAGCAGAGAGTTGCTAATGAACAGGAACCAGATCCAACCTGAGCTTGTTTCTGGTGCTCCCCTAGACCAGGAGAGAGAGGGACTGGGCAGCTGAGTGTTGTTGAATGAAAGCAAGTGGAGAGTTTAAAAGTATACAGACTTGGTGCTAGAAATATAAACACAGAAAATGTCATGAATCTGAATAATTTTGCACACTCATGTTAAGGTAGAGAGGGCCACTTGTCCCCTATCAGATCCTCTGCTGCTTCTCATTCTGCCTCCACATGGCGGGGGTCCTTTTAGGATTTCACCATCTATAATCACAATGCTTTGGGAAGCAGAGGAAGGCAGGAGAATTACTTGAGGCCAGCAGCTTGAGCAAGATACTGAGACCAGCCTGAGCAAGATACTGAGACCCCATTTTTACAAAAATAGATATACAAAAATTAGCCAAATGTGGTGTTGGTCACTTGCAGTCTCAGTTACTTGGGAGGCTGAGATGGGAGGATCACTTGAGCCCAGAAGTTCAAGGCTGCGTGAGCTGTGATAATGTCATTGCATGCCAGCCTGGGTGACGGAGAAAGACCCTGTCTCAAAAAAGAAAAAAAAAAAGAATAATTAAAAAATAAACCTCTTTTTTGCATACCTGAGAGCTCCCCCTTAGACTCTGGGTCTAAAGCCGTGTTTCCTCTCTGATGTCTAGAAGGGAAATGTTCCGTCTGTTTGAGGCCACACTCACCTACCTTCCCAACAGGCTTTTATGGGATAACCATGTATGAAAGCAAAGCATTAACACCTAGACAAGAATGACTCCCATATAATGAAAGGGATTATTCTCTCCTTGCAAACATTTTCCAGAGAAGGGCCTCCCCAATTCCCCCTCTGGAGAGGCATTTATGACCTGCTTAAAAAAAAATCCAACAGGGAAGTTAGTAAAATTTGCCTTTAATGCTCCCCCAGCTCTTTCTTTCTGCACCCTATTTTCTGATTATTCTTTTCATGTCAACATAGCCTGGTTTTGAGAAACACTGTGTATGTCTGCTTTTGCCTGAGTTTTCAGCCTTTGGTAAGAACAACATACCAGGTATTTATACCTTCATGGCTTACCTAACTGTGCCACCTTTTCAGAGGTATTTGCAGTATTTGTATGTTAAACTTGATCTCTAATACAAAATATAAGGTTTTTTTGTTTGTTTTTTTGCTTTTTGTTTTGAGACAGTGCTGCTCTGTCACCCAGGCTGGAGTGCAGTGGTGTGATCATAGCTTACTGTAGCCTTTTCCCTTTGAGCTTAAGCAATCCTCCCACCTCAGCCTCTTGAGTGGCTTGGACTACAGATACATCCCACCACACTAGGCTAGTTCTTTTTTTTTAGAAATGGGATCTCGCTATGTTGTCCAGGCCGGTCTCAAACTCCTGGGCTCAAGCAATCTTCCCACCTCAGCCTCCCAAAGTGCTGGAATTACAGGCATGAGCCACTGTGCTAGATCAAAATATAAGGTTTTTTGTTTTGTTTTGTTTTTTCTTTTTGAGACAAAGTCTGGCTCTGGCGCCAGGCTGGAGTACAATAGCATGATCTCAGCTCACTACAACCTCTGCCTCCCAGGTTCAACCGATTCCCCCTGCTTCAGCCTCCAGAGTAGTTGGGTCTACAGGTGTGCACCATCATGCCTGGCCAATTTTTTGTATTTTAGTAGAGACTAAATCACCATGTTGATCAGGATGGTCTCGATATCCTGACCTAATGATCTGCCTGCCTTGGCCTCTCAAAGTGCTGGGATTATAGGCGTGAGCCACCATGCCTGGCCAAGGTTTTATTATCAGTGAGACAAAAGTACAGAATCACTTTACATATTGTAAGTACCTATGAAAGATATAAATGGGTTTTGGATTGAAAATGAATTGCACTTAAGAAGAAAACTGTGTAACTGCAGAGACTAACGGGGCCACCTGGGATGGGGACCTTTCTCAATAATTCATCAAATTGAACCTTCTGGTAATTTTAGTTATTTGAGGTCACACGAAAGTGACACACATGGAGTGAGGTCGCACCAAAATCCTGTGACCTTCCAAACTGTAACCTTCTCTTCAACCCCAATTGCCTGTTTTCCTTTAGATTCTTCTATCCAGAACCTGTGCAGGTGTCCTACAATACAACTCCATTGTGCATTTGTCAGTGGTTCTGAGGTTGTTACAGGGCTGCCAGATAGGTATGCCCACTGCACAGCAACATGCCAACACACCGAGACAGCAGGGCTTGCAGCAGAGAAATAGTTTAATAATTACAACCTGCCAAACGAGGAAACAGGAGGAATTCTTGAGCCTCAAATCCATTTCATTGAGGGGTTTTGGGTCAGTGTGTTTAAGGGAATCATGGAGGGTGAGGAGGTAAAATATTGGAATTGTTGATTGGTCGGGGTAAGAGAGATGAAATTCTCAGGATGTGGAAAATGCATTCTTCCATGAGGCAGTTTCTTGTGAGCCTGCAGACCAGCTGGTGTCAGTAGTTTTGGGTAGCCTTGTTGGTATGCAGAACCTAAAGGAGAAACTCAAACAGAAAGTTTATCATTTCGTAATGTCTTTGATTTTATCTATAGAACAAATAAAGAGGCTTGGGATAAATAGCAACCAGCTACAAGGAAGTATAACAAAGGGCAAGCCATCTTAACAAGGACTGCTGATTGTACTGCACGCCTAGCTGAATTTTGTTTTTCTCCCCTTAATCAATTTTATAAAATTTTCGTTCAAGGAGAGAACCTCAGACTCTTTCTGAACCAGTGCGTCCTCAAGGATTCTCATGGTTCTTCTGGCTGTGGTTGGACCATTTTCTGAAGAAGAAACTGCTGGTCAAGGTGGAGGAGGGCAGTTGACAGCCTGGCCCATGCCAGTGTCTTTGTTCTTGAAAATGTCCCTGAGATGTCACTGCTTAGGAGCACAGATAGGGAAACAGAACGTGGATATGACTGGCAACCAAAATGAGTGAGTGAGGCATAAGTCTCCTTTTTTTTTTTTTTTTTAAAGACAGAGTCTCGCTCTGTTGCCTAGGCTGGAGTGCAGTGGTCCGATCTTGACTGACTGCAACCTCCTCCTCCTGGGTTCAGGTGATTCTCATGCGTTAGCCTCCTGAGTAACTGGGATTACAGGCGTGCGCCACCATACCTGGCTAATTTTTGTATTTTTCGTAGAGACGGGGTTTCCCCACGTTGGCCAGCCTGGTCTCAAATTCCTGACATCAAGTGATCTGTCTGCCTACCCTTCCCAAAGTGCTTGGATTGCAGGCGCGAGCCACGGTGCCTGGCCTCTATCATCAAGGTTTATCAAGCCACTTAAGGGCACGTCTAGGAAAAACACGAGCCACAGATAATTTGTGGCTGTTTTTTAGAAAAGGTTTTCGGTAGGGAGGTTAGCATTTTTTTTTTCCCAAGACAGTCTCACTCTGTTGCCCAGGCTGGAGTGCAGTGGCACCATCTCAGCTCACTGCAACCTCCACCTCCCAGGGTAAAGCGATTCTTGTGTCTCAGCCTCCTGAATAGCTGCGATTACAGGTGTCTGCCACCATGCCCAGCTAATTTTTGTATTTTTAGTAGAGACGGGGTTTCACCATGTTGGGCAGGCTGGTCTGGAACTCCTGAGCTCAAGTGATCCTCCTGCCTCAGCTCCCAAAAGTACACCACTGCACCCAGACAGGAGGTTAGTATTTATAGATTTCCTTAAAGAGGGGGAATGGAAGAGGGACAGGCAGGCAGCAGATAGCTACATTCCCAAGAGAATTTAGTTTCTAGTAAATCTATGTTTTACATAAGATAATGTGAATGTCTGGAGAGAAAAAGGGGGCTAAAGGAAGAGTCAGTTGTGCAGATCTCTCTGGGTAGATGGAAGAAGAAGTCTTGCCTTTGTTCTATACCTGGGAAGATAAGCGTGTAATCAGCATTATCAGTGTGGAGTTTTAGGAGCTCAACTTAGGTTGCAGATCTAAAGTTACAATTGGCATGTCCTTGTTTACAGGAGGCCAGCAAAGAATTTGCTTATGAATGATATGGAGGCTGTCCTTCCCAGATGCCTGAGGTGTTTCACCTCTCCAGGGGTGACCTGGCAGATGCATAACGTTAGTGAAAGCTATTCATTTGGAAGAGGATGTCGCAATGACTTTCGCTTTTGCAGAAGTAGTTTGGGGGACCCTGAGATTTTTATTTTCATTTACTTGACTAAGACACAGCAGTAAGCAAACAAAACCCACACACACACCCAGCATTGTTGCTTTAGATAATATTAGGCTAGTCTCTTCACTGCTTGCTATATTCCATACTTCCCCTGCTGCCAGCCTTCCCTATATTCGTTAAAGAAAGGAAGACAGAAAAAAAGGTGGAAGAAGACACATAGCATATTGAACCAGAGTGACTCATCATTGCTCACTGCAACTTTGTAGGAAGGGGATGGATGGCCCCCCAGTGAGTAAGCAGGCTCAGAGACAGCTGAGGGTCCCCCAGGTCATCCAAGGTCAGCTCGACTCCATCATGCCGTCGTCACCCCATTTGCTTCCTTGAGAGTTTAGAAAACTGAAGATTTTTCTAACGACAAGAAATTAGAACTGAAACAATTATCGGAGCTATCCAGCTCAAGTCCCTTGGTTTTAAAGATTTTTTTAAAAATAATTCTGACTGGTACATCGGTGTATTCATTTTCCATTGCTGCTGTAACAAATTAAAGCCATAAGAAAATCTTAATGGCTTAAAGCAATGCAGAATTATCTTACAGTTCTGGAGGTCGAAAGTCCAAAATAGACGAACACTGAGGTGTCAGCAGGGGTTGTTCATTTCTGAGGGTTCTCAGGGAAAGTACATTTTTTTGGCTTTTGCAATTTCTGGAGGTCGCCATATTCCTTGGTTGATGGTCCCCATGGGGGCCACAGGCTCTTGTCCCCCTAAACATTTGCTGAAATTTCACTGGCATGAAACAGGTTGGTTAATAAAAGAAAGGCATCCAAGTTTATTCAATGTATATACCAGGAGCCTTCAGAATGAAGACCCAACCCAACAGTAAGAAACAGAAGCTTATATTCCATACCAAGAAAGAATGCAGACTCAGCAAAGCCAAAAGCAGGTTATGTCGCTAAATCAGGTTTAGTGGCAAGAAAGGTCATGAGAAAGAGAGAAAGGAAGAGACCTGGGTAGCAAAGGTGATCTTGTTATAAAGATGAAGTCTCCCTCAGAGAGAAAAGGTGGTCAAGGTTTCTTTTCAGGCTTTTTCCCCCTTTATTTTAGATTCAGGGGTATATATGCAGGTTTGTTACAGGGGTAGATTGCGTGATGCTGAGGATTGGGGTACAGTGAAACCCATCACCCAGGTAGTGAGTGCAGCACCCAGTAAGTACTTTTTGTTTATTTTTTTATTTTATTTCATTTTTGAGACACAGTTTCACTCTGTTGCCCAGGCTGGAGTGTAGTGGCACGGTCTCGGCTCACTGTAACCTCTGCCTCCTGGGTTCAAGCAATTCTCGTGCCTGAGCCTCTTGAGTAGGTGGGATTACAGGTGCACACCACCACACTCAGCTGATTTTTGTTTTACTAGTAGAGATGGGGTGTTGCCATATTGGCCAGGCTGGTTTTCAAATCCTGATCTCAAGTGATCGGCCCGCTTTGGCCTCCCAAAGTACTGGGTTTACAGATGGGAGCCACTGTGCCTGGCCCCAATAGGTACTTTTTAAACCTTTGCCTCCCTCCCGTCCTCTCCCTTCTTGTATTTCACAGTGTCTGTCATTCCCATCTTTATGTCTGTGTGTACCCAGTGCTTGCCTTCCATTCATAAGTGAGAACCTGCAGTATTTGCTCTTCTGTTTCTGAGTTAATTTGCTTAAGATAATGACCTCCAGCTGCATCTGCATTGCTGCAAAGGATATGATTTCATTCTTTTTATGCCTGCATAGTATTCCAGGTGTATATGTACCACATTTTTTAAATCTAACCCACCACTGCTGGATACCTAGGTTTATTCTGTGTCTTTGCTGTTGTGAATAGTGCTGCAATGAACATACAGGTGCATGTGTCTTTTTTAGACTTTTAAAGGTGTTATGTTCTCAATCTCTCCTAGATCCAGGAAAGGCATAGAAAGGGGAGGCATGGCTGCATTTACAGAGATTTTCTACCGACGCAAATTTTCTCCATCTCAGTCTGCTAGTCCTGAGGCAGCCATTTCAAAATACGTCAAAGGGATATATTTTAGTGTAAAATATTTCTACTTTCTTCACTCCCTTCCATCTTCAAAGCCAGCAATGGCTTGCCCAATCTATCTCATATAGCGTCATTCTGACACTGATTCTTCTGCCTCCCTCTGCCCCATGGAAAAAAAAAGGAAGAAAACCCTTATCTTCTCAACAGATGAGTCCATCCAGATAGTCTAGTAGGACCTGCTTATCTCGAGGTCATTCGATTAGAAATTTTAATTCCATTTGTAACCTTAATTCCCTTTTTGCCATGCCATCCAACATACTCACAGGCCTAGGGTGTGGACTTACAACTGGGGAACCATTATTCTGTTTGCCACAGCTGGTCAGTTAAGTTTATACCAGTATGTAAAATGTTTCATTCTCAGATGATGTCCTCTTCATCCATTTCCAATATTTTCTTGTGAATGAAGAGTAAGATAATTTGCAAATATCTAGTGACTATTCCCTCTTCCAGTGGAGTCCGTGGACTTGAGGTTATCCCAAATTGAGAAAAGACAAACAAATCCTAAAAACTTCTCTATTCTTTTGGTTAAAAAAAAAAGAAGGGTATACCAGCCTGGACAATATGATGAGACCTCATCTCTACAAAAAATTTTAAAAATTTGCTGGGCATGGTGGTGTATGCCTATGGTCCCTGTTATTCAGGAGGCTGAGGCAGGAGGATCACTTAAACTTAGGAGGTGGAGGCTGCAGTGAGCTGTGATCATGCCACTGCACTCTGGCCTGAGCAGCAGAGTGAGACCCTGTCTTGGAAAAAAAAAAAGGAGGGTATCTTTTCTATTACGGCAGCCAGGTACCAGCTCATGCAATAAACAGTCATTACATTCCTTTCTTCTAGGACAAACTGGAGAAGCTATTCTTAGAAACTGAGGGGATCCTGTTATACCAATGCTTGTAAAGTGCCCTCTGACATCTGAATCAAAATTCACGGGTCTACCTGAGCCAAGACTCACTACTTTTCCCCTCTGAGACCACCATTGCCTCCAAATGTTAATACAGCTAAAGGGAAGTTGGCGTTGCACGTTGGAAAATGTGTTAAAGAATCATGCAAAATGAAGGAAGGTTTTAGGCAGGGATATTAATCTGTATGTGGAGGAAGGAAGGGAGGCAGGGAGGGAGGAAATGAATATATATTGAACACCTATCTAGCACTACACGGTGCAACAGGTCTGCATATTGATTCACATATTCATTTAACAAATATTTGTTACATCCCTTTTTGATAAATACCCTGTGTAGAGTCTAGGTTCTGGGCATATAGCCCTAAACGAGATGGAGATCTTGCCCCAAAGAAGTAGTGGAAGAGTCAGGCAATAAAGAAACATACAGATAAAATAAATAAGGTCATATGGTGATAAATTTCATAAACACATGAAGGAGGCCAAAAGGGATGGAGTGATGGGAGACAGAAGGTGCTGGATGTTGCCCCATGACCCTGGGGGAGGGTGCTCCTATCATCAAAGCTTGGTACACTACGTGGAGGCGTGTGGGATGGAGAGCTCGGTGGGATTCTATCAATTACACAGTCTACTGTTACATGGTCCTTGTATGTAAAAATCCCTACAGGTAGGTTGGGCTTCTCCTACCCCCAGTGACAACACTCAGACACATTATGATGCTGTCTAAAACAGGGCAGTGTTAGATACAGTGAACCCCAAGCTTCTCTTCAAAGAATCAGTATGTCAGTATGTTAAACTCTCTTATCTTAGAGTCTAAAATACAAAAATTAGCCTCGCCACCACACCAGGCTAATTTTTGTATTTTTAGTAGAGATGAGGTTTCACCATGTTGGCCAGGCTGGTCTCGAACTCCTGACCTCATGATCCACCTGCCTCGGCCTCCCAGAGTGCTGGGATTACAGGTGTGAGCCACCATGCCCAGCCCTGAAATCTCCTAAATACCTCTGAGGAGTCAGTTTGAAGAATTCCACAGTGATGGGCAGTTCACTCAGTGGACAGGTGACAAGAAAGTGGTCTTTCCAAAAGCGTGCAGAGATAGTTTAAGGTCATTCCAAAGGGAGATGTCAAGCCATCTTCTGTGGCCTTGACTCCTCCCTGGAGAGGAAAGGGTCATGAGTAGCCACAGCTGCTGGAAAGGAAAAGAATCACTTGATTTCTCTGTTGCCCTCTAGACATCCTTCTTCTCCAGATGCTCTGCAGCCCACGCGTGATAAATGGTGTTGCTGTTCCTCATGATTCACTCTCCTCCTAGCCACAATCTTTGGCATGTAATTTTGCAGTTCCTACCTCCTCCACTTTGGATAGAGTCTCTTTCCTGCCCCATTGATAGAGGGCTCGGCCATGTAAATTGCTTTGGCCAATGTGCTATTCACAGACATATGCAAACAAGAGCTTGAAACATGCATGTGTCATTAAACTTTCTCTCTTGCATTTCCACCAGGGCCACGAGAACATGCTCGGAATAGCTTGCAGGTGATCCAAGGAGGATGACAGCTAAGTAAGGCAACAGAAGCAAATCTACAACCTGGAGCCAAGATCAGCCAGGCTGATTGCAGATCAGCTGACCCCAAGCCAAGCCGAAGCATGTGAAAAAGAGTAAGTGATTGTTGCTGAAAGTCACTGAATTATGAGGTATTTTCTTACACGGCATTATTGTTGCAATTTGGTGATTGATGCATAAGGCTCAACAGAATGTCCCCTGGTACACATCTTGATAGCAACAACAAATATTCAAATAAGAGCTTTGAAGTATCAGAGGAAGATTTTTTGAGAACGTGGGGCCAAGTCTCTCCTGAAACATCAGCACAGAAAACTGTGCTGAAAAAGTCTTATTAACTAGAAAACACCAGCGCTGACTTAACTCAGTGACTCCAAAGATCTAGGGTCATGCTTTCTTTAAAGCCAGCAAGCTCTGCTCTGCATTTGACCCCTGCTGGACTGAGTTATTTTGGATCTGTTCTTGTGACTCTAGGGCTTAAAATAGTCACTGCTGAGCCATCTGTCTTGGGATCCATCTCACTTCTGAAAGGTATAGCAGCTGTGGCTGAATTGAAAGCAGCTCCTGTTAAGAAAGTGAACAATCTCTCGGCTTTTCTCCATCCTACGAGTGTGCCCAAGGGAGAAAATAAAATAGAGGGCATTTGGCTGTCAAAGAAGGATAAGAGCTTAAGAAATGGACCTGGGAGATGCCAGGCAGATAGCAAACGGGAACTGGGACAGCTGCCAGAGGGCCTGGAAAGGAGCCAGGTTAAATAAAGTTCAGACAAAGATGCTGCCAGCTGGAGGTGGTGAGGGAGAAAGGCCCAGGGCATGGCTGTGGAATAGCAGAGCAGCAAGGCGTGGTAGGAAAGGCTGTGGGGGGTCGGAGACTCAGCTTAAGTGCCGACATTGTCACTGTGTGACCCTCTGCAACTCTGTGTAGCTCTCAGCCTGAGCTTTTCCACCCCTTACCGTGAAGTTAATAATATTTATCTCAGGTTGCAAGAGTCCATCGAATAATTCAAACAGGAACCAGATAAACTGTGTAGACCTAAGTAAGAATGTCATCAGTCCCACACAGGCAAAGATGATGATTTCAACCAGGCTAACACCAGGAGCTGCCATTTCTGCTGTTGCATGGTGTATTTCCAGTACTTAGTGCGCTATACATTATATTACTAAAATAGGTAATATAATATGTATTATACATACAAGACTCTGTCTTGTATATACAGTGTCGTATGTATAGCAAGAATCTGTCTCAAAAAAAGAATCGTTTATTGACTTGATATATTATAAAAATAGATAAAATATAACACATAGTTTATAGTAATATATAATTATTATATTGTATATAATATATAATAATAGATAATAACCATTATATTTTTATATAATATATAATATATTAAATGATTGTATTACTTTATATATGATTATATTATTTTATATAATATATAATAACTAATGATTCTATTATTTCACATAATATATAACAATAATGATTATTTTATATAAAATATAATATATATATGACATATATTAGTCTGGCGTATACACACATGCTGGAGAGACACACACTCAAAAATTTAATTATTAAATAAGTAAATGCCATTAATACATGTACCAAAAAATATTATTTACATTCCTGGAAAAGTAAGAAACAGCTGTTGTCATTATCTGGAGACCCCCGGAAGTTGGGTTCTTATACAGAACAGAGAGCAAGCTGTTGTCATTATCTAGAGAGCCCCGGAAGTTGGGTTCTTATACAGAACAGAGAGCAAGCTGTTGTCATTATCTAGAGAGCCCCGGAAGTTGGGTTCTTATACAGAACAGAGAGCAAGCTGTTGTCATTATCTAGAGACCCCCCGGAAGTTGGGTTCTTACACAGAACAGAGAGCAAGCTGTTGTCATTATCTAGAGACCCCCGGAAGCTGGGTCTTACACAGAACAGAGAGCAAGCTGTTGTCATTATCTAGAGAGCCCCGGAAGTTGGGTCTATACAGAACAGAGAGCAAGCTGTTGTCATTATCTAGAGAGCCCCGGAAGTTGGGTTCTTATACAGAACAGAGAGCAAGCTGTTGTCATTATCTAGAGAGCCCCGGAAGTTGGGTTCTTATACAGAACAGAGAGCAAGCTGTTGTCATTATCTAGAGACCCCCGGAAGTTGGGTCTTACACAGAACAGAGAGCAAGCTGTTGTCATTATCTGGAGACCCCCGGAAGTTGGGTTCTTACACAGAACAGAGAGCAGCAGTCAGCTTGCCTCCCTCACGGTCACATCAGAGCAGTAGAAGCAGAAAGGTGAGTTGATGGTGCAGAACTCAGCGGGGAAGCTTGTGGTCATGAAGAAGAGGCAGGCTGCTGGAGAAAGTCCCGGTCCTCCGTCTCTCTGTTTCCTAAGGCTCCTCTCTTCCTTGCTTGCACCCGCTTGGACGTAGTGTTTACATAAAGCCTGGTATCGGACAGACCGTGGGTTTCCATTGACAACCTGCCCAAGCTGTCAACCTGTGAAGCTGCTTAATCTCCTCTCTATGCTTCATTTACTCATCCGTGAAATGGGTACTAACCACCAGCTTACTTCCATGGGAGCAGGAGTCAGCCAGCTGCAACCTGCGTGCAAGCTTGGCCCAGCTGCCTGTTTTTCTACATGAATTTTATGGGAACACAGCCAACCTCATTCAGTTACATGTTGTCTATGGCTATTTTAATACTTCAGTGGCAGAGCTGAGTAGCTACAACAGGGACCAGATGACCTGCAAAGCCTCAAATAGTCACTATCAGGCCCTTTATAGAAAGCGTTTGCTAATTCCTGGTTTGAGGATCCAACGAGATAACACATGTGAAACCCCTAACACAGAATCTGGCTGTGCACGGTGGCTCGCACCTGTAATCCCAACACTTGGAAATCCGAGGTGGGTGGATCACTTGAGGTCGGGAGTTCAAGACCAGCCTAGCCAACATGATGAAACCCCGACTCTACAAAAATTAGCTGGGTGTCTTGATGTGCACCTGTAATCCCAGCTACTCAGGAGGCAGAGGCAGGAGAATCACTTGAACCCAGGAGGCGGATGTTGCAGTGAGCTGAGACCGTGCCACTGCGCTCCAGCCTGGTGACAGAGCAAGACTCCATCTCAAAAAAAGAAAGAAACACATCATGTTCTGGAATGAGCTGAATATTAAAGTTTTCCCCTTGCAACTGCACTCAACCCTACTTGGACTTCAAGTAAGCTGGGCATTGATTGTCCATTAACTTGCGGCCACTGATTTAGTCCTATTCAAGAATTATTTATTGAGCGGGGAGACTGAGGCATGAGAATCACTTGTACCCGGGAGGCGAAGATCACATTGAATCAAGATTGTACCACTACGCTCCACCCTGGGCAGCAGAGCAAGACTCTGTTTGAAAATAATAATAACTATTGTTATTATGTATTGACTTTATGAGCCAGCATATTAGCGGTGAACTCTCGGTTTTATTGTTTTATTATCAAAATAGACTCATAACTCAACTATGATTTATCAAGGACTGGCTATGTGTCAAGCATTGTGCAGAAGATTTTTATATACAGTCAGCTCTTTGTATTTATGGGTTCTACATCCATGGATTCCACCAGCCAACCAAGAATCAACAATATGCGGGAGGCTTATGCTTGTGATCTCAGCAACTCAGGAGGCTGAGGCGGGAATGATCATTTGAGCCCAGGAGTTTCAGGCTGCAGTGAGCTATGATGGCACCACTGCACTCCAGCCTGGGTGACAGAGAGAGAGAGACTCAGCCTCTATCAAAACAAACAAACAAAAATTAAACAAAAGACAATAAAAAATACAAATTAAAAAACCTATACAGTATAACAACCATTTCCGTAGCATTTACATTGTGTAAGGTATTAGAAGCAATCTAGCCATCACTGAACATGCACGGAGGATGAACGTAGGTTATCTGCAACTGCTACATCGTTCCATAGCATAAGGGACTTGAGCATTCTTGGATTTTGGTATCTGAGGTGGGTGGGGACTGGAAGGTGGGAGACAGAGGTCCTGAACCAATCCCCAATGTATATCAAGGGAGAACTGTACATGGTTTTATTGAATCCTCAGAACAACCCTTCATGGTTTTAGAGTTGACCGTGCACAGACACAGCAGCATTAGGTGATATACCCAGGGCACAGAGCTAGCAAGAGGGTCAAAATTTGAACCAAGTTGGCCGGGCACGGTGGCTCACATCTGTAATCCCAGCACTTGCGAGGCCGAGGCGGGTGGATCACGAGGTCAAGAGATCGAGACCATCCTGGTCAACATGGTGAAACCCCGTCTCTACTAAAAATACAAAAATTAGCTGGGCATGGTGGCACCCACCTGTAGTTCCAGCTACTCGAGAGGCTGAGGCAGGAGAATTGCTTGATTCCGGGAGGCAGAGGTTGTGGTGAGCCGAGATCCCACCATTGCACTCCAGCCTGGGTAACAAGAGTGAAACTCCGTCTCAGAAAAAAAAAAAAAAATTTGAACCGAGCTTTCAGATTTCTATCTCGGCATCCTCTCAACTTCTCAATGACGCTTTATAAAAGAAGGCATCCAAAGAGTTGCCCAGAACACAGCTGGTGCAACTTGAAACACATGCCTTCGGTGATAAAGTAGAAGCTTCCTTGGGAGGCGTAGGGGGCAGATCATCTGAGGTCAGGAGTTCGAGATCAGCCTGGCCAACATGATGAAACCTGTGTCTACTAAAGATACAAAAATTACCAGGCATGGTGGCAGGTGCCTGTAATCCCAGCTACTTGGGAGGCTGAGACAGGAGACTTGCTTGAACCCAGGAGGCAGACGTTGCAGTGAGCGGAGATCATGCCACTGCACTCCAGCCTGCGCAACAAAGAGCAAAACGCCATCTCAAAAAAAAAAAAAAAAAAAAGTAGAAGCTTTCAAGAAGAGGTACAAACTTTGGGAGTGTCCGGCGTTGCCAGGCTCACTTGGCCACCCTGCAGTTCTGAAGCCTAAGGCTAACTATACCTTGCTGGCAAGCAAACCGAGGCATCGTCCCTACATCTTCAGTCAATACTGTGGACCTGTTTTCCAACTTAAGTCAAATCATCTCTTCAATGACACTATCAGAGGCATTTGAACCACAGCAACTCCATCTTAAATAGGGGCTTGGTAAAAGAAGGCTGGGACCTGCTGGACTACATTTTCAGGAGGTAAGGGATTCTTTTTTTTTTTTTTTGAGACAGAGCCTTGCTTTATCACCAGGCGCCAGGCTGGAGTGCAGTGGTGCGATCTTGGCTCACTGCAATCTCTGCCTTCCAGGTTCAAGCAATTCTCCTGCCTCAGCCTCCTGAGTAACTGGGATTACAGGCGCATACCACCACACCCGGCTAATTTTTGTATTGTGTTAGTAGAGACGGGGTTTCACCATGTTGGCCAGGATGGTCTCGATCTCTTGACCTCGTGATCTGCCCTTCTCAGCCTCCCAAAGTGCTGGGATTACAGGAGTGAGCCACCGCGCCCAGCTGAGGGATTCTTAGTCACAGGAAGAGCTATTAGGTTGGCACAAGATACAGGTCACAAAGACCTTGCTGATAAAACAGGTTGCGGTAGAAAAAAAAAAGAAAAGCCGGCCAAGACCCACCAAAACAAAAATGGCGATGAAAGTGACCTCTGATCGTCCTCACTGCTCATTATGCATTAATTATAGTGTATTAGCATGCTAAAAGACACTCCTACCAGCACCAAGACAATTTACAAATGCCATGGCAATGTCTGGGGAGTTACCCTAGATGGTCTAAAGGGGAGGAGCCTTCAGTTCCAGGAATTGCCCACCCGTTTCCCAGAAATCTCATAACGAATCCACCCTTTATTTGGCATATAATCAAGAAATAACTAAAGATCCTTAGTGAAGCAGCCCACACCACTCTTCTGCCTATGAAGTAGGCATTTTTCATTCCTTTCCTTTTTTTTTTTTTTTTTTTGAGACGGAATCTCGCTCTATTGCCCAGGCTGGTGTGCCACCCAGGCTGGAGTGCAGTGGCACGATCTCAGCTCACTGCAACCTCCGCCTCCTAGGTTCAAGGGATTGTCCTGCTTCAGTCTCCCTAGTAGCTGGGACTACCGGCGCATACCACCATGCCCCGCTAATTTGTTGTATTTTTAGTAGAGACGGGGTTTCACTGTGTTAGCCACAATGGTCTCCACCTTCTGACCTCAGGTGATCCACTTGCCTCGGCCTCCCAAAGTGCTGGGATTACAGGTGTGAGCCACCGCGCCTTGCCTATTCCTTTACTTTCTTAATAAACTTGCTTTCACTTTACTCTATGAACTTTCCTCGAATTCTTTCTTGCCAGAGATCCAAGAACCCCCTCTTGGGTTCTGGATCAGGACCCCTTTCTGCTAACAAGACTGTAGGTTGACACCAGTTTGTAGGGTAGCTCTGGGGGAGGAGTAGACGAGGACCCCTTCTAAAGAAAACCAAACCCCCAAATAAGAATATTTAAATCTCCTTTGTTTAGCAGAGACTCTTTAGGAAAGTTTTCCACTCCACAAGATTTAATGATGTTCATGTATTTTCAACCTGCTTTTCCAGGCAAACTTATAGAATGTAATAAATCGTCCAGTGATGAAAGGTAGCCACAGTTAAAGTTTTCTGTGTTCAGTTGCCCAAAGTCAAGCTCTATCTAACCATTACCTTCAACCAGTTTGACTCCTGTGTCTTCCTAGTGTCTCCTGAAAAAGGTGGTTATTGATGGTGACTTGATTCTGATACAGGAGCTAAAAAGAAATAGGCAGATAGTGAGGGGAAGAGAGCCCTCAGTAAGGTTTTTCTTTTAACAAAAAAAAGCAGCCCCCAAATAATTTCTTTGCTAACAAACATCAGCCTGTGAAATCAAGCTGCAGACATAGAAAAGCAAGATGGAAGCTTGCATGAGTGAATGCCAGCAGCTGTCCCAATAGTAAAAGGCCACGTTGGGTCTAGGCATCTAGAGTGAATGCCAGCAGCCGTCCCAATAGTAAAAGGCCACGTTGGGTCTAGGCATCTAGAGTGAATGCCAGCAGCCGTCCCAGTAGTAAAAGGCCACGTTGGGTCTAGGCATCTAGAGTGAATGCCAGCAGCCGTCCCAGTAGTAAAAGGCCACGTTGGGTCTAGGCATCTAGAGTGAATGCCAGCAGCCGTCCCAGTAGTAAAAGGCCACGTTGGGTCTAGGCATCTAGAGTGAATGCCAGCAGCCGTCCCAGTAGTAAAAGGCCACGTTGGGTCTAGGCATCTAGAGTGAATGCCAGCAGCCGTCCCAGTAGTAAAAGGCCACGTTGGGTCTAGGCATCTAGAGTGAATGCCAGCAGCCGTCCCAGTAGTAAAAGGCCACGTTGGGTCTAGGCATCTAGAGTGAATGCCAGCAGCTGTCCCAGTAGTAAAAGGCCACGTTGGGTCTAGGCATCTAGAGTGAATGCCAGCAGCCGTCCCAGTAGTAAAAGGCCACGTTGGGTCTAGGCATCTAGAGTGAATGCCAGCAGCCGTCCCAGTAGTAAAAAGGCCACGTTGGGTCTAGGCATCTAGAGTGAATGCCAGCAGCTGTCCCAGTAGTAAAAGGCCACGTTGGGTCTAGGCATCTAGAGTGAATGCCAGCAGCTGTCCCAGTAGTAAAAGGCCACGTTGGGTCTAGGCATCTAGAGTGAATGCCAGCAGCTGTCCCAGTAGTAAAAGGCCACGTTGGGTCTAGGCATCTAGAGTGAATGCCAGCAGCTGTCCCAGTAGTAAAAGGCCACGCGGGTCTAGGCATCTAGTGGGTCATGACTTAGGAGTATTTCCTCAGCCTTGGTCATGCAGCGGTTATTCTCTAGCCTCTTTTTGCTGGAATCGCTTTGACCTTCAGGGCAGCTTGATTGAAAAGGACTGAAGATGACCCACAGCTGCTCAAGATGCCCCTGCCTCAGCCTCCCGAGTAGCTGGGATTACAGGTTCCCCGCCACCACGCCCAGCTCATTTGTTTTTTGTGTTTTTATTAGAGATGGAGTTTCACCACAAATCATTTCTAACAAAGAGCAGCCTGTAACATCAAGCTGCAGACATAGATAAGCAAGCTAGAAGCTTGCATGTGTGAAATGTTGGCAGGTGTGCCAATCAGAAAAGGCTACCTGGTCCCCGCCGGCCGGGTAGAGAACACATCTGCATAACGAAAGATTAAGCTGGGATGGCCAGCCTCTTCTCGCACTAAGTAAATGGCACAACTGGTCCAGCCAATCTTTTGGGCCCTATGTAAATCAGATAGCACCTCTTCAAGGCAGACTGTAAAACCCCATGCATTTCACCTTGGAACTGGAAGACCCACTCAGGAGCCCCTATATCTCTGCAGCAGAGAGACTTTTTCTCTTTCTCTCGCCTGTTAAACCTCCACTCTTAATCTCACTCCTTTTGTGTCTGCGTTCTTGATTTCCTTGTAAGTCGGCAAACCTCAGGTTGTATCTCAGACAAACAATGCCGCTTCAGTAGTACAGGCTGCAGCAGAAATTCTGTGTGTGTAGGCCCATTCCCTAACAATCAGATTCAGTGACTTGGGATGAGTCCTGGGCAGATAGAGATTATAAAAAGCTATGCAAATAAGCTGATTCACATCCCTGGTTGAGAGCCACTAAACTAAACCTTGCAAAGGTTTACTTTTCTTTCTACCTTTCCTGTGTGCCTCTGTGTGACCTGTGATCCTCTGATACCCTTATAATACATAAGAGATGGCTGGGCAACATAAACGGCTAAAAACATCAACCGGTGCTGAGATTCTTGTAAGCGGTTTGGATAGGGTTTCCACGGCTGAGGATGTGGAAACCCACGATTCGTGGCCGGTGAACTGTGAGTTTCCAGAGTCTGTTTAAAAAATGCAACTGAGACTCTCACCCTGTAAGTGAAGGAGAGTGATTGAAAAAATGAAAAAAGAGTTGACTTCAAATCACCATACTATTTCCAATTGTCCGCTGATGAGTAATGACTTACTAAGTGGTTGTTTTAGAAAGAAAAGAAGGTATACGCTTTTTCCTCCTCCATTACATTTACATAAGGAGAAATATTGGAAGAGTTTGCTGAAATTGGAGCAGCAGTAACAACACTTGCGTGCTGGTTTTGCAGGGCAGAAAGCTGAGCCAGCCAGCCATTTTGGAAATGGAGGCTGGGGATTGAATCATGTGGTCTTGTGAACGCTGTTCTGTCACCGCTATCCCTTTAAACTTTCTTTCAGCGGGTATTTTGGCCTGTGTGAGCATTTTTATCTCTGGCAAGCTCCGGTCCTCTCTTAGATAGTAGAGATGATCTCCCGGGATTACAAGGATAGCTTCTCCGCGGCAAATCCTGACATCATTTGGCACTTGCATGTCAACAGCTCGGAGATCTGGGCCACATCAGAGTGACAAAGGCCAGCTTCTTGGTGTCACCTGGGGCCTTGCCAACTAGCGATTCCCGTGGTTCTGGAGAGAACCCTCTCACGTAGGAGACAATTCCTGGTGTTTGATATTTATAGGAAATGGCAACCTGGTTTTGTTTACTCTGACTATTCAAATCTAGGAAAAAGCAGATCTCCTACAAAGACCAGCCTCACTGGGGCACCATGAAGACACGAGAAAGAAGCCAACCAAAAAGACAAACTGTGCACAGCTGCCTTGGAGTGAGACAGATCAATATTCAACTCCTGAACACCTGGCTGAGTGACTTCACCAAGAGCCTCAGTTTCCCTTGTAAGGAAACAAGGACGCTTCACAGAAATTCTATTTTTTCTTCCAGAAACTTAATAGAGTGGCACTCCTCCTATCTCATCCTCTTTGATTTTAGGCATGGTCAGATGACACGCTTGGCCAATAAAACGGAGGCACAACAGAACTGGGTCACTTCTGGCTGTGAGCTGAGAGACAGCTTGTGATTCATCTGCTCGCACTCTCTCACTCTCTCTCTCTCTCTCTCTCTCTCTCTCTGTCTTTCTCTCTCTCTCTCTCTGCATCCCTGAGACTAGCAAGAGTGACTGCTCCATTTCCTGTGTCTTGGAGTCAGAAAGTCTGGGCACTGAGCTATCAGCTGATCAACAATTAGAAATGTTGTGTGAGTAAAGAATCTGTTGTTGTTATAAGTTGCTGACATTGGAGGGATATTTGTCACCATAGCACAAGTTAGCCTGTCCTGACTGATACAAGGATCAGTCCGTTTTCAAGGAGATAGAGGAAAATTAAAGGACATGAAGGAATGAAGGGCGTCCCATCTCAAAATACGCCAGATTGGGATCTTGATGATTTCAAGTTGTAAACATTGGAGAAATTGTAGTTTCAGAAAGAGCTTGCTAACCTGTCTCTTCCTGCATGTAGCAAGCATGAAAGATTTCTCGTACCGGGGTGAGAAAATAGCCTTGTCACCACAGACTTGGAATGGAAGCCTGCAAAACACCTGAAAAAATGTACTTAATTATGTAACCCATGTTGCCCCCATCTCTACTAAAAACACCCAAAAAGTTAGCTGGGTGTGGTGGTGGGTGCCTGTAGTCCCAGCTACTCAGGAGGCTGAGGCATGAGAATCGCTTGAACCTGGGAGGCGGAGGTTGCAGTGAGCAGAGATCGCACCACTGCACTCCAGCCTGGGTGACAGAGCAAGGTTCAGTCTCAAAAAAAATTACGTATCCTTATCTCCAACCTCTTTTTCTCTCCCTGTACATCTCCTAGTAACTCCCCTAGAAAATGTACTGCCCCCAGCCAGATTTTCTTTTTCCTGCCTTCTCTTCCCAATTTTATCATTCTTTGACTCAAAAGTACAAAAGCATCTTGTTTTCACCACTTCTGTGGGTTTCACTCTCTTGAGAAGATCTCCATGTACACGTGAAACCAAGAAAATGTGTATACTTTTCTCTTGCTCATCTGCCTGGTGTCATTTTGGTTTCTAGATCCATCTATAAAGCCCACCCGCTAAGACATAAAGGCATGTTGGAGGGGATCTCTGACTCCTCTACAGAAGCAGAGTGGCAAAGCCTCCTGCATGGTGTTTGGCTTATAGAAGGTGATTTATTTATTCAATCTTTAAGATCCTGCTATGTACCAAATGCTTGGGACACATCGGTATATAAAACAAAAAGTGGTCTCTGCTCTCCCTCTTTTTTTTTTTTTTACTATCTAGAGTTGATTCCTACTTCTTAGACATTGCTATTGTATGGTTTTTTGTTTGTTTGTTTGTTTCTGAGATGGAGTTTGACTCTTGTCACCCAGACTGGAGTGCAGTGGCATGATCTCGGCTCACTGCAACCTCCGCCTTCCAGGTTCAAGTGATTCTCCTGCCTCAGCCTCCCAAGTAGCTGGGATTACAGACGCCAGCCACCGCACCCAGCTGATTATTTGTATTTTTAGTAGAGACGGGGTTTTGCCATGTTGGGCAGGCTGGTCTTGAACTCCTGACCTCAGGTGATCCACCCGCCTATTATTGTATGTTGATAACAGACTCTACTTGCGTAAATGCTGGAGTAGGGAGTTATGTGTAGTCTTGTAGAGGAAGACCTAAGAAGAAAGACCTTGAAATGCATCATGGCAGCCCCATTCATTCTTAAACGCTAAAACCACACTGGAATTGTATACAAGGCAATGTCTTCATGAAAAAGCATTGTATGTACACAATTGTGGAAAATTGTGTCAGTACTGTCTTTTGCAAAAGAATATTGATAATAGCTATTTATTTTGCACTTGTGATGCTCCAAGATTTCTGCTAATGTTTTCTATGTATTATTTCATTTAATAGGGTCCTCACAAGAGTATGATGAAATTGATATTGTTATAACGATTTTGTACATGAGGCAATTAAGGTTAGAAACTAACTTACTTATCCAAGGGAACAGAACTGAAAAGTAGCAGAGTCTGAGTTTAAATCCACATCTGATACAAAAATAAAAATATATAGGTTACAGGCATATAATAACATCTCAACTGGAAATACAAATAGTACACTACTATTGTTTTCCATATAGAAGTGCTTAAAAAAACAGGCTTGAAGTTCAACAACTGACTCTTTTCAAAAAGTGCATTACACACAGGTTGCAATAGTTTGGCTAGATATATTTTTGTTGTGGTGATTGTTCTGGACCCTTCATAATCAGTCTTGGCAAAACGATCTGTGTACAAAAACAGAGAATCATTCCCGATGCTGTGTTTGTCAATCTTAAGGAAAAAACTCAGCTGTGGTAAAATTCCCATAAGGCTAGCTGCTTAAGGCCACAACAGGGAAGGTGAATCTCTAAGGTTCGGGGATAATTCAATAAGGCTGTCATTGCTGTCCCACTCCACCTCCATCCCCGAGGGTGCCAGGAATGCCCCCGACCAAGAGCTGGGAGCAAGGTGGATGCCAAGAACTGATCCTGATGCTATTTGGCTCATGGGAGACTCAGAGAAGGTGCTGTCAGAGCCTCGCAGCCGGTGTCATCCTCACTAGGTGGTTTCATCCTGGGAGGAGGACAGACACCAGCAGCGTTCTAGAAACATGATTTTCTTTCCTGGTTTGACTGACAGGAACGAGGTGACAGAAACAGTGGGCTTTCACATGAAATGATGCCTCTCTGTGTTACTCCAACAGCGGAACTGCCAGTCTGACATTCACAGTAACTCATCGTGACCAAAACAGAGCTCATTATCTCTCCCTCCTCTGTCTTCCCTCTCTTGGTGAATAGCATCACCATATACTGAGTCACCCCAGCTGGAGAGCTAATAAGTGGGCAAGAAGGAGCAGAAAGTCCTGGGGATGTAGAATTAGAAAAGCAGGATTTAATCGGCGTCTTTACAATGGAGAGAGAGTCTTGGGGAAATTAACCAAACCTCTCAGAGCTCCAGCTCCCCTCTCATATGGAAATTATCGTTACTATGACAATAACCCTGTCCAGCATCACACTGGGATTTCTTTTTGTTTTTACTTAGTCAGTGATTTAACTGCAGTGGGTCCTCTTGTATTGCTAGACCTGAGCTCTGTGACGCCAGTTTACCCATCATTGTCTATGTGTGCTGGGCGCTTCAGAGGTATGGGCCTGTAGATCCGACTTCCCCACCCACACAAGTCTGTCCTTCATTCCACTGTAGCTGTGCAAACTTCCACTTTCTGAGGGAGCATCGGAGGATCATCAGCTTTATTTATTTATGTATTTATTTATTTTTTGAGCCAGAGTTTCACTCTTGTTGCCCGGGCTGGAGTGCAATGGCACAATCTTGGCTCACCACAACCTCCGCCTCCTGGGTTCAAGCGATTCTCCTGTCTCAGCCTCCTGAGTAACTGGGATTACAGGCCTGCACCACCACGCCTGGCTAATTTTGTATTTTTAGTAGAGACGGGGTTTCTCCATGTTGGTCAGGCTGGTCTCAATCTCCCGACCTCAGGTGATCTGCCCACCTCAGCCTCCCAAAGTGCTGGGATTACAGGTGTAAGCCACTGTGCCCAGCCAGCTTTATTTATGTTTATGTTATTTTTAATTTTTGTGAGTACACAGTAGGTGTATATATTTATGGGGTATGTGAGATGTTCTGATACAAGCATGCAATGGGAAATAAGCACATCATGGAGAATGGACTGTTCATCCCTCAAGCATTTATCCTTTGAGTTACAAACAATCCAATTACTTTCTTTAAGTTGTTTTAAAATATAAAATTAAGGGACTGTAAATTAGTTAAGCCATTGTGGAAGACTGTGGCAATTCCTCAAAGACCTAAAGACGGAAATACCATATGACTCAACAATCCTGTTACTGGGTGTACACCCAAAGGAATATAAATCATTCTATTATAGAGGCACATGTATGCATATGTTCATTGCAGCACCATTCACAATAGCGAAGACAAAGAATCAACATAAATGTCTATTGATGATAGACTGGATAAAAAAATGTGGCACATACATGCCGTGGAATACTGTGCAGCCATAAATAGGAACAAGCTCATGTCCTTTGTAGGGGCATGGATGAGCTGGAGGCCATTATTCTCAGCAAACTAACGCAGGAACAGAAAACTCAATACTGCATGTTCTCACGTATTAGTGGGAGCTAAATGATAAGAACACATAGACACATAGGGGAAAACTACACATCCTGGGGCCTTTCAGAGGGTGAAGGGTGGGAGGAGGAAGAGGATCAGGAAAAATAACTCATGGGTACTAGGCTTAATACCTGGGTGATGAAATGGTCTGTATAACAAATCCCCACGACAGAGGCTTACCTATGTAACAAACCTGCACTTGTACCCCTGAACTTAAAAATAAAAGTTCAAATAACTTAAGAAATAAAAAGAAATTAATGAAAATAAAATGTAAAATTCAGTTACCGTTGACTGTGGTCACCCTGTTGTGCTCTGAAATAACAATTATTAGTCATTCTATTTTTGTACTGATGACTTACATTTTTAATAAAATGTATTGATTTTATGATTATAGAAGGAATATACATGTTTGTTAAAAATGAACATATAGGTTGGGTGTAGTGGCTCACCCCTGTAATCCCAGCACTTTGGGAGGCAGAGGTGGGCAGATCACTTGAGGTTAGGAGTTCGAGACCACCCTGGCCATCATGGTGAAACCCCGTCTCTACTAAAAATACAAAAATTAGCCAGGCGTGGTGGTGTGCACCTGTAGTTCCAGCTACTCAAGAGGCTGAGGCAGGAGAATCACCTGAATCCGGGAGGTGGAGGTTGTAGTGAGCCAAGATTGCACCACTGCACTCTAGCCTGGGCGACAGAGTGAGACCCTGTCTCAAAAGAAAAGCAGATATAAAAAGTCCAGCAGACCAACAAAAAGAATAAAAGCATCCTATAACAACATGCTGCAGAGACAGCCACAGATGTCATATTGTTAGACTCATTTTCTGTGGATGCTTAAGAACACTTAAAAATGCCCTGTGACAAATGCGTCCCCATTACAGGAAGAAGTCCATCCCTGAGGCAGGGTGAGGCACAGGGTCTGGAACGAGAGGGCTCCCGCTGCCTCGGAGGAGTCAGGGTCTGCTCACGTGGGCATCAGGAGTCCTAAGCAGGGAGAATAACTTCTGGCCTAAATCACAGCCCCCGGCCCTCCCACCACAGGAGGATGCTTCCATAAATTGTATTCAGGAAGAAAAAAAAAGCTCATTTCAGTCAAAGACAAACCGTAATATAAAAGAGACAAAGATAGAAGCTATAAAAGAAAACAGGAGGAAAGTGACAGAGGGAAATGGCAAATGAGAAATGCATGGAGGAAAATAGGGTCTTGGCAAGAGGACCAGTGTCACCAGGCTTTCATTCAGTAAAGAAAAGCTTAATGAGGCATTTATAAAACCATAGCTCATGCAGAAATAGCAGCATGCAGAGAAGATACAGCAAGACAACAGAGATGAAATGTAAGCTGGAAGAAAGAAGTGAACAAGCAGGAAGAAGAGAAAGATAAAGCTACTGAGAAATACAAGCCGTGTTAAAGGAAGGACAAAGAAGAATTAGCATATCTGAGAGCACAGGAATTATTATGAAGAAAAGACTTGAGAACAGCAAACAAAACAGCTGGGTGCAGCGGCTCATGCCTGTAATCCCGGCACTTTGGGAGACCAAGGCGGGCAGATCACTTTGAGATTGGCCTGGGCAACATGGCAAGATCCTGTCTCTACAAAAGAATACAAAAAAACTGGCCAGGCGTGGTGGTGCATACCTATAGTCCCAGCTACTCAGGAGACTGAGGTGGGAGGAACACCTGAGCCTGGGGAGGTTGAGGCTGTAGTGAACTATGATTGTACCACTGCACTTCAGCCTGGGTGACAAACTGAGACCCTGTCTGTCACTTTGTGAGTTTTCATTTTTCTATTGGCTATTTGTATATTTTCTTTTTTTTCCATTTATTTATTTATTTTGAGGTAGAGTCTTGCTCTGTCACCTAGGCTGGAGTGTAATGGCATGAACATGGCTTAATTTAAAAATGGGCAGAAGATTGAAAGACAGCTCTCCAAAGAAAATATACAAAGCGCTCACCAGGGAAAAGCAAATCAAAACCACAATGAAATCATATTTCACACCCACTAGGATGCCTATAATGAAACAGAGAGAGAGAGATAGTAATAAGTGTTGGTCAGGATGGGGAGAGACTGGAACCTTGGGCAGTGCTGGTAAGAATGTAAACTGCCACAGCCACTCCGGAAGACAGTTTGGTTGAAACTCACAATGTTAATCACAGAATTGCTATATGGCCCAGCAAATTCCACTTCAAGGCATGGATGCGCGAGAAATGAAAATGTATGTCCACACAAAAACTTGTACACAAATGTTTATACCAGCCTTATTTATCATAGCCAGAAAAAGTGGAAACAACCCAAATGTTTACACACATTATGGATAAACAAACTGTGGTGTATTCATATAATGAAATATTATTTAACATAAAAATATATGAAATACTGATACACGCTACCACATTTGTGAAACTTGAAAACGTGCTAAGTGAAAGAAGTCAGTCCAAAGACCACATATTGTATGATTCCATTTACATAAAATGTCCAGGGTGGGCAAATCTGTAGAGACAGAAAGTATGGTACATTAGTTGCTACCTAGATTTGGGAGGCAGGTGAAGGTTGGGGCAAATGAGGAGTGACTGCTAATGGATACTGGGTTCTTTTCTTTTCTTTCCTGTTTTTTTTTTTTGAGATGGAGTTTTGCTCGTTCACCCAGGCTGGAGTGCAGTGCTGCGGTCTCGGCTCACTGCAACCTCTGCCTTCCAGTTTCAAGCGATTCTGCTGCCTCAGCCTCCTGAGTAGCTGGGATTACAGGTGCCTGCCACCATGCCTGGCTAATTTTTGTATTTTTACTAGAGATGGGGTTTCACCATGTTGATCAGGCTGGTCTTGAACTCCTGACCTCATGACCCGCCCACCTCAGCCTCCCAAAGTGCTGGGATTACAGGCCTGAGCCACCAGGCCCAGCATCAGATTCTTTCTTGAAGCGATAAAAATGTTCTAAAATTGTGTTGATAGTTTGACAACTCTGTGGATACACCAAAAAGCATTGAATCGTACAATTTAAGTGGATAAGTTGCATGGTATGTGAATTATAACTCAATAACGTTGTTACAGAAAAAAAGAAGACCATTTTAAGGTGGGTAAGAATTTAGAGAAATAAATCCCACAGCGTCTTGTTACAGAAATACTAGATGATAAACTTCAGCCAACCAAGAAATGAACAGTAACGCTGTGGTAAACAGACTGGCTGGCTGTAAACATTGAATCAATTTAACTGTTGGACTAAATTTTTTAAAAAATGGTTTCAAAACAGTAAGTATTCTAGATTATAATCCATTCAATAAAATAAGAGTCTCTGGGTTCATTCTGATATACATAAATAGAGAAAGAAAACTCTTCCTTATAGTAAAAGTTTAGCTAATAAATATAACAGAACTTATGAAAACAGAAAATAGGCTGGGCGCGGTAGGTAGCTCATGCCTGTAGTCCCAGCACTTCAGGAGGCCTAGGCTGGCAGATCAGCTGATGTCAGGAGTTTGAGACCAGCCTGGCCAACGTGGTGAAACCCTGTCTCTACTAAAAATACAAAAATTAGCTGGTGTGGTGGTGGGTGACTGTAATCACAGATACTCGGGAGGCTGAGGCAGGAGAATCACTTGAACCCAGGAAGTGGAGGTTTCAGTGAGCCGAGATCGTGCCACTGCACTCTAGCCTGGGCGACAGAGTGAGACTGTCTCTCTCACACACACACACACACACACACACACACACACACACACGTGGAAAATGTAAAGGAAAAGAAAATTGTATAATTATCAACAGAGAAGAAGTTGTTGGCTCAGAGTTTTTGAACATGCTAGTCCTCCTTCTGAATTATCTCACCCCACATTTTTGTAATACAGAGTCTTGCTCCGTCACCCAGTCTGAAGTGCAGTGGTGTGATCACGCCTCACTGCAGCCTCAACCTCCCTGTCAAGTGGTCCTCACACCTCAGCCCCTCAAGTAGCTGGGACTATAGGCGTTGACCACCACACCTGGCTAATTTTTTTTATTATTTATTTTTTGTAGAGATGGGGTCTCCCTATGTTGCCCAGGCTGGTCTCAAACTCCTCACCTCAAGCGATCCTCCTGCCTCGGCCTCCCAAAGTGCTAGGATTACAGGTGTGAGCCACCACACCAAGCCTCTCACTCCACATTTTAAAAGGGTGGATTCTCTTGTGCCATTCATGTCTTAGCCTAAATATCCTTAGGAGAGGATGCCCCTGGCTACCCTTGTTTCTATCTGTTTTCTTTGAGGCACTCATAAGCAGCTGATATCATAGTAGGTAATGACCTGTTGGCCGCACAGAGGTGGGTACTTGATATGCTTG